>OZ035881.1:151425659-152625659 GCA_964034835.1 Muscina levida
TATGAACTACCAGGGACGATGTGAGAGCAGCACAGTGGTTTGAATAGAATGTGAGCAACTTTTTTTTTGAGGGTGCTACTTTTTTCTACAAATAAACGAAAGACAAAAATTTCATAAATTTTAAACTTACCAATTAAAAATATTTGAAAAATAATCCAAAGTATAGGAAACTGACAAAATCTGAAAAAAAATAAAACTAAATTAAAATCGAACTAAACTGAAATAAAAAAAATTCAATACTATTAATTTTATAAATGTGAATGTCTGTCTGTCTGTTTGTTTGTATGTTTGTATCACAATCACACCTAAACAGAATGAAATTTTGAAGACATTTAGTGTACTCTATGGAAATTACAGTAGGCTATAACTTTTTTCTAATTGTTGACCCTACGGGAGGAGTGGGCGTGGCAGAACTTTTTTTTAGAGCTAGAGAGACACAATTTGATATCCAGATATTACTCGGCAACACGAACATGAATATGCGAAACAAATTCAAATTTTGGATGAGTGGGCGGACGGGGTGTGGCAATATTGTATATTAGCCCTAAAAAAATAAAATTTGACACCCAGATTTTACACGGCAACACGAATATGAATATGCAGACGAAATTTTAATTTTGGATCAGTGGGCGGAGGGGCATGGCAAAGCTGTATTTAAGCCATAGAGAGATTAAAATTGGTACTAAGATAGTACTCGACAACACGAATATGAATATGCAGACGACATTTACATTTTGAATCAGTGGGCGGTGTGGGCGTGTCAGAACTGTATTTAAGTCCTAGAGAGATAAAATTTGATACGCAGATGGTGTTCGACATCGCGAATAAAAATATGCAAACGAAATTTTAATTTTGGACCAGTGGGCGGAGTGGGCGTGAAAAACTGTATTTAAGGCCTAGAGCAATACAATTTTGCACCCAGATAGTATACTATAACACGAATATGAATACGAATAAGAATATTTAAGCCTTACAGAGATAAAATTTGGCACACAGATCGTACTCAACTATACGAATATGAAGACGAAATTTAAATTTTGGGTCAGTGGGCGGAGTGGGCGTGGCATAACTGTTTTTTTTAGCTCTAGCGAGTTAAAATTTGGTACACAGATAGTACTAGAGACAATACGAATATGAATATGCTGACGAAATACAAGTTTTGAATCAGTGGGCGGAGGGGTCGTGACAGAACTGTATTTTTGCCCTAGAGAGATTAAATTTGGTACAAAGATAGATATGAATATGCAGAAGACATTTACATTTTGAATCAGTGGGCGGAGTGGGCGTGGCAAAACTATATTATAGTCCCAGAGAGATAGATAAAATTTGGAACTCAGATAGTACTCGGCACTTCAGGTTCAAATTTGCAGACAAAACTGTTACTCTCAATCAGTGGGCGAAGGGGCAAGGCAAAACTGTCTTTTAGACCTAAAGCGATAATATTTGATACATAGATAGTACTTGATATCAAAAAGTACAATTTAATTGATCAAAAAGTACTTTTATTGCACGAAAAAATACTATTGTACTATAAAAGTACAGTTTATTGTACTATAAAATACTATTTTTTGTACCTACAAGTACATTTAATGTACCATACAGTACTATTTATTGTACCTAAAAGTTCATTTACCTACTTACTTTAGTGGCCCATTACAACTTACGAACGTAGTTCATAAATTTTGAGGCCTGAAGTATTAAAGAATTCCACACGCTTCGGTCTTCTGCGTGTGTTCTGTAGTTAGTTATTGGTCCTTCCAACGAAGTTTGGGTCTCCCTGCTCTGCGTCATCCTTCAGGTTCGCCTTTAAACACCTTCCTCGCTGGAGCATTTACATCCATCCGGCCAACATGTCGCAGCCATCGAAGTCGTTAAATTCTGACTCGTTTAGCTACGTCGATGTCGTGGTAAAGCTCATACAGCTCATGGTTCATCCAATGGAGAGACTCGCTGTCAACACAGATAGGTTCACATATTTTTCGGAGTACTTTTCACTCGAATATTTCCAAGTTTTGTATATCCGTTGTCGTAAGTACCCACGATTCGACAGCATACAACAAAACGGGTAAAATTAACACCTGGTTCAGCTGTTTCTTAGTACCCCGTGATAAGGTGGTGTTACTAAAGTGCTGCTCTATTGTCGAGCACTATTCTCCGCTTGATTTCTTGGCTGACACAATTTTTCTTGTTGGCAGAAGATCCGGTGTAGGTAAACTCATCTACTACCTCAAAACAATAATTGTCAAGATTCACGGTTCGTCCCCATCGAGAGGACACTTTGTTCGTCGAAATCATTGTTTTTGTGTTGTCCTCGTTTATCATTAAACTCACTTTTGCTGACTCCTATTCTAGTGATAAGAAAACTGCTGTAACATCCTGCAGATTTCGGCCAATGATGTCTATATCATCGATTAGTTTCTCTACAATTGGCTTTAGGCTATCACGCGATTGGTATTAGGCTTATTCCACAGTAGTTCTAACATTCACTACGATCTCCTTTCTTGTATATGGGACATAACAGACTGAGACTCCAATCCCCGGGCATGCTCTCCTCCAGCCAGATGTTCTCCATGAGCTGATGCATGCTCCCCTCCATCTGCCTTAAACAATTCAGCCGGGAGACCATAGGCTCCAGCTGCTTTGGTATTTTTAAGGCGAGATATTGCCACACGTATCTTACATACGGGACCGGCCGTGGCATAGTGGTTAGAACACTCGACTACCATGCGGGAGATCGCAGGTTCAAACCTGGCTCCAGTCATCTTAAAAGAAAAAAAAATAAATAAAATTTTCTTTCATTGTTGGCTCCCCTCGACTGTTGTTGACAGCAACTTCGCAGTATTAAGCGTCGATTCAATCGTCGTGTCTAGTAAGAGCTTCTCAAACAGTGACGTTCGCATTCGTCGATAAACAAGTAGGTGCCGTTAGTTGTGAATCTAAAAATAGAAAGCGTGTTAATTCACAACAACGCGAGAAGCTATCCCATACCTCATTCATGGGGTGCCAAAGGAAATTAAGTTTTTTTTTTATCTTACATACTATCTATCGCACCAAAAAGTACAATTATTGTACCAAAAATCACTATTATTGTTGAAAATGTACATTTATTTTTCCAAAAACTACATATAAAAGTACTTATTTCTTCTCTTTTGGATATGTTTCTTTATAAGCTCCTCACTAAGTTAACAATATCACTCCATTAATATATGTATATAATAATAATCCCAATCTCCCTACAATGCACTGTAATGCCGTGCCACACGTGCAGCGTGTGCTGTGTATTGCACATTACCTTTGTTGTTGCTGCACACACTTGCAGAGATAAAAAATCACAATAAAGTAAACCAGTAAAAAAAAACATTGTTATTTTACAACGACATCACCATCACCACCACGGCAACCGGAAGTTCTGGTATCCAGCAACAGGAAACACTACAACGTGTTTCTTGGTGTTGTAAAACCAATCGTAGTGCACACAACACCAAAGAAAGAGAAACAACGCAAAATATGCACTAAGAGAGTACAAGTGTAACTAACTAGTACGAAACGTGATGTTTATGAAATATTTTTGGCAAACAAGATTATATTACCAAACACAATAAAAGAATAGTGAATGGAGAAAAATCCTATTAATTGCATTCCCTAGCAGAAAATATCAAAAT
This sequence comes from Muscina levida, assembly GCA_964034835.1. Taxonomy (NCBI): domain Eukaryota; kingdom Metazoa; phylum Arthropoda; class Insecta; order Diptera; family Muscidae; genus Muscina; species Muscina levida. The sequence continues at coordinate 151,429,322 of OZ035881.1, forward strand.
GCTGCTTATTGAGAGGATTACATTAGATATACACAACAATGTGTGTATGCATGTATTAGTTTTGTTATTTGCTGTTTATGTTTATTATGAGATTCTCACATTTCATTATGTATATTAATGTATAAGCACGTGCATGTGTGATGGAACATCAAAATGGTTGAGTGTCAGCTGTTGAGGTGAACACGTTGTAAGCTTAAGAAGATGTTATGGGTCTTGTTGAAACGATAAACCAACTTATAGGTACGTATGATTATTGATTGTTTGTGTACCCTTACAGAAATTACGTATACGTTATGGTTGGGCAAATGTTATTAGATGGAGGTAAATCTAGGGTTGCCAGGCACCGAATTCGAAAAGTCGGGAAAACCGAGACTAAAAAGCGAGATTTGTCGGGACAATTGTAAATCATATTTTATTGGTTTTGACATTTTTTGACAATATATATATATTATATATAAATGATCGGCATAGAAATCTGAGTCGATTTTAAGGTGACCGTCTGTCCGCCCGTCTGTCTGTCCCCGCGATTACATCCGCAGCTTAAGAGATATTGAGCTGAAATTTGTAATGCAAGCTTTTATCCTCAAAGCAGAGGTTAAGTTCTAAGATGAGCCCGATCGGTCAAAAACTACTCCCACCTCCCATACAACTCCCCCTTTTTGGGGGTGTCCCTGCTATTACAGCCGTAGTTTAAGGGCAATCAAGCTGAAATATTGTGTGTGAGCTTCCCTACACTTAGCGGAGGTTAAGTAGTAAGATGAGACCGATCGGTAAAAAACTACTTCCACCTTCCATACAAAATCCCTCTGGCTGTCCGTATGTCAGTCCCCGCGATTACAGCAGTTATTTAAGAGCAATCAAGCTGAAATATTGTACGCAAGCTTTGCTGCCCTAAATAGAGGTTGAGTTCTAAGATGAGCCCAATCGGTCAAAAACTACTCCCACCTCCCATACAAACTCCCCTTTTTGGGGTATCCCTACGATGACAGATGTAGTTTAAGGGCAATCAAGCTGAAATTATGTATGCAAGCTTCCCTACACCAAGTGGAGGTTGAGTAGTAAGATTGAACCGATCGGTCAAAAACTACTCTCACCTCCCATACAAAATCCCTCTTTTTGGGCGTGTCCGTATGTCAGTCCCCGAGATTACAGTAGTAATTTAAGAGCAATCAAGTTAAAATATTGTATGCAAGCTTTTCTGCTCTAAGCGGAGATTGAGTATTAAAAAAAAACTACTCTAAACGCCCATACAAACTCTCCCTTTTCGGGGTTTGTCCTTGCGATTGCAGCCATATTTTAAGAGGTATAAAGCTGACATTTAGTACGCAAGATTCAATATCTAAGCGAAGGCTACTTTCTAAGATAAGCATTGTCGGTCAAAAACTACTTCCACCTCCCATTCAATCTACTTTTTTTAGTAGGAGCTTACTTTGTAAGATGAGCAATATCGGACGAATACTTCTCCCACCTTTCATACAAACCACCCCTTTTTGGGGGAGTCAGTCTGTATGACCCTATAGTTTATGAGTTTTCGGGCTGCAATTTGGTATGTAAGCTTTTGTCCAGAAGCAGAGGTTAAGATCTAAGTTAGGCATAATCGGATTTAAACTACTCCCACATTCCACACAACTTCTCATTTTTGGGGAGTTACAAAATTCATAAAAATAAGCTCCAACTCAAAAACTTATCGGCAAATTGCTATAAGTACCATCCAGTTCTCACCAATTCCCCTGTTCTGTGGTAGAAAGTTTTATAAAATATAGTTGTAGTGCATATAACCAGTTTTACCACAATTTATATTTAATGAAAATCCAATTGTAAATATAGAAATTTAATTGACAAAATAGGATAAGAGGATACAATCGAGGTTATTTGTATTGGGAGACTCTTAGTGAAATTTTCCGTAGAATACTTCTATCGAAAATTCTAAACCTTGACTTCCCTTCAAAGTTGTGAAATATTTCCCGGAAGACATGAAAATATTAAAAATATTAAATATATTAAAAATATTAAAAGTATTTAAAATATTTAAAATATTTAAAATATTAAAAATATTAAAAATATTCAAAAAGTATATTATTAAAAAAATAAAAAATATTACAAAAATAAAAACATTAAAATAAATACAAAAAAATTGTCTTCTTCTTCAATGGCAGCAGGAACAGTAATTCATTTATTAGTTACCGCACGTAAAAAAAATTCCAAGCGCTTCGGTCTAGTGCGCTTCGTACATAGTTCGTCACACCACGTCAAGTTAACAGCTCTTTCACCTGGTCCATCCATTGGAGTTTTGTGGTCGCCGCCTCCTGCGCCTCAAATCGAGTTAATTGATGAAAACCTTTGTAGCTGGAACATTTTCATTCATTCGTTTAAAGTGTCCAAACCAGCGGATTCTGTCCATTTCAACGCGCCTGACTACGTCGATATCTTTGACAACTCATACAGCTTGTGGTGTACTCGACGACAATACTCGCCGTTAACGATGATGGGTCCAAATATTTTACGAAGTACTTTTCTCTCCAAGACTCCCAGGATAGATTGATCCGCTTATGTCGTTACCCACGATTCTGCACTGTAGAGCAACACTGGTAGGATCAGAGACTGATAGAGTTGTACCTTCGTTTTTCGAGCGAGCGCTTTGTCAATAAATAGCTTGCTTAGGGCATAGTAGCAGCGGTTTGCGATCAATACTCGTCTTTTGATTTCCAGGCTGACATTATTTGTTTTTGTTTATGGCAGAGCCATGGTAGACAAAATCATCTACCACCTTAAAGTTATAGTTGTCAACGTTCACGCAGCGTTTCAGATGAGTGGACTCTTTGTTCGTTGAAACAAATAACATGGTTTTGTCCTCATTTATCACCAGACCCACTTCCGCCGACTGCTTTTCAATGCTCGAGAAAGCCGCAGTAACATGCCGCAATCCACGGCCATATATCATCGGCATACGCGAGCAACATGTGACTTTTGTGAAGATGGTACCATTCCTATTTACTGCAGCCTTCTGCATGATCATCTCCATTACAATATTAAAAAAATCACAGGGCAGATTATCGCCTTGTTGAAAGCCTCTCTTGGAAGAAAATGCCTCTGTAAGATTTTTGCCAATTTTCACTGAAGACTTCGTGTAAGTCAGTGTCATCCCGGAAAAGTCGTATTAGCTTCGCGTGGATACCAAACTCAGCCATAACATCTAACAATTTCTGTCGTATCGGACTGTCGAATGCAGCTTTGTAGTCGAAGAACAGATGGTAGGTGTTGACCTGCATTTCTTGAGACTTCACTAGGATTTGTCGTAGTGTCAATATCTGGTCGGTCGTGGATTTACCAGGACTAAAGCCACACTGATAAGGTCCAATCACATTCGCCAGAATAGGCTTTTTCTTTCACATAACACACTAGACAGGACTTTGTATGCGATGGGTTAAAGGCTAATCCCGCGATAGTTGCTACACACACGTGGATCGCCTTTCTTAAGCACTGGACATGGGACACTTAGATTCGAATCATTGGGCATGCATTCCTTGAGCCAAATCGTGTGGATAATCTGTAGCATGCATGTTACCAGCTCATCGCCGCCGACTTTAAAAAGCTCTGCCAGTAGACCATCTGCTGCCGTAGCTTTATTATTTTTAAGCCTTGCGATCGCCCTGCTGCTCTTGTTTTGGCTTAGTGTTGGATAATCTACTCCGTCGTCTATGATTGGTGTGGTTTCGTCACTATTGCTGCCTACGGGAACGAGTACAGATTGTAAGTGTTCTCTCCATATTTTCAGCACACTCTAAGTGTTCGCGACCAGATTTTCCACTCTATCCTTACCTTTCGGGCCTAACCTCTATCCCTGTAGTTTTCGATATCCTGGCTCTCTCTTTTCTTCCACAGACGCAACCTGAACAGGCGTTTCATCTCCCTCCTTTTCTCATTATAACGCTCCGTCACTGCAACCTTTGCCTTTGGCTGCAGTTTTGCCTTGTATGCAGCATCCATTTCCTCAGACAATACGCAACACTCTTCATCGTACCAGGGCTTGTCTGAGAGTGGGTTTTTATAACCCAGTACGGTCGTTGCGGCAGTCATAGAATTCGCAATATGCTGTCACTGTGTGTCGGGAATATCAAAACTAGTGGGGTTTGGTTGAAGTAATTGAGAGAATGGGTTGGAGTAGGCATTGGCTATGTAGCTTTGTGATGTCTAGCTTCCTTTGCGTTTGATTATGAGTGTTTTTAGCACTAATTAATCACGTGCGTACTTTGGATGCAACTAGGTGGTGATCCGAGTCAATATTTCCACCGCGCATCACACGCACGTCCATAACGCTTGAGACTTGCCTTTCATCAATTACAATCAATCTGATTTCTTGTATTTTGATCGGGAGATATCCAGGTTGCCCTGTGGATATATTTACGCAAGAATCTGATTCCAATCACAACTTGAAACTAACCAGTCTGAATCCGATAACGGAGTCGTTATTGTGTAGACTGAATTTACCGACTGCTGAACCAAGAACATCTTCCCTTCCTATTTTAGCATTAAAATCTCCCATAACAATTTTAATGTCATGTGCAGGGCAGCGGTCATAAATCTCCTCCAGGCACTCGTAGAATGCATCTTCAATGTCATCGTCTTTGTCTTCCGTCGGGGCGCGTAATGTAAATATATTTCGCCCGGAAGCGAATAGTAGCTATTCCGTCACTTACAGGGTTAAACCGCTAGACCAGTTGTCGATGTCTCTTGCCGACTATGAAACCACATCCAAATTCGTGTCTTTCTGCATGGCAGCTATAAAAGATGTCACACTTCTCTCGTCGTGTGCATCCCTGTCTCGTCCATCGCATTTCCTGTATGGCGGTGATGTCAGCATTCTATTTGTCGAGGACATACGCCTGTTGGGTAGAGCCACCATTTCTGTAGAAAGTTCGGACATTCCAGATGCATATCCTTAAATCATGGTTCTTATAACGTTTGCGATGGTCATCAACATTTGGGTGAGTTCTTGTTTTTTCTTTTCTTCATGTTTTCATAATAAATTTTGTATGGCGGTGATGTCAGCCTTGTGTTTGTCGACAACATCAGCCAGTTGGATAAAGGCACCATCTCTGTATAGAGTTCGGACATTCCAGTTGCATATCCTGAAATCATGGTCCTTATATCGTTTGCGGTGGTCAACATTTGTTTTTTCTTTTCTTCGTGTTTCCATAATAATTGTTTCGTTTAAGGAAAGTGGCTTATAAGGCCACCGAGCCCGATCCTTGGGGCTGCCAAAGTTACTAAGAGAGCTTTTGTGTTGAGCTTCAGTAACTTCTGTTACCTACTTCGTAAGACGCATCGGTGGTAGCATGCCGATAAGGTTACTTAACATTTCGCCTTCTCACATTTGGGCATTACCTGGGGAATACGTGATCTCTCGGACTATTTGAGCTGCTTGGGAACCTTTAAAGAGAGTTTCTGGTTATTCCCAAACAATCAAAAAGACTAAAATTTGAAAATTCCCATTCCCATTTTTTTTCCACATACAGTCGAAACTCTTTATAACGAACTCCTATATAACATAGTTTTCTTTATTGCGAAGCAATTATAAGAACACTGTGTTTTGGGTCTACTTTAAGTGTATTATAATCTCCATATAACGAATTTCCCTATAGCGAATATTTCCTTATAACGAAATATTTTTGCGACCATAACTTCAAGATTGAAGCGTTTACAATCTCCATATAAGGAATTTATTCAAATTGAAAGTGTATTTTGGGGAACCACCGAACTATGCAAGTGACAACTGGAATCATTGCCATCTCTCACATTTCTTGCAGTCGCTATCAGTTTGCCTTTTCTTTTAACAGATTCAGCTGAATACGAAGAATAACCTGCCGATATTGTGAAACCGTTACCCACATATGGACAACTTTCTTCATCAGTTGAAAATTTCTGTACCTTTTTGAAAATGAAAACCAACATCCCAAATACTGTTTACTTCTCTAAATGTTTTAGAAAATGATATTGAAGAAGAAAATTGGAAAAATTTACTTCAAACCAAAAAAACTGACTACTACAAATAAAAAATTGGAACAAAATTGTTTTTCTTTTCTATATACCGAATTTTCTTTATAGCGAAATAAATTTCCAGTCCCTTGGAATTCATTATAGAGAGTTTCGACTGTACCAACATCAATCTATGAGTTCCATTTGACTGTTATTATCCGAAAATGTAAATTTAGGCAAAGTAAAATTTCGCCAAATAGCGCAAATACCCAAAGTTAGTTCACATTTTTCGAATGTGTCACACTTCTCTAAAATTGTTTAATTAATCCGCACTAGAGCCATTACCTCTGAACTGTTTCAATTAAAACTAAAAAACATTAGATATTCAAATTTCTGTGCTAGTTTTAGTGTTAACAACTTTTAATAGGTCCAAACATCATACTAGAACTTTTCCCAGCAATTCTATTACTATTGACCTGTAGAGTACCGAAATACTTTGAAGAGTAAAGTGATAATTAGATTTTAACTACGCAATTTGGCTTTCAACTGAATAATCAATTAAATACGCAGAAAAACTTACTTTTATTTGAGTGCCAAATTAGATGTGTTGACAACATCCACTATCAACACCCCCACTCTCGGTATTTTATAACTAATGTTTACTAAATTTTGTGTGTCTAGTAAAGCCTACAGTCAACTTTTCTAAACAGATATGAGTCAAATAATATCTATGTTAGATACATGTGTTTAACGCCCAGCACATCTGTTTACTATCCCATAGCCGGTTAATACAGTACAGTAAGAGAAAAATATGGCCAATGTTACTACTTTTGTCATACTCGGTCGTTGCGTTGTGTGTCGTGTGTCGCACATGGGGTTCTACACGTTTCTGTGTGTTCATACAAGTTTTAATGTCTTCCATACATTGGGTTCAACATGTGACGCAGTTGGCATTCATTAACCCAATCGGTAGATTTGTGCAAATAGACCATACCACCCCCCGCTCCCACCCTCGATGATTTTACAAATCCTTACTAACATTACAGTTCCAGAGAAACCAATTAGCCTCATTAGCCGCACATGTAAATCTCTGTAAGATGATGATGTATTTGTATTTTCATACAAACGAATCTCTTTTTTTGTCTCTCTTTCTCTAGAAATGTTATCACAATGGCAACCATCGTAAACAGTTACAATTCATGCAGAGCAGTAAGTTTACTCTCAAACTCAATTAGGGCGCATTAACATAGGGTAACAAGGATATTGATATCCTGCTATTGTAAATTAATCACTAGTGACGTCATTAAGAGATTTAACGAAAAAAATCAAAGGCGAACATTTGGTAGGTTTTGTAAATTGGCAATATAATACAATGATTATCATAAGGTTAAGGTAGTAAGCGTGGGATATTATAACTATGTAGGAAATTGGATGTTTTTACATCTTAAACAGCCTAAGCACCTAAGTTTTTTTAAAGACATATTATGACGTCAATCAACTATTTTTAATTAACCAATCTTATTGTAATAAAATTTTTCGTAACTTAATATCTTATTATTAAGTAAAATTTACTAATAATAGTGTCGATATGTGTCAAACCAATATAGAAGTTTCAGTTTATAAATGGGATTTTACTAAAACTTTGTTGTAAAATGTGATTCATTAAGAAATTTGTTTTGTGATTTTATATACAACACTTAAAATAGAATTTGATAACGGATTCGTCATTATGTCTTGAAAGATCAATCTTTGACATATATTTAAAGATAATTCGATTTAAATATTGGCCGCTACTAAACCGAATAGTGGGATTTTGTTGTCAAAGCTATTTTTTTGATCATTAAATTTCTAAAATCTAAAGATGCAGTTTTGTAACGAAATCTTTAAATATGAAAGTGCAAGAAATTAGATGTCAAACCAACTGTAAAAATTTTACTCAAAGCCATAGATTTTGCTAACACTTGGTGTATTTTTAAATAAAACCCTTAAATTAGAATTGGTTGGCGTAATCTCCCCCCAAATGTTGACGACTCTATACAGAAATGGCGCCTCTATCCAACTGGCGGATGTCCTCAACAAATACAAAGTTGACATCACCGCCATACAGGAAATGAGATGGACTGGACAGGGATGCACACGACGAAAGAACTGTGACATCTTTTACAGCTGCCATGCGGGAATACACTGATTTTGTTTTTGGATTTTTGGTCGGAAAGAGACTTCGACACCTAGTCTCGCGGTTTAACCCTGTAAGTAACCGTATAGCCACTATTCGCATCCGGGTGAAATATTTTTACATTACGCTGATTTGTGTACACGCCCCGATGGAAGACAAAGATGAGGACATTAAAGATGCATTCTATGAGCGCCTGGAGGAGATATATGACCGCTGCCCTGCACATAACATTAAAGTTTTCTGGGAGATTTTAAAAATAGGCTAACAGTCTACACAACAACACCTCCGATAACGGATTTAGACTGGTTAGTTTCGCGTCTGCAAGAAACATGGTTGTGAGTGGAACCAGATTCCCGCATAAAGACATCCACAAGGCAACCTGGATATCTCCTGATCAAAATACAAGAAATCCGATTGATCACGGGGTAACTGATGGAAGGCATGGCTCAAGCGTTATGACTCGGATCACCAGCTAGTTGCAGCCAAAGTACGTACGCGATTAAGTAGTGCTAAAAACACTCGTAATCAAACGCAAAGATACCCAATGCCTACTCCAACCAACACTCTCAATTACTTCAAACAAACCCCCCTAGTTCTGATGTTCCCTATACGCAGTGGCAGCATATTTCGAATTCTATGATCACTGCCGCAACGACCGTACTGGGTTATGAAAAACCACGCTCAGACAAGCCCTGGTACGATGACGAATATCGCGAAATCTCGGAGGAAATGGATGCTGCATACAAGACAAAACTGCAGCCAAAGGCGACGCGTGCGGTGACGGAGCGTTATAAAGAGAAAAGGAGAGAGATGAAACGCCTGTGCAGGCGGAAATGCGTCTGTGGAAGAAAAGAGAGAGCCAGGTGAGGTGAGGCCTCTATCCCTGTAGGCCTTTAGTAAAAAGTAAAGGTTTTGGAACAGGGATCCCCACCTATAAGGACAGAGACGGAAATCTGGTCACGGACACTAAGAGTGTGCTGCAAATATGGAGGGGACACTTTCAATCTCTACTCGTTCTCGAAGGCAGCTTAAGTGACGAAATCACACCAATCATCGCCGATGGAGTTGACTGTCCACCACCGAGCCAAAACGAGATCAGCACGGCAATTGCGCGGCTTAAAAATAATAAAGCTGCGGGAGCCGATGGACTACCGGCAGAGCTTTTTAAAGCCGGCGGCGATGACGTGGTAACATGCATGCACCAGCTCATAAACACGATTTGGCTCAGGGGGTGCATGCCCGATGATTGGAATCTGAGTGTCCTATGTCCCGTGCTTAAGAAAGGCGATCCAAGTGTGTGTACCAACTATCGCGGGATTATCCTCTTACCCATCGCATACGAGGTCCTGTCTAGCGTGTTATGTAAAAGACTTAAGCCCATTCTGGCGAATCTGATTGGACCTTATCAGTGTGGCTTTAGACCTGGTAAATTCACGACAAACCAGATATTGACACTACGACAAATACTGGAAAAGACCCCAGAAATGCAGATCGACCCCTACCATCTGTTTATCGACTTTAAAGCTGTATTCGACAGCCCGATACGACAGAAACTGTTCGATGCTATGGCTGAGTTTGGTATCCCTGCGAAGCTAATACGACTTTGCGGGTTGACACTGACTGACACGAAGTCTTCAGTGAAAATTGGGAAAAATTTGACAGAGCCATTTTCTACCAAGCGATCTCTTTAATATCGTAATGGAGATGTTCATGCGGAAGGCTGCAGTAAATAGGAATGGTACCATCTTCACAAAAGTCACATGTTGCTCGCTTTTGCCGATGGCATAGATATCATTGGACGTGGATAGCGAGATGTTACTGCGGCTTTATCGAGCATTGATAGGCAATCGGCGGAAGTGGGTCTTGTTATAAACGAAACCAAAACCAAGTTATTTGTTTCAACGAACAAAGAGTCCACTCGTCTGGGACGCTGCGTGAACGTTGACAACTATAACTTTAAAGTGGTTGATGATTTTGTCTACCATGGCTCCGCCATAAACAAAATTATAATTTCGTTGAACGAATGGATAAAAATGTTCCCGCTCGAAAGGTTTTCGCCAATAAACTCGATGGGCGGCGTAAAAAGGGACGACCAAAACTTTGGTGGATGGACCAGGTGGAAGAGCTGTTATCTACAATTGGTGTGATTAACTACGGAGCGCAAAAGACCGAAGCGCTTGGAATTCTTGTCTACGTGCGGCAACTGATGAATGAATTTCTGTTGCTGCTGCAAATTAAGAAGAAGAAGAATGATGATGTAGTTTTGTTGAGAAGTCGTTAAATATGAAATGAGAAATATGGTTTGTAATGACTTCAGTGCTCCATATATGTTATGTATAATATTCTCGATATGTCAAATGGTCTTTAATATATTTAAAACGTAAAGTATTTCTCCATTAATTTAAAGAAAACATTGTGGGAATATCAAAAACGGGAAAGAAGATATACCCAAACTTATAAACTATTAAATTTACGTTGTGTATCAAATGATACATCAAATTCGGCTTACGATCAGAAAAGTGTTTTTTATTTTATTGTTTAAATATTTTGGTCAAATTCAGTGTGTCACGCACTAGGATGACGCGTTTCGAACTCGAACCTTTAAAAATTTACTTATTTTTGATTTTCGATGGAAGAAGATAACATAGCCCCACATTCCTTCGAGCTGTTCCTTCAATCAAATGACAGAAATTTAATTAAAAAAATAATTCTACAAAATTTTTGGAACAAAGAGGTTTTTATTCAAAAAATGTATGCAACAACCCATCTTGGGTTGTTTCGGCGGTGGGCATGGTCGATTTTGATGAAACTTGGCATACTTTTGTTGATTATTCTAGAAAGTGGGCGTGGGCGATTTTAATAATTATTGGCATACATTTACTGTTTAAGTAGCAAATTTTAACTCTTTTGCTTGGATAATAAGAACAATTTTATGTGGAAAAATAGTTTTTATGCCACAAGAAACATCTTAGGTTGCATGGGCGGTGGGCGTGGCCAATTTTGATGAAATACAATTTTTTATAAATAAATATCTTTGCCAAATATATTATTGGTGATCCTTAAAGAATTTTAAAGGATTTAATATTTCAAGGACATTTATAAAGTCCTTTTTTCCTGAAATGAATAATTAATTTGACCCAAATATCTATATCGTAGGTTGCAATAATGCAGTATGCACTGTATGTATTTGCTGTTGACAAACCTAATACTTAAAAACAGTGGGGGGTGGTGGATGATGCTACATAATAAATGAACATTTGAACCACAACAAAAATATTAATTCATAAATTGCATTTCATTCATCTAAACAGAGAGACAGACAGACATGTGTTTTGTCGACGCACACGACATAGATACATATAAATATTTGTAATTTGAAAACTAAACGAAAATCTTTTGGTCTTTACTTATTCTGCGTATTTTAATTTATAGTTTCATGTGTATCTCTATATAAATTAATGTTGTTGAAAAGTCAATCTCCGGATAACAAAATGGAGCGTGCGTGTGTGTGTGTTTGGTGTAAACACAAGCCAATGGCACGTGCTTTTCTTTAGAATGTCGATTGTGAGTAATTGCTTACTACTGTTGCTGTTGCTGCAGCTGCTGAGCAACATGAGAGCTATGTGCAGCAAGGATCTTGTATGTGTGGCTGTTGCGTGTGTACGAGTAAATGTTAATTGTATTCATTTTCAATACGTGCAATATACTATATTGCATATGCATCGTTTGTGTACAAAGTTGCAACTGGAGGGTAAACAGACGTGTCAAGGTCTCGAAGAGTGATAACAGCTGGAAATTTATTATAAATTCCTAAAAGGCAATTTGTAAACGGCTTTATAGCAAATTGCTGATGCTTAATGCAACGGCTCTTTTAGTGGCTTAAAGGAATGCATACCCGTTGATTGGAAGCTGAGTGTTCAAAGTCCTGTGCTTAAGAAAGGCGACCCAAGTGTATGCACCAACTATCGCAGGATCAGCTTTTTACTTATCGCTTACAAGGTCCTCTCGAGTGACAAAGAGCTCAATGCAACGGCTCTCTCAATGGCTTATTTGGCTAAAGAAATACATGGCCGATCATTGGAATCTGAGTGTTACATTTCCTTTGCTATTCATGTATGTGCACCTACTATCGCTGGATCAGCCTTTTACCCATCGTGTTATGTGAAAGACTAAAGATAATCTTAAAAAAAAAACAGATTATCAGGTGGCTTTAGACCTAGTATATCCACGACCAATTAGATATTCACACTACGAGAAATCCTGAACAAGACCCAAGAAAGACGGATCGACACTTATCATCTGTTTATTGATTTCACAACTGCATTCGCCAGTCCGATATGACAGAAACTAGTGATGCTATGGCTAAGTTTGGTATCCCCGCAAAACTATTGCAACTTTGCGGAATGATACTGACCGGCATGAAGTCTTCAGTGAAAATATGCAGTGAAAATCTGATAGACCCATTTTCTACCAAGTGAGGATTTAGACATGTCGATTGTCCGTCATGCGTTTTCTTTAACATCATCATGGAGATGATCAAGCGAAAGGCTGCAGCAAGCACGAATGGTATCATCTTTAAAAAATAGTCACATGATGCTCGCATATGCCGATGATATAGATGTCATTGGCAAAGCACAGCGGTATGTTACTGCGGCCTTTTCAAGCCTTAAGAAGCAGTCGGTGGAAGTGGATCTGGTGTTATTTGTTTCAACAGACAAAGACTCTATTCGCTGGGGACGCTGTTTAAACGTTGGCAACTATAACTATGAGCTATATATATAACTATGATTTAGTCTACCTTGGCTCCGCCGCAAACAAATCAAAAAACGGGTTTTGATCGCAAACCCTTACCACTAAGCGCTAAGCAAGCGATTTAATGACGTAGCCTTTTCACGATGAACAAAGATCCAACTTTACAAGACACTGATCCTACTCGTCTTGCTCTACGAAAGTACTTAATGATACAAGAAAAGTAGTTTTTGGTACAAGAAAAGTACTTTTTAGTACAATAAAAAATACTTTTTCGTACTTTTGATAGTTTTTAAAACAATAAAACGTTACCTTAATATAGAAAGGCCCCAACTCATAATTTTTTGAAATCGTGTTTTTTGTCGATTCTGACAGAGCACCATCAGATACACCTTCCATAAAAAATTTACGGAGATGCGTTGAAAAATAGCGAAGTTATAAGCTAATAAAAACTGCATTTTAAATGTTTTTGTATCTGGTGTGTTTCTTGTTTTATTAAGTTTTTTCCTCCTCCTTTAAACTTCGTTTTTCATTAGTTAGGGCCTTTGTATATTAAGGTAACGAAAAGTACCCTTTAGTACAATAAAAGTATTTTTTGGGACAAGAAACGTATTTTTGGTACAATAAATTGTACTGTTTGGTACAACAAAAGTGATTTTTGGTACAGAAAAAGTACTTTTTGATAAAATAAATTTAACTTTTTGCTACATTAAATTGTCCTATTTGGTACATAAAAATTACTTTTTGGTACCATAAATTGTACAATGTGGTTCGATAAAAGTACTTTTTAGTACAATAAAAATATTTTTTGGTGCTTTTTAATATAATAAAAGTGATATTTGGTACAATAAGTTGTACTTTAAAAAGTACTTTTTGCTACTTTAATTGTACTATTTGGTACAATAAAAGTACTTCTTAGTACAATAAAAGTATTGTTAGGTACAAGAAAAATACTTTTTATTACAATAAAAGTACTCTTTGGTACAATAAGTTGTACTATTTGATAAATTAATTAACTTTTTGGTACAATAAACTGTACTTTTTGCTACAATTAATTGTACTATTTGGTGCAACAGAAGTATTTTTTGATCAAATAATTGTACTATTAAGTACAACAAAAGTTCTTTTGATAAAATAAATTTTACTTTCTGTTTATTGCAACAAAAATATTTTTTGATAAAATATATTGTACATTTGCTACAGTAAATTGTACTGCTTGGTACAATAAAAATACTTGTTGATACAATAAAAATACTTTTTAGTAAAATTAAAGGATTTTTTGGTACAAAGTACTTTTTGCTACGAGAATAGTACTTTTTAATACAATAAAAGTACTATTTGGTACAATAAGTTTAACTATTTGCTACAATAAATTTACTTTTTGTACAATAAAAGTATTGTTAGGTACAAGAAAAGTACTTTTTAGTCCAATAAAAGTACTCTTTGGTACAACAAGATGTACTATTTGGTAAATTAATTTACTTTTTGGTACAATATTACAAATAAATTAAGAGAAATAAATGGAAAAATGGTATTTCATCAAAATAGACCATCCACCGCCCACCACTCATACAATCCAAATCGATTTTTTCATATACAATTTTTCCATTCCGAACAAAAGTCTTAAAATTTTTTGCATACACATTCTTAAATACAAGTTTTATCAAAATTGAACACGCCCACATCCCACATGCACATTTCATATAACGACATTTTTCTACAAAACTGCATTATTATATTATTGAAATTCAGTGATCGATAAATAGAGTTTTTGACACCAAAATGCCACTGTGAGCCGTCTAGCTAGCCAGAAAGACGGGCATGCCTTAATCGTCTTAAAAAGCCTTGAGATATTTGGCGTCTAAGATGTCTCCTTTAATGCTTAACACTTTCTTGAACCAAATGTATGCCCTTATCCTTAAGTGTGATGGTATAAAAATACAGTGGTAATGATGCCAAATTCTTCTTTTCAATTTTATTGCATAGTGTAACAATATCAGTATTGTTACATTTGACATTGTTACATTTGACATTTTGCTTTTGGTTTGGCGATCACATACAGTAGTATGTGTATAGGATGTGAAAGTATGAAAAGTATGTCGTATCGAAATTCGATACATATGTATTGAATGATATCCAACACATACGTAAATACAATATCTAAAAACCTTTTATATGTACTACTGTTTGTTGTACATTATAAATACGAATACCCCATAGTTATAAATATGTAACTATATTTAATGTCACCCACAAATTTGTCATCGTTTGTTGTTTGAACATCCCACAGAATCGGAAATGAACATTATTTGTCTATTTGAACATTCTACAGCAGCGGAAACAACAAATTTGTTTGCACATTATTAACGAACAGGAAAATGTCCTTTCGCATGCTGATGTACTGCTGTGCCACCCCAACCACTGCCACCACCACGACCAACACTTGTGTTAAATTATTTACTGTGAGTATTTTAAGTTCACTTAATTTACCTAACCTATTTCCGTTATGAGCAATTGTAAATTAATAATATTGTCACGTAATTGCAACATACCACAAGGATGTTGCAAGTATGTATGCACTACAAACCGCATCGTGTCCACCACACGACAATGACGTGTAACAAGAGTCAACATTTTGACTGAGATTACAAAACATAACAGAAAAGCACTTTAAAATAATAATTAATGTTATGAAATATAAACATTTAATTTGCATATAACAAACAACGATTACAAATTTGAATGATGTCCTTGAAAATTTTTAATATTTACCAATGATTTTTTGTATGATTATTTTTAATGTGTAATGTCATGTCCTGTTATTTTATAGAATCATACTAGTCAGGCGCTTGTATTACTATATCAATACATAAGAAGTGAGACAATTATAAGAATCTTATTGATTATCACACAACAGCACAAAGTTTGCACAAAACTATTTAATCTTTTCAATTTTAACCTGTAGCAATGTTTTCCTAGAATAATTCTTAAAATATCACACTCAGCTACAAAATTATGGTGAATTGTTTTATTTGCGACCAAAAACATATGAAGCGCAAAACTGTTATGTTGTAAGTGTTTGTAGCTAAACCAAATGTTTATAAATGTTAAGCTTTAGTTGCGAAACCCTCCAAGAAAATTATTTAGAAAACTGGCTCTTTGTGGCCTGTGAGTAAAACGACTAAATAATTCTAAATTCGATATTTTCTACTAGTTTAAGTAATTTAGTCTAAAAGTAGCAACCTCAATTTTTAATGTACAAATCAGAGAACGGCAAGGGTACACCCTAACAATAAGTGTACCCGAATCATTTGTGCGTTTACGACACTTAGAGTGCGATCGGCACTCTAAAATAAGGGTTGTTGCCTTGTACTGATAATTTCGAACATGCTCATACGCACAATCGCTAACCGATTTCGTGCTCTTTTTCTGCATGTATACATGAGTTGAGGCCGATAAAAATGCTAAAGCAAAAGGAATGAGCGAAATTGAGAGCACAACACTTGAGACAAACAATATGTGAGAGACATGTGTGTTGTTGTTATTCTTGCATTAGCTTCATACATGCATAGATATTTGTTTTTGAATACCCAGCTAGCATTTGGACGTTTGTTTGACGATCACGATTGTTTCGCGACTGGATTTCCAATCGCCACCACGATTGTCGGAGCAGAACTCGAAACATTGGCTGTACTACAAACATTGGCTTTCCAAACTAGGCAAAAAAAAATGTGCGTTACTGATAAGCTAGAATCACGAAAATTTATGAGAACGTTCATGTTATGGAGGAAAACATCCCAGAGGAAACATCTAAATCAGTGGTAGGCATAACCAAACGCACGCATACAACTAGATGGTGTGCTTGTGAACGATCTCACAAGAAGCGTCAGCGCAGTCGAATTGTACACGGTGAAAACGTTGTGCTCTCCCAACAATCATTGAATTTTGTTTCTCTGTCTGTACTTGTGTCTGTTTATGCGTTGAGTGCGTATGTGGTGTTGCTTTCATTACACACAAGCAGAGACTGACTGTGTTAAATAAAAAAAAATTTCTCAACTTTCGAGTACGTGTGAATTGCCGATCGTGTCTGTGTGAAAAAAACGAATTTATCCCCCTCGCCTCGTGAGGCTATGGGATGCCTACAACAGAAACAGAAAATTTATCTTACTCATGCAGTTTTATGAAAAAAAGTAATTTTTTTAATTTATACTTTGTAGAGGTAAATAGGGACAAAAGTGATATTTACTCAAAATTCGTACTTTTAGGAATGACAAAGGTCAGAAATGGTACCATCGCCCAAAACAGACGTGTTAAAGTGCAATCACAAAATTTGAGATATACATGAAGTAAAACTTATGTAGTAGTAGTAATCAGAGAATTTTTTGAAATTCGTACTATTCGAGCTAAAAAAAAGGCCCAAAAAGGATACAAGATCAAAAAGGCCGAAATAGGGATAAAACTGGTACCATCATCCAGACCAAAGTGCTCAAGGGATTATTCGAATTTCGTACTTTTAGGGAGAAAATGGCCGAAATAGGTATAAAGCCGTTACTATCGCCCAGATCAAACAGCTGAAGGTAGTATAGCGAAATTTAGGTTTAAAACTAATTTTATGACAGGATTTTTTGAATGTTGACCTTTTGGGGAAAAATTCCGAAAAAGGGATTAAACTGGTACTATCATCCAGACCTAATGGTAGAAACGCGAAAATTAGGGTACATATTTTTTTCATAGAGTTGTTACGCAATACAAAAGGATTTTTGAAAATTTGCACTTTTAGGGAAAAATTTGGACGAAAAAGGAATAAAACTATTACTACCGGCCAGATCAAATGGCTAAAGATAGAATCCACAAAAAATTATGTTTTAAGCTTATTTTATGACAGGATTTTTCGTAATTCGCACTTTTAGGGGTAAAGACCTTTAAAGGGAAAAAAACTGGTACTGGTACAATTAGGGATAAAAAGTAAAAAAAAAACTAAAAAAAACTTATTTGGAAAAAAAAGTGCTCTTAGGTGCAATTAAAGTTGTTTTGTGTAAAATGAAAGTACTTTTTGGTACAATAAACGTACGTTTCGGTAAGATCAATTTACCTTTTAGGACAATAGATAATATTTGTTGGAACAAGAAAAGTACCATTTAGTAGAATAAAAGTACTTTTTATACAAAAGTGATTTTTGGTACAAAAAATTTTACATTTTGGTACTTTTGGTGTACAAGAAAATTACTTTTTTCCATAATAAACGTACTTTTTATAAAATAAAAGCACTATTAAACAATAAAAGTACTTTTGAATGCCATAAAATTAATTTTTGTTCAATCAACGTATTTTTCTTTAAAATAAAAGGACATTTTTGTAAAATTAAAGAACTTTTTGGTAGAATCAAAGCACTTTCCGGTGCAATAAAAGAACTTTTTGTAACAATAAAGTACTTCATGTGTACAAAAGCACTTTCTTATACAATAAAAGTTTTGATGCCATAAAAGTACCTTTTGGAACAATACTGTTTGGTATAATGAAAGCACTTTTTGAATACAGTAATAGTACTTTTTGGTAAGATAAAAGCACTTTTTCGGTACAATAAGTCATTTGTGGTACATTAAAAGTACTTTTGGGTACAATAAAATACTTAATGGTACATTAAATGTACTCTTGGTAAAATAAAAGAACTTTTTTGGCACATTATAAGTACTTTATTATAAAATAAAATAAAAGTACTTTTTGGTACATCAAAAGCACTTTATTATGTAATAAAAGTATTTTGGATAATATAAATGTACTTTTTTTTATAGAAAAAATACTTTCTGGTGCAATAAAAGTATTTTTTAATACAATACAAGTACGTTTTGTGTGCAATAAAATTACTTTTTGGTGCACTGAACGTAATTTTTGGTACAAGAAAATCTTTTATTATTCAATAAAAAGCATTTTTGTTTTTTATTCTAAAAAATTTCTATTCAACATAATTAAAGTACTTTTTGGTACAATAAAGTTCTTTTGGATGCCATAAACTTACTTTTGAGACTATAAAAGCATTTTTTTGTGTACAATAATAGTACTTTCTGGATCAATGAAAGTACTGAACTGTAGGACTGGAGGAAAATTTATTAGCGATTCACAAATCGCATGTGATTTGAATATCGCATGAATGTTAGGATATGGGCGAATAAATCGACATTTTGGTACAAATGAAGTAATTTTTGTTTCAATAATTATACTTATTAATTTTACCCTTCGGTACAATTATCAGGCCTGTTCTGGAAATCACAAATCATAAAAGTGATTTGAAATCACAAAAATGGTGTTCTGCACACCAAATTTTTTGAAATTTTGTGATTTCAAACCGGTCACCTAA
This sequence comes from Muscina levida, assembly GCA_964034835.1. Taxonomy (NCBI): domain Eukaryota; kingdom Metazoa; phylum Arthropoda; class Insecta; order Diptera; family Muscidae; genus Muscina; species Muscina levida. The sequence goes on from OZ035881.1 coordinate 151,448,578, forward strand.
GCACCTATCGATTTCAAATCACATGCTTATTTTTACGAGTACCTTTATGGGAATTTGAAAATAAATTGCTTCATTTATTAACAACATGTGTTATTTCTTAATTTATGTAGTAAAATTACACATTTAGCGCAATAAATGCTCTAAAATTAACAATTTTTTGAGACACTACTTTTTGTGTATCTGTTTTGTGAATTTGTTTGTGATTTGTTAATGAAGTGCTTATGATTTGATTTTGCTTGATGTCATCAGCTGATTTAGTTTTCGAAGATTTAATCAATGCTTTTTTATGCGTTGTTGTTTAATTGTGTCCTTCGCAAATTTTCCAGAGCAAAAAATATAGCACCCGGCGTTTTACTTTAAATTTTTCTTTCTTTTTCAACTTAAAAACGTAAAATTTCAACTCACTTGAATAATCCTTATTAAATTACAACAAAATAAGTCAAAAAATCAGCTGTTTTGTTGTGATTTCGAATAATTAAAATCACACCGAAAAAGACAAAATCGTGTGATTTACAGAACAGGAAAAAACACACGTGTGATTTCAAAACGGCATGTGATATGAAACCACGTGATTTACAGAACAGGCCTGTATAGTACTTTTTCATTGATTTCAATATTTACATCTGTTTTTTTAATCAAAACTAAACTTTTATTAATACATATAAGATTCCTTGCTACCCATTCATCCCCTATTAGAGGTGTAAACACATTATACTAAATATCACCACAGTATGCTCATTATTACCTCTCGTGTGTCCATCCAATCCTCTCTAGTTACTAGGTCACACTTGCCCATGGCACACGTTTTCAAAACCACACACGCGATAGCACACAACAGCCGCACAATTAGATCACATTGCTTCTTGTGGAGTTAATGACACATGCCAATTGCAGGCAAATGTAATCAAATAGAGAGCTAAATACAACAACACAAGCAAATACACAATCACAACAAAAAAAATCCACGGGTTGACAATCTATGTAAATAAGGTGGATGAATGGATGCTAAATGTTTAATATTTGTCATTCGACTCGGGCTAATAAGGTCTCAAAAATATCATTAATTGAATAGAATAAATAGAAAAACGTGTGTCACTTATGCGCCCTCGTATAAAAATGTGCAGGAACATGGAATAATACCACACAGATGAAGAGCAGGAAATTGACACAGAATTGTAAGAGCAATGCTGTTGTTAATATTGTTATAAGCCAATAATGTTAATTTATTTTATATATTAAAAATTTATTGAATTTTTGATATTTATTGCGTGTTGTTAAAATTTTTTGAAAAATAATCAACAGCACAACTTTAAAAACGAAATTTTTATTATTATAAAAGAAAAGAAACAAAAGTGTAGGTCATTATAAATACACATTTGGCAGTTGTTTATTATTATTGCTATTGAAGTTTTTAATATGTCAACCCAACCCACAGAATATTATTGTATTCAATGAATTGGTCAATCAAGTTGCCATCTTATACAACTTAAAAACACATCAACATGTTTTCTTAAGAATTAATCTTAACATTTTATTGAATATGAACATAAAATTTCATTATAAATATCAAAAAAACTATCATTAAAATACATAAATTTCGCTAAATTTTTGTCAAAATAAAATACGTATAAATACCAAAAAAAAACAAATATACAAAGTGAGAACATAATTGAACATACGTTTTAGAAATTATTGTCAAAATTAAAATATTTTCTACAACTAAACACCTTAAAATTAGTTGTTCATTTTAGATAAAATAGTTTCGTATTTTGTTTTATCTTCTAATATTTTTATATCGAGTTCTTTTTACACTTTCAAAACATTTCGTATATACGTCATGACATCTTTATTCAACAGTATGCCCATGTGATCTACACCATTAAGAGCTAGTGTAGATATATTTGCGGACTGATAGCCGACCCAATGGTGGCAGGCACGCAAAGAACGTTGATTGACGGTGCCATCGCCTACGCCCATAATTAGTTTGGGTGTCTCGCCAGCAATATCGTCTTTTTTATATTGCAATCTGTAAATAAGAAACATATTCAATTTCTTAATAAAAAGAGGATTCGTATACAAAATATTAATAATTTTTTTTATTTCTATTCTGTTAAGTTACCTCAATTACTGAAAATTTATTAAATAAATAAGCTCAAGGTCATGTTTCGATATATCAATCCTGTTCGAGGATCATCTTCAGGAATTAAAAACTTATTAATAAATAAAACATCAAATGTAAGCGATAGACATCCGTCACCGTTGAGATGTTCTCTAACTTTACTTTAGCGCTAAATTTGCTGTCAGACACAACTTACCTTTCGACCGTGTCCAAACCATCACCATAGAGACAATGCAAATCTACACCCGGAGGACTAAAGTTCAAAGTGTATTGCATATTATCTTTGCGCATTTCCCAGCCTGTACGATAATCGATATCATTGAAAAATTGTTCCATTTGTGCCATTGTATAGGTGCGGGAAGGTGTCTTCACTAGAACATCGGTACTCTTCCAGAACAAAGGAGACGGCATCAGCCAGGCAGTTGATGGATTTGTTATTTGTTCAGCTTTTAAAATTTTACCACTCAAAAAGAATGAATCCAAATCGTCACCCATGGCGAATACCTTTAAAGCCTTAATACTGCCAGCCCAAGCACCGGCCAAACTTATTTGTCGCTGAATATACTTCTCTTTCCATTGCACAGATTGTTGCTGCAAGAAGACTAGAGTCATGGGACTGCCCATGCTATGGCTGATGAATGTGATAGGGGTCTGTTGATTCTCCTCATAAGTATCCTCCACCAACTTTTTGAGATCTATGAAAAATTGTTTATGTTCACCTGGTGGAGAAAAAAGAAAACAGAAATTATGCTAAAAACCACAACATAATAAAATTAAAATTATCACTTACTGGGACCTTTGCGGAAATCGTAAGGAGCTCCCCTTATATTCTTTTTCCTCACATAACCCATGTCCACCAACATATTTGCAATGTCTTTGAAATATGCTCCAGCCTTGTTGTGCGTAGGATCAATCCATTCCACTGACTCTGGATCACCCCATCCTGGTATGCGTATATCCACACCGGGTGTGTTGTGTGTGGTTCTTGTTATGTTGTCATAATAGAGTTTAACATTGTCCACCCAACAATAAACAGTTGGTATAACAATGAGTTCCAAATTTAGCCACAAATTGAACCAGTCTGAATCTTTGGCACACAATATATTGGGGGATGATGATTTGTGAAGGCGGGCATCTAGCTGACTGCCACCATCGCCAGGAACTTTGAGAGTTTGGCAAATAATTGTTAACAGTTAATAGTTTTGAAATAAAAGTGGGATTAAATCATGAGATGAGGAAAATGAAGCGTAAGTAACTAACGAAATTTTTGTTTTGGGAAATCACTCAGACAATCACATTTTAGTTATATGATGTTAAAATGTGATTAATGTGTAATCAAACAATATAACATGTAAGACATTGAATTCACTAGAACGCCACATGATGTGTATCTTCGGCATTTACAGTCGAATTTTAATGAGTTGCATATCCCAGATTTTGTCTTCACAGTCGTTATAATAAATGGCCTTCATAAGAATATAGGAAACGGTATAGTATTCAATAACCTAATTTGACATCGGAGTCATAAGGGACCGATGAAAACAACAGAATCATAGACACAACTAGAACAACTTTATGAATATATGGTGTCCAAGGATTTTGGCTAACTCTTGCTGAACAATCCAAAGCGAACAACCGGAATCCTAACACACCAGCATATGAAAATGACAGTTGAAAATTACCATTTTGATAAATGGGATTGCCAAGCGCTACTTTCTGCCTTCTGCTTTTGCTTTTTGTAGAAAGAAAGCTTACAAATGTTCAAAAATGGAATACGGAACTAATTTCTTACAAATTTAAATTAGCCCCAAAATTAGTTCAGCGAATTTTAAAATCCTTTGGAAATTGTTGGTCAGAGATTTAATTTAACTAAAATTTATTTCCAAATGATTTCAACAACTATAATTTCAATATATATAGAAAACGTTGACCGATTTTATCCATTTTAAGGAACTCGGAGATCCATTGTGATTGTCCTGATTTAAGAAAGAAGAAATATAAAGGGAAGAATGCTTACAATAATATAAAGAGTTTAGAAGAATAGTTATAGTGGAAAAGAGATAAAAGTGCTAAAAAAAAAGATAATTCCGGTGGGTTCTCTCCATTAACTTCATATATATACAAGTAGTGAGATTACGCTGGGACACTATGGTCCTCTGCCCTTATCAAAGAACCATTTTCCGAGGATTTGCTTCCTTCTTCAATGAAGAAATGGGCAATGACATAGCAAATGATCAATGGTCTCAATTTCCTCCTCATCGTCGCAAAGCCTACAGTAATCCTCCTGTGTCGTCTCCCAGTTGGATGTAAATGCTCTGACGTCGAAGTTTCTCGTGGTTACTCCAATTAGTCGTCTAACGGACCACCTATTCAGTTCCAATAGTGTTCTGATTCGTCTTCCATCCAGTCTTGGCCAAAAATCTCGTGATACCATACAGTCGTTGCGATGTTCCCAGGATGCATTTTCCAGCCGTTCGATGTTGCGGGTCACAATTCCCTATGTATGATCCATCCGATTGGCCGGGTCCCAGTGCTGAGCCCTTAGGCGCCAGTTCATCCGCTATTTCTTTTCCTGAAATGTTACTGTGTCCGGGGATCCAACAGAGCCTAGCACTATTTTCCGGCAGCTTAGAGATCGCCTTTGATACCAAAGCCATTAAGGCCGCTTGACTGTCCACATAGATTGTGAAGATCTCCTTCAAATTCCTTGCCAATATTTCCTCCATAGATTTCATAATAGCGAAGATCTCCGACTGGAACACAGTGTTGCCTGAATTTGTGGTCCTCGCTAAAGATACTCGATCCTTTTTCAATTTCCATTTTTGAACTATCCGTGAATATGGACAGCCCCCTGAAAGGTAAGGAATCTTTCCAATCTTCTTTATCAGGGATCACTATTTCCGAGCATGATGTAAATTCCAACAACGGAACCATATATCCATGTCTGCTGAACCATAACAGTATTGATGCGTGACCCGACTGCGCTTGCCGCCAAAGGAGTGCTTTTCGAAACCTTAATGCACTTTTAGCCGCTACAGATAGTGCATGGTACCGCAGTTTCTTTAGGTAAATCTTGACTAATTCTATTCAACAATCAATCACAATGGCCCATAAAGGTTTCCGAGTGGTGTAATGATATAGTCTTATGACCGTTAGATTACTAACCTAATCTTATATACTAGACAAATGGCGACTGTCTCCACGACTGGCAATATGTGCTGTCTATAATATCGAGGGCGCTGCCGATCAAAGTAATATAGATGGCTGTGATAGGCTCAAATCCAGTTCTTCTACATGATAATCGAATGTTCTTGGTCACCAAAGACTTATCACATGCTGGACGTTTTACAAATATCTAATAGATCTGATCGGCCTTATATTGCATTTACCTATAATTAGATTAAACTGCCATAACTAAATTCATTGTTCGACCTTCCTCTTTGAAATGCATTAAAAAGAAACTAAACTTAAGGAAATTTTTGCCAAGAGCATATGATTTGCCTTATTAAATGAGTAATAAGTTACTGTGACATTTTTATTTTAGGCATACATTCGAAAGACTTTATAATGATAAGAAAGCACGAATTTCACCATGGCCTGTTTTTATTGAATGATTGTTATTCAGAGAAAGAAAGCAACTATACATATATGCAAATATATATGCAAACCACAAATCAATAATATATTACCATCTAACTCACACTTCTCGCAAAACAAAACTCCCCGATTAAAAGCCGACCAATAAAGCCGTGACAAAAAAAAACCAAAAAGGTATTTCACCTGTGCGCAAATTGCCAATGTCTAATAGTTGCTTTGCAATGATATTTATTTCATGCAGTGCACTAACGAATTATTTAACTACTTCAATTCAATTAACTATAACCGACACATACTACATATCCAATCACCCACAACACAGTCGACAGTATATTCATTTCCTACAATGAGAACTCATATGTGACTCATAAAAACTATCGTATGACCGATGATAATCCACTGTGACTGAGACCTCAGCCATGTATGCCTCAAGAATGATGATGATATGGAGGACAGTCCTCGATCATATTCCTCATTATCAACAAGAAACAGCTTTACCGATGATAACAAATAAAAACTGTTTATGTATAAAAATAATGCGACTGCTTAGTACAAAATAAAATCTATCAAATTTACTGAAGCAAATAAACAAAGGAGATGATTATGACAATGTCATAGATGATGACGTTGGTTGGTGATAAAGACTTTGGACGCGCAATGTGTGATATGCTGAACTGATTAACAGCAATAATGATAATTTGATGCAACTGCCATAGATGAAACTTACCAAAAATTACAGGTGATAAACGTTTATCCTCTACAACCGCCGGAGTTTTTGATTTCTTCTTAGAAAATGGCCACCAAGCCTGACCCACATGAAGTATCGTTAGGACAATCACTAACGAAATTAAAAGATGGCGCATTCTTCTTTGTGATCAATGGGGTCACAGAGGACGAAACAGTGTACGCTTCTTGTTTGTAAATGCAATATTCGAAACTGCAAAGGAATTGGTATGAAAACAAAGACTTTATAAACTCTTCTGATTTATTATTATTGTTGTTGTCGCTATCCACCTTTTTGATGGGCTACTACGTTAGGGGGAAGATCAATCAAATGGCCAAACCAAACACGTATCGTATTCATAAACAATGACTTTTGTTGTTGTACTTTTTATTATTTTTTCAGCAGTGTTAGTTGTTGTTGCACTTCAATTATTTATTTATTTCGCATTACTTTGCTTTGCATTGATACCGTTTATGGAATCAAAACAACTTTTATTATAATCAAATCGACATTGATCGGTCGCTTCTGGTTCGCGCAAGAGTTGAAAAACAAATAGCAGTGTATGAAGAAGTGGGTGATGGAGAAAAAATAGAATAATAACAACTAACAACTGTGAAAGAACAATTGCAATAGCAACACAATCAGCTGTGTGTACTGTATGTCAGAGAGTATGAATGGTTAAAGATATATGAAGTTGCTCTCAGTAGTTTGGGTATGATGTTGTTTATGCAGGGTGCTCAATGTTTTGGGTAAACTAATGAAGTTACTATTTAGTTTAATAAAAAAAATACTTTTTAAATAAATGTGTGAGAAGTAAGAAGAAGAGTACTATATCGCCTGTACACGGATATACGCTTTGGTGCTTTCCTTAAGTGAATATTGGTTTTGGCACTCTATATGTATACTCATTCGTAGTAATAATAAAAACATTAATTACACTGTGCTAGTTTTGAGAACTTTTTTTTGCCGACAAACGGGGCACCCGGTGAGTTTAACTAAATCGACTGTGCTGAATCGAATGGCGTTCGCCGTTTTTTTAGGTTAGCTCTTAAAAAAAAGTTAGGGGGGTTAAAGTTTCCCCCTTTTGGCCTGTTCTTCCAGAATCCCGGTATATAAAACTATGTTTTGTTTACATCTGAGGTGTGGGGTGTGTTCAGCAACTTTGTAGAAAATATTATGCCAAATATTTTTGTTGATCATATTAACCCTCTAACTGCCCCTCATAACGGTTTTTTTTGGCTTTATTCTAACAAATCGTAAAAAACACCCCGAAAAAGGGGAAGGGCGGGGATAAAATGTTCTACAAAAATGTTGGCCATAAAATTTTACCATATACGTCAGAACACACCAAAACCCAAAACTTAACACAAACACCAAAAACGAATCAAATTCAAGATTGCCCACACACAAGGTATGCAACTATATATGGTGAAATAAAAAAAATCAACTACATATTAATTTTATTTTTTTTTATTATTTTGATATTCAATCAAAAGAAATTTCAGAAAAATTAAATACATATTTTTAATCCTACAGTTAACAAAATTAATTAAAATTAATATGTAGTTGATTTTTTTTTATTTCACCATATATGGTTGCATACCTTGTGTGTGGGCAATCTTGAATTTGATTCGTTTTTGGTGTTTGTGTTAAGTTTTGGGTTTTGGTGTGTTCTGACGTATATAGTAAAATTTTATGGCCAATATTTATGTAGAACATTTTATCCCCGCCCTTCCCCTTTCTCGGGGTGTTTTTTACGATTTGTTAGAATAAAGCCAAAAAAAGCCGTTATGAGGGGCAGTTAGAGGGTTAATATGATCAACAAAAATATTTGGCATAATATTTTCTACAAAGTTGCTGAACACACCCCACACCTCAGATGTAAACAAAACATAGTTTTATATACCGGTATTCTGGAAGAACAGGCCAAAAGGGGGAAACTTTAACCCCCCCTAACTTTTTTTTAAGAGCTAACCTAAAAAAACGGCGAACGCCATTCGATTCAGCACAGTCGATTTAGTTTAACTCACCGGGTACCCCGTTTGTCGGGTTTTTCAACTAGCATAGTGTTATCATTCAATGACGTTTTTAATACAAATTTATTGTTTTTAATTACCACAGTTGTTCACAAAAACACCAGATCTCGCTTTAATTTACACAACAAATAACATATAACCAAAACAAAATGTTAGAATATCGCAGAAAGCAAACACGAAATAACGAACGTCACGAGTTGCGGAAACTAAAGTTGCCCTGTGTGGATGCTTCAGGCAACTTCAGAAGAGAATCCGATAAGTTTCGGAGACAAAAGTTGCCGTGTGTGGATTGGGACTATGCAATTTATAGGAAGCAGTAGAGGGAATAGTAAGGGAGTAAAAACACATTTCATTAAAATATATACTGATGTCAAGGCAAATTAAAAAAAAAATGTTAAAAATTACATATTTTTAATAGATCTTTAACATCTCTGAAAATACCAAGAATTATCATTATTTTCCCTAGAAATTCGCCAGGGACGATTTATTGTCCTATATTTTTATTTAAATATTGTCGATTTCCATAATTTTCATTTTTAAAATTTGGCAAAACAAAAAAAAATCAATTTTCAAAAACATATTTAAAAAAAATATATATGTGCTCTATGTGCTCTTTACTCAAATAAAAGATAAAATGTAAAATAAGGTCAACATTTGGGAAAAAAATATTTTTTATCTAATTTTATCACCATTTAAAATTGAAAAATGTAAATATTCTAGAAAACTTAATTAAATCTAACATTGAAAAAAAAAACTGTTTTTGTTTTAAAGTCGTCAGAATGGTATTAGAAATAAGGGTACATGTAGGAAAAAATGTAGTGCCGCTGTCTAATTTTTTTTAAATTGATAAAAAATTAGAGAGCTTATTTAAAAACAGGTATTTTTTTTTTAAGAAATCGTGCTATTGTTTATGTGGAATTAGAATTTTATTGTAAATGCATTAAGAATGATTAATTAATATCCTATAATCTGAATATCCGCACAAATATGTCCATCTTTTAAATATTTCTGTTGCATCAACACAGATGATAATGATCAAACAAAAATAGGCATAACTAGGGACCAGGAGACACGTACGGACTTGAGAAGCACATAATTGAATTCATCTAGAAAATATATTTAATTTGAGTATCCGCATATAGGGGGTCATCGTAAAATTTAAAAGGGCGCTCCCTAGAACACTAAGAGACCCGGCCTTTACTTTGACCCACTATTACGATGTATGGAGACCAATACGAAGTGAATGGTATATTTCTTTTAAATCGGCAATCCGACCCTGATCCTGCTCTATTCTAATTTGCAGACCACATGTGTATTAACAGTTTCTATCGAAATAAAAAAGTAACGTTCAATAAATTAATTCCAATTAATTTATTATATTAATCATTTGCAGCCGAGTACCTCTAGAGATATTACTCGAGTACTTCACAACTCTAACCTTGATCGCTGACAGCTGATCCCAAACAAATAAAAAAAAAACCGTTCCCACATTTAGCTTTTATTATTGTTGTTGTTTTTTTGTATTCGTATTTCAAGTAGGGAATAGCTAGTCCTCCATAGGGAACTACATGGCACAGCCATAATTTTAATTTCCTCACCTGCGGCCAAAATATTAACAACACTTTCACCTCTCTGCAACGATAATGCCTCGTCGCCATTAACATGTACTCTCCCAGAAAAGTCCTGTCCGCACCAACGGACTTTCAGTTTCCTTTCCCACCCTATGACATACAGCAGCAGTTGATGACCGAGTTGTATCAGGTGCTGGAGCACAAAGAGATTGGCATTTTCGAAAGTCCCACTGGCACGGGCAAGTCATTGACCTTAACCTGTGCGGCTTTAAAGTGGTTAGAAGATCATGAGGCTCTGGTTAGGAAGGAACTGCAGGAGAGACTGGAACAGGTGATGCGACAGGTGCAAAAGTTGGAAGAGGAGCAAAATGTGGCGACCGATTGGATTTCTATGCATTCCAAGACATCCGAACAGAGAAAGGAGTTGTTGGAACTCAAAGAATTGCAGAAACTACTTGACTCATATGAGGAAAAACTGAAGGTGATCAAGGAGAAGCGCAAAGTTAGAAAGCAGAGTAGAGTTCTACAGCAGAAACGTCCAATACCTAAAGCAGACGATAATGGGGAAATTATCGATGATCAGAATGTGGAATTAGATGAAGTGGACGATTCGGATGAAGATGAGGAATCCAATGTTATGGGAAATACCTTAACATATCGTGATGTTCAGATATTCTTCTGTAGCCGCACTCACACACAACTGGCCCAGGTGGTGGGCGAGATCAAGCGCACAATCTATGGTCAAACGGTTAGATGTGTCTCAATGGCTTCGCGCCAACAGCTATGCATACACAAGGAACTGCGCAAACTCAACAATACGGCTTTGATCAATGAGAAATGTTTGGATATGGCCAAGAAATCTAATACAAAAGCTACAGCCTGTGACACCGATGGGTGTGTCAAAAAGAGAGCTCGTGTCAGCCAAAAGGGCGCGGGTAAATGTCAATACAAATCCCAAAATTTAGTCCAAGATCTCAGTGACCTCTCTTTGGCCGAGATAATGGACATAGAAGATTTGGTCGCTGAAGGAGAACAATTGGAGACGTGTCCCTACTATGCTGCAAGAGCAGCTACTCAAATGGCCCAGCTGGTAATGTTGCCCTATCAACTATTGTTGCACAAACGTACCCGAGAGCAAGCCGGCATTGATCTTAAAGGCTCTATAATCATTGTCGACGAAGCACACAATCTTCTAGACACTATATCCGATATCTACAGCTGTGAGCTAACACTGCTACAGTTGCAATCTGTCCAGCATCAAATAGTGGCCTACAAAATGAAATACTCTTCACGATTTAGTTCGTCTAATTTGTTGTCCATCAACAAGTTAATATTTGTTATAAAGCGTCTTATTAAACTGCTTACCGGTAACGACACAAACAAGGCACCTAATGCCACCACATTTCGTACGCTTTGCACCTATGAACTAATGTCTGAGGGGGATTTTTTCAATATTGATCTATATCAGTTAATAAAATTCTGTGAAAAATCACGTTTTGCTCAAAAATTACAAGGTTTTTCTAAGAATTTAATCTTAGATCCTACTAAGGCAAATGAAAATCAACCTCCCGCAACTGGAGATAAAACAGGAGCATTGGGTCTGTTAAAACGTCTTCAGCAAAGTCATGAAGAGAAACTCCAGAAGGGTTCGAGGCAAAAGAAGCTGTCGGATGGTGTGCAGGACATTAAAACAAATGACAGTATGGAGGAAAAGAAACTGGTTGTTTTACCAAATGCCATAAGACAATTGTTGGCGTTCTTGGAGGCACTTTGTGAAAAGGCAGAAGATGGTCGCATTCTGCTTAACATGGGAGATGAGACGGCAATGTCCTCCTCTAAATATGAATCTCAACCAGGATACAAGTATATATTGCTGAATCCGGGAGCTCATTTTCAAGATGTCATCAAGGAAGCAAGAGCGGTGAGTTGTTGGCTTTGGCTTTGTCTAAAGTAAAAGTAAAATTGCATTGTTAATTTTAAGTCTATTGTTTGTTAATTTTAAGTCTATATTTACCATAAATTAACATAACTAAATACGCAAGTAATGTTTTTTTGCGGTCGCTAAATTTTAGGTATTTTTCATTTATTTTTTTTAAGTTTATTTTGTTATTCATTATTTTTATTTAAATTAATTTTTTTTAACTATTCTATGTTTATTTTAAGTTGTGTTTATACCATCACCCTTAGGGATGAGGGTATATACCATTTGATACGAAAAAAGTGTAACGCATTAAAGGAGACGAGTAAGACCCCAAGTATCTTAAGACCAAATTCGTTTCAGAACTTTTTAAGACGATTGAGCTTTGTCCGTCTGTCTGGCTGGCTGGTCAGCAGGATAACTCGAGTAATCCTTAACGGATCGGTATGAAAATTTACCAGTATAAATATTTTTCAAAACGAACTTATGGGAATGTAAATGGGCTTAATAGCCGCTCCCCTTCTGTAATATTTCTTCCATAACTTCCAAACGGACAACTGGAGGATGCTTGAATTTGGTCAGTTTATTTATCTTGCAAAAGTAGACAAACCCTAAGAAAACCGAAACCTTTGCCACACCCCTTCTGGTACCTCCCATACAAATGACCGAATTAACCCTCATAGTTTTACATACATATCTTTTTTGTTAGTTAACTGAATTAAAATTTTGCGTCTGATGTTCGCTTATGAAATGTTGAATTAGGAATGAATATGAACTATATGGGTTTACGCCTTCTAGTACCTGCCATACAAAATTACCTATTTTTGGAAAATAAATATTTCTCCCATAATTTCCCAACGGATACTTGGGGGTTATGAATATTGGTCGATAAATTTATGTTGTGATAGGAGGCGAAACCTCAGAGAGCCTAACTATTTGACGCACCCCTTCTGGTACCTCCCATACAATTGACCGAACCCACCCCCATAGTCTCACAAACATATTTTTTTTGTAAGTACACTTAATTCACTCAAACTTTGCGTATGATGTTCGCTTATGAAAATTAGACTCTGGAATGAAAATGGACTATATCGGTTGATTCCTTCTGGTACTTCCCATACAAAATTACCTATTTTTGGAAAATTAATATTTCTCCCATAACTTCCAAACGGACACTTGGAGGGTAATGAAAATTGGTCGATACATTTATGTTGTGATAGGAGGCGAAACCTCAGAGAGCCTAACTATTTGACACACCTTCTGGTACCTCCCATACAATTGACCGAACCCACCCCCAAAGTCTCACATACATATCTTTTTTGTAAGTACACTGAATTCAGTAAAATTTTGCGTAAGGTGTACCGTTATGAAGATTTTAATCAGGAATGAATATGGGCTATATCGGATCACCCCTTCTGGTACCTCCCATATAAAATGACTTTGTTTGGAAAATTAATATTTCTCCCATAACTTCTAAACCGTCACCTGGGGGGGATAATAAAATTTGGTCAGTTAATTTATCTTGTTATAGGAGGCAAAGCCTCAGCAACCCTAACTATTTGGCACACCCCTTCTGGTACCTCCCATATAAATATTTGGGATATTTCCCTTTTTACATACGTATCATTTTTGTATGTACACTGAGTTCAGACAAACTTTTCCAAGGTAAGCGATCATTGAACGTTGATTTACGAAAAAAAAATCAGACACGTTGTGCTGCCATATATTAATATATTATATATTAATAATTTATATTTTTTTATTTATTTAGTTTCATTTTATATATTTTATTTTAGTTTGTTGTACTTTTTTCATTCTTATTTATTAAGTTTATATTTCTTATTTATTTACTTAACATGTCTCATTTCAGATTGTTGTCGCTGGCGGTACTATGCAACCTACAGCTGAGCTAACGGAGCAACTGTTCAGTTCATGCCCGGAACGAGTAAAGTTGCGCTTTTATGACCACGTGGTCCCCGATGATGCGGTATTGCCCTTTGTGGTAACCAAAGGACCCAGTGGTCGCAATTTATGCTTCAATTTTGCTCAGCGATCTTCTACAGTAATGGTAGGTCCCAATTATTTCTCAGCAACATATTAAAGCAAACAACATTATCATATCTCTATTATCTTTGTGCGCACAGCTTACAGATCTCTGTAACGTTTTAGAAAACCTCTGTAACGTTGTTCCTGCTGGTCTAGTGTGTTTTGTGCCTTCCTATGATTATTTAGATGCCGTTTATGATCAACTACAAAAATCTGCAGTATTAGAGAGAATCACCAACAAAAAAAGAGTTTTTCGCGAGCCACGCAATGACAGCGGCAATCCAAACGAACAAAGCGTAGAACAGGTCTTAAGTGACTATAGTCGCGCTATAAAGCGCAATCAGGGAGCCTTACTGTTAAGTGTGGTGGGTGCCAAGCTTAGCGAAGGTCTTAATTTTGCTGATGATTTGGGTCGCGGTGTCGTGGTGGTTGGCCTACCCTATCCCTATGTTAATTCACCAGAAATCCAAGAACGTATGACTTATCTCGATGCTACTTTGGGTGCTGGTTCTGGGGCCGAATACTATGAGAATCTTTGCATGAAAGCTGTTAATCAATGCATTGGCCGTTCTGTGCGTCATATACGTGACTATGCCTGTGTTTATCTTTTGGATGAACGCTATGCTCGTGAGAATATACGGCGTAAATTGCCGCAGTGGATATCAAGACATTTACAGGTGGCAGCTACATATGGCAAAGTTCAGGCGGGAACCGCCAAGTTTTTCAAACAAAAGAAAGCGAATCAATCGGATGAAATGTAATGAACGATTATCGAATATACATATGCATAAATTTAGTAATGTCTAAGTTAAGTCACAAACAACGTTCCTATGTTTTTTTTATACACAGGAATTCGAATACTCACTTTTGTTGCCTTGTACTTTTTTCAGTATTGTCATTTTCTATTTATTTAAATATATGTCTGTGAACACTTTTATTTCTACTTTAAAAGTTTGTTTTTAAATATAATTATAGCAGTTAACTTGGGGGAAAAATTGCAATCACTATAAGTGGATTTTCATCGAATCTGGCTGGAAAAAGTCGAGATGCCTTCCTATTCAGTTCCGTTGGCGCCAATAGTGTGGGTATTTTAATTGAAGGTATTATCACCGCCATAATATGGTTTGACCACTGTTTTCGCACCGTAAGTTATGCAATCCTTGTTAAATCTGGGCAACATGGGTATCGTTGGAGAGCATATCTTACACTCCCCGACTCGTTGACCCATTTAGAAAATTATAAAGATTTTTTTTTGAAATATGTAATTTAGCCTCTATATTTGAAAATTCTCTCTGTTTAATATTATTTTGTTGTCTCAATTGCTATGACTTACCATAGTTCAATTTGTTTGGCTTGATTGCGTTGATTTTGCGAAGAATTAATAAAATTTGAAGATCACTCACTGTTAAAACAATCATTAACACATTTCACACTCATATTTACAATACATATTATGCTAACAATGATCCATGCATGCACAAACTTGACCACTACCGGTACCGTAACAACCGTTTTAGAAATTGGCTCACCACAGCAGCAACGTAACGGAACGCTCGCTCACTCATATACTTACAACATTACATTACTATGATCTATATAAACATTTTACTCTGCTTTATTATGATTGCTTACATTTGCACTAAACACTTTTTCTAATTGGAATTAATTACATTATTAAATTCACATATTTTCTTAATTGCTGCTGTTAACTGTAAAAAGGCGGCCAGTAAACTGATTATCCATCAATTTGCTCAAAATTGATTCTTAAGTTCCATGTGTTAGAGTAAGACAGCTATACTATGGTGTTAACCATGAGAATAGAAAGCGGAAAAGGAAAAAGCATTTCCAGTTTCATAGACAGAATTGCAGCATTGCCAGATACAATAAATCATATAAACAGTGTTGCCCACGAGAAACAACAAAACTAAACGGAAATTGGGTAATAGCGTTTTCAGGTTCAAAAATCAATGTTAAGGGGGATTGCAACATTGTCAGAGACAACAAATCGTATAAAAGTGTTGCTCACGACAACAACATAGTATGAAACGGAAATAGATGCTGCAATTGGCAAAACAAATTGTCGTGACTTTGTAGCTTAATTAATTAGATGATGTTTTACTAAGATTTTAGATTATTTTACATAATTTTTTTTCTGTAAAAGTGGTTTGAATAAAACTATCTATAGAGTTTAATATATCAAAGTAGTTTAATTTTTGATATTCACTTGAAAACGTTATTGGAAACAGTTCAACAAAAATGTAGACCTTTAAATTGAAGAAATCTATTGTACATAATACATCTACAAATCGCAATTTATTTCGGCTAAATTTCACTATACTTTTTATTTTCACTTTAAATTACTTAGTTAAATTAACCAAATTTTATACAAAATGTATTCTCATTTTCTTCACAAGTTTAAATTTAAAATACATCGATTAATTTTCTAAAAAACTAAAGCTATTAAAACTACCAAATATAAATTTTTTAAAATTAAATACAAACTAAAACACGGAAAACAAGAAAGAAGAGCCGTCGCCCATTTAAAAAAAATTAAATACAAATTTTGAAGTTAATTGCTTTTGAATAAAACGATTTTTTTTATAAAAAAAAACAATTATTATTTTAAAATTATTTTTTTAAATTAATTTACGTTAAGTGTATCGAAATGATACAACAAATTCGGCTCAAGATCAGAAAAGTGTTTTTTATTTATTGTTTGATATTTTCTGTATGTTGTATCATTTCGATACACTTAACGTAAATTAATATAATGTACTGTAAGATCGACTAACAAAAAACAAATACACATTAATTTTTTAATATAATATAATGTTGAATTTAATGTAGAAAAATTTTTTTATCGTTTCTGTAATTTTTAAAATTTAGTTAGTTGTATATTTTTTAAAAAAATTTTATATTTTTTTAATATTGTATTTTTATTGTACCACTAAAACCAGTAGTTAATAATGAAAAATAAAACAAAAATTTTTTAAAAATGTAACAAGTATTTTTTAAAAATATAATTCTGAAATGTAATGGAATTTTTTTGCTTGCAAAGGGAAATGGTACACCCTCCAAAATAACTCATAAAAACCCAAAGTCAATATTGGCGCCGACACCCATTCAATTTAATGAAAATTTTTAATTTACTTTGGGTGTGAATAAATTCTAAAAAAAAATTTTTTGTTCTAAAAAATGTTTGGAAATATAACTTTTTCTGTAGTTTATGTATTTTTGTTAATTTTTTTATTTTTTTTTTAATTTTTGTAATTTTTTTATTTTGTTTCATTTAATTTGTGTAAATTTTTTTTTGGAGAATTAAGCACCGTATACAAAAATTAGTAGTTAATTATAAAAAATAACGAATATGAAAAATAATGCAATTTTTATTTTAAATTTTAAGTTTTTTTAGTACATGTCAAGACATTAAAAAAAATATTTTTTTAATATAGGTAAATAGGATAATTTAAGAATTAAGAAGTAAAACGGCGCGGGCGGAGTTTTCTCGCGCTGATTTTTTATAAAGAAAATATAAAAGTAAAAAAAAAAAAAATTTTGATTAGCTGTTAGTTAGTGGTTAGTGGTACATATTTTTTTTTTAAAAACCACCTCATTACTTTACTAATAAATTTAAAATGATAAATAGCAAAAAATCTTCTTTAATTTATAAAATAAAATTAAATACAAAAAGTAGAAAAAACCATTTTCTAATCTCTTTTAAAAAACCTTTAATCGATTTTTAAAGTTTATAATTTATTATTATTTTTAAATTAATTTTTTTACTTTTTTAAATATTCTTGGGTTTGTTTTTTGTTGATCTGTATTGAAATATGATATTGTCATTTTTTTTTAAATATTTTTAAAAATATATATTTAAAATTATTATTTAAAAAAAAAAATTGTTAAGTAAATTAAGTATTATATTTATATGTACATATGTACTAGCATCTAGTGCTTAAATATATATTTAATTTTAGAATCAATTCGTAAAATTAGCTACCTAATAAATAAATAAATAAATAATAAAATTCGTTAAGTTATTACACTAATTTAAAGATAATTGCTTCTTCCAGCTAGACCTCCATTCTGAACTCTTTAGCTATTGTACTTCATATCAGTTTTTCTTGTGTTAGTACCAAGGCGGATTTAATAAGGTTGTCGCCCTATGTTGTTAATTTCAACTTTTTACATTCCAATTGGTCATAGATTGTCAAATTTTCTTGCGCTTAGTTCGATTTGTTTACTTTTTGTTCAACTACTGTCAACTCATTTTAACAGTTCTGGACTCTTTGCAAAAACAATATATGTACATGTTTTTGTTGCAGTTGTTGTTCTAGTGCAGTCACCATATTAAATACATCTTGGTTTGTACTATTTGTAGAATATTACATTACACTTGGCAATCCTATGGCTAATAAAATATTTGTTGCAAAATTCATAGACGTCGTCATTTCATAACCGACTCTGTTCTCTAATTGAAAATCATCTGTGGAATTTAAAGCGCGGCAGATGACAACAACAAGAAGAAGATCGAAACCAACACAAAAGAGAGGTCGAACTAAACAACAGAAAAAAGTGTTCCAATAGTTTTTTTATTTGTGGGGAGACACTTTCGAAGACTATCAATCCTATCGGCCTATATAATGGAGGACGAATACTTCAATATGCCTTTGCAGGATGTGAAAAGCGAACTAAGAAGAGGCATAATCGAGTGTCAGAAACGCGGTTTGCTCCAGAGTGCGAAATGGTTGTCAGAGATGAACCACGGTCTGTCCGATTGTGACATCGACTCGGACAGTGAAAAGTGTGATTTCAAAGAAGTGGCACTCGAGGGCATTGCTCCGACCGAGTACGACAATTACTATTTGGCCAAGTGTTACTTCGATGTACGGGAATACGACCGAGCCGCCTATTTAGTACGGAATTGTAAATCATCTGTGCCGCGATTTATACATTACTATGCCACCTATATGGGCTTAGAGAAGCGTCGCCTAGACTCAACAACAGATCAATCGAATCTTAACGATTCGGGTCATGTCAAGGACTTGGCCGACCTGTTGGCCACACTGAGGACGGAGTATTCACGGGGTAGTTTAGATGGTTATGGCATGTATTTATATGGAGTGGTACTCAAGGCTTTAAATCTTAATATGGCCGCTCATCAGATTCTTGTGCAATCCATACGTTTGGCACCCATGCTATGGGGTTCATATGTGGAGCTGGCTCCACTGGTAACTGAAAAGGAGAAATTGCTAACAATGCATTTTGGTGGCCACTGGATGAGACATTTCTTTGTTGCCCACACATACATTGAAATGTTATTAAATGATGAGGGTCTAAAGGCGTACGAAGATTTGCAGGCAGCCGGTTTTCGCAAATGTGTTTATGTTACATCGCAAATGGCATTGGCGTATCATAATAAAAGGGGTAAGAGTAGCCTACCTTCTTTTAGGTCTCCTAAGTGCAAAATTTATTTTTATTACTCAAATTATCTCTACTTGCAGATGTGGACAAAGCGATAGAAATATTTCAAACCCTTCAGGATGCCGATCCGTATCGTTTGGACAATATGGACACTTATTCGAATTTATTGTTTGTTAAAGAGCTCAAAACAGAGATGGCTCAGTTGGCCCACAAAGCAGTGGGTATCAATAAATATCGTCCCGAAACGTGTTGTGTTATAGGTGTGTACAACTTTAAGTTATAAATAACAAAGAAAATATACGTATTTTTCGCAATTCACAGGAAATTATTATAGCATACGTTGTGATCATCAAATGGCCATCATGTATTTCCAAAGAGCCCTAAAATTAAATCCAAAATATCTGGCGGCTTGGACTTTGATGGGCCACGAATTTATGGAACTAAGAAATACAAATGCAGCGATACAAAGTTATAGGAAAGCTGTGGGTAAGTTTAAACAAGTGCCAGTTATTCCATCAAAAACGAAGAGCTAAATTTATATACATTTCAGAGGTGAATAAACGTGACTATCGTGCCTGGTACGGTTTGGGTCAGGCTTATGAAATTTTAAAAATGCACTACTACAGCTTGTACTATTTCAAAATTGCCCATCAATTACGACCATATGACAGTCGTATGTTGGTGGCATTGGGTGAGACATACGAGAAACTGGACAAATGCGAAAATGCCATTAAATGCTATAGTAAGGCATGCGATGTCGGTGACATTGAGGGAATTGCCATGTACAAAATGGCAAATCTTCACGAGAAATTGGGTGAATTTGATATGGCTGTAAATTGTTATGTTCTTTATTGTGAAGACGAAAGATCTGCGGCGGACAAACAGAGCCTGTACCATGGCTATATGACACTGGCCAATTATTACGAGGGTAAAGGAGAATATGATCGAGCATCACATTATGCCTACAAGTGTTTGGAATCAGATGATGTAAGTTTATGTCGGTATCGTTTTATATAAGGATAAGGGGGTGGAAATGGAATGGGATTTTGAAAATTTGCCACCATCAGTCAGTCAAAAAGAAAATACATATTTTGAAAGTTTAAAATTTTTTTAAGAAGAAAAGCTTTATCTATAGGGCAAAAGTTGTTATTTTTAATTTTCATAAAAGGACACATAGTCCTTTTAGGATCTGGCTGGTGTAGTTGCCTCAATTCGTACTGGGCAAGAATTGATGGCAATACGTCGAACACCTATCCTGCTTGCAACCAGGGACTACACGACACACTACACCTGTTCAACTGCCTTGCCAAACCAACTCAACTTGTTCCCAGGTCCCTTTGGACCCACCCAGTGGAAGTAGCCATCTTCCTTGGCCTGGAAGCAAATGAGGCAGAAATTAACACACAAGGCGAACCAATTAACACCTAATGGACAAACAAGACACATATACTGCTACAACAACAACAGCAACAATGTTTTATTTTCATAATTTTACAGGAAACTGAATCAAAGTTTCAAATTGCATAAAGGCATAAAGTTAATTTTACCCTTTTTCTTGAAAATTAATAGTCTTTCACTTATCTTAGACATATCATCCATTGCCAACTTGTTGTTGAAGCCCTAAAATATAATAAAACTATTTGTTTTAAAATTGAAATCTGCTTTTGCCCTAACGGTACATATCGTTCTCAACAATAAATTATTAGAAGTATTTTATAAGATAAGTTTTACATTATTGAAAATAAGACTTACTTATTTTTAAAGAAGTCGTATATTTTTCATAAAAAGAGAAGTGGCATTCCTCTGGAGATGATATTACTTGAAATAAAGTTTGCCGATTATCCCACTCGAAAATCATTCTTTTTAATAATATGTATAATCATTTTTTTTTTTATAAAAAAAAAACTATTACAAGACTTCTCTCTAATTCCCACTTCCTGTATTTACACTCTCTCATTACAGCGCAAATCTGAAGCCAAATCGCTACTCAAAACCATCGAAAACAAACGCAGCGGCAAAGTTGCAACAAATAAAAAAGTCATTACCCTGGGGAATCTACCGACATCTTCCACAGCCACTGTAGCTAATGCAGACACCTCTTCGGACGATGATATGGACATGGAACTTAGTGATTACAAATTTTTGCCTAAGAGTTTTGGTGTTAATGGCAGTCGTGGTGGAACGAGTACTGGGAATGAGATGTCTGGTGGCAGTTTTAAATCCAGTACCACCAACACAGCAGCAACCAACGATATAGCATCGGCGGCAAGCACAAATAAATCACTGTCCGATGGAAGCAATTCAACTGCTGCGGCTGTGCAACGGCTGTCATCGGGGACGACCGATGAGATGTCCTTAAGTGAAAGTGATATTTTAACCAATAACTCAACAGCCACCACGAATACGCCTTCAAATGCCAATATAAGACGTAATCTTAGTTCAGGGACAAATGCTGCAGCAGAGGCAACACAAAATATCGAAGAAGAGGATGATGATACGCATTCAATGGAAATGTCATCAATTTCAATGGATTGAGTTTACTTTGGAATCGTTTGAAAAATGTTCCTAATTGAGACAAGGGCTCTTTACTTTGGCTAAATTGCTTTAGAAGGGGCTAACACGTATTCAGCAGCCACATACATGCCTTTGTGGTAGTGATCAATCAAAAAGATGAACTTACTAGTTACTTACCCATAAAATTTGGTAAAAATTTCAATTATAATAAACTTGAAATGTTTCTTATAGTTTCATTAAGTTTTGTAAAATGTTAATGCTAGTTTATTTGAAATGGTTCCGTTGTCCGAAATGTATGTGTATGCCCCACTTATTAAACGTTGATTTCTAGAACTTGGTTCCATTCGAAAAACCATATTGGTTTTCATTCACAATTTTGAATTTGCACAACATAGTTTCATTAGGTTGCATCAAAATGAAACGTATGTTATAATTTTAACTGTAAGTTTAATTTTAAAATCTCTTTAGATATATTTTACTTGTAGTTAGAGTTAAATTCTTATAAAGTTCTAGGTTTCTTTCATTCCTGTGTTCAATTCCAACGATTAATAATAACCTATATAACCACGAAGTTGTTTTTGATTTAAGACCTCTGTCTAAATATATATATGAATCTCAGGAGGGGAGGGGAAGATATTGTAGGTGCAAAAGGAGGACAGTTTAGAAGTTCATAGCAGTAATGGTACTATGTGACTAAAAACAACCGCCTGCCAAAGCCTTGGGTGAAACAATTATTCAGCTGTTGGACGAATCAATTCTGTAGTCTGCTAGGGAAAAGGACTCCATAAACTATGTATTTGAACCATCTTCGTAAAAGTTTACCATCTTCGAGATTGCCTACTTCGTTTTCAATTCAAACACATATATATTGTTTCTATAAATCAATTTATAAAATTAAAACATTTAGTAAAAAAATATTATCTTATACTGTACATAATAACATTATTTTAACCATAATACACACAACACCAACACCCATATGTGCCCTTTTATTCCATTTACAAAAATCGACACTTGTACTTCTTCATTGAGCCCTTTTGATACGTATCAATAAACTTAATAGAAACAAAACTTTCAAGGCTACAATCCAGATTAATAAAGCAGTAACATCATGACCATATAGGTTACCCAGCATGCCAAAGTCCTTGAGAAATTTCGTGGGATCACGATAATAACAAAATTCTGTGGTACATTCCATATCGGGACGATTGTAGGCATACAGACATCTCAAGATACCCTCGATGGCATAGCGGAAAAAGGAAATATCGCAGAGCAATCGCAAGACAGCGGCCACCTCATAGATGCGTATGAAGAAACCGGAAAAGATTAACATGGGAATGGTGAAACTAGGCACAAGAAAGACACCCATCTGCAAAGAAAACAAAAATAAAAAATGTATTGTGATTGAAAAGGTAATATTGTTATTCTGCCCTCCTAAAAAAAAAGTCACAACTCCTTTTTAGTTGTTTTGAGATATGTAACATATACGTTCTTACCAGTATTAATTTAAATATTTCTGACTTTCTTTATTAGGAGGGCAGTATTTTAAATAGGGGACTATTTCATATCAAACTATTTTTATTTTTTTTTATATTTTTTATATTTTTTTTTCTATTTTTTATTTTTTTTTTTAATTTTTATTTTTTTGTTTAGTCAATTTACCTGCATATCAAATAATGCCCCAAACATTAGACCTATAAAATGCCCTATCATTGCGGTCAACAAACAGATACCCCAAAACATCACAAATCGTCCCACATCTGTGGGTTGGCCCGTCATAAAGTAGGCAATGGACACCAACAAAGTGGGGCAGATGAATTGCAAAGGCAAATCCGACACGATTTTCGACAGATAATAGGCCTTCACCGAATACCAACCATTTAAGTACTCCCGTATGAATACCGAACATTCATGGGGGCACAGGAATATCGAAGGCATAGCATTGCCAAAGAATACAAATAATATCACAAAGAATATAAAGGAAGCATTTGTCAAGACTTTGGAACCATCATTGCCAATTTGCCAATAAACAACACCTAGAAGTACGCCCACCACAATGTGCATGATCACACGCAGCTGGACGGAGATCTAAAAAAGATAGAGAAGAGAAAGGGAAAAGGATCTCGTTATTAACATTTGTATGCTTTTACTTTTTTGCTTGCCATGCTTACCATATTACGACACAAAGTTTTTACGGATCTTTTTAACAATACCATAAATTGACGACCCATTGAGACCCGTTCCTTGGGCCGTATTGTAGCCGGTGTGTTAGCGATTGCGTTAGCTGTATCTGTCGCTGATGCACTCAGCATATCCACAGTGGTATGCGGTAAACTGGAGTGGGCAAGAAGACCAGCTGGAAAAGTTTTAAGCCACTATCACTACAAACAACTAAAGAAAGGACTTCAACTTACTAGTTTCGGAATCATTATGTTGAAAAATTTTAGCACAAGTATGTAGCCGTTTATTCTCCTCTATAAGTTTGACCACATTGGGATTATCTAAATCGCTACTGACCTCAAGTACTAAATCAAAAGAAATTTTTAAAAAATTTCCATCTTTTATAAAATAAGCAGCGGAAATTGCTTCCTTTTTGCTGTTACATACTGCTTTTTACACCATTTCTGTGCGACTTACCAAAATCCGCTGGATTGTAATATTGTGGACATTCAAATCCCTGTTGCCGAAAATGACTCAACATGTCATCCTGTGAGCCTGAATACAAAATTGTACCTTTAGAAACGACCACAACATCATCAAATAATTTCATAAGCCTCGAACTGGGCTGGTGCACCACGCACGCTATGAGTCGACCGTCACTGGCTAATTTACGTAAATATGTTATGAGTTGTAATGTGGCCACACTATCTAGACCACTGGTGGGCTCATCGAAAAACATTATGGGAGGATTTGTGACCAATTCAATGCCGATGGACAAACGTTTGCGCTCGCCTCCGGATAGATTACAGACCAACGTGTTGCGACTGCGTTTCATGTTCAGCATTTGTAAAATGTCATGGATCTGAAATTGATGAATAAAATTTATATTTTTTTTTTTAATTTCGTTGATCAAAATTTAAATATTCCAATTTAAGAGAGGCGTTGGGTTTCTCTTTTAAGCTCTAGGCAAAACAAAACACAAAACAAATAGAAAAAGTTACGAGTCTTCTCGCACATAGATATAAAATCTATACTTACTTAGCAGGCACTTCTTTGCAATCCCACTGGATTATATACCGCACGTAGAAAAATATTATAAGCGCCTCGATCTTCTGCGCTTCTTCTCCAGTTAGTCACACCAAATTCTGAAAGGTTCTCAGTAACCTGGTCTTTCCAACGGAGTTTTGGTCGTCCTCTTTTGCGCCGTCCATCAAGTTCATTGTCGAAGACTTCTCGACCTAGAGCATTTTTGTCCATGCGTACAACATGACCTAGCCAACGCAACCGCTGCACCATATTGCGTCTGACCACGTCAATGTCAGTGTACAGCTCATGATTCACACGACGACGATACTCACCGTTAACGATGATGGGCACATACATTTTATGAAGTATTTTTCTCTCGAATACTGCCAGAACCGATTCATGAGCTTGTGTCATAACCTAGGATTCTAACCCATACATTAAGACTGGTAGAACCAGTATCTGAAATAGCTAGATTTTTGTTCGTCGAGAGAGGGCTCTGTCATTGAGTCGCTTGCTTAGTCCGTAGTAGCATTTATTAGCATGCAGGATTCTTGTCCGGATTTTGAGGCTGACATTATTAGATCCATTTAAGCTGATTCCTTCTGTATATCTGAGAATGCTGCAGTCACATCCTGCTGTTTTTGAACGACGATGTCTACTTCATCAGCGTACGCTAGTAGCATGTGAATTTGTTGAATATCTTGCCACTCGTATTTACTGCAACTTTCCTCATTATCATCTTCATCACTATGTTGAAGAGGTCACACGATAGGCCGTCGCCTTGTTTTAGGCCTCGTTTGGTACAGAATGGCTCCGTAAGGTCCTTGCCAATCTTCACTGAAGACTTCGTGTTAGTCAGCGTCATTCCGCAAAGGCGTATCAGCTTCGCAGGAATATCAAACTCAGTCATGGCTTCAAGTAATTTCTGCCGTATAGGGCTGTCGAAGGCTGCTTAATAGTCGACGAAAAGATGGTACGTGACGATCTGTTTCTCTTGGGTATTTTCCAGCACTTGCCGAGGTGTGAATATCTAGTCAGTTGTTGATTTACCAGGTCTAAAGCCACACTAATAATGCCCGATCAGATTGGATAACACTGGCTTTAGTCTTTTACATAGCAAATTCGACAGGACCTTATTTGCTGTGGGTAAAAAGCTGATCCCGCGATAACACACTTGGATCACCTTTTTTCAGCAAAGCACATTATAAGCTTAAATTTCAATCGCAGGAGCCGGTGCATACTCGTTATCAGCTCCTCGCCACCGGACTTGAAAAGCTCTGCCGGAAGTCCGTCGGCACCGGCTGCTTTATTGTTTTTCAGCCGCGATATTGATCTTCTTACCTCGGACTGACTTGATGGTGAGCAATCTAAGCCGCCGTCGACAATTGGCGTGATACGTTCACGTGCGATGCATTCTGAAACCGGCAGTAGCTGGAAGTGTTCTCTCCATATATGCAGCACACTCAGCGTTCCTATAACCAGATTTCCATCCTTGTCCTTACTGGAGAGGAGCCCACTACCGTAGCCTTTTGCTTTTACATTCTGGTAACATTTTCCGGCCTCACCTCTATCTCTATATCTCCCTATTCTCGTTTTCCGTTCCTTCAACTGACGTATTTTTCGCTTACTGTCTCCTTGTGCCGTTTCCTAACAGCCCAGGTTACAATTGGCTGCAGCGTTGTCCTATAAGCGGCATCCTGTTCCTCAGATGCTATGCGACATTCTTCATCGTACCAGGATTCGTCTGAACATCGTTTTTCATATCCTAGCACGGTTGTTGCGGCGGTTGCCATGGCATGCGCAATATGCTGCTACTGTGTATCGGGAATGTCAGAAGTGGAGGCGTTGTGTCGTAGTAATTGGGAGATCTGATTGGAGTAGGCAGTGGCTATCTTTGGGGTTTGCAGCTTCGCGATGTCCAGCTTTCTTTGTGTTTGGTTACGTGCGTTTTTCGCTCTTTTCAATCTTGTGCGCACCTTGGCTGCAACCAGGTGATGAGCCGAGCCAAAATTAGCACCACGGATCACACGCACCTTCATGACACTAGATGCATGCCTGCCATCAATTACCACATGATCAATTTGATGTTTGCTGTTTTGATCGGGGGCTAGCCAATTTGCGCTGTGGATATCTTTGTGCTGGAATCTGGTTCCACTCACTACCATATTACTTCCCGCTGCGAAGCTAACCGGCATAAACCTGTTGTCTGACGTGTTGGTATAAAGGCTGAATTTAGCATTTGATGGACCAAGAACATCTTACCTTCCTATTTTTGCATTAAAGTCTCCCAGAACAATTTTAATGTCGTGACCAGGGCAGCGGTCATATGTTACCTCTAGGCGCTATGCATCTTTAATCTCATCGTCTTTATCTTCCGTCGGGGCATGAGCACAAATTAGCGTGATGTAGAAATATTTCGAATTGTTGAGGATTGCGGCTATTCGATCATCGCGAGACAAAATGTCTGAGTCTCTCGCCAACTACAAATCCACATCCAAATTCGTGATTTTGACATGATCCTGTCCATCTCATCACCTGGATGGCGGTGATGTCAGCCTTATATTTTTTTAGGACATTCGCCAGTCGGATAGTGGCACCTTCTCTATAAAGAGTCCGAACTTTCCAGGTGCATATCCTTAAATCATGGTGCTTATTTCGTTTGCGGGGGTCGTCAACATTTGGGTGTTTCCGCTCAACCATTATGGTTCGTTGCTCCCTATCAGCCGCTGTTCATGATAAAACACGAGCACCGTTGCCCAGGTGCCACCACGAAGGAGGTTGTGGGTCGGCTTGAGATGCAAGATTCACGTTACATCCCCAACAGCACCCAACAAACATTTGTCTTCCCCATTACATTACAAAAGTAGTATCTGCCGAACTTTAATTTTTCACCAGCAGCCAACACGAACGATGCAAAGGACCTTGTCTAATATATGTATTTAGGTTTTTTTTCCAAAGACTTCGTACAACACTTTTTAAAGGTAATTTCTTGCAAGATTTCTTTATTTGACCTTATTTCGTATATTTTAATCACAATAACAATTTGTCCTATTTTGTTTTGGAAAATTTTCTTTGAAAAGAAAAAAAAAGTCTTTCGAACCTGTCCCTACATTATCAGACATGTCTGCCCAGATAAATGAAAATCAAAATCGTTTTGATTTTATTACAGACAAGCCTTATACATCGCCCCAAACTGGGAGATAAGTCTGGGCTTTATGTTAGACTTTTTTACACTGTTACACTATTTCTTCACATTACATATTGCTCTTACTTACAATTTTCTCTTTTTCCTTTTTGGTTGTCTTTGCTGGTAATTTCAAATCTGTTGACACTCTCAATGTCTCGTATACGGTCAGCAGGTCCAACATAGCAAAATCTTGTGGTATATATGAGGACATTTTTCGGAATTCCATAAGATTCCTCTCTTCACCATTAATTGTAAAATTTCCGGTAACACCCGATGCCCTATGGGAGAGAGCAACGCGTAATGTGGAAATATAATAATGCATGTAAACATTATTTAGTGAACTTACTTGAATCCAGAGAGTACATTAAGCAGAGAAGTTTTTCCCGCTCCCGAAGGTCCAAGAATGGCTGTGAGGCGACCCGATCTTAATTCACCACAGGCATCGTGTAGAATTTCATTTGTAATGGATTTATCTAAAATGCATAAGGTAAGTGATTAATGGTTGTTAATTATCGATCTATAAATTTGAAATGTAATAAAGTAGAAACGAAAAAAAAACATCAATGACAATAATAAAAAACAAAAATTTTGAAAAAAATGTTTTGAACAACTAGGCTGTGATCTACTATAACAACCATGCTTTATGCAACAACATAAATTACACAGTACAACACATGATTTTGGGACTCAATTCTGAGAACTTCACGTGAAAGTAGCCCCAAAAGAAAGAAGTTCTGCATCATTCGTTTTATCAAGTTACATGCCATACTAATTTAATATCGATTTGAAGTTTGTAAGTATCGTATAGGGTAATATTCCACGTAAATCATACGACACGGAGTATAACAGTTTTAATGTAACTGCTACAAAATAAACCCAGTTCAAAATCATTTGATGAATGGAAAAGTGAAACTGTTGCTGTATATTTAAAACAAAAAAAACCTGATATATTGATTTCTACTATCCTCAAAAAACAAAAAAAAAATTGTGAGAATACTGATGCAATTGATAAATAATTGATCAAATAAATATATAAAAGATTATACAGCTTTAATCTCCAGAAATTTCTAATATAGAATAGAATATAAAAATTCAATTATAATAGAAATTTTTATTACTGCTCCTTTAGTCAAAACTATACAAATTTCCTACTACATATTACAAATTAGCAATAGACATAATAAGCACAGAAAAATGCCTTCGCTTGAAATTCAAGCAGTTTAACTATTATTTTATAAATTATCGATTGAAATCTGAATAACCTAATTATCTCTACACTTAATTACTGTTCAACTTTGTTCGTTATCATTATGATTTTAATTGCAAATTCTATTACATACTACGATTTAAACTGACTTTTATCACCCAATAACGAATAACAGACTGCAATTGCCCCTCTTTCACCGTTTGTGACAGCTGTTCACTCCAAGTGCTAATCGCTCTGATAATGTTTCAAATAGTTATTTTGCTAACCTGCTAATCGTATAAGGCCTTGATAATAATTGGCAATAAAAACTATCTTGGTCTAGGTTTATTTTTTTCTCTCAAAGGTGGTAATTTATGAGTAACAGTCTTAGGGACAATGAGTTGTTATAGAAAGTAAGATTTCCTTATGGTAATAAGTTAATACTATTGGCGAACAGATTATGAGCACAATTGGATAAGTGGTTGTTGATAGCTTTATCTTCTATCTTTTTCTATATAAATAAAAATGATTTGTTGAGAATGCATAGATCGATTTGACTAATTTTATAATTTTTTCAGAGTAAGAAAATTTGGTCTCGCCCCTTTCTACACCCAGTTTTTTTTTAATCTAGAATTCCTATAAAAACAAAATTACAAAAAAATTTAATTTCTTAACAGATTTCGCTCTATAACACAGTACAAAACATGATTTTGGGACTCAATTCTGAGAACTGCACGAGAAAGTTTTCCCAAAAAGAAGAAGTTCTGCATTATTCGTTTTGTCAAGTTACAAGCCATAATAATTTAATATCGATTTAAAGTTAGTAACTATCGTATAGGGGAATTTGTCACTTTTCGGTTCTTCTGTTTGACATAACATAACCATATATGTAGTAGGTGGCGTAAGTAATATTCTACGTAAATCATACGCCACCTAGTACAACAGTTGTATTGTAACTGCTACAAAATAAACGCAGTTCAAAATCATTTGATGAATTGGAAAGTGAAACTGTTGCTTATGTAGGGAAACGTTATATGAACAGATTAAAGGTATTGTTATTCTTAATTTTTTTTTTTAATTTGTTTCAGCTAAATCGGACTAGTCGTGCTCGAGTTATGTCAAACAAAAGAGCCTAAAACGTGACAAATTCCGCTATACGATACTAACTAACTTCAAATCGATATTAAATTATTATGGCATGTAACTTGACAAAACGAATGATGTAGAACTTCTTCTTTTTGGGGCAACTTTCACGTGCAGTTCTCAGAATTGAGTCCCAAATCAATGAGCTGAAAAATGTTGTACTGTTTAATACGGAACTTACAATAGGCTATATACCTTTTTATATATTGAATTAAATGGGCGAAGTGGGTGCACACAACATACACAGATAGTACTCGACACTTCAGGTTCAAATTTGCAAACGTAATTTTTATTTTCGATCAGTGGGCGAAAAGGGGCTGGCCAAACTGTATTTAAGTCCTAGAAAGATAAAATTGTGTATTCTGATAGTACTTTGGAACACAGTTATAAATATGCAGACGAAATTTTAATTTTCGATCAGTGGGTGGTGGTTGCGTTGCAAAACTGTATTTAGCCCTCGAGATATAGGTAAAATTTGATACAGAGATAGCACTCGACAGTTGAAATTCAGCGTTAAGTAGGAGTGGCAAAATTATATTTTAGGGTTACGCAGATAACACTTGATATATAGATATTACTCGGTACAATAATTATAAATTCTCGATCAGTGGGCGTGACCAAACGTGTGTTTTAGGCCTATATTGGTACGATTATACAGATTGGGTGCCGTAGGGAATGTAAAGTGAATCTTGCATATCAAGCCGACTCACAACCTCCTTCGTGGTGGCACCTGGGCAACGTTTTTCGTGATATTTCTTTTTATCATGAAAAGTTGCAGTTAGTGAGGGACGAACCCTGATGGTTGGGCTACCCACCCGCATTTAGGTCCCCTACTGGCTATAAAAACACGAGAAAGAAAAAGTAAGGAACGGAACCCCCCAAATGTTGACGACCCCTGCAAACGTAGTACGGACCTTGATTTAAAGATATGCACCTGGAACGTCGGGACTCTCTAAAGAGAAGGTGCCACTATCCGACTGGCGGATGTCCTCAAAAAATATAGGGCTGACATCACAGCCATCCAGCAGATGAGATGGACAGGACAAGGATGCTCGCCACGTAAAAATTGCGACATCTATTACAGCTGCCATGCCGAAAAGCATGAATTTGGATGTGGATTTGAAGTTGGCGAGAGACTCAGACATCTTGTCTCGCGGTTAAATCCTGTTAGTGATCGAATAGTCACAATCCGCATCAATCCGTATCCGTATTGCTACATCACGCCGATTTGTGCTAATGTCATGACGGAAGATAAAGACGATTTGATTAAAGATGCATTTTATGAGCGTCTAGACAGAACATTCGACCGCTGCCTTGCCCACGACATTAAAATTGTACTGGAAGACTTTAATGCAAAACTAGGAAAGGAAGATGTTCTTGGTAAATTCAGCATGCATACCGACATGTCAGACAACGGGTTTGGCCGGTTAGCTTAGCAGCGGGAAGGAATATGGTAGTGAGTGGAAAACAGATTCCAGCACAAAGATATCCACAGCGCAACTTGGCTATCCCCCGATCAAAACACCATAAAATCAAATTGATCAGGTGGTAACTGATGGCAGGCATGCATCTAGTGTCATGGACGAGCGTGTGATCCGTGGTCCTAATATCGGCTAGGATCATTACCTGACTGCAGCCAAGGTGCGGACAAGATTGACCAGAGTGAGAAACGCACGTAACCAAGCCCGAAGAAAGCTGGACGTCGCGAAGTTGCAAAACCAAGAGACAGCCACTGCCTACTTCAACCAGCTCTCCCAATTTCTACGACACAACGCCTCTATTTCTGACGTTCTCGATACACAGTGGCAGCATATTGCGCATTCCATGGCAACCGCCGCAACAACCGTGCTAGGATATGAAAAACGGCGCTCAGACGAATCCTGGTACGATGAAGAATTGTAACCCGGGCTGTTAGGGAACGGCACAAGGAGACAGTAAAACAGGCGAGACAGAACAGGAGAATGAGAACATAGAGCGATACAGGGATAGAGGTGAGGCTCGTAAATTTTACCACAAAGTAAAAGCATAAGGCTATGGTAATGGGCTTCTCTTTTGTAAGGACAAGTATGGGAATCTGGTTACAGATACGTAGAGTGTGATGCATATATGGAGAGAACACTTCCAGAAACTGCTCCAGAAGACAGCGCACGTGAAGGTATGACGTCAATTGTCGACGACGGCTTAGATTGCCTACGACCAAGTTAAGCCGAGAAGGAAGAACAATATCACGGCTGTAAAATAATAAAGCAGCCGGTGGCGACGGACTTCCGGCACAACTCTTCAAGTCCGGTTGCGAGGAGCTGATAACGACCATGCACCGTTCTACGCACGGTCTGGCTTTACGAGTGCATGCCCGACGATTGGAATCTAAGCGTATTTTGTCCTGTGTGAAAAAAGGTGACCCATCGCATATAAGGTCCTGTCGAGTGTGCTATGTGAAAGACTAAAGCCAGTGTTATCCAACCTGATCGGGCCTTATCAGTGTGGCTTTAGACCTGAAAAATCAACAACTGACCAGATATTCACACTTCGGCAAGTTCTGGAAGGACCCAAGAGTAGCAGATCAACAGGTATCATCTTTTCGTCGACTATAAAGCTGCCTTCAACAGCCCGATATGCCAGAAATTACTCGAAGCCATGACTGAGTTTGGTATTCCAGCGAAGCTGATATGCCTTTGGGGAATGACTGATACGAAGTCTTGAGTGACGATTGGTAAGGACTTTATGGAGCCATTCTATACCTGGCTGGGTCGAAAACAAGGCGACGGCCTATCTGGTGACCTCTTCAACACAGTGATGGATATGATAATGAGAAAACACGAGTGGCACATGGTACTCGCGTACGCTGATGACATAGACATCATCGGTCGAAAACTGCGGGATGTGACTACAGCCTTCTGAAGTATACAGAAAGTATCAGCGAAAATTAGTCTAACGGTGAACGAGGACAAAACGAAGTTATTAGTTTCAACGAACAAAGAATCTACTCGTTTGGGAAACTGCGTGAACGTTGACGACTAAAACTTCAAGGTGGTAGATAAATTTATATACCTAGGCTTCGCCATCAACAAAACAAATAATGTCAGCCTCGAAAACCGGAGAAGATTCCTGCTTACCAATAAATGCTACTAGGGACTAAGTAAGCTATTTAATGACAGATCCCTCTCTCGACGTACAAAAATCCAGATATACCAGATACTGATGCTACCTGTCTTGATGTATGATTCAGAATCCTGTGTTATGGCACAAGCGGATGAATCGGTCCTGGCAGTATTCGATAGAAAAATACTCCGTAAAATATATGGGGCCATCATCGTTAACAGAGAATATAGGCGAGCTGTACAGTGACCTTGACGTGGTTAAGCGCATTAAGATCCAGCGGTTGCGTTGGCTATGTCATGTTGTACGCATGGACGAAAATGCTCCAGCTTGAAAAGTCTTTGACAAGAACTCGATGGACGGCGACCACAACTCCGTTGAAAAGACCAGGTTACTGAGAACCTTGCAGAACTTGGTGTGACTCACTGGCGAAGAAGGGCTCAAAAGATCGAAGCGCTTATAATATTTTTTTACGTGCGGTATATAATCCAAATAGGATTGCAAAGAAGTGCCAGCTAAGTAAGTAAGTATAATTGGTAATTTTGTCAGTAACAAACGTAAGGCTCAGCTCGATTTCCAACATCGCTAATAGTACCTATTTTTTTAGCCAAATTCAAAAAAAATGTTATAATAAACACCCTACTGTAGGACTAAAAATACTTTGAAATGCCTCTTAAGCCAATTATATGTTAAGTTTATTAGGTTTTTTCAGTATATAGAGCGAAAGGGATTTCTTCCATTAATTAAATATCACTTTTCAAACGCAAACTTAGCCCACTGAAAGAATTTAGAAAATCCTCATTGAAATTTATGTCTGTGTACTAAGGGCTCAAGATTCAAATCCGTATTGTCGAGTTTTATCAGTGTACCTTACTTTGACTCCCTAAATCTAAAAAAACACTTTAGCCATGCCCTTTCCGCCCACTGATCTAAAACAAACATTTTGTTTGAATCTTCATGTCAGTATTGCCGGGTACTATTTGTGTATCAAATATTAACCCTTTAACCCTAAAATAAAACTGTAGTTTAGCTCTATCTGCCCACGTAGCAAAATTAAAATGTTTCCCTTCTACCCACTGACTGACTGACAGTAAAGTCCATTTAGCCGATTGTACGTGATTGAGTGACAAAAAACAAACAAACATTTAGGATATTAATTGTAGATGAATATTGGTGTCGTTTTGTTTACTTTATCTATTATAATAGATTTTCTAATCTAACAGAATTCCATGCCGGCATACAGTTTTCTACAATAATAACTGACCAATTTAAATCTTCTCGCACATGTGAAGCTAAATTCGCCGGCCACTACGCGAACAAAATTTTCTTAGACGAGCCACTCTATAAAGTTTGCTTAAAATTGTCTTTTAAATAAAATGTCGTAGAATTCAATTGGATTTAGAAATGCGGGGGCATAGTGTACTATCATCTAGTTATAGTATAAACTTTGTTGTAAACATGTTGTGTAAAAATACCGAAGGGTAAAGGGTATACAAACTGGCTGTGACTGAGCGTCCTACGTAGTTAGGCTCCATTAGTATAGGTCAGTAATGATAGATGAATGCTACTTAACTGCAGCAGTTACCGAGAGCTATGCGATTCAATTACCAGGGAGTGTCTATTTAGTACATTATATTCTAATGAAGTTCCCTATAGGATTTTCATTGTCATCGTGGAACCTTCTAAGATATTCACAGATGCTAATGATTCAAAAACCACTTTTACTTACTTTGTTTATGTATATAATTTATATTACTAAAATGTAATCGTAAATTATTTAAATTAGCTGTCAAATATTTGCTGCTGTTGGCGGCGATCGTGTTGTCGCTGGTGTTTTTGGGCTGCTGTCGTTGTCGCTGTGGGTTAGAGTCATCGTGCGAGTGATGATGATGATGATGATGTGGAATTGAACCATTGCCCGTTGGTATATTCGTTAATTGTAATTGATCTGTGGCGTTATCAGCCATTATGTCGCTGTTGTTGTCGTTGTCGTTCTTGCTATTGTTTTATTCATAAATAGGTAAAAAAACACTTTGTTTCTTGAATTTATTCAGAATTACACTAGCAGTGGAAGATTTCCTGATGGTTTCGGTTAAATATTTAAGAGCTTTTAGTGCATATTTGTTGTGATTTTTTTTATTACAAGTTAAGTTTTTCACTCAATATTTTTTTTTCAGCACATATTGATTGATTCAATTGCGCGTTGTCGTTTGTCTTGCCGGCTTTTAGACGATTCCTCACTTAATTTACCTTTCAATTTAATAAACTCAAGTGAATTGAAAGAAATTTTACTAATTTCACTCATACATTTAATTGGCAATCATTTTTTATTATTTTTCCCTTAGATTATCAAGTTAAAATTTTAGCGACGTGAACGCTTACGATAAAGTTCAAGTGTCCCTTTACTTTTTATTCCTAATCAAAGGCAAACAATTTCTACGCGGTAGCTCCCACGATTGATAACAATCTTCTGTATTGCGAATAAACAGTTAATCGGCTTATCACCCGCCGTCTAAAGTGAAACGGAAACTACAGTTGGACTTGTCTTTGCGACTCCAGAAAGTCAACTGAATGAATGGAATTGTGTTGTTCACTCAACTCATGCAACAAAACACCGATTGTGGAAATTCAATTGAATTTTGAGTGTGGTTGATGATCGGAAAGCTCACTCACTCACTCGCTCACTCATTCACTTGCACTGCAACTGCTGGAAATGTAAACTTATCAAGCGTGTTTTTGTGTGTTTGTCTGGGTTAAGGCTGTGCAACCATAGGATTTCCATGTTTGGTCAAAACCAGTCTTAGCTTTAGTAGTATAATTGGGCCATTCAAAAAAATTTAAAGAGGTCAATGAACTCATTTGCTGCATAAAGATAGATATTGGGTTAGTTGGTTGGCTGCAGCTGGTTATGAGTTATTATTATAACTAGTTACCTATAAAAGTTAATATCTCTGCGATGTTACGATGATATGGATGTTAATGTAAACTATTACAGATATTTTTTACCCAATGTCTGGGGTTATGATGACATTTTGTATGTTCAATATGGTGAGGGTAATTAAAGTATAAAATGAAGTTAGAAAGAATATTTATGTATTAATTGTTGTTTTTACTTCGACATTTTTCCAAATTTTAATTTTTATTTTATTATTAACTAGCTGACCCGGCAAACGTTGTTCTGCCATACAACTTTGGATCCGGCAAACTTCGTCTCGCTCCTAAGGTAACGCCTGATATACAATGTTTTCCGATTTGTTTCCGGCGTAAAAACAAACAATGAAGACTGTTTGCCAACACGCAAAAAAACAACGAACAGCTGACCCTGTGAAAAGCAGGGAAATTCGAGGTTGATTCCACAAATTTCCAATGATTGGCCTTACGATTTATTGATTGTTATCGCAAAAGCCAATCGAATGGGGAGTTGAATTGGAAGGGAAGATCGGTTGGAATAATAGATTCGAGGGATAGGGACTTCCTCTCCTTAGCATATTCCCTTGATGATCGTCGCTTTAATTACAATTTCGGATGATTTAGTTTCCGCAAAATGATCATGATCGATCCCACCTTCAGCTGCAAATTATGCACAACTGGCACATCTAGAGAGTTCAAAAATTCTGTCGAATAGTTGGTTGCCTCATTCTCGTTAAATGACCTCGAAAATTTTTCATCATTAGGTCATCTGCCTCCAATGCTCGTTTATGCGCCATCGTGCATTAATTCCAAATAATGATTAAGCATTCTCTCAACAATTTCGCTACACGTTGTGTTGCCAACCGTGAGATGAAAGCGGAATGTGCAGTTCGATTGTGGAAGCAATACCAAAGTATGCAACAGCTAACTTAATTGCGATCTTGACCGAATTGTTGATAGAATCAAAGAAATTACGAATCTCTTGCCTGTCCAACCGGCATCATCGAGAAAGTATCGTACACATCATCATTGAATCGTACACATTCGTTTGCTCGGCAGTTAAGAGCGCCACATTTGTTCGGACTCTTTCAGTCAGCTCAACTCGATCAAAGTCTTGTTCTGGTTGCAATTCGCGATTGAATGCATCATGCATTGAACGATTTTGCGCTGGTATTCCCAATTTCGACAGTAGACTGCCACACATTAGCACGCACATGTCTTTGATCAGAAGATAATTTCAAGATCGAAATTGGATGTTGTCGTGCGAACTCTGTGCAAATGTCGTCTGCCATCTCGTCCAATTTGTCCACCATCCTGAAGCTTGAGAACAATTCCGTCTTCATTTATAGTGGGAGCATTGAATTGTCTTACATGGCATCCAGAGGGTCTCTTGTCTTCTCTGATAATGATTTTGTGGACATCATAATGCATTGTATTCAATGTGGTTTTGAACAATCGGACCAATGCATTATGCTTATGCAGAAGATTTTAAAATTGTTCTACCATTTTGCATTTAATATTTTAACATAATAAATTTCACAACATTCCGAAATTTTTCAAGCATCATAACAAATTTTTCATCTTTACGTCGTCTAAAATCACCAAATCAAGCGATACAATGAAAAATGTCGTCGAAAAAATCAAAAAAAAAATCGATTTTTTCCGGAATTTTCCGAGGTTTCCACCAATAATTTTCTAATTTTCCATTCGAAAAGTCATTTCGGAATAATTATCCGAAATTTTCACAATTATACCATTCAAAATTATCAAAACTTACAATAAAATGTAAAATTTCGTCAAACAAAAATTAAAATTTTTGGAATTTTTCCATATTTTTCTATTTTTCCAACCGAAAAGCCACAACGAAAAAATCCAAATTTTTCCTGAATTTTCCGAATTCCACCGAGAATTTTTCTATTTTCCCATTCGGAAAGTCATTTCGGAATAATTATCCGAAATTTTTCACTGTTACATCATCCAAAACTATAGAGTCACACGATAATATGCAAAATTTCATAAAAAATTTTCCATTTTTCTATTCGAAAAGCCCATCTGTAACAATTGCACACAAAATTCCATACAAAAAGGCAATTTTCGATTTTTCCAATTTCCCGACTTTTCCGGAAGGTTTTCCAAAATTTTCTTTCGTAAAAACCTACTCCTGGCAATTACGAATAACTGAAAAAAAATTGAGCCAAATCGGTCCAACCGTTCTCGAGTTTTGCGCTTAGCAACACATTCAGCGACTTATTTTTATATTATAGACTAGTGGGCCCGGCAATGCTTCGCTATTGCATTTTAACTTGTAATATATTTCACATTTATGTCTACAAAGGACTTTGAAAACGGTACTTAAGCTCGTTAATAATATGTTGAGTTTATTAACTTACTAGTGGGCCCGGCAATGCTTCGCTATTGCATTTTAACTTGTAATATATTTCACATTTAGGTCTACAAAGGACTTTGAAAACGGTACTTAAGCTCGTTAATAATATGTTGTTTATTAACTTATGTAACTAATTTCAAGCAACTCCTTAACATGAAAGTTAACAAATTCAGTGTTGTTGTTTTAAACTCTAAATATCATAGGCTCTATGACGATAGTAAAAAGTTCACCAGCAAAGTCATATCTTTTACAAATCGGAAACAGACATTCCGTTAAAGATCAAAATTCAATGTAGTAGCGGTAACCGTCTGTATACTAACTATCTCTTTGGGCGTAAAAAACACTTTTGACATGCCTTCTCCGCCTATTGACCGAAAATGAAAATTTCGTTTAAAGCTTCCTGCCTTTAGCCATAAAAACCTTTTTTGCCATGTCTTCTTCTCACATGGATCAAGAATATTTCTGAATACTATCTTTGTATTGAACTCGTATTACCATTCTATGAGATAATTCGGTCACCAACGTTTGGCTTTACAAAGTGATGATCTCACGCGCTGTATGGCATTTTACGCCGTCGTGTTGGAACCATTTCTCCTTCAAATAATGTGCAATGACATGAGAAATAAAAAAAATCAATTGATGTTCCACTGGTTTTAGTTCTTCTGCCAGTTGGATATATGAATATAGGCCAAGATCTTTCCTCAGCATTTGCAGAGACCGAGTTGCTGAGAACGGCGTCGGTTCAATAAATTCGAGTCCCCTGTCACACTTACGTCTACAGCGTCGATAGCTTCTATTAGCTGCTCAGATGGATGAGTATATGCTCCATAACCTTCACAAAGGGCAAACAGAACGCGCATTTTGAAAATAAATTTGCAAGATTTGTAAACGTTGTTCTTGTGTAGTCTTTGCATGGTGATTTTTCAAAGAAAGTTTCAATGAAAATCTATCACACTTCACACACCTCGTCTGAATGACGAATTGGTTGACCTAAAATGGCAACAAAACGGTAAATGGGGTTTTGTTGGAGGTCAATTGTACATGAATCAAAATCCTAGCTGATACTTTTTTTAAGATAAAAGGATTTTTCGTTTATTTACACCGTTTTGCGCTTCTTTTAGAAGTGACGTTCGTTGCCCCATGATTATTGAAAGCGTACAGACATCAGCTTTTAAAACACTTCTATCAAAATTTAAGTTTTCTGCACTAAATTAAGCTTTCCCAGCGCGAGCTAGGAATTGATATTACATACAAATTTTATTGGTGACATTTTCTAACAATTCATCGTAGATTTGGTTACAATTTTTGCGAATAAAAAAACTGGCCCACCTTACATTTCATATCTCTAGGCGAACTGCAATATACTGTGGAATTTTCACATTTATAACTGTTTATTTTAAAAGGGGTGTGGTACAGCCAGAGCTGTAAACTAATCATTACAATTTGTACTCATTACTGCTCAATTACAAATACAATTACATCTAAAAGGGAATTGAAAGTTAACTACAATTCTAATTACATGAGGAATTGGAATTGAAACTAAAAGTCTCAACTACACAGGTAATTGTACTTGAAAGTAATGATTCCTAATTACATTTCAATTAGCTCAATTACTTTTTAATTACAAGGAATTGACGGAATTGGGAGGAATTGGAAGGAATTAAGAGGAATTGCTGCAATTTGGAAAGGTCCGTTATGTTAAAATATATTGCTCCCACTCTCCTTTTCTAAATTTTTTTTATTGTTGTGGAACTTACAATTTCTACCCCTTATTTCAAAATTATTTCAATACCTTTCCAAATTGCAGCAATTCCTCTTAATTCCTTCCAATTCCTCCCAATTCCGTCAATTCCTTTCAATTCCTTGTAATTAAAAAGTAATTGAGCTAATTGAAAAGTAATTAGGAATCATTACTTTCAAATACAATTACCTGTGTAGTTGAGACTTTTAGTTTCAATTCCAATTCCTCATGTAATTAGAATTGTAGTTAACTTTTAACTACTTTCGAACATGGTAGGTAATGATTACTTGTAATTGAGTTTACAGCTCTGGGTACAGCCCACTTCCACTCTTACTGTAATTTATACTGCAACAACAACATATGTAACAAATTTCATCTTCATACCTCTTATAGTTCATGATATAAAGCCCTTTTTATTTTCATGTTGTATGGCCGGTGCCACGCCCCTTTATCCAATCACAACCAAATATAGCCAGGGACTATCTACAGGTCATCAGTACCATTTGGTAAAATTTTCGTATCAATCGGTCTATTAGAAAAGCCGTTAGAGCGATTTTTGGAAAAGGGGCGTGGCACCGCCCACTTCCACCTTGGCTGTAATTAATACTGCTCCAACAACATATATACCAAATCTCATCTTCATACCTCTGATAGTTCATGAGATACAGCCCTTTTGATTTTCAAGTTGTATGGGCGGTGCCACGCCCCTTTGTCCAATTGGACCGAATTGTAAATAAACCTCACGGAGCCCGAGACCTTTCCAACGAATGCAAAACCGTGGAAATCGGTTCGTGCGTTCTGGAGTTATAGCGTCAGGAAGGAAAACCCGACTTATTTTTATATCGATTTTTCCAATTTCCCGACTTTTCCGGAAGGTTTTCCAAAATTTTCTTTCGTAAAAACCTACTCCTGGCAATTACGAATAACTATAAAAAAATTGAGCCAAATCGGTCCAACCGTTCTCGAGTTTTGCGCTTAGCAACACATTCAGCGACTTATTTTTATATTATAGATAAGTCATAATTATATTGAACTTCTTAATAATAAGATAAAAGAATATTTATGTTTATAAATTGTAGCTTAAAATATTGAAGGCATTTAATGTATAATTTTGAATTAATTTAAAAATGTCGCATTAATTACACAATGCACACAATGTAAAATTGCATGCTGAATTCAAATCTGCTCTCTGATATGTGAAAAGTAGAACGGTTTTTGAGATACCGTCAAATTTTTATTATTAGTGTTTTGAAAAAAGGTAGGTCTACTAAAATGCCATTTCCTCTGGCATTTGTTCACCGATATTTGTAAACTGGGACACAAATAAAAGGTAATAATTTATATTTAAAAAAAACGATAGCTGTTTAAAATCCAATCATAAATGACAAAGTTATGGCACATCAAAGTTGGATTTTTGTAAAATTTTTATTGATTTTTCAAGTTTTCGCTGCCTTTCATTTAGTTTCTTTCCCTGTTTCCGTAAAAATTGCTCCAGTTTCAGACAATTACATGAAAGAATAATATCTTATAAAATTTTTTGCCCATGGTCATCGATTTTGATTTTAGACCCATGGTTTCTTGGGCAAATTTTCTTAAAATTCATCGTAGATTACGATTCTTATAACCGTTTGGTTATCATTGATTTTGAGAAGGCTTTCGATGCGATAGACCGTAAATCGATATGGTTGGCATTAAAAAGCAAAGGAGTACCACAGAAAATAATAAATTTAATTAAACCTCAATACGACGGATCAAGCGCTAGGGTTGTTCACAACGGCATGACGAGTGAAACCTTTAATACACTTACCGGAGTCTAACAGGGTTGCATATTATCACGCATATTGTTTGCCACCACACTAGATGCAGTACTTCTCAAAATAATTGGCGATAAGAGAGGTATAAGTTGGAGAATCAACCAACACCTCGAATTACGCAGACGACATCATACTATTCGCATCCAGGAAAGAACACATGCAAGACACTATCGACGACCTTGTCTCAACAGCTGCAAAAGCGGGTCTGCGTGTAAACATAAACAAAACGAAGAACTGTGTTGTAGCCATCACGCAACCCCCTTATTTAACATCAAAGGCACACCCATCGAAAACGTCGACAAATTTAGTTATCTGAGCAGCGTTATAACACCTGACGGAGGTGCCTTAGCAGACGTTGAAAGCCGAATAAATAAGACCAGAAGTGTGTTTCAACAACTATACAATGTTTGGAAATCAAACGAACTCTCACCGATGACCAAAATACACGTATATAATGCATGCGTTTAATCTGTTTGGCTGTGCGGTTCAGAGACATGGCTTGTCACCACAAAAATTAGACGCAAGCTTCAAACCTTCACCAATAGATGCTTGCGAAACATCTTAAGGATATGGTGGCCTCGAGTAATCACAAACCATACATTGCTGCCACTCGTACATCAAGACGACATCAATACACAAATTCGACGTCGAAAACTGACAAGGTTGGATCACACCCTAAGGAAGCCCTACAACGAAATCTGTCATGCAGCAATTGAGTGGAACCCACAAGGCACCAGGTTTCTTTGAACCAAATTCGATTCATGACTTTTTAAGTCGTTTGAGCCATGTACGTCTGTCTGTCTGCTGTCCGGCTGGTTCGCACGATAACTTTCGAAAGACGCAACCAAATGTTTTGAAATTTTGCACGAGTTAATATTTCCCCAAACTACTTACGGTATTGAAAATACC
Source organism: Muscina levida (assembly GCA_964034835.1). NCBI lineage: Eukaryota > Metazoa > Arthropoda > Insecta > Diptera > Muscidae > Muscina > Muscina levida. Next base: position 151,492,088 of record OZ035881.1, read on the forward strand.
GTATGGAAGACCCCTTCTGATACCTTCCATACAAATGTACAATTCCGCCCTCATTAGAAATCGGAGTAGTAATAGCCATAAATCTAAGGCGATCGTACCCAAATTCTTTATTTGGTAAATCTATAGCAGGATACAGTTTTTGAGAAAAAAACTGGAAGTCTATCCACGCCCCATCTGGTACCTCCCATACACATCTGGTACCGCCTACTTTAGAAATCGATTAATATTATTAATAGAACTAACGCGATCGTGCCCACATTCTGTATTTAGTAAAGTTCAAGCAGGATAAAGTTTTGGAGAAAAAATCTGGAAGTCTAGACACGCCCCATTTGGTACCTCCCATACAAATGTACCTATCCGCCCACTTTAGAGATGGAGTTATAATATCAATATACTCGACACGATCGTGCCCAATTTATGTATTTTGTTAAGTTATAACAGGATACAGTTTTGGAAAAAATATTGGAAGTCTAGCCACGCCCCTTCTGGTACCTCCCATACAAATATATTTTTCCGCCTACTTTAGATATGGAGTAGTAATATCAATAAAACCAACGCGATCGTACCCTAATTCTTTATTTGGTAAATCTATAGCAGCATACAGTTTTTGAGAATAAAACTTGAAATTTAGCCACGCCGCTTCTGGTACCGCCCACTTTAGAAATCGATTAATATTATTAATAGAACTAACGCGATCGTGCCCAAATTCTGTATTTAGTATAGTTCAAGCAGGATACAGTTTTCGAGAGATAAACTGGAAGTCTAGACACGCCCCTTCTGGTACCTCCCATACAAATGTATCACACTTTAGAAATCGAGTAATATCAATATAACAGAAATTTGTTTGTTTTACTGAGGGTGATGGTAAATGTAAGTCGGAAAAATATTAAAATCAAATAAAACTTGTAAACCGAATTTTCTAATAATCCGAATCGAGTTGTGCAATCAATCATTCGGAATAGCAAGACTTCACTGTACTGCAAGTTAAAAAATTAATTGTTTTCAAGAAAAAAAACATAGTTTGTAATTTTTTCGAAATTTTTAATTATGGCTTGACGGCTTGCGAATACTTTTTTTGTTTTCTTAACTATTATGAAAAAGGTCCATTATGATAAATCTGGAATACAAAGTGATCAAGTAAAAGCATCTTTGTTTGCTAAGAAATTTAGCGATCTTTACCCAATGAGTCGTAGTTAGTGTGACATGTTGCCCTATCTTGTTGAAACCATGATCGTAAACCATTGAAGTTAAAGATACGAATACTAGACCACTTTCGAGTAGAGAGTCTAGGCTGTTTACGAAAATATTCTCCTTCACGCTGTACGTTTTTAGAATCCACTTAATGTTATATGTCAGCCGGATTGTGGTTAATTCATTGTTGCACCTGTCCTGTCGACCTTTTAAACCCATTTTATAATCAATAATCATTCAATGCGTTAAATTGAATTTACTATTGTAAATTAAGCCAAACGTCAATACATTTTTGCTAACACCCAATACAACGAAAGTACAAAGTTTTTATTAATTTCCCAGACTATGAGGAAATTGACGGTGATACTTTGACATAGAATTACAAAAACTATACAAAATTATGTGTTAAGTACGCACCAACAGCACCATTCACTATTATATTTAAATGCACGTTTTTAGATATGCTAATATTCACAATATTCTTGTAATCGGTTTTGGCTAAAACCGCTTTGCAGATAATATATAGATCATTCATCCAGAAACACGAATTTGTCTTACCTACACAATTAAAAATAATGTTCCAAGCAGAAACATGTTCTTAACACGATTCTTATGTAAAATTTTTTAAATAAAATACCCCATTCTGTTCATTAGCTAAATTTGTATGTTCTAGAAAAAGAATTATTAACAAAGGTTTAGTAGTTTTTGAGTTGACCCGTTACATACAATACCTATCTAATCTATCTTATAAACAATAAATAGAGTTAAATAGTTATTTCGTAAAAATTTAGAAACCGGTAGTTCTAGAAAACCAGCATTGTTTTTTTCTTAAAACCGGTACTGATTTTGAACTAACTAATTACATATCTTAAGGTTACTTTAGAATAATTATTTACCTAAACGTACATTACTTCTAATCACCGTCCATGTCGACATATTGCAAACTGGTTATATTAATTGTGCAGTGCAGTGAAAGTTCAGGGGTGTCAAACTCAATAATTATACTTAACGATATTGCAAGACTCAGTAATGAGTAAGAGTAAATTGACTTAATATATTTTAATAGCTTAAAAGCTGTCAGACACTGCCATAGCAGTTTGACTTTTGACTTTGAAAGTATACAAGTGTTTAGTGGTATTTGCCAATCTCCAAGATTTTACAAAAGATAAACAATGAGGCACACGTGTCAGTTGTTGCGTTGTATTATGTAGTAGGTAGTAGACGACCCTTGATGGTAGGGCTAGCCACCCGCCTTCAGGTTCTTTACTGGCTATGAAAACACGAGAAAGAAAAAGTGACAACGGAACCCCCCCAAATGTTGACGACCCCCGCAAACGTAATAAAGACCATGATATAAGGATATGCATCTGGAACGTCCGAACTCTCTATAGAGAAGGTGTCACTATCCGACATGCGGATGTCCTTAAAAAATATAAGGCTGACATCACCGCCATCCAGGAGATAAGCAGGACAGGACAAGGATGCTCGCGACGTAAAAATTGCGACATCTATAATATTAAAGCTGCCATGCCGAAAAGCACGTATACGGATGTGATTTTGTAGCTGGCGAGAGACTCAGACATCTTGTCTTGCGGTTCAATCATGTTAGTGATCGAATAGTCACAATCCGCATCAAGGTGATATATTCCTACATCACGCTGATTAGTGCTCATGCCCCGATGGAAGATAAAGACGATGAGATTAAAGGTGCATTTTACCAGCGCCTAGAAGAAACATACGACCGCTGCGCTTGCCACGACTTTAAAATTGTTCTAAGAGGCTTTAATGCAAAATTGGGAGGGAAGATGTTCATTGTCCATCGATCGGTAAATTCAACCTGCATACCGACATGTCAAACAACGGGTTTAGGCTGGTTAGCTTCGCAGCGAGAAGGTTTATGATAGTGAGTGGAACTAGATTCCAGCAAAAAGATATTCACAAGGAAACTTGGCTATCCTCTGATCAGAACACCAAAAATCAAATTGATCGTGTAGTAATTGATGGCAGGCATGCATTTAGTGTCATGAACGTGCGTGTGATCCGTGGTGCTAATATTGGCTCGGATCATTACCTGGTTGCAGTCAAGGTGCGCACATGATTGAGCAGAGCGAAAAACTCACGTAACCAAACACAAAGAAAGCTAGAAATCGCGAAGCTGCAAACCCCAGATATAGCCACTGCCTACTCCAACCAGCTCTTACAACTACCACGACACAAAGCCTCTACTTCTGACGTTCACGATGCACACTGGCAGCATATTGCGCATTCCATGGCAACCACCGCATGGAAAAAGGGCGCTCAGACGAAACATGGCACAAAGAAGAATGTCGCATAGCGTCTGAGAAACAGGATGCGGCTTATAGGGCAACGCTACGGCCAATTATAACCCGGACCGCTAGGGAACGGCACAAGGAGACAGTAAAACAGGCGAGACAGCTATTTAAGCAAAAAAAAAAAAACGACAGATGAAGGAACGGGAGAACGAGGATATAAAGCGATACAGGAATAGAGGTGAGGCCCGAAATTTTTATTAGATACTAAAAGCAAAAGTCTACGGTAATGGGCTCCCCCCCTATAAGGACTAGGATGGAAATCTGGTTACAGATACGCAGAGTGTGATGCACATATGGAGAGAACACTTCCAGCTACTGCTGGTTTCAGAAGGCAGCGCACGTGAAGTTATCACGCCAATTGTCGACGACAGCTTAGATTGTCCACCATCCAGTCAAGCGGAGGTAAGAAGAGCAATATCGCGGCTAAGAAAATAATAAAGCAGAGCTCTTCTATGCTAGGTTTGGCTTAAAAAGTGCATGCCCAACGATTGGAACCTAAGCGTATTATGTCCTTAAAAAAGGTGATCTAAGTATGTGCTCCAACTACCGCGGGATCAGCCTATTTCCCATCGCATATAAGGTTCTGACGAGTGTGCCATGTGAAAGACTAAAGCCAGTGTTATCCAACCTGATCGGGCCTTATCAGTGTGGCTATAGATCTGGAAGATCAACAACTGACCAGATATTCATACTTCGGCAAATCCTGAAAAAGACCCAAGAGATACAGATCGACCCGTACCATCTTTTCGTCGAAAATTAAGCTGCCTTCGACAACCAGAAAAGGCAGAAATTACTCGAAGCCATGGCTAAGTTTGGTATTCCATCGAAGCTGATACGCCTTGGAAGGAATAAGGCTGACTGACATGAAGTCTTCATTGAAGATTGGCAAGGACCTAACGCAGTCATTCTATATCCGACGAGACCTAAAACAAGGCGACCTCTTCAACGTAGTAATGGAGATTATATTAAGGAAAGCTGCAGTAAGTACGATTGGCACGATATTCAACAAAAGTCACATGCTACTCGCGTACGCTGATGACGTAGACATTATCGATCGAAAACTACGGGATGTGACTGCAGCCTTCTCAAGTACACAGAAGAAATCAGCGAAAATGGGTCTCATGGTGAAGGAGGACAAAACAAAGTTATTAGTTTTAAAGATCAATAAATCTACTCGTTTGGAAACTGCGTGAACGTTGACGTCTATAATTTCGAGGTGGTAGATAAAATAATGTCAGCCTAGAAATCGGGAAAAAAATCCTGCTTTCTAATACACACTACAATGTGGCTCTTGAGACTCCATCGGTCCAGCTGTATGCCTCTAATAAAATCCTTTTCATTTAAGGCCATGAACTTTAAAATTTTCACCCTACCACACAAATTGCAATTATACAACACTGCAATGTGTCGACAACTGACGGACTTCATACGATTTTTTTTTGCATTTCGCAAAATACTGCGGGTGCAATGAATCAGTTTAAATATTAAGCGGTCTTTGGTCTAAAATGTTGTTAAATTGCCGTAAAAAAGCTAAACCGCAATTATTATAATGAAAACAACATTTAATAATTTCCGAAACACAATAATTTAGAAATTATCAACACTTAACATGCAATAAAAAAAAAACAAGTAATACAGATTTTTTAACAAAGATACGCAAACGAGATAATTTAACTCAAATATACATATAGTCGCTGCGCCGACCAAATCTGTAATGTGTAATTTTTCGAATTTATTGCAACTTTTTAAAGTCCATGTGGTCGTTAACCAATCCTTAAATCCTTTTCGTTGTTATCAAGATGAAGTTATCAAGACTAGTATGAAAAATTTTCCAAAATAAACACGTTTTTTGGCTGTCCTGAACTGTTTTGGTCGGCGCAGTGACGATATGCTCTTCATATAGTAAAAACATTTCAAATTTTAAATATATCGGATATGGTTTAAAATAATTCAAACGTTTGTATTAACCAACGAATATCAAGTGCACGTAAACCCAGCATGCCGCAGTTATTATTGCGAAAATTCAAGGCTAATGTGCACACGTTTGGAATTGTTAATAAACCCGCAGATTAACCGGTTTAATACGATACGTAAACTGCCGATTGTAATGAATGTAGTATTATCGTCTGTTTTGGTAACGTGTTTTGAAATTAACGTTCACTTTAATGCTACTATAAATACATATTTGTAAGCTTAACTGCATTTAAAGCTGACAATTTGTGCATTATGCATTTGCATTCTTCTCACAATGACAGAGTTCTAACTCAATTGAAATTGAGTTGTTCTCAAATTAGGCGCTCACATGTGCGTCTCTTTTAATGTGGTACTAATTATATGATACTATCTATGCGTGGGTGATATGTTTAAGTATTTGTTTAAGTTTTTTATGAATATTTTCAAATAAGAGTTCTCACTCAAGCCGCAAAATGGAATTTATTATATATTTGTACTAAATCATTTAATTGCCATACTCATAATATGGGTGGGGTCTAAAAGTATCGTCGTTTCTAGCTTGTGGGAAGCGAATTCGTTGGAAAACCAAAGGTATGCGGCTGCATATATATAACTTTTATAGACAGACTGGTAAAACACAGTTACATTTTGCTAGATTTAAAATAAATGATTGGTCAAGTTCCGAAAACACGATCCAGGCACGTGGTAATTAAAGGGACTATGTTTCTTTTTACTAACTGTGATTTCTTTTGTTAACAAGAAAGGAATGCTAACACAGTGCAACATATAAATTGGTGCCACCTTCGTACCCAGCGATTTTTGAAGTATATACCGAAACTAAAAAAATCCCCAAAGGATTTGACCCCATTACGTCGAAACATTTTTTTTATGGATACTCCAATATTTTCTCCCCAACACAATTTTTTGACCATTTTTACGGAGTCCATATTTCATAAACTGTTCGGAATTTTTTCTTTTCGTCTTCGGTAAAGTTATAGATCTAAACCAGAGCAAAAAAAGTCTCAAATAGACCGGCCCGAAAAAATTGCATCTAGAGCATGAAAATTGTAATAATATGGGAAAAAAGGCTATTTTTTCATGATAAAACCGGTAATAAATATCCGAGGCTTAGACTAAGGTATTATAACTGGTTTTTCAGATAACCATCATATGAACATATCGATTGTTCTAAACCGGTTCCCAGAAACCGGGTTTTTTCAGTGTCAGGAATATTGTGAAACTTAAATCGTACATAAAACCATTTTTTGTGAAACGCATTAACAGTGCATATTTTGCACAAATATTTTGTTACAATTCGGTTCTTAAACAATGAGTTTACAAACAGATTTTATTACATTAATTAATAAAATTTCCTTTTGGAGCCGGTTCCAAAAAACAAAAATAGATTCTAAACCGATATTTTTAAAACCGGTTTTTTATACCTACGTTAACCAAATAGATGAACCCTTCATGGTATAAAATTGGCTTAAATTAGTTTTACGTCCGATGTTAAAAAACCGGTATTTAAAACTACGATGAGTTATAAATACGTATGCTTTTTTTAACCGGTTTTTAAAATATCCGTTTAAATATTGATTTAAGAAAATCGGCTACTAAAACTGTTTTTAATGTGAGATATACAATGATATACACAAAAATAGTATTTTAATCCGGTTTTTGGCAACCGGATTGTAAGAAAAAAAAACAGATTTTAAATAAAACAGTTTTTAAGTAATTAATATTACTATTTTCTCTTCGATGGTATAACAACTCAGTTCTAAAAACCGGAATGAGTTCAAATTGCGGTTAATTTGAGAAAACTGTTATGGCAATTATGGTATTGAATTGGCTTTTTGGAAACCGGATTTATGTATAAAAGATGTTCCACAATTTTGTTAACGTCGATAGTTCAAAAATCGTTTCATAAATCCAATGTTTTAGAACCGATTTCTAATAAAAGGTAAGTTAAAAAACGGATGCTTTTTAAAACCGGTTTTGAAAATTTCCGATTATACACGTATTCTGATTTTGGGAAACCGGCTTCCAAAACCGTTTTTTTATGTAAAATATACAACGATATACACTAAACCTGTATTTTAACCCGGTTATTGGCAACCGGTTTGTGCGAAACGATGAGCCCATATAGGTTTACTTCGAGAAGTCAGTTATAAACAATTTGGTTGTGGAATCGTTTTTTTTTTATAGAAATCGCTTATTTTAGAAACCGGCTTCGAAAACCGTTTTCAACGTAAGAATTGCAACGATAAATACTTAAACAGTACTTTAACCCGGTTTTTGACAACCGTTCTGTAAGAAACGATTAGTTTAAAATTTGGTACTTTGAGAAATCGGTAACAAATAATTCCGTTTTGAAATACTGTTTTTTAGAAACTCGTTTACCGAAACCGGTTTTATACCAAATTTATTTTATTTTTAATAATTTCATTGCTGTCGATAAACCCGGGTTTGCGCCCTCATTTTGAGAAACGGTTTCAATAAACGTTTTAGTAAAAATTAAAGTCTTTCTCGTCACCGTTAAAATACGGGTTAAAGCCCTACTTTTGAGAACCGGTTTCAAAAAGTACCAGTATGAAAACCGTTTGTGAAAACTTCGGTTTAGCATTTTTAAAACAGTTTTTGTGTAAAGTTCGCCATCATGGACAACGTCAATAAAAACCTTTTCTTCTAGCTGATTTTAAAGCAATATAAAACCCGGTTACGGCCGTAGCATAGTGGTTAGAACACGCGACTACAATGCGGGAGATCACAAGTTTAACAGCTGGTTCCAGTCATCTTAAAAGAAAAAAAAAAATAATTTTTCTTTCATTGTCGGCTCCCCTCGAATGTTGTCAACAGCAACTTCGCAGTATTAGTGTCGAGTCAATCGGCGTGTCTAGTAAGAGCTTTGCAAACAGTGACGTTTGCATTCGTCGACAAACAAGTAGATGACGTTAGTTGTGAATCTAAAAATAGAAAGCGTGTTAATTCACAACAACGCGAGAAGCTATCCCATACCTCATTCATGAGGTGTAAAGGGAAATTAATTTTTTTTCTAAAAAATCGGTTATAAGACCCGGTTTTATCCGGTTTTTAGGAACCGGTTTGAAAAAGCCGTATGTTTTGAAAAATACAGTTAATTTGGAAAACCGGCTATGACAAATGCGATTTAACGTTTGATTTTTCCAAAAAGCCAATTTCCGACCATAATTGCCAAAACTGGTTACTCAAATTATACTAAATTTGAACGCGTCGTGTCTTAAAACCCGATTTTTAGAACTGAGTTGTTATACCATCGGAGAGGATATTGTAATATTTATTACTTAAAAACAGTTTTACTTAAATACAGATTTTTTTCTTACAAACCCGTTGCCAAAAACCGGGTTAACATACTGTGTATATCGTTGTACATCTCACATTAAAAACAGTTTCATTTTTAAGAAAGCGTTTCTAAAAAATTTATAGTAAGTACCGGTTTCATCCGGTTTTTGGAAACCGGCATGTTTTCAAAAATACAGTTAATTTGGAAAACCGGTTATGAAAATTGCGCCTCCCCATATGATTTTTAGAAACCGGTTTTTTAGACTAGAACTGACTATTTTACCCAGTAGGAAGTATCGTCGTACACGACTTTGTCGTCAACGCTGTCCTCAAGACAAAATTGAACTTGTCGTCAAAACACTCGGTTTACTACTGCTGACCGACAAAATACTAATGTTGTCGTGCATCAAACATAAAATAAATAAATAAACGACATAAAATTGAAGAGACGAAAGTAGAAGTAAAAAAATTTCAGTTTGTTGGAAACAGTAGTGCGCGCAGGTTCATGTATCGCACGTTTTCAATAAAACTACTTCAATTTGTTATTTTAAATTATTAAGCACTGGTAACGACAATTTGACCGACATTGTCTGTCATTAGATCGTGCATGAATGTGTTGGCGACATGTCGCTTATTTAGGCATCAACGACAATTTGAGCGACATTGTCGCTCATCAGGTCGTGCATGACAAAGCCGACACTTGTATGAAAATTTCGTCGACGATTTGTATGGACGGTCCTCCACATGTCATCAACGATTTACTATGGTCATGCACCTATCCTTGAGGATGTCTTGCAGACACTTCCTACTGGGTAAGTCCGCTATTGACACAGTGCTTTCTAAAGGGACCTAAATGACTTGTTTAACTTAGAGATATTGATGTTTTGTCTTAGAACACTTCTAGTAAAATTTCCTCAGCAACAGATTTGTAGAACATATTAATATTCAAAATTCAAATTTTAAGGACCTTTTTGTACTTTTCTCGAAATAAGGACGAAAAGGATACGTATGGAATTGAGATGGAGTGTTTTACAAAAAATTCTCGTTAAATTGTATTAAAGATGTCTTGGGACTCAATTCAAAGAACTACACGTGAAAGGAGCCCCAAAAATAAGAACTTCTGCATTATTCGTTTTGTTAAATCGGCTGCATTAATAAATTAATGGCCATATGAAGCGCTAAAAATCCACAAATTCGTTTGGCCATTTTATTACACAGTGATACAAATGTGAAGAAAAAAAATTTACAGGGGTTCTCATGTAGCATTTATGTTAGACTGGAGTCCATAGAGTAAAGTGCTACTTTTAGTTTTTCTCGGTCACTTCGTTATGTAATGTTTTTATAGCAAATTAAGTGAAATGGCGATATTCCTTTGTTAACCGATTTTCAAAAGCTTACATCTGTTTTAAAGCTATGACTTTCACCTTTTACTAAAAAAATAAATAAATCGGTTAAAAAATTGTGAAACGGCGGCTGTTTAAGCAAAACAACCCCGAAAATTGTGAATTCTCATTTCCCAAAGCTTTCAGTTGATCATGAAGCAGCGCAATGTATATATTTTATTTTTGAAAAATGAATGAGTTATGCTAATTTTTATAATATATTTTTCGTCATTCTTTGGAATATGTAGTACGTATACGTCATATGTATTTGTACAAAGTGACAAACACACACTCTAAGGAAAAACCACGAAATGACGCGAACATGTTATTACAAAATTTAACATAACTCATTTATTTTTCAACCGTTTCTTATAATCTTACCTATTTTAGAAAGCTACTTTAATATAACATAATACAAAAATTAAATATATACATTGCGCTGCTTCATGATCAACTGAGAGCGTTGGGAAAATGAGAATTCGCCATTTTTTTCGGGGTTGTTTTGCTTAAACAGTCGTTTCATTATTTTTTAACCGATTTTCAAAATTATTTGTTTTTAATAAAAGTTTCATTATTTTTTAACCGATTTTCAAAATTATTTGTTTTTAATAAAAGGTGAAAGTCATAGAATTAAAACAGATGTAAACTTTTGAAAATCGGTTTACTAAGAGAAGACTTAGGAATTTTGGAACTTGTAATTTTATGAATATCATCATTTTAAGACATATTTCAGTTCAAATTGAAAACTTCACCAGACCTTAGAAATAAAGTTAAGATCTAGAGAGCATCTAATTTCCCGAAATTTTCATTAATCTATGGATTTCATTTTGCAAAATGATTTTTTTCAAACCCCCAAAAAGTTTTCAAAATTATTTGTTTTTAATAAAAGGAAAGTCATAGAATTAAAACAGATGTAAACTTTTGAAAATCGGTTTACTAAGAGAAGACTTATGAATTTTGGAACTTGTAATTTTAGGAATATCATCATTTTAAGATATATTTCAGTTCAAATTGAAAACTTCATCAGACCTTAGAAATAAAGTTAAGATCTAGAGGGGATCTAATTTTCCGATATTTTCATTAATCTATGGATTTCATTTTGCAAAATGATTTTTTTCAAATCCCCAAAAAGTTACACTGTGTTACTAGTAGTATTTGACTTACATAGAACATTGGAATTATTTCCTCCATGCTCCTTAAAAGATGTATCTAGTTTTGTTCTTCCATAGGTATTTAATGACCTTACTTTTTCACTGTAAAAGAACGCTGACCCATTGTTTCAAATTTAAACAATTGTATAATTTTATAGTACTTTATTTAAAAAATTAACAAATTCAATGGATATGCAGTTGCAAGCATATCTTAGATAAGATTATTATAAAATAATTATCACGTGTCTAAAATTACAATATTTGAATATTTTTATTTCACATAACTTTACAAAAAAAAAAAAGAAAAAAAATACAAAATACAAATTAATCCAACTCAAAGAAATTCCATAGAAACATATAACTATTACAATATTCATATATACACGACGCAAACGCATTTGCAGTATATAGATACTTTTTATTCATTAATTGGCTATAGCAGAAACAATAAGCAAAACAATATTAAACTAATAAAAGCTTTGGCACAATTCCTATTTAATTACATATTTAATTGATAATATAAGCATTTAATTACAAAAAAAATATATATATATATATAAAACGTCTTCGAACAATACCATGGAATGTTTGACAACATTTACCGTAATGATGAAAATACATTTACATAATTAAATTTAAAGGAAGCTCAATATAAAGTAATAAAAGAGAACACTATTGATATGTGTTACATAGTATCGTTGTCATTGCATTTATAAAAAATTAACTAAATATACATAAATAGTTGCTAATTATAATTAGAATAGTAATAGTAAATGTATGTATACCGCGGGTGTATCAACATTTGAAAAAAATCCGTGTGAAATTAATATTAGAAAGTCAAATACATAGATGGATACTTTTGGTAATCATAATAAGACATTCTTTATTAACAGCGTGTTTAGTTAAATTTCTATTTATCAAAATTGTTAAAAGGAAAATGTCATTGCTTCCAAAATTCTATAAAAATATACATATTACAGATCCTTGGTACTCTTTGGTTAATGATTCTCACAGGATCATTTGTTTTTCACTATTTTGTTTTTTTTTTCATATTTACTTATATACAATATAATCTAGCATTAAATTAATCTATCTTTCTTCTGCTCCAATTCATTCATCTAAATAATCTTAAGCGAAATGACATTATGTAAAAGGCTATAATACGTAAACCTATAAATAATACAATTAAAAATATTATGGCCATTTCAGCATTTGCATGTGTCATATCGACATCCTTAAGGAATATCTTAGGCCGTGAATAATGGCAATACATATCATTACACTCCAAACGGTCCCGGTCATAGCCAAACAGAGCCAAAAATGAGCCATCAAAACTATACTTGAGGAATGAAGTTTTAAAAATCCATTTCAATGGAGCCGGTGCATGTTTCTCTTGCACAAAGAAACCGGAAAACGTCAAGAAGGGACAGATGAAAAAGGGACCCAAAATAGCAGCCAGCTGTTAAAGATGAGGTGAGATAAAAAGATTAAAGTATTAATCATTAACGAAGCTGTGATTCACGAAGGTATGATTTATATATAGATTAAAAAGTTTAAAAATATGTAAGGAATATTTTTGATAATTTTATAATGCACAAACAAACTACAATTTCCGTTTTTAGATTTTTTTTCTGTAAATCTATCTAATTATTTGAACATTACACGATATCATTGTTAAATCTTGTAACTAGAGATTTCAAAACAAAAGTTAAGAAAACTATATATTCTAACTTGATCAATTTTATGTTAACACCCATGTTCTGGAAAACAATTCGGTGTGAAAACAGACCGAAATCGGTAAAAAGTATAGGTAAAAAGTACCTATTTCGGTGTGTTTTCAAACCGAATTGTTTTCCAGAACATGGGTGTAAATTACAATTTTCTCTATGCAATCAAAAGTGGAGTTAGTGAGTTTATGCAGTTTATCAACGATATGTATTTCACAGATTTTCGTATTTATTACCAACTTACCTTTATATTTAATGAAGCTCCCACAGCCAAACCAATACTTTGCGCTACCAATGCGGTTAGGAATATAATTGTACAGAACAAAACCACCCGGAAGATATCACCGGGTTGATCGGTTAATATGTACGTAATTCCTATGTAGACTGTCGTACATAACATTTGTATGGGTATATCGGCTAGTGTTATGGCCACATAGTAAGCTCTCAGGGAATACCAACGATTGAAATGTTCTCGTGATACAATGGGAAATTCTAAAGGGACTGAAAAAGAAGAAATAGTACAAAATGTAATATTTAACAATAACATAATAAACTCTGACGAGTATTGGGTTTATCTTCAAGATTTGAATGTTAAAAAAATAACGCATAAAATAAATGTAAATTTTAGTATATTGAAAGTACTTTTTGATACAAGAAAGTACTTTTGGGTACAATAAATGTACTTAAAACTTAATTTCCCTTTGCACCCCATGAATGAGGTATGGGATAGCTTCTCGCGTTGTTGTGATTTAACACGCTTTCTATTTTTAGATTCACAACTAACGGCACCTACTTGTTTATCGACGAATGCGAACGTCAATAATAATACTGCGAAGTTGCTGTCAACAACATTCGAGGGGAGCCGACAATGAAAGAAAATTTAATTTTTTTTTCTTTTAAGATGACTGGAGCCAGGTTTGAACCTGCGATCTCCCGCATGGTAGTCGCGTGTTCTAACCACTATGCCACGGCCGGTCCCAATCAGCAATAAATGTACGTTTTGGTCAAATAAATTGTACTTTTTAGTACAACAAAAGTTATTTCTGGTACATTGAAAGTATTTTTTGTTACAAAGAAAAATACATTTTGGTGCAATAAAAGTACACTTCTGTACAAAGAATGTACTTTTGGGCACAATAAAAATTTTTTTGGTGCAATAGTTTGTACTTTTTGGCACATTGGAAGTTTAGTTTGGCACAATTAGTTTTTTTACTACAATAAAATTACCTTTTAGTAATATAAAGGTACTTTTTGCACAATAAAAATACTTTCTGGTGCAACAAAGTACTCTTTGGTACAATAAATTGTACTTTTTAGTACTAAAAAATACTTTGTGGTACATCAAAATTTCTGTTTGGTACCAGAAAGTTATTTTTTTTTTACAAAATAAATTTAGGTACAATAGTTTGTACTTCAACGTTAATAAAAGTACTATTTTGTACAATAAACTGTACTTTTTATACCCTCACCCTACGAGTAGGAGAGTATACACTGGAGAGCAGGAACTTAAAGGGTCATAATCCCAAAACCGAGTATATATACACTTTTACGTCCAACACCAATAAAATTGCATTTAGTTAAGTTTATGTTTTTTGCATTTTTTACATTTAAAGGGTGATCATGGAATTAAACGCAGTGGTTTTTAATTACGAAAAAAACTTTATCATATTTAAAATAAAAAACATTTTGTACATTTTTCGGTCATACTATTTATCAGAGTTTTTGAGGTTGAACTTTCTAAGGAGTCCCAAGCCGCTATTACTGCCGATTTAAGTTCTGCAACGTTATTATATTGCCTGATGTTGGAGTACATTTTATGAACAAGTCAGCCCCTCACATTTTCAATAGGGTTCATGTCATGGAAACATGCTGGTACCTCTAAGAGTTCAACGTTTTCTGACCGAATCCAACCTTTTGTTTCCTTATTGGATTGAGCAGACGCAATCTTTTGCTGAGAAATGTAATTTATCTCCTGGTTTCGCTTCAAGAAGGGCAATCAATTATTTTCAATATGTCTCTTCGGAGTTACCGCCCCTTCTGGTATCTCCCATACAAATGTGCCTTTCCGAACACTTTATAAATCTAGTAATAATATCAATACCCCCAACGGGATCGTACACAAATTCTGTATTTAGTAAAGCTATAACAGGATAAAGTTTTGGAAAAAAATTGGAAGTCTAGCCACGTCTCTTCTGGTACCTCCCATATAAATGTATTACTCCGCCCACTTTCGAAGTCGAGTATTAATATGAATATACTAGAAAAGTTTATGTTTTATTGAGGCTGAGGGTAGATGTAAGTCGGGTTTGCCGACTGAAACTTTCTTATTGGTTATTATAATCAAAGTACACTTAAAGTTTATATTTGGGACAATTAATAGTACATTTTGCACAGTAAAAGTAGTTTTTAGTGCACCAAAGGTACTTTTTGATAGTAAAAAAGTAGTTTTTGGCATAATTAAAATACTTTTCGGTACACCAAAATTTCGTTTAAGGTACGATAAATTATTCTTTTAAGTACAGTAAATTGTACTTTTCGGTACAATATATTTTACTTTTTAGTACAATAAATTGTACATTTTGGTTTAATAAATTGTAAATTTACCATAAAAGTACTTTGTAGTGCAGTAAAAGTACTTTTGTTACAATAAAGTACTATTTGGGACAATATAATATACTTCATGGTACAATAATGTACTTTTTAGTTAAAAAAATTAATTTTTGCTAGAATAAAAGTACTTTTTGGTACAATATATGTGCCTTTCGGGTAAAACAAAAGTATAATAAAAGTACTTTTTAGTACAATGAAAGTCATTTCTGGTGTTTTGAAAGAACTTTTTGTTGTAATAAAATCCCAAGTACCAATGTACTATTTAGGACAATAAAAATGTTTTTTGGTACAATACTTTTTGGTGCAATACAATTAATTTCTACTACGTTGAAAGTATTTTTTTTTGTACAATAGCAATACATTTCGATATAATAAATATACTTTTTGGAAAAAGTAATGTCTGGTACATTAAAATTACTTTTGTGTTCAATGAAAATACATTTTGGGACAATTAAAGTACATTTTAGGTACAATAAAATTTATTTGTGGTACGATAAAAGCAATTAATGAAATTTTAAGTACATTGAAAGTACATTTTTGGTACAATAAAAGTATGAAAGGCTCTTTTTGCGTATATGTTGATAGTTGACCTTTGTACTTATATTTTATTCTGTGGATTAGTCTGGCTAGAGGTCATCAGTGAAAACACAAACTCGTTATGATTTCAAAGTTTTTTATTTATTGTTCCCAATATTTCCACCAACTTCGCTGGTCATCTTCAGGGGGATTTTTATAACTGAGTGATAACGTCCTACATCCGCAAGCTTCGTTTAACTACTACCTACTATTTTTGTTAAAATTTTTGCCACAATAAACTTAAGGCACACTAGAAGTACTTGCTGGGACAATTAAGTAATTTCTACTTTGTACATTGAAAATACTTTGTGACATAAAAATATAAAATTTTTTTGTTCAATAATAGTAGTTTTTACCTTGAAGGATTAGTTTAGTTTCGGTTCAGTAGTTATTTTTATTAATTCAGTAGTTATTCAGTGGCATGCATGAACCGGTCCTGGTTCAGAACTTTAGTATATGAAAAACCGGTACGTTTTGTATGAAGTTGGCCGCTTGAGTATCAATTGACACCTTTTTTACACTTTAGAACCATATTTTTATATAATAATAGTTTGGCGTTTATCACAATTCAATATAAACGTTAAAAAATCTCAAATTTTCTCAAGAAATGTATGTATACGTATTTATTATATTGGTGACTTTTAATGTTTAAGGTATTTTTTAATTTTTACCGAGGGTAACATGTTGCAATGTAAAAGAATGAAATTTGTTATATGGTCCTTAGGTGTTCTATAAGTTTTTAAAAATGTCCGTTTGACTTCTAATGTAAATATTCTCTATACTTTATACTTACATTTAACTAAAATCGATGAAAATGCCGAATACATTATGAACATAATCGAATAGAAGCAATAACGGAAATTATTCAATGCATTCTCAGCCTCGTTGCCAATGCCATAGTAAATGAATCCAATTATGAGGGCGGTTACCAGATGTATTGTAAATCTCATGGTAGTCAATGATTTGTCACGCCACAATATCAAAAATGTTCTCAGCAACAGAATCCATAATTGTCTATAAAACGGAGTGGCATAGACATTTTCACTTTTGCACAAGTTAGGCTTTTGTTCAGCAGGACAGCAACCTGTGTCGGAGATGCTTTCGTCCGCTTTCGTGTAACTTGACTCAGTAAGTATGCCACGGCTATCCCCTATGCGGGAAGTCATTTCTTTAACGGGCGTAAGAGGCTTGGTTTGATTGCTACTGCTGGACGTGTGTTGTTGGTAATGTTGAGGATGGGCGGAGGAACGGACATAGCCATATTGGCCATTCGCATTGGTGGCTATAACGACGGGTGGAGATAAGACGGGCGCGGTAACGGGTGTCATGAGAGCAGATGCCATCATTTTGTCTGAATTGACAGAAATAATAAAAAAAAAACTACCATTAAACTGCCTAACTCTTATTGGCGAACACAAAATCT
Source organism: Muscina levida (assembly GCA_964034835.1). Lineage (NCBI taxonomy): Eukaryota > Metazoa > Arthropoda > Insecta > Diptera > Muscidae > Muscina > Muscina levida. The sequence continues at coordinate 151,509,752 of OZ035881.1, forward strand.
CATGTACTCACCGACTTTACGCATTGCCTCCAGTTGCAATTTACGCGCTGCTTTTGTTTGCCGAAAACTGTTGTTGCGGCCATTATCAATTTTCGCTATTAATTTATCGTTTTGTGGTCCATAATCATCGGTGGCTATTTCCATTACTGCAATAGATATTGTTAAAATTTTTAATTTTTCTTTTCATAAACTTATTTTTTTTTTTATTTGCGTCATTTTTTACTTACAATAATCGGCAGGATTGTATGACTCGGGACAGTGTAGGCCAACATCAGCTAAAAATGACACTAGATTTTGTGTGCCCCCCGAGTATATGCAGTTACCGCCTGCTATGGCATACAGATGATCAAACATTTCAAAGGTCAAAGCACTGGGCTGGTGAATGGTACAAATAACGGTACGTCCCTCTAGGGCCAATTTCTTGAGCAACGATATGCACTGATTGGAGGTGGAACTGTCCAGACCACTAAAATTGAAAAAAGAAAAAAGTAAGAAATATTGTAGTTGTGAGATTTTAAGTTTGACTATAACTTATAAATAAAAAATTTTTTAAGACAACTTTTTTTGGTACAATAAACGTACTTTTAGACACAAGAACAATAATTCTTGGCACAATTTAATAAAATTGTAATTTTGAGTACAATAAATATTAATATTTGGTACAACAAAAGTACAATAAAATTATTTTAAAATTGTACTTTTGGTACAATAATTGACTTTTGTTTGTACAATAAAATTAGGTTTTTGTAAAGTAAAAGTACAAGAAATTGTACTGTTTGGTGCAATGAATATTAAGTACAATAAAAGTACTCTGGTGTACAAAATTTTTACTTTTTGTAAAATGAAAGTACTATGTGGCACAATAAATTGTACTGTTTTGTACAATTAAAGTACTTTTTGGTACAATAAGTTATACCATTTTATGCAATTAAGTACTTTTGGGTACAAGAAATATTACTATCTGGCGCAATAGAAGTACACAAAACAAGTACCTTTAGCTACAATATTTGACTTTTTGGTACAATAAATTTTACTTCTTAGGTATGATAAAAGTACTTTTTGGTACAATAAAAGTATTTTTTGGTACAGTAAAATCACTTTTTGGTACAAGAAATTGTACTTTTTAGTACACAAAAAGTACTCTTTGGTACAATAAATATTACTATTTAGTTCAATTAAAGTATTCTTGGGTACATCAAATTGTACTTTTTGGTGCAATGAAAGTACTTTGTGGCACAATGAATTGTACTACATATTTGGTACAATTAAAGAAATTTTTAGCACAATAAATTTTACTATATGGTACAGTGAAAGTACTTATGGGTACAATAAATAGTACTATATGGTACAATAAAAGTAACCGGTGGTACAATAAAATTACTTTTGGTTACAATAATAACAATTGGTTACAATAAATTGTTTTTTTTTTGGTACAATTAAAGTACCTTGTGGTACAATAAATTGTACTATTTTGTACAATAAAAGTGATTTGTAGACAGTAAATTTTACTATTTTGTACAAAAAAAATTACGTTTTGGTACAGTAAAAGTACTTATGGGTACAATAAATAGTCCTATTTGGTACAATAGAGCTAATTGGTGGGACTTTTGGGTACAATAGAAATAATTGGGTACAATAAATTTTACTTTTTGGTACAATTTTGGCACAATTGGCACAATAAATTGTACTATTTAGTCCAAAACAGTATATAAATCGTGCTATGTGGTACAATAAAAGTACTTTTTAGGCGTTGTATTATTTGGTACAATAAAAGTACTTTTGAGTACAATAAATATTTCCGCGTGGCACAATACAAGTACTTTAATGTACAATAAATTGTACTTTTTGGCACAATAATTGACTTTTTGATACAATAAATTGTACTTCTTTGGTACAAAAAGAAGTATTTTTGGTACAAGGAATTGTATTGTTTAGCAGAAAAAAATACTCCGGTACAATAAATTGTACCATTTAGTACAATTAAAGTACTCTTGGGTACCAGTAATTGTACTTCTTGGTACAATAAAAGTACTTTGTGGCATAATAAATTGTACTATTTGGTACAATAAAAGTACTTTTTGTCACAATTTGTTGTACCATTTTGCACAATAAAGTACATGTTGGTGCAATAAACGTACTTTTGGTACAATAATTGCTTCTTTTCGGTACAATAAATAAACAACAAAATGTACTGTTGGGTCCATAAAGGTTGTATTTGGTACTATAAATTGTACTATTTGGTACAATAAAAGTACTATTTAGTTAAACTAAATACCTTTTTGGCAAAACAAAATTTCGTTTGGGTACAACAAGTTGTACTTTTGGCACAACAAATTACTTTTTGGCACAGTAAAAGTACTTTAGGTACAATAAAATTACTTTTAGGTACCATGAAAGTACTTTTATGTACAGTGTTTTTTACTTTTTAGTACAATAATTCAATTTTTTTGGTACTATAAATTGTACAATACGTCTTTTTGGTGCAATAAATTACTTTTTGATAAAATAAAGTAACTTTTGGGTACAATAAATTGTACTTGTACAATAATGACTATTTGTACAATAAATCGTATTATTTGGTACATTAATATTACTATTTAGTTATTGTACCAGTACTTGTTGGAACCATAAAATGCTTTTTAGTACTAAAAAACGTATTGTGTATTTAGTACAAACAACTTTTGTTTTGAATCATTATCTGCAAAACATATTTAAGTGGATGCGTTTTACAAAACATTGTTTTAATCAAAACTTACTCTCTTTTGTTATTACACTCCCTTACATTTATTTTGTTTCTTTATCAAAACAACACCATTGTTGTGTACATGTCTTGTTCGCTAAATCATAACAATCAGATGTCTTGCAAAAAAAAAACAAACAAATAGGATTAACCGGTTCATACACGACTTTGTCGTCAACGCTGTCCTCAAGAGAAAATGTGAAAAATGTATGTACTGTATGCTGACCGACAAAATGCTAATGTTGTCGTGCATCAACAAAATCTATGAATGAAAAATGTGAAATATTGATTTGCTTGTAGTCAAAACACTCGGTTGATCGTCAAAAATATTCAATTAAATCAAAGGAAATAAATGGGAACAAAAAAATGGAATCTGACGTAAAAAATTTTTAGTTTATTAAACGGACGAGTAAACATCAGCAATTTTATAGTTTGAAATCTCGAATGAATGTGAATGCCGTATAAAAAACAACTAAATATCCATCTTTAAAAATGGCACCAATGATGGCTTGAATGATAATTCAAGGCATATATGGGCATCAACGACAATTTGACCGACATTGTCGCTCATCAGGTCGTGCATGACAAAGCGGATACTAGTATGAAAATTTCATCGACGATTTGTATGGACGGTCCCCTAAATGTCATCAACGATTTACTATGGTCATGCACCTATCCTTGAGGATGTCTTGCAGACACTTCCTACTGGGTTGAGTCCCTGTGTAGCTTTATCATATCAATAAAAATTTCTCTAACTTGTTGAAAACAAAACCTAGAGCTATTTTAAGATTGAATTAGCTGAATTTGTTGAAACCTGTTATACTAAGCGATCTTCTGTTTAGAAAGCTCGTCGGTATATTTTGCATAAAAAAGCATTTTATATGGAAAGTCTTAAATTAAGGCATAAAAAGGCATTTTATATGCAATGCCTTAATTTTAGTTAAATTTAATTTTGGAATCATATCATTGACGTATAAAAAACATATTGAGTAACATTTTTTTCTAATCTGGAAATAGCTCTTGATCTTGCTTTTAACAATTCTACAACAAACACGACAACAGCTGAGCATATTTACCTTGTTGGCTCGTCTAATATCAACACTTGCGGGTTATTGACCAATTCTAAAGCTATCGACAGACGTTTCTTCTGACCTCCCGATAATTTCCCCGTTCTTGTATGACAATTTTCATACATTCCAATGGCTTCCAAGATCTTTTTAACCTTTGAATGAAGAAGAAAAAAAGATCTGTTAGATTACAAGATTAAGATTACTTATCGTCCTTGTCAAATCTTACCCTTTCCTTTTTATCACTTTTGCTCATGTGAGTGCCTATTTTTAGATTAGCCGAAAAATGCATTGCCTCCTTGACAGTTAAATAGGGCTGCAAACTAGTGTCCTGCCTTATAAATGCCACATTTTGCTTAAATGCCTTAATATGACGCAGACCACCATTCACGGTTACATCACCGGTATAGCCATAGGCTCTAAAGTGTTTGATTGTTTGGAAAGACCGAGGGGGAGAGAGAGAGGAAGAGAATATGTTTCTATTATGAATTTATGTTTTATGAGCTAAACATGAAGGTTACATTACGTATATCCTGAGAGTATATTCAAGCATGTACTTTTTCCTGCTCCTGAGGGTCCCACAATAGCACTCAATTCGCCGGCCTTAAATTCGCCAGTGATGGCATGGAGAATATATTTAGTATCTGCAAGGAAAAAAAACGAAAAGGGAAAATGTTAAAAGCGAGGGAGAAAAAAAGAGTTCTTTATATGAAAATAATTTCATTACTCTATACGTTGTAGATGATATTGCTCTCCTTGCACAGTAATTCATCACTGTCTCTGCAGATTTTGTATAATAGTTTTATTGACGTACTATAATCTTGATATATAACATTTTAGCATATACGATAACTATCTATAAACTCTTTAAGTTCAAATGCGTTTCAATACTTTTGTATCACACTGTGTAATTATATATTATCAAAGCTATGATAAAAAAACGTATTTGTAAGGGAGGGAGCATATAGGTCGTACCAATGTAATTTTATCAGTTTACAGCCATATATCTATGTCAAAGTCCCTGAGTACAAGTGTACTTAGTTGGAAATAAAGCAAAGTTCTTATGAACTCAATATTGCGAACACTATGTCATTTGCCGCCTTTGGTTGATTTGTAGGGGATAACAAATTTAGATCACTAGGAGGGGTGTATGAAAATATGTATATCTGTGTACATTACATATAATGCAATTTTATTATTGTTATTATTTGTTGTGGTTGATAAGCTTACAACAAAGTACTTGCTGAGTAATTTATTTACATAATACCAGCAACAAAAACAAAGCAGGAAATATAAAACGATATCAAAGTTCAATATATTGTGATGTATTAGGCAGAAGAAAAAATTATACGTGATTTATTTCAATATTGTTTAGTCGAGTTGCAACGAGATAATCCATCCCATGAAAGCACGTAAAAGTTCCCCTTTAAAGGAAAGAAATTTGCTTACTAACCCGAATCAATCGCCGAACCGTCATAGTGTTAAACATAGTTCAGACATACAAAAATTATGTTTCTTATCACACGTTTACGATAGTGTGATTTTACGAGTGTTGTATAAGTACTAGTTAACCTCAAACAAAATATGTGAAGTTAGCAAAACAAATTACTTTTATTAAAGTTCATTCCTTCGGTGTTCAAAGTAAAAAAATTAAGTCAAAATTCTGGGTAATACGACGGCAACACTATCTCACATTAGATTTTGCTCTTTCAAATTACTTTTGTTTACCACCTGTCCTCTTTAAGAATTGCTGGCAAAGGCAGACTATGAATATAATTTTGTTTCACAGCGTGTGTAACTTACAAGTGAAGGTCCAAAATAAAACGTATTAAAAAATATTGCTTAAACAATAGAAGAATTAAATATTGTAAAGAAATGTATTAACTATTATTTAAAAGAATTAAAAACTTCTCAGCATGCTGTGTCTATTTTATAAAATTAATTTATTATATGTGCCTTTTTCAGTACTAACTTGTGTGTAGACTTCAATTTTACTTAGAGTTTTAGTTGCGAAGTCGATCGAAGTTGACAACCAAAGATGTAGAATGTTTACCAATATTTACAGATTATATGATGTCAATTTCAGCTGCGGAAATTTGCGGATTTTGAGTTATCTTCACTAGAACAAAGCGGCCTTACCGTTTTCGGTGTCATTTTTTTTTTTGATTGTGTACTCTAAGAGAGGTCCTCGAATCCTTTGTCCGACATTGACCAAACTGTAGATTTAGTCATAGATTGATGAAATCAATGGATATACCGACTTTGGTATGCCTACTTTGAAATTTAAATTTTCAGGATCTGAGAGAGGTCCTTGAATCCTTTGTCCGACATTCACCAAATTTTAGATATAATCACAGATTGATGGAATCAATGGATATGCCAACTTTGGTATGCCTACTATGAAATTTAAATTTTCAGGATCTAAGAGATGTCCTTGAATCCTTTGTCCGACATTGACCAAATTTAACATTTAGTCATAGATTGATGGAATCATTAGATATGACGACTTTGGTGTGCCTACTATGAAATTTAAATTTTCAGGATCTTAGAGAGGTCCTTGAATCCTTTCACGGATTTTAACCTATAAAAACTCCTTTTATTTTAGTCCGCTCTATGTATGAAACGGCAACCACTGTGCAAATATGCAATTAAATATGAAAAGATATGAACATCGATACATTAATCCATTCAATTTATATCCTGTCCATCCAAACTGAAGTTATTAGTAAATTTTAACTTAGTATATCAGCCATGTTCTGGAAACAATAACTTTGGTGTGCCTACTATGAAATTTAAATTTTCAGGATCTAAGAGAGGTCCTAAAATCCTTTCACAGATTTTAACCAAATTTTAGAAATTGGTGTCATTAAAAGAGTCTGTGAGATGTGTCAAGTACTATTCACCTATGATAACTCCTTTTATTTTTGTCAGCTCTATGTATGAAACGGCAACCACTGTGCAAACACGCAATTAAATATGAAAAGTTATGAATATCGATACATTTATCAATTCAATTTATATCCTGTTCATCCAAACTGAAGTTATAAGAAAATTTTAACTTAGTATATCAGCCATGTTCTGGAAAACAATTCGTTGTGAAAACAGAGCAAAATCGGTACCTCTTTATAAATGGAAATTATTTTAATCACAAACTTTAAATACGTTTCCTTACATTTCACTTTTTCATTTTACAATTAGTATGGTTTAGAATTAAGATATCTATTTGACCACAAATTAACCTCCTTTCTACCATTGGGCGCTTAGCATAGGAAATAAATGCACAAAGTTTTTCATATGAATATCGACGGTTTTGGAGGTGAGATCCAAATTTTTCTCAAAATTAGATCCCAACTGTAACTGGGTGATTTCCCACCTGTTGTACACTTAGTTTAGAAGATAACTGCATTTAAACATGTTCATCTAAATATGGACGGCTTCCTAGCCAATAGAATATGAGTTCCCAACTATATCTTAGTGACATAGTCCTTTTTCGCGATTGGATGCTTAGCTTAGGACATATCGACAATTAAAAGTTTTTTTTATATGAATACGGAAGTCCTCCCGCCCATTTAAAGATGAGAGCAAACAGTCATCTAATAGCATTTTCCAAACAAATTTAAGTATTGCATAAGGAAATTTTAATGAAAGCAACCTTTAAGATTTGCATGAAAAGTATCGGATAAGTATAAACAACCTTCTTTGCTGATTTACCTACAATTGACCTAGCAATGCTCTGTGAAATACTGCTTTTTGGAAAACCGGTTAACCGACATCAAAAAACCGGTTAAACCGGGTATTCGAAATTGAAGAAACCGGCACACGGTTTCGGAGAAAAAAATCGGTTAGACGGTTTTCGGTTTTGAACACTCTACTCATACCCCATATCGATGACAAAAAAAAATGCTGCCAAAAAGTTTAACTACATTTCATATCCTTCACCCTTAGGGATGAAGGCACATATCATTTGATACGAGAAAACGTGTAACGTATTAAAGGAGACGTATTGCACATCAATTATCTTAAGACTAAATTAGTTTCAAGACTTAACCGAATCCACCGAATTTAGTCATATTTTCCGTAAGAGAGTTTGACTCAGGAATGAATATGGACTATATTGATGAACTACTTGTGGTACCTCCATACAAAATTACTTTTTTTTTGGAAAGTGGTATAACAAAAGTACTTTTTGGTACAACAAATGTAGTATTTGGTACAATAAAAGTGTTGTGTAATAAATTGTACTTTTTGGTACAATAAATTCTACTTTTTTATTCAGCAAACATTTTTTTTTTCACTATTAAAATACTTTTTGGTACAAATAAAGTGCTTTTTGGTATAACAAAAGCATTTTTGTTATACTTTTGTTTATGTTACAATAAATTGTTCCATTTGGTATAAAGAAACAACGTTGGAACAATATATTTTACTTTTTGGTATAATAAATTCTACCTCTTTGGTATAACAAAAGTACTATTTTGTGAATTAAAAGTACTTTTTGGTACAGTAAAATTTACGTTTTGGTACAATAAAAGTACTATTTGGTACCATAAATAGTACTTTTTGGAACAATATATTGTACTAATGGGTACAATAAAAGTACTGATTGTATAATAAAAGTACTTTTTGTTCCAACAAATTTTACTTTTTGGTACAATAAATTCTACATTTGGGTACATTAAAAGTACTTTTTGTACAATTTCTTACCATTAATAGTACACTTCGGGACCGGCCGTGGCATAGTGGTTAGAACACGCGACTACCATGCGGGAGATCGCAGGTTCAAACCTGGCTCCAGTCATCTTAAAAATTTTTTTTTCTTTTCTTTCATTGTCGGCTCCCCTCGAATGTTGTTGACAGCAACTTCGCAGTAGAAGCGTCGAGTCAATCGGCGTGTCTAGTAAGAGCTTCCAAACAGTGACGTTCGTATTCGTCGATAAAACATGTAGGTGCTGTTAGTTGTGAATCTAAAAATACCTCATTCATGGGGTGCAAAGGGAAATTAAGTAAGTAATAGTACACTTTGGTACCATAAATGTACTTTTTAGAACAATAATTGTACTTTTTTTATAATAATAAATTCAACATTTTGGTACAAAAAAGTACTTTTTGGTACAATAAATTGCACTTTTCGGTACACTAAAGTATACTTCTTGGTACAGTAAAGTACAGTACAATAAATTTTACTATTTAGTACAGTAAATTATACTATTTGGTACTATAAACATCTATATTTTACAACAAGTTACAATAAAACCAGTAAGAAAGTTTTTGTCGGGAAACCCAACTTACATATTCCCACATCCTCAGTAATACATAAAATTTTCTAATATAAATTTACCACTCCGGTGCATTTGTATGGGAGGTGTCAGAAGGGGCGTAGACTTCTAATTTTTCTCCAAACCTTTAAGGTGTTATACATTAACAAAATACAGAATTTGGGCACGATCGTATTGAGTCGCTTTCTAAAGTGGAAGTAATTATACTTTTACCAGAAGGTACCAGAAGGGGCGTGGCTAGATTTATCCTGTTATACCTTAACAAAATACAGAAATTGGGCACGATCGTCTTGGCAGTATTGATATTATTATTCCATTTCTAAAGTGGGCGGAGGTGCCGGAAGGGGCGTTGCTAGACTTCCAATTTGTTCTCCAAAACTATATCCCTTTATAGCTTTACTAAATACAGAATTTGGGTACGGTCGCTTTGGGAGTATTGATTTTATTACTCCATCTCTAAAGTGGGTGGAGTGGTACATTTGAATGGGAGGTACCAGAAGGGGTGTGGCTAGACATCCAATTTGTTCGCCAATATTTATCCTGTTATAGCTTTACAAAATACTGAATTTGGGCACAATCGTATCGAGTGTATTAATGTTACTATTCGCTTTCTAAAGTGGGCGTAATGGTACAGAAGGGGCGTGGGTGGGATTCCAGAGTTTTTCTATCAATCTTTATCCTGTTATAGCTTTACTAAATACATAATTTGGGTACAATATTATTACTCCATCTCTAACTCGTGCAAAGTTTCAAAATATTTGGGTTGCGTCACACAGTGGGGAAAAAAAAGTTTTTTTGGACATTTGAAATTTTAGGCCGCAATTCTTAACCGATTTTCAAAATTCTTTTTTTGTATTATTGGAAACAAAATTGTGCACAGAATATTGACAGTTGATGTAACGTATTATGGTATTGGTCTTTTTAAATGAGAAGCATACCACCTAGTCTACTTGTAAACACAAAATTGTATTTTATCAGAAGTTTAAAACTGCATTATTTTGGTACATATGCAAAAAAAATTGCATGCCGACCTTCACCGATTTGGCTTATTTTTTACAGACGACTTTCTTAAAACTTTTCTAGGCTGTATATAAGGTTTTTTTCTAATCGGATAATAATTATGAGCAGGACACCGAGTTAAAGTGTGAAAATAGTGCCTCCATATATTTCCTTGCAGTTGAGCCAAAAAAAAATTTCTGTCTTATTTTTTCACTGAATTAAATTCGTAACATATGTTCACATTAATTGAGGTCAGTTCGGAATTTTTAGGATACGTAATCTAAAAAATATTTGACATTAAATTCAAAAATTATTTTTGCATCGACTTTGACAAATTTTAAAAAAATAACGGTAAGGAATTTGGAATAAAAAAAACGTACATTCTGTGCACAATTTTGTTTCCAATAATACAAAAAAAGAATTTTGAAAATCGGTCAAGTATTGCGGCCTAAAATTTCAAATGTCCAAAAAAACTTTTTTTTCCCCACTGTGCGTCATTCGAAAGTTATCGTGCGCACCAGCCGGACAGACGGACGGACATGCCTCAAACGACTTAAAAAGTCTTGAATCGATTATGGTTTAAAGAAACTTAGACCTTAGTTAATCGTTCTATGTGTAACACTTTTGGGCCGTATCAAATGATATATACCCTACTACTCGTAAAGTGAGGATATAAAAATAACTGCAACAAAAGAAAAATTCGTCTTCAATGGTATTCAATTTTTATCTTATTCAAGCCCAAATACATTTACAAATTTGTTGTGATCACTGAGTTCACTTTTAATTGAGCTTACAGTCTTCTTATCATGATCTAAATTACTAAACAGACAGTCTATTAAACAATTACTTACAGGCCGTGTAATTAGCCTATGGGTCATGACGGAATATTTAATGCAGCAAATTTGTTTATCAATCTAGGCTATCAATTATTATCAAAGCAATTATAGAATTTAGCATAAAAGCCATCATAATATTAACATTGCATTGGAAGCGTTGGACGTTTTTGCTGCGTCAGCATATCAGACTATTCATTGGAATTTGTGACAAAATCCAAAGGTAAAAAAGTTATAACTTTTCATACAATATTTAAGATGAGATAAGATATTGTTTAAGTCTTGATTTATTGAAATTAACCGATTTGTAATTAAAACCAGTTAGAAAGTTTCAGTCGGGCAACCCGAATTACATATATCCTTACCCTCAGTAAAACAAATAATTTTCTATTATATTGATATTATTTCTCGATTTCTAAAGTGGGCGGAGTGGTACATTTGTATGGGAGGTACGAGAAGGGGTGTGACTAGGCTTCCAGATTTATTCTCCATAACTTTATCCTGTTATAGCTTTACTAAATACAGAATTTGGACACGATTGCGTTGGGTGTATTGATATTATTACTACATCCCTAAAGTAGGCGGAAAGGTACATTTGTATGGGAGGTACCATAAGGGGCGTGTCTAGACTTTAAAATTTTTCTTCAAAACTTTGTCCTATTATAACATAACAAAATTCAGAATTTGGGCACGGTCGTGTCGAGGGTATTGATATTATTACCCTATTTCTAAAGTGGGCGGAGTGGTACATTTGTATGGGAGGTACCAGAAGGGGCGTATCTAGACTTCCAGATTTTTTCTCCAAAACTTTATCCTGCTTGAACTTTACCAAACACAGAATTTGGGCACGATCGCGTTAGGTCTTTTAATAATATTAATCGATTTCTAAAGTGGGCGTTACCAGATGTGTATAAGAGGTTCCAAATGTGGTGTGGATAGAATTACAATTTTTTTCTTCAAAACTTTATCCTGTTATAGCATTACTAAAAATAGAATTTATGTACGATCAGGTTTGATTTATTGATATTATTCCTCCATCTCTATAGTGGGCGAAAAGGTAGATTTGTATGGAAGGTACCAGAAGGGGCGTGGCTAGGCTTTCAAAATTTTTTTCCAAAACTTTATCCTGTTATAGCTTTACCAAATACAGAATTAGGGTACGATCCCGTTGGGTGTATTGATATTATTACTCGATTTCTAAAGTGGGCGGCATGATGTATTTGTATGGGAGGTACCAGAAGGGGTGGGGCCATGTAGCCCATTTGCAATACCGTAAGTAATTTTGAGGAAATAATAACTCGTGCAAAGTTTCAAAACATTTGGTTACGTATTTCGAAAGTTATCGTGCGAACCAGCCGGACAACCAGACAGACGGACATGGCTCAAACGACTTAAAAAGTCATGAATCGAATTTGGTTCAAAGAAACCTAGGGCCTAAAGTGACTCCTTCTATGTGTTACACTTTTGGGTCGTATCAAATGATACATACCCTCATCCCTAAGGGTGATGGTATAAATATAAATATTTCTCTTTTAAAATTAAAATGTTGTGTTATTATTGCTAAGATTGATGCTAGATTAAAACTGCGTAAGATATATGCTATAATTTCGCACGTTAATTGTTGTGATTAAATTAGTTTAGTAAAAAAAAACTTGCCCATATATGACAAAAAAAAACATTTTTTCGAAGTTTTATTTTTAACACTACTCAATTTCCAATTGAAGTTAATTCAACAATTTTATTTGAAATTCAAAACACGCCAATTGATGCTCAAGAATTCCATTTGAAATTCATAAAATACATATCAAATTTTCGTTTAAAATTCAAATCTTACCGATTGAATTTTAAAGCTGGTTAATTAAAATTTTTAAGCACTTTAATTGAAATTCAAGACTAATTAATGAGTTTTGAATTTGTGATTTTCAACTGACGTCTTTTGAAAGTCAAAAAGAATATTTGAATATTAATTGATGTATTTTAAATTTCAAATGGAGTATTTGAATTTCATATGATTTTCGATGCCTTTTTTTTGACAGCAAATGTCAGATTTGGCATAAAAATCCTGCTGCTTCCATATACTAAAACACCTCTCGTATAATTGTGCTAACGACAATACAGAGGTTAATTACAACCCCAATGAATACCAACAAATTTAAACTCTAGAATATTAAATTTGAATAGAATAATAAAATTTAAATATTAAAAATAATAACATTATTTTTAATCGTTAAATCTTGTTTTATACCAAAATAGCTACGAATGTTAATTACTTATATAAAATTGGGGCAATCTTATAACTGAGTGAGTAATCATTACTCCCGACCGCACTGCTTCTTAAACAAACTCACACACACACAGAAACACTAAAAAATATGAGAAAAGTCTATATAATTGTCACGAACACATGTCGCATTTTAAATGCCGGTTATCTTGCCGGTTAATGGCTTAACGAGATTTCGACAATTTAGCAAAGTAATTATTTATATAAAGTTTAATTTATCTAAATTAATATGGGTTGAAAATTTTTGGCTGACAAAAGGAAACCAAAAAAAAAAAAGAGAGAGGAGAGTAGGAAAACAGCTACAAAACCCGTTCGTTCAAACCGTCCCCCCCCCCCCAATGCTAATTCATTTTAATTTTATAATTGTCAATAACCTATAATAATTTCTTATTCACACGAGTCTAATATAATATTAGCAAATTGGAAAATCTACACATCCATCAATGTGCTACCTAGAAACTATTGTAATCTACAATATTAATTTATTAGTTAAACCCTTTTAGTGCAATTAATAGGTAATATACTTCAACAACAGGTGAACCCCTCATAAAAATACATACCATCAATAACATCGCGGGAATTAACCAATAAATCGATCACATGTTATGAATAAAATCATAACCCAACCAAAACGATTAAATCATACTTTGCTAACACAAAAAAAAAAAAAAAATACCCACACACAACAAATAATCTAAAGATTAAACAAAAAACAAAAAGTACAAAAATCTCTGGATTAGGAAGGGTTAAAGTTGTATTATCGTTTGATTGCATTCTACTGATATCGTTTGTCGCCATAGTAATTGAGACAAAATATTGTCGTAAATTTATAATCGATGAAATTGGCAATAATTGACTGACTGGCCGCTGTTCGTTGTTGGTGACGAAAATTTACCAACTTGAAGATTAGGGAAGGCCATCTAGAGTAATTAATGCAACAACATCTTAAGAGAAATAGAGAAAAAATAACCGAAATTCCCAGTAAAATATTATCTAACAATAAAAAAATAGAACAAATTTTTCATAAATTGATCCTCAGAATGAGATTAAATGTAGACATGTTGTTGTTGTAAACTAGTCTAGAATGGTGAATATTGCTCATACAACATAAAGCTTATATAAAACTTTGGCATGTTTTAAAAAAACACAGTACAACATTTTTCAGCTCATTGAATTGGGACTCAATTCTGAGAACTGCACGTGAAAGTAGCCCCAAAAAGAAGAAGTTCTGCATCATTCGTTTTGTCCAAGTTACATGCCATAATAAACTAATATCGAATTGAAGTTAGAAAGTATCGTATAGGGGAAATTGTCACGTTTAAGGCTTTTTTGTTTGAAGTAACGCGAGAATAGTGGTTCCGCTATAGCTGAAACAAATTTAAAATCAGTAAGAAAGTTTCAGACGGGCAACCCGACTTACATATACCCAAGGGCGTAGCCAGGATCTAATGTAGGGGGGGGGGGGCAGTCGGTTTTACATATCGTGTTAAAAATATGTTTAAAAAAAAAAAAATTTAAATTAAGTACCTAACGAAAAACCAATATACTGATTGTTTTGACAATATTTTATTAAGCAAAGATAGACAAAAATTTTTCAAAAAAATTTTAGGTCATCGAATTCCAAAAAATTAATTTTTATTAATCTTGGTTGATTTGTTTTTTTCTTGTGTTATTTTAAACAAAATTGTGTGCAGAATGAACGTTTTTTTATTCTGAATTCCTTATCGTTATTTTTTTTTTAAATGTGTCAAAGTCGATGAAATAATAATTTTTGACTTTAATTTCATATATTTTTTGGGGTTTATGGGCTCAAATCGATTTTCGCATACCGTCTTCGACAAAGTTGTTTTAAATAAGTCATGCTTATCCGAAATCCCAACTAAAGCTTGTCGAAATCTATCCAACCCCTTAAAGCACTACTCAAAGTAAACAAAACTTAAAACAAAAATTTTGTACGAAACCATCATTGTAACTCAAAAATCTTATGATGTAGTACGATTCCGAATTAGGTTACAACCGTCGAGTCCGGTCTTGTCTATTTTTCGACTACCACAGTGTTATTTTTCACTGAATGCAATCTACAAATCCAAAGAACTAATTAATTTAGTCTCATGTCTTGTTAAAATAATCGACTCGAAAATCGAGTTTTTTTTAAATATTTTTACTGTGTTCGTTCAAAGGGCTGTATCCGGCTTGCATCAAAGTACCTTATTCTGTCACTCCAATTTTTCAAGACCTTGTTAATGCCTTCGGGCTGTAGCTTACTATGATATTGAAATTAACTTGAATTTGATCCACCTTTTATATCATTAAACATGAGCTAAATTGTTACGTGTTAAAGTAGACACGTTGGACATTAAGTTTCAAAAAACGAATTCAATTCTGGAAAAGATTTCGTCTGTCTCGGCGGTTGGCTGCTGTACAGGAGAACTCGAGTAAACTTTACTGATCCTTTTATAGATTTAACAGTTTCATATTTTTTAAAACTTAGTTTTAACTTGAATGAAAAACTGGAAGATATTTGAATTTGGTACATTTACTTACATATTAAGTATCTTTTTTGCAAGTGCACTAAATACAGTCAAAATTTTGCACAATCTTGTCGCTTATTGAACATTAACTTACGAATAAAAAAGAACCTCGTTCTGCGCACTAGTACTTCCAATACACAGTGGGGAAAAAAAAGTTTTTTTGGACATTTGAAATTTTAGGCCGCAATTCTTAACCGATTTTCAAAATTCTTTTTTTGTATTATTGGAAACAAAATTGCGCACAGATTGTACGTTTTTTTTATTCTGAATTCCTTACCGTTATTTTTTTTAAATTTAACAAATTTCGTTATTTTGACAGATGATGTGTCATATTAAGGTATTGGTCTTTTTAAATTAAAAGTACACCAATTAGCCTACTTGTAAACACAAAATTGTATTTTATCAGATGTTTAAAACAGCATTATTTTGGTACATATGCAAAAAAATTGCATGGCGACCTTCACCTATTTGGCTTATTTTTTACAGACGACTTTCTTAAAACTTTTCCAGGCTATATGTTAGGTTTTGTTCTAATCGGACAATAATTATGAGCAGGACACCTTGTTAAAGTGTGAAAATAGTGCCTCCACAAATGTACTTGCAGTTGTGCCAAAAAAAAATTTTTGTCTTATTTTTTCACTGAGTTTAATTTGTAACATATGTCCACATTAATTGAGGTCAGTTCGTAATTTTTAGGACACGTAGCTCAAAAAATATTTTACATTAAAGTCAAAAATTATTTTTGCATAGACTACGATAAATTTTAAAAAAATAACTCGGAATAAAATAAACGTACAATCTGTGCGCAATTTTGTTTCCAATAATACAAAAAAAAATTTTGAAAATCGGTTAAGAATTGCGGCCTAAAATTTCAAATGTCCAAAAAAACTTTTTTTTCCCCACTGTGCAATACAAGGAAGTCTACATTTTCCCAATAATTTTTAGGAGAAACTTCTAATATTTTGTGAATTCTTTAGAACTTTTTAAACTGTAACCATTTCTACAGCTTTGATACATGCCTGTAAACGTTTGGCCAACAGTTTCCACTGCACAAGCAGGACGATAATAAGACATAAATATTTTTTCTTACAAATCAGTAAATTTCATTGACTCAGAGTTAAAAAATATCCACTAAACTTTTGCAGAATGAATATAGGATTAAAGTTTTAACCAGTCAGTTCAACTTAGTACAATTTCTGTACTGTTTTAAATTGATTTTTATATTTTCTGGGATTTTGACAGATTTTCCAAGCTCTAGGGGGGGGGGGCAGCTGCCCCCTGCTCCTACCTGGCTACGCCCTTGCCTGTACCATAAAATTTTTTATTATATTAATATTATTACTCGATTTCTAAAGTGGGCGGAGTGGTACATTTATATGGGAGGTACCAGAAGGGGCCGGGCTAGACTTCCAGTTTTTTTTCACCAAAACTTTGTCCTGTTATAGCTTGACAAAATACTGACTTTGGTTACGATCGCGTTAGGTCTATTAATAATATTAATCGATTTCTAAAGTGGGCGGTACCAGATGGGGCGTGTCTAGACTTCCAGATTTTTTCTAAAAAACTTTATCCTGCTACGAGTATAGCTTTACTAAATAAAGAATTTGAATACGATCGCGTTGAATTTATTAAAATTATTACTCTATCTCTTAAGTGGGCAGAGTAGTACAAATTCCAAATTTTTTCTCCAAAATTTTGTCTAAACAAAATACAGAATTTCGGTACCATCGCGTCGAGTGTATTGATATTATTACCCCATCTCTAAAGTGGGCGGAGTGGTACATTTGTATCGGACGTACCAGATGGGGCGTGTCTAGACTTCCAGATTTTTTCTCAAAAACTTTATTCTGTTATAGCTTTACTAAATACAGAATTTGGGTACGATCCCGTTGGGTGTATTGATATTATTACTCTACCTCTAAAGTGGGCGGAAATGTACATTTGTATGGAAGGTACCAAAAGGGGCGTGGCTAGACTTCGAATTTTTTTTTCCAAAACTATCTTAATATAGCTTTACTAAATACAGAATTTTGGTACGATCCCGTTGGGTGTATTGATATTATAACTCGATTTCTAAAGTGCGCGAAATGATGTATTTGTATGGGAGGTACCAGAAGGGACGGGGCCATGTAGCCCATTTGCAATACCGTAAGAAGTTTTGGGGAAACATTAACTCGTTCAAAATTTTAAAACATTTATTACATCTTTCGACAGTCAGACAGCCAGACAGACAGACGGACATGGCTCAAACGACTTAAAAAGTCATGAATCGAATTTGGTTCAAAGAAACCTAGGGTCTAAAGGGACTCTTACTATGTGTTACACTTTTGGGTCGTATCAAATGATATATACCCTCCTACCCGTAGGGTGAGGGTATAAAAATTGTTCAGAAAATGTCTAATAGCCAAGTGAACTTACATCTTTTGACCTGTAACATTGTCAGTAAAAGTATTGGCAGATCTTTGTAAGACAATAATATTGTCAGACTTCTGACAATCGTGTAAACACTTTACGTTGACATTGTGAGATTAGTGCAAGACAATTGTCAGATGTTTATGCATCTGACGATGACACTATTGTCAGAAAAATATTATTATTGGCAACACTGTCCATTAAACTATGAAAACAAACGAAGGATCTGTCAATAGCATGTGATCCGACAATTATTGCCATAAAACAATCAGACAAGAGTGTGAACTTATTATTTTTGTTAGCAGATAAATGTATTGTCTGACAGTTGTCTGGTAATGAATTTGTAAAGTTTTCTTACAATCGTCTTAATGGACAATTTACATTTTGTAAACAACCACTCTATGTCAATACGTTGAACATACACTGGAGATGAGAAAATTATACGCTCCACTGTATTTCGATGCAGATGTACTTAAGGGGTCATAATCCAAAAACCGATTATGAGGAATGAAAGAGAATCAAAAAATACACTTTTACATCCAACAACAACAGAATTGTATTAATGTTTTTACCATTTCTTTAAACTTTAGAGTGATCATGAAATTAAACGCAGTGGTTTTTAATTACGAAATAAAACTTTTTTATTAAAACAAAAAGCAAATTAAAAAACACTTTGAAACAATGCGTATGACCTCTCTTATTTTAAACAAATTCAAAAATGCCTTCGGTCATACTATTTATCTGGGTTTTCGGGGTTGAATTTTCTAAGGGGTCCCAAGCCGCTATTATTGCCGATTTTAGCTCTACAACGTTATTGTATTGCCTGATGTTGGAGTACATTTTATTAACAAGTATGCTCCACACATTTTCAATGGAATAATTTCCATGCCATGGAAACACGCTGGTCCCTCTAAGGCCTCAACGTTTTCTGACCGAACCCAACACTTTGTTCCCATATTGAAGTGTGTAGACGCAATTTTTTTCTGAGAAATGTCATTTATCTCTTGGTTGGCAATAAATTAATTTTCCGTATGCCTTGTCGGAGTTCATACTCTTCGGGGTAATGCGTCAGTTTGGAAAGGCCAGCTTCAAATTTCATTTTGCAGAGATGCCACCACAAACCATTAACGACCCACCGCCAAAGTTTCTCTTAAAAAAGTAGCATGGGCCTTTGCGCAGATCCCGCCAGTAGAAATTAAAATCGTCAGGTCCGTGTGGGGCCGTTGGGTTTGGGCTCGTTTAGATTGGGGTGGATTCTCTTTTCCAAGCTGTCGCATTACCCCGAAGAGTATGAACTCCGAAAATTAATTGATTGCCCTTCTTTAAGCTTAACCAAGAGATAAATTACATTTTCCTGCATGAGAATGCGTTTACTCACCCCAGTAAACAAACAAAAGGTTGGGTTCGGTATAAAGAGGTATAGTTATGAAAATTTGACTCAAGAATGAATGAACTAATGTAAGCTGACCCCATCTGATACCCCTCATACAAAATTACATAATTTTGGGAAATAAGAAATTCTCCCATAACTTCCAAACGGAAAACTGAACGATATTAAGATTTGGTCAGTTAATTTATCTTGTAGTAGTAGGCATAACTGTAAAAACCGAAGCATTTGACAGACTCCCACCAATTTCTTAAATGAAACTCTCGAAAACGCTTAAAATAATTTACTTTTGACATTTTGTATACATAGATGAAACTTAAGGTTTACTCCACCCATTGAAACTATGATTTTGTTAAGATTTTTGTTCGGTTTAATAAGAGAATTCTGCTTAAGTTCTGAGGTGGTACAGTATAAGCCCTTTTGGTAACTCCATGCAAAATGACCAAAAACCCAGAAATAGTGGATTGAACTTTTGAATTTTTTTTTTTTTAAAGGTTTTACTAGATGTCAGTAAACATCTGGTTTTACGGGTCTCCAAACTCCATCTGTTTACGCTTCTAAAGCAGTCAAATAATAATACTAACCACCAGCAGTGGCATAGTGGTTAGAACACGCGACTACCATGCGGGAGAACCTGGCTCCAGTCATCTTAAAAGAAAAAAATAAAAGAAAAATTTTCTTTCATTGTCGGCTCCCCTCGAATGTTGTTGACAGCAACTTCGCAGTATTAAGCGTCGATTCAATCGTCGTGTCTAGTAAGAGCTTCTCAAACAGTGACGTTCGCATTCGT
Source organism: Muscina levida (assembly GCA_964034835.1). Lineage (NCBI taxonomy): Eukaryota > Metazoa > Arthropoda > Insecta > Diptera > Muscidae > Muscina > Muscina levida. The sequence continues at coordinate 151,530,068 of OZ035881.1, forward strand.
CGATAAACAAGTAGGTGCCGTTAGTTGTGAATCTAAAAATAGAATGCGTGTTAATTCACAACAACGCGAGAAGCTATCCCATACCTCATTCATGGGGTGCAAAGGGAAATTAAGTTTTTTTTTTATAATTTCTATAAATTCTACTTAAATTCGGTTAATTTGAATATCTCAAGGCAGAAACAATATACAAAGGAGAGGGTATAACGGTATTTCATATATACGCTGATTTATTTCCTTTACCTACAACTCATTTATTTTCTTGCCTAGATCCTTTAGTGCTTAACATATTCTCGTGCTAATCTGTGTTTCATATAATACAAATGACATCAGTTATTCCATAACATCCTCATGAATCCCCAATGTATTGCTGTATCATTTCCCACCGTCTAAACCGTCACTTACTTCCCATTTGTTTACTACAGATATCAGTTTATTTAATTTCCCATTACAACTTGTAGTTATTGTTGCTAACCTTCTGATAGTTTACCCACAACAATGCAACTTTTGCATCATCATCAACAACTATTGACCAAACCAGCTGCACCATCCCACCGCCCACTCTAAATAACGTGTAGTAGTACCTCTCACCACCACCATCATCAGCCCAGCTATATATTTTCCCTCCAAAAAACAAAAATGCACTTAGATTTATTTCATTCATTTCAAGTATCATTACAATAAATTAAAACAATGTTTTTCCTCTGCCCAGAGATAGAGGTAATAATGCAGGGTTCTATGTTATAGTTCATAAAAAATAGACAATAACAATAATAATAATAAAATAATAACAACAATCGAGCAAATACAAAAAAAAAAACTAAAACAAAATCAGTTTTAATATAACTAATTTTCCTAATGGATGTGAACCGAGTACTAAATAATGATCTTCTTAACTACGATTTAACGTCTACGTTCACCACTAAGGCGATCTTTAAAATGTTTTTAAACAACAACAACACTCAAATATTTTATAATAATGAAATTTACATAAACAACAACAAAAAAATATTTCAATAAATACGTGTCATTGCAAATTTGTTTTGTTTTAATAGGTACATAAAATCGTAACGTAATGTCCGGATTCACGTATTCTTATAGCGTTATTGTTATTCTTGTTGCTGTCACGCTTTAGAAAAATTAATATGTATGAGTACGAGTACATATAAGTTTTCTCTGAGAGATGTTTATGGTGCGCGCTTCCCATGTTTGTGTATACATAGTATGTAGTTATGTCTAAAGAAGAACTACAGCAGCAGCAACAAATTCAACTCAAGTTCAACAAATTGTGTTATGTTTTTTTTTTTGCAAATTTCGCATTAGAAATATTCGCATTTGTTTATCATTGTGAGATATGCTAATCATAATTTCCAGTAGACGAGTATAGTAAATTATGTATGTATGTATGCTTCATAGTATATATAGCGCTTAATCGCTTAATACACGCGTTGCCTATTGTGTTTCATGACGAAACAAGTAAAAATACTCGTATGTTGTGGCCTTAATTAAACCCCGCCCTAATTGTTGTCCTTATAAAGAGAGAGAGAGGCATATTTATGCAGCTTTAGTGGATTTGTTGTTTGCAAAATATTAACAAAGAACATGCGATCACGAACTCAAAAAACAATTTAAGTTATGCATTCTTGACTGCATCGAGAAAAATGCTCAAATCAACGAATTGTTACATTATTTTTTAACGCATTTTTTTAAAGCTAAAATAGAACTATGTGACTTTTTAATTGGTTGTAATTTTTGCGACATGCGACATTTTTCACGCTATATATTTTTCGGTCATGTTTTTAGTAACGATTAGTTAATGTATCGTATGACCATCTAGCTGCAGCAAAGGTACGCACGCGATTAAGAATTACACAGGACATAAGTAACCAAACCCAAAGGTACCTAGATATCGCTAAGCTGCATACCACCGTGATAGCTAATGCCCACTCCAACCAACTCTCTCAATTACTGCCAACAAACGCCCCTAATTCTGATGTCCCAACACACAGTGGCAGCATATTGCGTATTCTGTGACCAATACCGCAATGACTGTACTGAGTTATGAAAAACCGCAAGCCCTGGTACGATAAGGAATGTCACACAATGTCTGATGAAAAGTTCGCAAAACTGCAACCAAATATAAGAAAAGCCATATAATAAGAAGAGGGAAGAGGCGAAAATGCATCTATAGAAGGAACAGAGAGTATTGATATCGAAAAGCCTAGGGAACCAGTAAGAAAGTTTCAGCCGGGAAAAACGATTTTCATATACCCTCACCCTCAGTAAAATATAAAATCTCCAAGTATATTAATATTATTACTCGATTTTTAAAGTTGGCGAAGTGTTACATTTGGGAGGTACCAGTAGGGGCGTGGCTAGACTTTCAGTTTTTTTCTCCAAAACTTTATCCTGCTTTAGCTTTACTAAATGTAGAATTTGGGTACGATCGCGCTGGTTGTAATGAAATTTTAACTCCACCTCTAAAGTGGGCGGAATGGTACATTTCTTAAGAAGATACCAGAAGGGGCGTGGTTAGGCTTCCAATATTTTCTCCAAAACTGTATCCTGTTATTGCTTAACAAAATAAAGAATTTGCAAACGATCGTGTCGAGTATAGTGATACAACTACTCTAAAGTGGGAGGAATGGTACATTTGTTTGGGAGGTACCAGAACGGACTAGGCTTCCAGATTTTTTCTCCAAAACTTTATTCTGTTATAGCTTAACAAAATATAGAATTTGGGCACGATCGCGTTGGGTGTATTGATATTATTACTCGATTTCTAAAGTGGGCTGTGTGGTACATTTGTATGGGAGGTGCCAGAAGGGGTGTGGCTAGACTTCCAGATTTTTTTCTCCAAAACTTTATTTTAATTTAGAATTACTAAATACAGAATTTGGGAACGATCGCGTTGGGTATATTAATAATATTAATCGATATATTAAGTGAGCGGTATCAGATTGGTATTGGAGGTACCAGATGGGGCGGTGCCAATTTTTTAACTCCAAAACTTTATCCTGCTATAGCTTTACTAAATATAGAATTTGGACACGATCGCGATGGGTGTATTGATATTATTACCCGATTTTGTTTTAAGTGAGCGAATTGGTACATTTGTATGGGAGGTACCAAAAGGGGCGCGGCTAGACTTCCAATTTGTTCTCCAAAACTTTATTCTCATTTAGTTTTACTAAATGCAGAATTTGGCCACGATCGCGTTGAATATTTTGATATTATGAATGGATTTTTAAAGTGGGTGGAATGGTACATTTGTATGGGCGGTATCAGAAGGGGCGTGGCCATGTAGCCCATTTTGAATACCGTTGGTTTCGGCTTTCGAAAGTTATCGTGCGTACCAGCCGGACAGACAGACGGATAGACGGACATGGCTCTATGTGTTTCAAATTGGGTCGTATCAAATGACTCTTACCCTACGGGTAGAATGGTATAAAAATTATATGCTTGTAGCACTAGGGGTCAGAGAAGGTTCACTCGAGTTATTCTGCCCACCAGCCAGCCAGATGAACGAACATAGCTCAATCGTCCTAAAAGTCGTACAACGAATTTGGTCTTAAGATACTTGGTGTCTAACAAGCAGGGTTTGTATTGGGTCGCTCGCGAGCCGCTCTTTTCCAGAAAATTGGCTCTTAGCTCGCGAACCAAGAGCCGCAAAATATCTAATTGGCTCTCGCCCAAAATCACTATTCTGTCGCATAAAGTACTTTTTTTGTACGAGAGTACTTTTTTGTACCATAAGATACTTTTAAAGTACTTTTCGGTACAAAGTACTTTTGTTTGTTCCCAAGATCTTTTTTGTACCAAAAAGTACTTATATTGGCCCAAAAACACTTTTCTATTGCACAAGGTACTTTTTTTGTAACAGAGTACTTTTTTGTATCAAAGTACTTTTCAGTTGCACAAAGTACTTTTTGTACCAGAGTACTTTTATTGTACTGTTGGGGCAACAAAAGTATTTTTGGGTTAATAAAAATACTTTATTGGTACAAAAAAGTACTTTCGTACAAAAAAAGTTCTTTGTGCAACAGAAAAGTGTTTTGGGCCAATAAAATAGCTTTTTGGTACAAAAATGTACTACAGTACAATAGAAAATACTTTGTACCAAAAAGTACAAAAAAAGTACTCTGGTATAAAAAAAGTACTTTCAGCAACAGAAAGTGTTTTTGAGCCAATAAAAGTACTTTTTGGCATAAAAAAGTAGTTTGGTAAAAAAAAGTACTTTGTGCGACAGAAAAGCGTTTTTAGGCCTATAAAAGTATTTTTTGGCATAAAAAAGTACTTTGGTACAAAAAAAGTACTTTGTGCCGAAAAGTACATTAAAAGTATTTTTTGCTACAAAAAAGTACTATTATACAAAAAAAAGTACTTTGAGCAACAGAAAAGTGATTTTGGGCCAGTAAAAGTTCTTTTTGGCATAAAGAAGGGCCCAAAAAGAAGGGCTCGCGAGCCAAGAGTCACAAAATTTTAAATGTGCTTTCGAAATTTCAAAATTCATTTGAAAATGTGTAGATCTTGACCAACGAGCCAGCTCTTTATTTGGGCTTAAATCTCGTGAGCCTAGAGCTCGTTTAAAATCAAAGAGCTCTGTTGTAGTTTTCAGGCTGCTGGCTCGCGAGCCAAGAGCAGAAAAGAGCGAGCCAATACAGAACGTATTGCTAACAACTCTTCTTTAATGCGATACACTTTATGTCGTATTAAATATAAACCCTCATCCCTAATGGTGAGCGAATAAATAAGATGTTTAAAATACTCATGTCGAATTTTTTTTTAATTTTGTTTCAAAATGTAATCGAAGAATACATTTTGGACCAGAGATTACTTCAAAAGTCAAAAATTCATTGTTTAATTATGTTTAGAGTTTTTGTTTGAATCATATAACAGAATTAGGATTTTTTGTATTGTAATCTACAGAGGTTGGGCAAATTTAGTTGCAGCGCTTTAAGCATCTCGGCCGACTATTTAAATATTCCAAAAATTATTGAATTGCATATTTTTTTATTAAGGAATATGCTTGTAACAAGTCTTCTTTAATGCGATACACTTTATGTCGTATTAAATATAAACCCTCATCTCTAATGGTGAGCGAATAAATTAGATGTTAAAAATACTCATGTCGATTTTTTTTTTAATTTTGTTGCATAATGTAATCGAAGAATATCTTGGACCAGAGATTACTTCAAAATCAAAAATTCATTGTTTAATTATGTTTAGAGTTTTTGTTTGAATAATATAACAGAATTAGGATTTTTTGTATTGTAATCTACAGAGGTTGGGCAAATTTAGTTGCAGCGCTTTAAGCATCTCGGCCGACTATTTAAATATTCCAAAAATTATTGAATTGCATATTTTTTTATTATGGAATATGCTTTTAAATGTTGCACACGTGAGAGTGATATCGCCCTATTTCCTTATGTTTACTTTTATTGTTTTGTTGTTGTTTTAGTGACGTATTTCCAAAAATCTTTTATCAACACGAGCCTCAATCAGATTTAAGAACTATTCATCAAATTTTATGATCCTAGTTTTGGTGGTTTGAACTAGACAGTGAACTAAACAAATAAAAAAACAAAATAAGATAAGATAACGTTTGTTGACACTAATTTTTGTCAAAAAGCTGCGATCAACTATTATCTACATATTTCTATGCAGGTATAAAAAACATTTCGTCTTTTATACTCTAAATATAATTTCAGAAGAAAAAAACCTTTAGTCCTACATCTGAAAGTCCTATATCCAACCGCTTACTCTTCATAAGCATGCAAAATAATAAAACATAAGTAATTTTAATTAAAAATCGGTTAATTTTAAAGTTCTCCCTTACATTGAGGGTCCACCTTAATGTGTATGTGTTTCAATCAAGCGTATTAAATGGGCCTCGCTATTGATCTTTATTTTTTAATTGTTATCTCAGTTTCGACAGAGTTATTTTTCACTCGCCAATTTTTTTGAATTCAAACGAAAAAGAAATCTTATCGCTCCTTCTGCCATAATAGTCAAAGCTACCGTTGATTACATACTCATACTATATGAATACTATAGCTAGTACTAACTAGTAAGTAAACGAAGTCACCGTATTTAACAAAGACGAATTTATAGTCGTCTGATTCAATACCTTTGATGGTATTTCACAGGTGTTCAAAGCGGATACGTCAAACAACAGCTGCTTTTCCAATTGGGTTTTTTTTGTCAGAGGAGGAGGCAACGTATTGAAGGAACGCTTATTGGTCAAATCTTTACAACTTTCCAATAATCTTTACAACGATTATCAGTATGTAATTGTAATGAAAATTTTCTATACAAGAAGAAGATAGCATTTTTTATGATGTCTTTACAATGTCATCATAAATTTGCAAAAATGTTGCAGCTGTAAGCCAGTGATAACAATTAAAACGCTTAAAAATTTCTTAATCTTATTTGCTGTTACTGGGACTATTATATTCATTTGATATGAATTTAATCTGAATCGTAATGGTTAAATACATACAAATACTTAAATGACCCAAAAGTTATAGACCGATAATTGTATCAGACGTTCTAATCATTTACAGTATATTCTTGTGGCTCATGACGCAATTGCTGGATTGCTGTGCTTGGTTTCCGATTAACATAACTTTTAATATACTTTGATCGATCTGATATGATTTTAGATTTTGGTTTAAGAAAACATGTGATAGATTTCCGTAGATGACGCGACAGGAAATATTGTTTTTTTTTACATGGAGATTATACTAATGGAGAGGAGTGGCTTTAAAGCTCTCTTCGCAAACGTAGGCATGGCTAAAAGGCTCTACTCGTATATGGATTTTTCGATTTTAAAAGACATGAGACTTAAAATAAATAAGATTCTAAGATGGTTTAAGCGCCGCCGATACAACCAACTGTACTAGTTCTGTCTAGTTATGTCCGCCTCCAAAAAAAACATAAACTCGTTGTATGAATTTTGTATGTAACGCGTCAACTTAGAAACAACTAACGCTATTTTCATAATTTTATTTTGAAAACATCACAATTTGCCTAATGAATAGGATAGGTTATTTTATTTTTCCATTTTTGAACTTTTATTTTTATTATTTGCAGGAATAAATAGAATAAAAAGCAATGTTTTATTCATACAGTCGTTAATTGATCCGAAACCGCCATCAACCAAAATTTACATAAACTTAGCTTAGATCGAAATATATTTTTCAGAGTAGAAAGAGTAATACAAAAGCGTAAGAGAGAGAGAGAGAGAGAGTTCATACTGAAAACATGAATATTAGAGTGGATCAAAAATCAAAATCTTATCGATAAATTTTTCATATCGGGGAAAAATCCACAACAAGGTCTACAACTGACCGACCCCTAGTAATTTTTTCTTCCTAAAATTTTTCCCAAACATATCTATTCGCCATCTTCACCCCTTAAGGGGGCTGCCATACAGAAAATCCTATTAGTACTATAAATCTGAATGTCTGTCTGTTTGTTTGTTTGTATGTTTGGGGCTTAATCACGCCTAAACGGCTAAACTGATTACAATGAAATTTGGAAGACAAGTGTCATATATGGAAATTACAGTAGGCTAAAATTTTATTAATTGTTGACTCAATGGGCGGAGTGGGCGTGGCAAACATTTTTTTTAGAGCTATGAAGATAACATTTGATGCACAGATAGTATTCGGCAACAAGAATATGAATATGTGGAATAAATTTGAATTTTCAACCAGTGGATGGAGTGGGCGTGGCAAAACTGTATTTTAATCCTAGACAGATAAAATTTGATACACAGATGGTGTTCGACAACACGAATATAAATATGCAAACGAAATTTCAATTTTGGAACAGTGGGCGGAGTGGGCGTGGAAAAACATATTTTTAGAGCTAGGGGGATACAACTTTATACACAGATAGTACTCGAATATGAATATGCAGACGAAATTTTAATTTTTGATCAGTGAGCGGAATGGGCGTGACGAAACTGTATTTTAGCCCCAGAGAGATAAAATTTGGTACACAGATAGTACACGACAACACTAAAATGGGCATGTCTAGACTTCCAGATTTTTTCTCCAAAACTTTATCTTGTTATAGCTTTACCAAATACAGAATTTGGGCACGATCGTGTCGAGTGTATTAATATTATTACTCCATATCTAAAGTGGGCGGGGTGGTACATTTGTATGGGAGGTACCAGAAGGGGCTAGTCAAGACTTCAAGATTTTTCCTCCAAAACTTTATCCTGCTTGAACTTTACTAAATACAGAAATTGGGCATGATCGCGTTAGGTCTATTAATAATATTAATCGATTTCTAAAGTGGGTGGAAAGGTACATTTGTATGGGAGATACCAGAAAGGGCGCTGCCAGACTTGCAATTTTTTTCAAAACTTAATCCTGTTACAGCTTTACTTAGTACAGCATTTGGGTACGATCCCGTTGGGTGTACAGATACTATTACTCGATTTCTAAAGTGGGCGGAATAATGTAATTGTATGAGAGGTACCAGAAAAAACTACAATGCCGTAAGTAGTTTTTGGGGAAATATTAACTGCGTCTTTCGAAAGTTATCGTGGGCACCAGCCGGACAGCCACCAGACAGACAGACAGACAGACAGACGGACATGGCTCAAACGACTTAAAAAGTCATGAATCGAATTTGGTTCAAAGAAACCTAGGGTCTAAAGTGACTCCTTCTATGTGCTACACTTTTGGGTAGTATCAAATGATATGTGCCCTCATCCCTAAGGGTGATGGTATAAAAGCGATATGTATGTAAAAGATGTAAAAGGGGAAATATCGGTTATTTATATGGGAGGTACCAGAAGGGGTGTGTCAAAGGTTTCGGTTTTCTTAGGGTTTGTCTATTTTTGCAAGATAAATAAACTGACAAAATTCAAATATCCTCCGGTCATCTGTTTTGAAAGAAATATTAATTATCCAAAAATATGTAATTTTGTATGGGACGTACCAGAAGGGGTGGGGCTATTCTGCCCATTTACAATCCTAGTAGTTTGTTTCGAAAAATATTAATACTGGTACATTTTTATACCGATCCGTTAAGGTTTATTCGATTTATCCTGCTCACCAGCCATTCTGCAAGACAGACGGACATAGATCAATCGTCTTAGAAAGTCCTGAAACGTATTTGGTCTTAAAATGCTTGGGGTTTAACTCGTCTTCTTTAATGCGTTAAATTTTTTTTTTTGTGTCAAATGATATATACCCACATCCCTAAGGGTAATGGTATAAAAAGTAAAAATTTTTTATCAAATTTCTGCCCTAAGGTGATAATATTTGGTATACAGATAATATTCGATAACAAAAAGTAAAATTTATTGTATCAAAATATACATTTATTGTACCAAAAAGTACAATTTATTGTATCAAAAATTAAATTTGTAGTACTAAAAAGTACAGTTTGTTGTACTAAAAAATACAATTATTGTATCAAAAAGTAAAATTTATTGTACCAAAGAGCAAGGTCCGCAAATAAGAGTTACGAGTACACATTTTAACTAAATGAATCAAAACAAAGGAAGTATGTTAAGGTAACATGGAATACACCAAAATTCTTTTTATATTCGTAATAAACTATATCAGCCAAAAACTTTTATTAGCGATTTATATAATAAAAATCATTTTTAATTCTTACTTTTAACTTTTATTAAAAACAATTAAATTTTAATTTTTATTTAAAAGTTACAAAATAACAGTTATTTTATAAGTTATTTTTAAAAATCAAAAATTAAAGTTAAAATACTAAAATTTAAAAAGATTCTTGATCTATGATTCAATACCTTTCATATGTCATTCAAGGACGACTTATAAGGATCCCACTATTTTCTATTATATTCCATTTATGCATCTGTATCCTGTGGTAGTACTATATGTAGTATTTACTTGCAAACAAGTTTTCAACTGCACTCAACATCTTTTAAAATAATTTGGAAGCAAGACTCTTTTGACATGTTTTTCAAAGATGAGTTAGTAAATTTTAAGGACTATTTACACTGCGTCAGTTTATTTTATCAACAATTTTGCCAACAATTCGTCAGAAAAAAGGATGTCAGTAAATTCTGACAAAATTTCCTTAAGGGAAATGCTGACAATGATGCCAGTAGAGTAAATGAGCCTTTAATAAACTCGACAATTCAGACATGAATATACCGAAAAAAATATTTATTTTCGGTCGGCGGGAATATGAAGGCGAACATTTTATTTCCGATCAGTGGGCAGAAGGGAAAGTTGGAAAAATGTTTTACTATATTAGGTAATATTTGTTTACAGATAGATCTTAGCGCTACATATATGAGTTTGCAGAACGAATTATTTACGGATCGTACAAGATCGATGCATAAGGTTAGACCTTTGTAAGCGTGCCGTCAAGTAAGCCATAGCAAAGCAATTCCGGGTCCACTAGTGTTGATCTAAAATCAACATAATGAATAAAATTATAATACATAACACGCACCAGTATAAAAATGCCAGAGGTTTCATCATTAATTCTATATATTTTGAATATACTGAATTCAATTTCGTATTTCATTTTTTAATATAATCATAATATGTTCAATAATTTTTTTTAATAATTAAAAGCATTATGATACTGCTTTAAATACTTTCCATTAAAATAATCAAATATTCTGTAATTAGCCACTTACCTCTTCTAAAAAATCCCGTTCGTGCTGAATATGTTAAATTACTAAATCCAATATCGATTTGTTCGGTCGTTTTATTTTGTTCATAAGGAAAAAGCGTTGAGGCAGTGCTTGCTGTTCCAGTGGAGCTGGACGCTGTATGTGAGGTGGTGGCATTAGTGACATTACTAGATGTTATAGTGGTTTCTTGATATGGTCCCCGACCTGAATACACGTTATCCTTTTCACTAGTGCCACGATTTGAAGAAATTTTCAAATGTAAATTTTCTGGTTTTCGATCAAAGAAACGTTTCGTAGGCGTGGGGGTAGTGGGACGCACCGAGGCTCCACTGATGGCAGCTGCCGGCGTTGATGATGATGTTGTAAATGAAGTTAAGGAAGAGTTAGGGCCGTCATCATTGGGCATGGTTAAGATATTTAAGGTAATCACTTCATTGTCACCCCCTCTGACATCAGAGGTGGTGGGCACAGAGGAGTAAAGAGAGGTGGGGATGTCAGTCATTATGTTGGTTTTTTTTTTGTTTTACTCGATTTCCGATCACAATCACAAAGTATCACTAGCACTCACTTTTGTCGCAATTCACTAGATGATGGGCGTTAAATATGTAATCGTGACTGTGATGTATAGAATTTTTTTTCAGCAATTTTTCATAATTTGCTTTTTATTCGCGTCGACATTTATCGTTTCGTTTTGCTCGACATTTAATTAAGCAGGATCTTTTCTTTGTGGGCTTTGTAAAATTTCCTTAGGCTGACTCATATGTACACGACGATTTCTTTGTCTTTTTGTCCCCGGGTACAATGTTTATAATAAACCGCACCAGGTATTAATACGCCGCACATTCGCCGTGTTTGCGTGGTTGCGTTCGCTCACATAAGAAGTAACTGATGATCGTCAGTGTTTTTTAAGTTTAATTCTTGCTGCTGTTGTAGCTGCTGCTGCTGCTGGTATCGGGTATCTGAAAGAAGAGCGTAAAGAAGAAAAGAGAATTGAAATGTGTTGTTGTAATTATTTCATTATTTTTTATTATTATGCATTCTATCAATCTCATATTCGTAAACACAGCAAGATACAAAACAACAGCAACAAAGCATTAATATCCAGTCTTTTGTTTTGTTTTTTGTATTCGCTAAAGTAGTTAGTTGGTGGGTCAGAGATGACGAAGTACGATATTTGGTACTTTGAGCATAGATCTGCTTGGATTAATTACAAGATTATAGTGGATATTGAATATGACTCATATTATATGAGTGATTTCATGCCAGCCATAACCTTTAAATCATTCATCAATAAATCAGAAATACAAAAAATGGATTTGAAACTTTTTTGCAAGCTACAAAAAACTAACGCTTTTAATTTGTGTACCCTCACCCTTAGCGATTGAGGTATGAAAAACCGGGGTCCAACGAATCGACCGCTGCCGACGTGCCCGCCATATGAACGAAGTCGAGTTCCATTCATAAATGTTTTGATTGTATTTCAAGTCGAACCTAAAGTTTTAGATGTATCTCAAATGGTTTGCTTTTTAACTAAAAAAAATTACTTGATATAGAAAAATTTAACGCATTAAAGGAGATCCGTTGGACGGTATCATAAGATAAAATTCGTTTCAGGACCGAATTAATCCTTATATTTCTACATACATATCTTGTTTGTAAGTACACTAATTCATAAAAAAATCCAGTGGGAATACTGTTTTTTTTCATATATCGCGACCTAAAGTCGTAAAGGTTGTAAGTCCACTTTTCGCCTAAATGTATTTTTTGATGTGAAAGGCAAGATAAATTGAAAACACATCTGGCTTGAACAAAAAAACACCAAAAATATATGCGTTGTCACCTTTTATAACTGTATAGAAAAAGTTGTAAGTCCCTATAACATATACAAACAAAGCGAACAAGTTGTAAGTCCAGCCATTTTATAACCACCTCATAGGAGGGTATATATCATTTGATACGACCTAAAAGTGTAACACATAGAAGGAGTCACTTTATACCCTAGATTACTTTGAAACAAAATCGATTCATGACTTTTTATGTAGGTCGTTTGAGCCATGTCCGGTTGTCTGTCTGTCTTGCTGTGCGGCTGGTACGCACTATTACTTTCAAAAGACGCAACCAAATGTTTTGAAATTTTACACGAGTTAATATTTCCCCAAAACTACTTACGGTATTGCAAATGGGCTACATGGCCCCGCCCCTTCTGGTACCTCCCATACAAATGTACCACTCCGCCCACTTTAGATATGGAGTGATAATATCAATACACCCAACGCGATCGTGCCTTAATTCTGTATTTAGTAAAACTATAACAGGATAAAGTTTTGGAAGTCTAGCCGCGCCCCTTCTGGTACCTCCCATACAAATGCACCACTCCGCTCACTTTGGAGATGGATATTATTATATCAATACACTCGACACGATCGTGCCCAAATTCTGTATTTTGTTAAGCTATAACAGGACAAATTTTTAGAGAAAAAACTGGAAGTCTAGCCGCGTCCCTACTGGTACCTCCCATACAAATGTACCCCTCTGCCCACTTTAGGAATCGAGTAATAATATCAATACTGGTTATATTAATCATTCTCCGATTTTGGGAGTAATCAAGTAACGTTAATAAATTATAACTAAAATTAAAAAAATTTAATAAAAAGAAAATTGAGTTTATTTTTTCTTAAAAATTTCCTATAGGAAAAGGCGCTAAATTAAAATCATATCGATAAGTAAAAATGCGAAAAAGTTCAAAGTCCAAAAAAATGTTCCAACAAGAATATAACCCATTTTTTCAGAAAATTTTTTCAATATTACCAAAATTATGAATAAGTTACACATAATTGCATTAAAAGTTTTGTGTCCCTTCTGTAAAATTTTGAATTTTGGACTTACAATTGTGTATTAAATATTATTTCTCTAGCAATAAAAACGCATTTGCGGGGGCGTCGCCTACTGATAGAAAATAAAAATATCGTCTGGATACTTGTATTGCTTATAGATATTGCCGATTAATATTTATGCATCAAATTTTATCTCTCTGGGATTTAAAATATTTTAGCCACGCCCCACAGTGGCACCGCCCCATACATTTCTTGGAAAAAAATAGAAGGAGTGGTCGTATAGTAATGAAATTTTGCAGAAACACTTCGCTGGGCTTAATTTAGAAATTTTGAAAAAATCTTGGAAAACCGCCTACTGCCACACCCACCTCCCATATAACTGCACTTGCCAAAATTTTTATTTTTGGACCTAGGGTCTCTAAATTCGGGACACTTCTTAATTGAGTTCTCCTTATGAAAAAAAAATTAAACATATTGGGGATGCCACGCCTACTTTAGATTTTACGCCCATCGAAAATTGTAGATTTTAGGTGTTTTTCTTCCCTGTCTAGAATCATATGAAAATTTCATATAAGTTAAAAAATTTTAATTTTTATTCAAAAGTCAACATGTGTTGTCTCCATACAAAAGAAGAGAATATCCCCAACAACCCTCCGCGAAAGGTATTAGCCTTCAAATACACCGAAAATATCGCACAAATGCATGCATTAAAATCGATGTTACTGAAAGGGACGGCATTTGGCGGTGATTTTTTTTTCTTAATTGAAAGTACAGACTCGGACCTTTCATTTTTTTATAGTTAGAGGGCTAAGCTAGGCAAAGCACATAAAGTATTTTTCCATCAAAAAGTGAAAAGTTGATATTTTTTAGTACAATTTTTGATAAATTATAATAATTAGTATACCTTTCCAATTTCAATAATTTTTTTTTCTTATAAAAGAGTAATTGCTATATTTTCACTGAAAAATAAAACAAAAGCCATAGCTATAAACGTACACACACCAAAAGTACTTTATTGGGACAATAATTTTAATCTAATTTCATTGAATAAATTTCCGTTGACTTCTGTTAGTTTTTTTAAATACAAAATTGAACTTTTCATAAAAAACCATGTTGAATTTTTCTTATCCAAATATTTCTTTACAAAACCCAATCATTAAAATTTTGAAATTGGAAAGTTGAAAAAGCCTATTTTTTCCACCGAAATGCCACTGTGCGCCCCCTCCGTCCACTGATCGCAATAAAAAGTCGCGTCTACAATTTCATATAAGGATTGCCGGTACTATAGGCGTATCAAATTTTATCTTCCTAGCCATAAAAACTCATTTGTCACGCCCTTTCGCTCACTAATCGAAAATACAAATATTGTCTACATATTCATAACTGTATTGCCGAGTAAAATCTATATATAAAATTGTATCTCTCTGGTCTGTATTTTATCTAATTGGTCTGCATATGTTGCCGGGTACTATCTATGTATGAATTGTCATCTTTTAAGGACTAACACAATTTTCGCCATGTCCTCCTTCCATAAGTTAACAATTAAAAAGAAAAATAGCCTGATAGTACACTAACTGCCTATCAAATTTCATTAAAATCAAATTAGCTCTATAGACTTAATTAAGGCACAAGAGACAAACACTGTAATTAGTATATAAATATAAGCTTATAATTGGTGATCGTCAACTTTTATCTAATTTTAATAATTTTTTTATATGTCAAACATGCGTATATAATTATAGATTACTAACTGATGATCGTAATAGGAGGTCAACTTGTATTTTATTTTAATTATATTAATAATTAACTTAAATTAGTTTTCTGTAAGAAAATATTAATTACATTAATGATGTGGTCGAAAGTACAGATTTTATCTATTTACACAAACCGGTTTAGAACGAACCTCTCATAATTATACAAATTGTTATGAGTACTTAAGATATCGAATAAAATGCTTGTGATAACTGGATATTTTGTCTTAAAGTCTGTACTATAGATATCCCAATGGATTTTGTATTAATTTTTCAAAAAGTGTAAGTGGCATGATAAACCTTTCGGTCTTTAGGCTCTCATAACAGTCACATTGATTTTTTTTTAAATTCTGTAAAGTTTACAAACTGCATAATATTATTTTGTACTTTTTTGTATTGTTTTTTTTTTAATATTATTTTTATATAAACATACATATTATTAAAAAAAAAACGTTGTTTCCCTTTTCTCCCGATGAATGAGGTACTGAACTTCAGCTGTTTGAGTAACTTTTTACTTGATATGCTGATTGACTCGACGTTATACTTAGAAGTTGATGTGAACAACGTCAATATTTTTTTATATATTCACGTATTTTAAATTTAATTTATACGTCTGCATTAATATTAATATACGTACACGTTTATGAATTCTTTAGTATATTGCCAAAAGTATCTCTAATTTAAATGATTTTCTCTTTTTAGTGCTTTTAGCTCCAAAAAGTACAATTATGGAATAATTTTGTGCGTTAATTTTATCATCTCCTAATTAAGCATAGATAAAAATATGCGCTCAGTTGTTAAACTGGTATTTATTTATACTTTTCTGTATTCTTGGGCTCCCCTCTAAAGATCTATTCACAGATATCATAATAGAGGGAGAGAGAGAAATAGAGAGACAGAGGGAGAGATAAAGAAAACATTGCATTATCTACGTATTCCAAGTGCATTTTTGAATCATCTGTTTGCTTGTTATCGCTTTCATTCTTTCTTTCCATATGCGTCGGTCGCTTTATTTACTTGGAGCTCATACGATCAATCAATTAGTATATTGTACGGTATGATCTGGAGTACTTTTTGTTTGGTTGAATTTTGTTGTTTGTTTGTATGTATTTCAATCTGTAGACTGCCTCAACATGAGTAGTCTGACAAGATATGCAGACAGGCAGACAGACAGACATATAGGTAGGTTTGTAGATATGTAGGTAGGTTGTTGTTGGGTTGTTGGGTCGTTGGCATGCCGACTGAGTGTGAGTGAATGTTTATCAAATTTTCGATATATATTCTTCCACTTTTTTTTAAATGTTTGTACGAAAATATCGCGTAGGTTTATGTTACGTTGATAGGCTACGAATAATTTCGTTAAGGGGGTCCGTCGTCATTCATTTTGGAAACTGTCTAGAAGGTAAGAATGTATGTACGAGTATGTATTTATATGTATATGTTATGAGGTTTTTTGTGTGACAAGGAAATGTCAACATACTTGTGTAGATTTTCGTTTCATGCTGTGAATGTTAAACGTCTCAAGGTTATTTCCTTATTAAAAGGTACCTCTACCCACTATTGTGAGAAGGATCATACGATTTAGTACGAACATTTTAATGAAATTTGAGAATTAAATGTACAAAAAATGTATGGGGTTGCCGAAAGGGTCTTATACGGTACCAACTGAATCTAAGAAAAAAGTCTCTTAATAATTCGAACAAAAATAAATCATAATTGTAAATGGGAGAAGTAAACCTACAGGTTCAATGTTTTGAGGAATTCAATTGAAAATATTATTATTACTAATTTGAAACTATAATCCTTAAAATCAAAATCCCCAAACACAAAATCCCTAAACTTTTGTTTGGGAGGTACCAGAACGGGTCAGCCGATATAGTCTATATTCATTCATGAGTTTAATTTTTATAAGAGTGCATATTACTCAAAATATAAGCGATTACAGCTTACTCACTTAAAATATATACATGTAGACCTATGGGATACATTTCGAAAATTTTTATGGGAGATACCAGAAGGGGTGTGCCAAATGGTTCGGTTTTCTGAGGTCTTGCCTACTATTACAAGATAAATTAAATTGACCAAATTCAAATATCCTGCATTTGTCTATTTGAAAGTTATGAGGAAAGAAAAATTTTCCAAAACTAGGTCATTTTGTATGGTAGATAGCAGAAGAGGTCAGCCGATATAGCATATATTCATTCCTGAGTTTAATTTTAATAAGGGTGCACCATACTTATAATATGAGTAAATACATGTAGCCCTGGGGAATAATTTTCGGTCATTTGTATGGGAGCTACCAGAAGGTTAGGTTTTCTGAGGTTTTGCCTATTGTTATAAGAAAATTAAACTGACCAAATTTTAAAATCTCCAGTTGTCCGTATAGAAGTAATGGGAGGTATACAAATTTTCTAAAAATATGTCAATTTGTTTGGGAGGTACCAGTAGGTGTCGGCCGATACAGACCATATTTGTACCAGTGTTATATTTTAATAATCGTACATTTTACCCAAAATAAAAGTGAATACAGCGTACTCACGTAAAAGATATACATGTAGACATATAAGGTCAATTTCGGTGGTACCAGAACGGAAGCGACAAAGGTTTTATATTGTGAAGGTTTTTTCTGATATTACAAGGCAATTAAACTGACAAAATTTAAGTGTCTTCAAGTTAACCGTTTGGAAGAAATGGGAGTAAATGGGTAGTTTTGTACGGGAGGGTACCAATTTCGGCCGATTCAATGCATATTTATTCCTGAGACAAACATTCACAGGTGTACATCTTTCGAAAAATACGGATAAAAGCAGCATATGTTTGTAAAAATAGTAAGGTCAATT
The DNA here is from genome assembly GCA_964034835.1 of Muscina levida. NCBI lineage: Eukaryota > Metazoa > Arthropoda > Insecta > Diptera > Muscidae > Muscina > Muscina levida. The sequence continues at coordinate 151,548,141 of OZ035881.1, forward strand.
CGTTCATTTGTATGGAGGTAGCAAATGTTTCGGTTTTCTTAGGGTTAGGGTTAAACTGACCAAATTCAAATATCATCCAGTTGTTTGTGTGGAAGTAATGAGGGAAATATTAATATGCTAAAAAAGGTAATTTTGTATGGGAGGTACCATTTAATTCATTTAATTTCGAAAAATATCAAAACTGGTAAATTTCCATAAGTAAAAGTGAAGGTTTACTTGAGTTTACGCGACCATCAGTCATCTAGCCAGTCAGAAAAAAAGTTCTGAAACGATTTACAACTTAAGATACTTGGGGTCAACACGTCTCATTTAATGCGTTACACTTTCCCTTGTATCATTTGATATACATTTGACCGACTCACCAAAAAAAGTATCTTCGGTCCACCCCCCAAATGTACCTTGGCTTGTTTTATGATGAATCCCAAAAAATGTCGTGCCTAAGATTAAGATCCAGTGAGCTGGACCATTTTTAAAAATGGTATTTTTTGAGTTTTTCAAAGATTTTTGATATTTAACTAAATACTATATGCGCAATATTAGTATTATAGGAATGAGTTTTTTAAAACGCATCCAATGGTGTGAAAAACATGCCCACAAATGTCCATTTTCAGGAATATGCAGCAAAAATATTGATTTTTATGTTTTTAGTAGCGAAATTTTTCTAAACAAGCCAAATTACATTTTGGGGGGTGGACCGAAGGTACTTTTTTTTGGCTCCATACAAAATGAGTCGCTCTAATATACATTAATAATAAGTTAAATCAATTTTATATGATATCCTCACCCTACGGGTAGGAGTGTTTATATCATTTGATACGACCCAATAGTGTAACACACAGAAGGAGTCACTTTAGACCAGTCAACGGCGTAAGGTATCCCATGGGCGCTAGAGACACACACGCATCCGCATTCGCTCACACATTAAATGAAAACAATCAAATGCATTCAGTCATTCTTGTACCTGGAGGATCATCTGTACCAAATTTTGTTAAGATCGGAGACACACACATTCGCATTCGCTCAGACACTTAATTGAAACAAACAAATGCATTTAGTCATTCTTGTACCTGAAGGATCATCTGTACCAAACTTCGCACTGTGCGACGCTTGCTGTTAACACGACAATAAAAGAAATGCATTTTTTTCAGTAAAAATTATTTCTAATATGTTAATGTACGTTGCCAAGCGCACGGCAGTAAATTTTATAAATTATTTCCTGGATTATTATATTATAATTTTGTTCATTGTTATGAAAAAACTATATAACAATTTCCTTCACTACACTGAGAGAGGGAAGAGAGCCACTCACCAACACAAACTCATATTATGGTTGTATAGTATGACTCTAAAACAGTGAACGGCAGCCCTAAAATTGAGACCCTAGGTTTCTTTAACCCAAACTTTTTTAGTCCTTTTATCCATATCTGTCTCTCTCTCCGTCTGTCCGGCTGGTACTTATGATAACTTCCAAAAGATGTAACCAATGTTTTGAAACTTTGCATAGGTTAATATTTTCCCAAAACTATTATACTTACGTGATTGCATATGGGCTAAAGCTAACGTATTTTGTGTAGCTATAACAGGATAAAGTTTTGGAGAAAAAATTGAGAGTCTATCCACGTCCCTTCTAGTATCTCTTATATAAATGTAAACTTTGGCCCACTTTATAAATCGCAAAATTTATGTTTTTACTGAGATGGTAAATATATGTAAATCGGTTTACCCGACTGAAACTTTCTTACTTTTTTAATTTTAATTGAGCCCCACCTTGGTATTAGGGGTACAATACGCGACTATCATGCTGGTGAACTAGGTTCTAGCCCTGTAGCAGCTATCTATATTTATACTTCTAAGTAATCCAGTCTATCGGGATATCTAATAAAAACTTATGAAAAACCTGGGCTTCGGACTCCCCATTTAACCTGAGATCCCATTGTGTTAATCAAAATATAGAAGCGTATTTACTTTCACAAATGCAATAAGTTCTCTCACATCTTCTTCATGGTATGCAAAGGGAAAATACCTCGAGAGCGTATCAGCTGATCTTTGATCATTGCACGGGCAACTGTCGGCTTTCATTGAGATGATTTTCTAATTATAACACATACATACATACATTTAGAAAATCATCAATGCTTACTTGCCCTAATTAGATTATATACAAATATTTCTAAAATGCATACCAATCTATTACTGTCAAACAAATTATATCTGTCTAGTATCTCAATATAAAATTAATTTATTACTTTTGGAAATTGTAAAATGCAGCCGTCGCACTCTCTTCATTATTGTTCAGTGCACATTTTTAAACGTTTATTGAACTAGAACGAGACATTTTATTTGTTTATACACAAATTTCTGTAAATATCTATATATATTAAATAAGTTTGTATTTTTGTTGTATTGATATACAAACATATATATAATAAATAAACAAAAAATACTTGTACAATTAAAATGCGTTGTTGTAACATTACGGGCGTCAGCTGAATTGTTGAATGTATTGGCGACGAAACACATGCATCAATTACAGCGGGTTTCTTAACGTGTTTATGATTGTTTACCAGTTGAAAATTTAAATAAACTGTATATCCATTGTATTATACACTTTATAACAATTTCAAATAAGTGACTATTTCGTCAATATCGAGTTTAATGAGTTTAAGTCTTCTATACCATTCAAAAAAAATATGTGTTAGTGATTCAGAATACATCAGGTGAAAAGTTTAAGAAACACGGATCGACTGTCTGATTTGCACATACAACTGTGGCGGCCGTAATGACTCTCAGATAATCGGAAACTGCAGCCATCAGATGCATTTCGGAGACGAAACAAGTGCATTATTTTTTCATTGAAGAAAAACAGTCATCCAACGAACATAGTATTTGTTGACGCGACACTCAGAGCACACGTATAATCATGTCAAAAATGATAGAAGGCAAATGAAAAGTATTGAATTTTATATTAAACAAAGACTTATCAGGGGGTGACAAGTGCGCTCTGTTCGTTGTTCTCGCCAGTTGTGAGATAGTGTCAATGCTTTATGTAAATTTTATTCGCACACGAGTAGTTCTCCTAGCGATGGGCAGACGGGCAGACAGTTTGCCTATGGTTTTCTACAGTAAGTCGCCTACAATGGAAGTGTAAGTGTATAAAGTACAGATTTGGGTCAAAATTTATTCACTAATACCCGCGCGGACATTGACATTTTGCCATCGAAAATAGAAACGAGAGCGCCGCGCACTTTTTGTTTTGTATCTTTTACTAAGCGTGTAGAGGCAGAATCGAGAAAATACTATTACTTATTAGAATTTATGTTTTATGTAGATTCGTGATAGTTTTAGTATTCGCAGACACCAGACAGACATAAGTTATCAAAAAACATATATACGTAGGGGTATTAACATACGACTAGTAGCACCGTTTCCTAAAGAAATTGGATAAATATTTTAGTAACTGATTCAATATAGTTAAAACAGCACGTATGATGACATCCTAAGACTGGACGAAGTGCTATCATTACTGCAAGGAACACAGACGATGCCAGAGGTAAACTTTGGATGATTATTATCCGGTACAAAACATAGTTGGAGCAACATGGCTTTAGTCTTGCCACAGAAAATACAGAACTGATCATGCTGACAAAGAAGTATATACCCTTACAGCGGGACCGGCCGTGGCATAGTTGTTAGAACACGCGACTACCATGCGGGAGATCCCGGGTTCGATTCCCGCCTCCAGTCATCTACACTTCACTTTCATTGCCGGCCCCCTCGATGTTGTCGACAGCAACTAGTCGCAGTATCAAGTGTCGAGTTTATCGGCATGTCTAGTAAAAGCTTCGTAAGCAGTGACGTTCGCATTTGTCGATAATCAAGTAGGTGCCGTTAGTTGTGAATCTAAAAATAGAAAGCGTGTAAATTCACAACAACGCGAGAAGCTATCCCATACCTCATTCATGGGGTGTAAAGGGAAACTAATTAAGTTAAGTAACACAGCTCAAGCGGAAATTGTTAATGGATACCACAAACTCAGTGCTTCTATATGATAGCGAAGTTTGGAATACGTATCTTAAAGCACAGAGAAGACGAAACATACTACTGACTGTACAAAGAACATTGGCGCTAAGAGTGGCATTAGCATTAGAGTTTCTCTCCCGGGAATTCCAGCCCGGGTAATTTTTAATTCCCGGTTTCCCGGGAAATTCTTCCGGGATTCTCGGGAAGTTAAAACACCTTTGACAGATCAAATATTAGAAGCTTTAAAGAAGCGAACTGAAGAAAGAAGGGGCAAGCGACTTTATACTTTAGTGAAGTATCTTAAAGATCCAACAGTATTTGATAAGAAAGCTAATAACTTATTTCTAACTGCTTCAGAACAAAATGTGATCGCGGACGCTGAACAAATTTATAATCGACTTTTTAAAGAAGACTTTATCGACGAAGTTCTGGAATCAAACGAAATTTCTATTTGTGACATTAGTACCGAAAGATCATTTGAGGATATATTAACCGATGCCATAACAAATTCAATATGTCATCAAGTAATAGACAACTTAATTACTCGATAAAAAAGGATTTACAATTTTACGAAGCAAGGATAAGCAACGGAAAATGTCACCATTTTATTGAATGCTCTTCGGAATATAAGGCCAACATCAGTTGAAAGCGAGAGAATGATTTCAACAACAGGGCAATTTTTAAATAGAATTAGAAACAGACTGTCTGATGAAACTATTAACGCTCTTTCTGTTTTAAAAACGTATTTTCAAAATGACAAATTAACTATTATTGTTTAACTAATATTTTTCTATACATATACATTAAAATGAATTTTTTCGTTTGTTATGTTTTTGTTTGTAATGTTTTTGTTTTACTTGCAGCTTGTACTATATAATTTTAAACTGCAAAATTGAAAAAAATTAACATCGTTTGTCTTGTTTTTCTACTGCGCGAAAATTCCCCGGAATTCCCGGGATCCCGGGAAAGGCAAAAATTTTTCTCGGTTTCCCGGGAAATGAAAAGTCCGGGAAAAAGAGAAACTCTAATTAGCATATATAACTCACAAGAAGTGGTTTATGTAATAAGCAGTACTATCCCCATAGGTCTTGTCATAGGAGAGAGAGTGGGAATCTGGGCTGAACAAAGGCAAGGCAATGAAGTAGACGTAGATCAGCTACGAGAATAAACTTTCTGGAAACTGCAGGAGAAATGGAATGACAGAACAAAAGGCAGGTGGTCAGCGAAACGTATGCCAAGAATAGATGAGTGGTACAATAGAAGAGAGAGAGAGGTAAACTACTATATTACTCAAATGCTATCGGTGCACGGCTACTTCCGAAAATACCAATTTGCAATAGGAAAAATTTAATGACATGGCTGTTTGTATGAAGATGAAGATATTGACGACGCAGAGCACGTTTTTTAAATTCAGTCGGTGGCAGAACGAGAAAATTAAATCGGAGCAAGAGATTGGATCCGTTACTGTTGAGAATATAGTGGGAAATATGATACATGGAAAATAAAACTGGAAAAACGTGGCAAAATATGCGTAGTATGGTTATAAAAAGGTTATAAAGTAACTACTGGACGCAGCCCATAGACGACCGTAGATAAACTACACTGAGTCTGAAGTAATGCACACGCGGTTCCGGATAGAGAAATTATTAGGAGAAGGATAAGGTTTTTAGTGGAGGCACCACATACCAAATGCGAAGATATCCGAAGGGATTTTACCTACCTCTTTAAAAACAAAAATCTATCACAATGAAACACGAAAAAAACATCAGTACTGTCATTATATTTATACCCTTAACCTTAGAGATGAGGGTCAATATCATCTGATAAGAGAAAAAGTGTAACGCAATAAAGGAGACGTATTAGACCCCAAGTATTTAAAGACCGAATTAGTTTAAGGACTTTTTTTAGTCGATTTAGCCATTTCCGTCTCTCTGGAGGGCTGGCTAACAGCATAACATAGTTTAGCAGTATTAATATTTCCAAATGGAAGTAGTGGGATTGTAAATGGGCAGAATAGTACCACCTCTTTTGGTACCTTACTTACTTAATTTCCCATTACACACCATGGTAGGTATACCTTTCGCATTTTTACTTTCACAACAAACGGCAACTACTTGATTATGGAAGTATGCGAACGTTGACTCGACAACATCTTTCTGGTACCTCCCATACAATATGACCTTTTTTTGGAAAATTTATATTTCTCTCATAACAACTGAAGGATATTTGAATTTGGTCAGTTTGATTATCTTGTAAAATTAGATAAAATCTCATAAAACCTAAACATTTACCACGCAAATGATACCTATATCTTTTTTTTTGTAACTACACAGAATTTTTAACAAGGTAAACGTTAATTGAACATTAAATAACGAATAAAAATCGGAAATGGTGTACTGCCCTAATAGGTACCTTTCTTCTCCGTGGCCACAAATTTAAGGGTGCTAAAATTTTGCATGGAAATGTAACACAGAATTGTCACATCTGGCACATCAATTAACAACTTCTTAATTACACTATTGGATATGTTATGAGATAAGAAACATTTATTGACAAATATACACTTATATTTGATTTAACAATTAACGACAAGAGTAGCAACGTGTTGCAGACTCGCCTGAGGGTGTGCAAATATTGTTGTTGTATTATCAATAATAATTCGATCAAATATAATAATCATACTTCAAGTTTGCAAAATTTAAAATGTTTCTACGAGGATTGCATGATAATCACGAGATAGCAAAAAACAGAAACCAATATTAAACAAAACCTTAAACTTTATTTTGATCCACTTCTTCACAATTTGTATACCCTCAGCCTTCTGGTAGGAGGATATATATCATTTGATACGACCCAATAGTGAAACACATAGAAATAATCAATTTAAACCCTAGGTTTCTTTGAACCAATTTTGATTCATTGTCGTTGGAGTCATATCCGTCTGTCTTGGTACGCACGATAACTATCGAAAGACGCTACCTACTGTTTCGAAACTTAGCATAGGTTAATATTTATTTACAGTGTTGTTCGTAAGAGTTCAACGATTGTACCACAAAGTACTTTTATTATTATATTCAACAGGTACTTTTATTGGCTTTTATTGTACAAAAAGTACTTTTGTTGTATCAATTTTTTTTTTAAGAAAAATTACTTTTGTTGTGCCAAAAAGTACTTTTGTTGTAATAACAAGTTATTTCATTGTATCAAAAAGTACTTTTATTGTACCAAAAAGTACTTTCATTTACAAAAAAGTACTTTTATTGTACCAAAAAGTGTCAATATTGTACCCAAATAGTATTTTTATTGTATCAAAAAGTAATTTTATTGTATTTAAACGTTTTTTTTTTTATCGTGGCAAAAAGGTACTTTTATTGTACCAAAAAGTACTTTTGTTTCTCCGCAAGGTACTTTCATTGGACCAGAAGTACTTTTACAGTAATGGCACAAAAATTAATTTTTTTTTGTACCAAAATCGTTCGTGTTTCAACAAAAAGTACTTTTGGGTATAATAAAATTACTTTGTGGTAAAATTAATGTACTTTTTGTTGAAACACGAACGTTTTTGGTACAAAAAAATTACTTTTAAATAACACATTCTTTGTACAAAAAAAACTTTTGTTGTGCCAAAAAAGTACTTTCATTGTATTAAAAAGTTATTTCATTGTATCAAAACGGTTTTGAATCGCACCAAAAAGTACTTTAATAGTACCAAAAAGTACTTGTATAAAAAATGAATTTTTATTGTACCAAAATGTGTCTTTTTTAGAGAGAAAAAATCGATCGAAAATCGAACCCATATGAGTATAATCCCTGAGATGGTTTTGAGGATTTTGTAAGAAAAACTAGCAGCTATAATCCCCAAAACATTTTTTTCTGTATATTTTTTTTATATCTCTATGTAAATTTATGATAATACTATATCTACTATGTATTAACATTAGTACATACCCTTTTTATTACAGCATATCTCCGTGGTTCACTGTATGTTGTATATTTGTATTCTGGATGTATTCTTGTGGTTTTGAATTGTGGTTTTATTAGTTTGACAGTTTTGGTTTTTTTTAAGTACAAGTAAATAAAACGACTCCCAAAGTTTTATAAGTGCGTCTAAATGTTAAGAATTCAATATAAAATTTTGAAATACAATTTTTCTTCAACGATTTCTTTTTTTTAAATATTTTGTTTGGTTATTAGCTAAAGCCGGTACTTCTTTCTCGTTTGTGTTTGTTTTAAACCTAAAATGTTGATGTTTGTTTGCTTGTGCTATTTCAGTGTTATTGTTTCTCAACTTTTTAGCAATTTTTAATTTTGTGTGAATTTTTTATTGTTCGTTACTTTTAGCGTACGCTACGACTCGTGTCTGGCTGAAAAGGTATATATGTATTTTTGTAGGGGGTGCATATTTTTTTGTTATTTAAGTTTTATACGATTTCTTTGGCGTTTGGAAAATTTCAAAAGTGTATGTAGTTTTTTATATTTTCTAACACAACGTTATCTGTTTTTTTATTGAACCTTTTAATCGTTTTTTTTTATTATTTTTTTTTAGCCGTTTGAAAGGGTTTAACTTTTTTTTATGATTCGCTTAATTTCTATAAATTTATTCTCTGGACAAGTGATTAACAGCGATCATTCACTCACTACTGCTGCTGATAACAATCACAAAGTGCGCGGTGTGGTGCGGTACGGTACATACTGCAAAAGATTTTAACGCTCACTCACTCACTCGTCCGATCGCTCACATAACAAAAACAAACAAACAAGAAAATTCGCTAGCAAATAAATTGTTGCTGCCATACATAAACGACTTTATCGCTAAATACGCGGCCCGCACTTTTGTCCCCGTCACACTTCTAAACACACTCTACAACACTATCGATCGATCCATTCAAGATCGTATTTATGTATGCTATAGTACGAGTATTTTGATTTTCAAATCACACGATTAGGCATCTCAAAACAAAACGGGTGAATACTATTAGACGTCTTTGCTCCGCGGTTGCCTAAAGTGAACTAACTAGGCAAACTCATGGTAATTCGTCGTACTTATGATATTGGTGTGTGAGCGGCGTGGCGTGTGTAATGTATGTTTTACTTTTGGAAAATTCATTACTCCTTTTGTGGTTTTGGTCATTATCTCATCACAAGTGAGAGCGAGAGAATTATTAAACTCTCGTCTACTCTTTTCGTTGAGAGCCTTTGCAAAGGCCTTTATGGATGTATTGTTGTTGTATATTTCTTCCTAGATTGAGGATTACATTTATGTTCATACATACACACATATTCTGTGAATAAGATTCTTCTTATCTTTTTTGTCCACTTTGTATTTATTATGTGGGATTTTATACTCACATGTGTGTGCACATTGCAAAGAGTCAAAGTGTTGACAACATTAGGCCTTTGTTCATACAGGGTTGCCAGTGTAATTTGCAAGTGTAAATTGCTACTTGCAAACACCAGTAGCGTGTTAATTCACTGTCATTATACGAGGGTAGGAAGTAAATATATGGGAAGTAAATATATTTTTAAAATCTCAGGCATAGAAGTGTGTTCTTCGTTTTTGGTAGTATTGCACTTTATTTAATTTTATTTCGCAAAGTCTAAGAAAATAATACCCTAGGAGGTCGAAGTTGGTTGCTAAAATATTTGGACTATGGTTAGTTTATGTAAAAAATACTTTTTATAAAAAGTACCTCTATCTTACCAAATAGTACTTTTGCTATACCAAATAACACTTTTGTTTTACCAGTGAAAATTTTCTTATTGTATAAAAAGTACATTTGCTGTACCAAAAAGTACTTAAACTTAATTTTTTTTCCCTTTACACCCCATGAATGAGATATGGGATAGCTTCTCACGATGTTGTGAATTAACACGCTTTATATTTTTAGATTCACAACTAACGGCACCTACTTGTTTATCGACGACTGCGAACATCACAGCTTGAGAAGCTTTTACTAGACATGCCCATTGACTCGACAGTGATACTGCGACGTTGCTGTCAACAACATTCGAGGGGAGCCCACAAGGAAAGAATTTTTTGTTTTTTTTTTGTAAAGATGACTGGAGCCAGGAGTTGAACCTGTGATCTCCCGCATAGTAGTCGCGTGTTCTAACCATCATGCGGCGGCCTGTCCCAAAAAGTACATTAACTTTAATTGTACCGAGAAATACTTTTTTTTATACAAAAAAGTTCTAAAAGCACTTTTTTTGTACCAAAAAGTATTTTACGAAAAAAAAAAAATTTATTGTACCTAAAAAGTACTGCCTAATTTCACTTGTACAAAAAGTACTTTTACTATACAGAATTATACTTCTATTGTTCCAAAGAGCAATTTTATTGTACCAAAAGTTAGTTCTTTTTTAAATGTAATTTAATTGTATTAAAAACTACTTTTATTATGCCAGTTTCTATTGTATTAAAAAATACATAAATTGTATGAAAATTTAATTTTATTGTACTAAATAATAATATCGGATTACCAAAAAATATTATTTTTTGTATCAAAACACAGCTTTAAGTGTACCAGAGAATACTTTATCTGTATAGAAAATAAATTTTCTTGTACAATTACTTTAACTGTTCAAATAGTACTTATTGTATCAAAAAGTACTTTTAGATTTGGACAACGTATATTTTACTTTAAATGTAATAAAAAGTATTTTATTGTGCCAAAAAGTACTTTTATTGTAACACAAAGTACAATTGTTGTACAAGATATTCCCCCTTATTATGTATGTCGTAGTCATGTCGAATCTTTGTCGTGTTTCAAATATGGCATCGCTGATGCCTTATTCCTATCATGTTCTTCTTCATTAAATGATGAACAATTTTCAACAGTAAACATTTCCGTTAATAACACAGTGCAACACAAACCAATATTAAACGATAGCATTTGACCTCAGTAACAAAAGCCGTAACGCCATTTTTCTTCACTACGTCACAATTTTTGTAAACAGTGGGTTAAACTTGAATTTTTTTAATCAAAAGTCAAATAAAAGAACATGAAAAATCATGTGTAAAAATAGTTTTGGTATAGTATGTCTGCGAAAACATACATTAAAATTTTCAGAGGAACATTTCATCAGAACATTTGAACTCTCCAGCTCCTACCCTTAGGATAAATTTTGAAAAACAGCTTAAAAGTCAAATTTCTCAAAATGTTCAAAATGGGTGGCAGATAGAGGGTTAAAATGTTTCGAGGAAATATTCCCCGGAAAATTTTAATGTAAGTCTCCGAAGACATGAACTATCCCAAATCTATTTTTACACATGATTTTTCATTTTCTTTTATTTTACATTTGACCAAAAAAATCTAACTTTAAACCACAATAAAAAAAATTGTGACGTAGTGGAGCGAAATCGAGTTTAGGGTTTTGTTACTGAGGTCAAATGCTATCGTTTGATATTGGTCTGGTTCACTTCCGAAAAAGTGCGTTGCGCTGTTTGCTCAAAAATAGACTTTTTAACATTTCATTAACATTTCATTTTGATTTTATTTTGGAACCTTTGACTCGTAGAGGTTATTTGTCTTCGGTGACTCTTAGTGAAATTTTCCGGAGAATATTCCTATCAAAGATTCTAATCCTTGACCTCCGTCCAAAGTTGACTTTTAAACATTTTTTTTTTAAATTGGGCCAAAAATGTCCAATACGGGTTGGAGCTAGAGGGTTAAAATGTTCCGAGAAAATATTCCCCTGATTGTTTTAATATATGTCTCCGGAGACATGAAATACCCCAAACGTATTTTTACAGATGATTTTTTATATTCTTTGATTCGTCTTTTGACAAAAAAAAATCAAACTTTAAACCACTGTAAAAAAAAATGTGACGTAGTGGAGCGAAATGGAGTTTAGGGTTCTGTTACTGAGGTCAAATACTATCGTTTGAAATTGGTTTGGTTCACCCCCGAGACAATGACCATCAAATTGTGTCATTACTAATTTTATTTAAATCAAAAAAACAATCGAATCTTGTCGAAAGTCGACAACGAAATATGTAATAAGGGAGAATAATTTCATTTTACCAAAAAAAAAAAAAATATTTTATAGCATCAAGGAGATGGACTATTTACATTAAATAGGGTCGCTCTATTTGGCGCAAAAAAATTTATGTAGCTCTTGATTAACCATGATTAACGATATGCGCCTCGAATGTCGTAGGGTGCACGGATCCGAAATAAATTTGATGGTTTCAAATTGGCTCCAGATAAGCTAGGAGGAGAAATTATAAACTTTTTTTTGACCCTATTTAATGTACATTTTATTTAAAAAAAAAACTTTCACTGCCTGTCCCACTATGTCGAACGTTTTCCTTCGCTAGCGTTTTATCTTTTTAACAGCTGAAATATGTATAGCAAATCAGCTGTTTATCGCATAAAAAGCAAGCGAACGTTACTAAAAAGTCTTTAATTGCACCAAAAAGGACAGATTTTACTAGAAAGAACTTTTAGTTTACCACAAAATGCTATTATCATAATAAATAATACTTTAGTTTTTATCAAAAAAGTTATTTTATTGTATCAAAAAGTACGTATGCTAAAGTCAAAAGTACTTTGTCAAAGTCAATTCTTAAAGAATTTAATATTTATTCTACTCTACGCCCTTTTCCTTCATTAGCATTAGCAATGATTTTAGTATTAACTTTCATTCATGTACCAGGGATGTAGTTATCTTTGTATAAATAAGTTTTCTTTGTTTTTTTTTACGTTTCACTTTGCCTTTTCTGTCATTTTTACCACTGGCCATCATCGTTATTTTGTCTGAACTATTGGACTTGTATCGGTGTGTAGCCTTATCAAATTTTATGATACAAGGTACCGTGAATAGAGTTAATATTAAAAATTTGGCGCTTATCCTCTTACATCAGCCATTATAGATTACGACTGCGGTAAATAAATTTTTGTTAATGTCTTCGTCTTAGTATCTAGTGTAATAGTATAAGAAGGGCCCTCACCGATAATGTGTCGTAGCTGCGATATTTGTAAAGTCAATGCTATTGCAAAGTTTTTTGAGTGAAAAACACGTTATCACTCATGATAGTAAAGTTATGATGGCAATAAAATTTTGGGTACTCAAATTGCCATGATTCATGCAGGAATATAACTTCTATATCATCATCTTATACGATACCACAAAAGTGTTTTTGAACCTATAACCTATTTTAATAATCTAGTTGTTAGTACGTTAAAATTCTATCCTAGGTATCAGATGTTAAATTGCACATTTCGTTCTACTGTTCAGCAGTTTAGCATAACCTTTTATCAATTCCAAATTAAAAGTGAGCCATTTTAGCAAAACTCTATCGATAATGCCAATCAATATCTGTGCATGTATGAGTTTTGTACTAAGATTAAGTAAAAAGTCATAAATACCCACAGACGTTTAAAACAGTTTTTATATAGGCGTTTTAAAATTTAAATGAATTTGTAAATCATTTCTTAAAATACTTGTGTTTATATATAGCTATTTAGGTCAATAGGTGGCGTCGCTTTTTTCTATTTTTGAATTTAAAATGAGTAAAAATTTAACTGGTTAGATTTTTGTATTAATAACAGAAAGTGTCATTAAGAATTAAGATTTATTTGTAATTTCATAAATTGGATTACTATTATTTTTTATTAATTTATCGAAATAAAATAATGATAACATTCAAATACTTCAGCCTAATATGTGATCTATTTTTATTTTCAGCAAAATATATACTAAAAAAGAGAATTTTTTATGAAGTTACTGTTATCTTAACATAAAAATGTTTTTCATTAGAATTAAAAATTAACATTAGTTTTGAATAATTTTACTAAAATAAAATAGATTTTATAGCTATTTATGAATAGGTTTTTAATTGCGGGCTTTTGAAATTAAAAATATTTTTTTGGTTTTTTTTTTTGAATAGGTTTTATATATAGAACTAGTCGGCCAGGCAATGCTTCGCTATTGCATATTAACTTGTGATATATTTCACATTTATTCTACAAAGTTCTTTGAAAAAGGTACTTAAGCTAAATAATAATATGTTGAGTTTATTAACTTATATAACTTATTTCAAGTAACTCATTAACATGAAAGTTAACAAATTAAGTTTTATTGTTTTAAATTCTAAATATCATAGGCTCTATGACGATAGTAAAAAAATCATCACCAAAGTCATATCTATCATATCTGTATGTAGGATGAAAAACCACTTCTTTCTCAAATCGGACATTCTGCTATAGTTCAAAGTTAAAAATTCAATTTTTATTTTCATCTGTAGTAGCGGCAGCGGGAACTGTATACTAACTATCTCTTTGGGCGTAAAAAACATTTTTGTCACGTCTTCTCCGCCTAATGATTCAAATAAAAATTTTCGTTTGAAGATTTACGCCTTTAGCCATAAAAACCTCTTTCGCCATGTCTGAAAGAAAGTTTATCACACTTCATTAGTATGATAGCAAGATTTACACTAATACCTAACAGAAAAATATTGTCTGGTGTACGGACCATTATTTAAAACAGTTTAAAATTCAAATATTGAAGTGAGGGGGCAGCGCCTCGGCACTTTTTATTTATTTAGTTCCAAATAGCCTGTTCATTAGGGCGGATCAATTTAATCGTATACCAAAATCGGAATATAAGAAAATTTCACTAAGAAACAATATGTCTAAAATAAATTCCTAGTTCGCGCTAAAATCTTCTGCCTCCAGCGGAAGCTAGGTACAGATTTTAGATACATAGTTTATCGGTGAAATTTCCATGGAATTGATCATAGATTCCGATTCTGGGGACGCTTTTTACACCCGCACCTAGAGGGTCATCCAAGAGGCCCTTATTTTGACCCCAGAGGCTCCGGCTCCAATTTTTACCTACCATTCCGATGTTTGGAGACCAAGACGAAGAGAATAGTATATTTCTGATGCTGTTTGGGATCCCGCCCTATATATTGGACTTCCGCTAAAGACAAAAAATCAAGAATTTCAAAAACTTAATGTCTGTTTGCCACCTTTCAAAGGCCATAACTTTTAAGCAACACACATTTTCCGCAGAAGGTTTCAAAAGTATATATCTGAAGTTTTCGGTTTTCGCTTATTTAAAAACAAAAAAACTCTACCTAAATTTTAATGCTTCCCAGCGCGAGCTAGGAATTGATTTTAGACAAAAAGTTTATTGGTGAGATTTTCTAACAATTCATCATGAATCCGATTTTGTATACGATTTTTGCGAACAAAAATTCACCCGCACTACTGTTAATATCTCTAGGCGAACTGCAATAAAATATGGAATTTAGAGGACGATCAAACTATGACCATGGCAGTTATAACTCTAGCAGTAATTCATACTGTAACAAATCTCATCTATATACCTCTGATAGTTCATGATATATAGCCCTTTTAACTTTCACGTTGTATGGGCGGTGCCACGCCCCTTTATTCAATTACAATCTAGTATAGCCACGGACTACCACCAGGTCAACAGTACCACTTGGTAAAATTTTTGTAACAATCGGTATATTAGAAAAGACGTCAGAGCGATTTTTGAATAGGGGGTGACACCGCCCACTTCCACCCTGGCTGTAATTAATACTGCTCCAACAACATATATACCAAATCTCATCCTCATACCTCTGATAGTGCATGAGATATAGCCCTTTTAATTTTCAAGTTGTATGGGCGGTGCCACGCCCCTTTATCCAATCACAACCAAATGTAGCCAGGAACTATCTACAGGTTAACAGTACCACGTGGTATCAATCGGCCTATTAGAAAAGCCGTTAGAGCGATTTGTGAAAAGGGGGCGTGGCACCGCCCACTTTCACCTTGGCTGTAATTCTAACTGTACGAACAACATATATACCAAATCTCATCTTCATACCTCTGATAGTTCATGAAATATAGCCTTTTTAATTTTCAAGTTGTATGGGCGGTGCCACGCCCCTTTATCCAATTACAACCAAATGTAGTCAGAAACTATCTACAGGTCAACAGTACCTCATGGTAAAATTTTTGAATCAATCGGTCTATTAGAAAAGCCGACTGAGCGATATTTGAAAAAAGGCTCGTGGCACAGCCCACTTTTAGAAAAAATATAACCTTTTAAACCATCCGGAAGCTATAGCGAACAAAACAAAAAAAAAAATTTTGAAAATCGGTCCAGCCGTTTTTGAGTTTTAGCGAGACAACTGCACATTAATTCATTTTTATATATAGAATTTTCGAAAATCAAAATTAATTTGTCAATAAAACAAATTTAAAAAAAAATAATTAACTAAAAATAGTAAAATAAATTTCTGGTATTTTTGTTTTCTGGATAAGTAATGATATTCAATTTTTTTTTGGAAAATACAGAATATTATTTTATTTTAAATTACAAAAAAAACTTCAATCATTTTACATATGCCAATTTTTCTTTGCTAGAATCTATACAATCTATTGATATTATCTTTAGAATGGTAAATTTTAATATGAAAAACGTTACGGAAAAATTTAAATATTTATGAATATGAAAACATTAATATTTAAACTTTTCAGTTTATTTAATTTTATTTAAAAACTTACCAAATACTTACAATTACTCTATGGCAACCCTGCTAACAGCCACGGAGAATAACTTGAAAAGTTTTAATTAAGAGAACATATATGAACTCTTTGCAAAAAAATAAACAAAACACAATATACAAGTACGTATAGCATAATACCATTACAAACAGAAGCCTTAAAGTGTGCTACCACATGTATGTTTAAAACATAAAAAGCTAACCCCTTATGGGGTTAGAGAATGCAATTCCATTGTAGTAGAACTCAACTCAACTGTACTGAGTCAAAACCACCCATAAATATTAAAAATTGGTCTATTTAAACATTTTATTTAAATAAGAAATACGAAGTTCGGTATTAAAAAAGTGTATTTAATTTTTTTTAGGATATGAGCAAAATATTTTGAGTTAATTAAAAAGAAGGTTAAAAAATAAACGCTTTTCAAAATAAATAAGAATATTTCTTTTAAATTTTTTTGTACTATAAAAAAATTCAATACATGTAGTTTTTGTGTGCCAATTTTTTTACATTTTATATTTTATGTGAGAAGTAACTGAACTATATGCACTAAAGATCAATGACTTCTTAAGACTGAATTAGAGATTTATCTCGCATTTAAATCAACAGTATTTAAAGCGCATGCACCGACCGAAGAGTATATTCAGTTTGTTCTTCCATTTGCATTGTCCATAGGGAGGTGTGGTAGGTATGACAACTTATATGTATGTATTTATATATAAATGCATCGAGGTTTGTTCGTATACTTAAGATTTGAAAAGAGCTGTTCCAAATTGGATACTTTCTTACGTGGGTTTATTCCTAGTTGTTTTGCGTGTACGAAGGGTTTTTTCGCAATTGCTATGCAAAGGTTTTGGAAAATCGTCAATAGTTGATAAAAAATGTTTTATTTAGTTCACGTATGGGTAATATGAATAATATAGGCTACATTAATATTAATCATACGTAAAGGACAACTCTAAAATCTGTCTTTATAATATTATAAATGTGAATGTCTGTCTGTTTGTTTGTTTGTTTGTCAATCACGCCTAAACGGCTGAACCGATTTCAATGAAATTTGGAAGACATTAGGTGTACTATATGGAAATTACTATAGGCTATATATTTTGTAATTTTTTACCCTATGGGCGGAGTGGGCGTGGCAAAACTTTTTTTTAGAGCTAGAGAGATACAATCTGATACCCTGATAGTGCTCGACAACACGAATATGAATATGATGACGAAATTTTAATTTTTGACCCAATGGGCGGAGAGGCGTGGCAAAACTTTTTTTCGAGCTAGGGAGATAAAATTTGATACACAGACAGTACTCGACAACACGAATATGAATATGCAGACGAAATTTTAATTTTAGACCCAATGGGCGGAGTGGGCGTGGCAAAACTTTTTTTCGAGCTAGGGAGATAAAATTTGATACACAGATAGTACTCGACAACGCGAATATGAAGATTCAGACGCAATTTTATTTTTGGATCCGATGGGCATAGTGGGCGTGGCAAAACATATTTTTAGACTTAGACCGATAAAATTTGATACACAGATAGTACTCGGCAACATGAATATGAATATCCAGACGGAATTTAAATTTTGGACCCAATGGGCGGAGTGGGCGTGGCAAAACTTTTTTCGAGCTAGGGAGATAAAATTTAATACACAGATAGTACTCGACAACACGAATATGAATATGCGGACGAAATTTTATTTTTGACCTTATTGGGGGAGTGGGCGTGACAAAGCTCTTTTAGAGCTAGAGAGATAAAATGTGATACCCAGATAGTACTCGACAACACGAATATGAATATGCATACGATATTTTAATTTTTGACCCAATGAGCGAAGTAGGCGTGACAAAAGTTTTTTAGAGCGAGATACATACAATTTAATATTCAGATAGTACTCGACAACACAAATATTAATATGCAGACGAAATTTTAGTTTTGGACCCTATAGGCATATTGGTAAAGGCAAAACTTTATGATATATGCAATATGATACATACATACTATACAATACATACATGCAAACAAAATTTTAATTTTCGATCAATGGGCAGATTTACCGTTGCCAAGTTTTTATTTTTAATCAGTGGGTGGAGGGCGTGGCAAGACTGTATTTAAACTTAAAAAGATAACATTTGATACACACATAGTACTTGGCATTACAATTACAAATTTGTGGAGGAAATTTTATTTGTATTTTAGCCCTCGAGAGATGCAACACAATAATTTAACAAAACTATGCGCAACAATTACAAAATTTTAATCAGTGGGCGGAGGGGGCATGCTTAAATCGGATCTTAGCCGTAGAAATATAAAATTTGGTAAACAGATAGTATTCGGGACTACAATTACAATATTGCATAAGACAATTTTAATATTTTTATCCTAGAGACACAATAAAACGTTATTGATTGAACTGGTTTGGGAGTTACTTGGGGTAACGAATTGTTTACCGAGGGTATAAGATCAACGCTTAAAATTATCCCATTAAGAAAGCAAGCCAACCATATTATTATCGAGTTAAGGAAACGTTGCCAAAGTATGTTTTAAATTGGCATATGCACAGCTTTTATAACTGTGAGCCAATTTGAATTGATATACGTGCATTATATTAAGTTAATTTTGTAATATTAGTCAATTATGCAATAGCGAAGCATTGCCGGGTCCACTAGTGTATAATAAATCCTTTGTCCATCGTTATCATCGTTGTTGGATTTTTGTTGGTGGCACCCTCCAAAAATGATAAATCTTTGCAGATTTTAGGATAACCAAAGTTTGAGCACGATTGGAGTATGTTAACCCGTGTCGATTCGGGCTTAAAGTTTTTAAGCTCCTACAGCCACGTTTGGGGGCATAACTGAAGAACAACTAGTCCAATTTTGATGAAACAAATATCCAAAATTTAAGAATTAAAATTCCTTTAATCGACCTTTTCGCAGCCATAAATAAATTTATGAAAAAAATATAAAAAATTTGCCTAAAAATTCTATTTAAAAACTAATAAAAAATCCAAAACGAAAAAAAGTTTCAAGGCTTACCAATTTTTGTATTTCCAAATATCTTATGAACAACATGAGATATAGATCATGAAAATCGATTATTGCGTTTCGCTTTTATTCATAATTAACTAAATATATCTCATTTTGGAAAATATAAGTTATTTTCGTTTAGGATATATGGGAGTTTGGCGTGCCCTTCGAGATAATGTGATATAAATCAACACAATTGTCAGTAATATATCAGAGACAACAGTTTAATTTCAACAACAATTTTGGAAAATATAAGTTTTTTCCATTTCAGGATATATAAGAGGTGAACGTGTTCTTGGGCCGATTTCCACAAAACTTCATTTTTTTCCTATAATATATATATACTAATTTTCCTTCTTTTATAAAGGATGACATTTCTTCCATGAAGGAAGTTTCTATGAAAACACGACACAGTGCGGTCTTTGCCAAATAATATACCTTTAATTAATTTTGAATAAAAATGAGATGCGTCCATCGATTTTCATGATTTATGTCTCATTTTGTTCATAGGGCATTTGACATTACAAAAAATTAGTAAGAGTTGATACTTCTTTGTGTTTTGGATTTTTTATAATTTTCTAAATATAAAAAATTAACGTTTTAGGCAAATTTTTTATTTTTAATTTATTTATAACTACGAAACTGTTGATTATGCAGAGAAATAGTATATGTACAGATTAAAGACTATCGTAAAATCTGCAAAGACTTACAATTTTTGGGGGGTGGCACCGAAGAAAATTTGTCTATAATCATAACTGATCCCCCGGATTTCAACGAAAAATTTTTCGTATTTCATATAGGGGTGCGATAGTGTTGTATGGAGTTACGTAGTAACATGTTTTGGATACGGCTCACCCCCAAATTTTGTGTAGTTGGCTAAAACAAATTTCTGAGCCAGAAAAAGGGGATGTGGGGTGGTGGTACATCTCAGTTTGATTGATAAATCCAAACAGAAGTTTTAAGGAAATTTGTATGTACTTCCCGACAAACCATCCGATTTGAGATACTCGCCAACGATTCGGGCGTGATATCGCTAGCGGGAGAAAATCCACCTCCGTTGTTGAATCGTAAAAGCGATTCTTTTAAGAATCCAAAAGGCGATTCTATTACGAATCGAAAAAGCAATTCTTTTACAAATTACAAAAAAAACGATTCTACAGTTGAGTACGGTTATAGCGAACTCCCAGGGACTATGCATTTATGTTCTTTATAAGCGAAGTTCGTTATATCCGAGGTATTAAAAAATAGACTCAATATAATTTGTATTATTTTTTAACAGTATTTTATTACATTAAAGAAATGAGATCAATCAACTTTAAAATAAATCATACAAATCTTCAGGAAGTTCATTATAACGGAAAAAATTTATAAAAACTGGAAAATCGGACAAAAATATTGTTCGTTATACGTAAAGTTCACTATAAAAGATTTTCGCTATAACAGTAAAGATTTATATGAAGAAATGAAGCAAAACCGTTGGGACCAGAAAAAGTGTTCGTTATAACTAAAAGTTCGTACTACAAATCATTATTATGAGTTCCTTTCAGTTACAAAATCTATAAATCATCATTATTATTATTAAGTAATTCCTTCTCTTCTGAGGTATTGAAGATTTATCTTCAAATTTTTTTTTGATATAGCAAGTAAATATTTCGTTTCTTTTAAGTTGTAATATCTGTGTACGTCAAAATTTGGTTTTTAGAATAAAAAAACATTTATATATAATACTAGCTTTCCCGGCTCGCGTTGCTTCACCCGTACTTACAATAAATTTTCTTATGACTTTAAGCGATATAGGTAAAATGCCAGCGCTTCATAAGACGAACGAATTCCATTTATGTGATTGTAGCTTTTTCCCATTAATCTGAGTGACTGTACCGCTTTATTCCTTTTTTTTATTCCTAAAAGTTCGAATTTTAAAACATATATTCGTATCGCACAACTAAAATGGACCGGTACCCCCTCTAACTCTATAGGAAGCATGCCCATATACAATTATAGGTTTAGCCGTTTGGTCTGGGCGATGGTACCAGTTTACCCTAAGTGTTCGAATTTTGAAAAACCTTTAGGTATTTGATCTGGGTGATATCATCAGTTTTATCGCTTTTTCGGTATTTTTACAACTTAAGAACGAATTTTAAAATTACTTCACATCGCACAATTTTTGAAACTATACGTTTAGCTTTTTATTACCAGAATTTCGAAAACCCTCCTCGATACTTTCTAATTCCATAGGGGGCAAGCCTCTGTAACTTATCATGATTACATCATAGACGTTTGGTCTTGGCGATAGTAAAATTTGTACCCCTTTTTTGATTTTTTTACCTTAAAACTTTGGTTTTAAAAATAATACTTCGATCCAATTTGATAGTAAGCATTTCCATATCAATTTTCGAGATTATACTATTAGCCGATTGGTTTAGGTGATGGTACAACTTTTATCCCTTATTGGTAATTTTTAACCCATAAATGTACAAGTTTCCAAAAATCCACTGACGTTAACTCGAAAAGGGGAACAACCATCCCAAATTTTATCATCATATCTACAGACAGTAGGCAATTTTAAATTTATTAATTATGATAATGTGGGACCGGCCGTGGCAAAGTGGTTAGTTCACGCGACTACCATGCGGGAGATCGCAGATTCAAACCTGGCTCCAGTCATCTGAAAAAAAAAATTGTTTCTTTCATTGTCGGCTCCCCTCGAATGTTGTTGACGGCAACTTCGCAGTATTAAGTGTCGAGTCAATCGGCGTGTCTAGTAAGAGCTTCTCAAACAGTGACGTTCGCATTCGTCGATAAACAATTAGGTGCCGTTAGTTGTGAATCTAAAAAAAGAAAGCGTGTTAATTCACAACAACGCGAGAAGCTATCCCATACCTCAGTCATGGGGTGCAAAGGGAAATTAAGTTAAGCTAAGTTATTATGATAATGTTATGACAATCGTTCTATTAATATGACCGATATAAAAATTGTTTTAAAAGGGGCTAGGAACTGCCCAGCGAGACGTAATCCCCCATGTACCATCTACATATGTAGGAAATCTTATCTTCATACCTTTAATGGCTCGCGAAATATGACCGATTGAAATTTTGGGTTGTGTGGGCGGTGCCACGCCCTTTTGTTTTAGTATGTCTTTATGTAGCCTATGATAGAGATAGAGATAGTGTTACTTAGTGAAAATTTCATTGCAATCAATGAAATTTGTACCTATAATGGTTTAAAAGATACAGCTATTTCAAAATTCTAGTTGTATAGGGCGGTACCACAGTCCGAATTTCCAGCCTTCCAGTCCGAATTTCCAAAAATCCCATCTTATTGCGCACCTACGTCATAAAAGGAACCTATATCCCAAATTTCAAGGTTCTAGCTTTAGCCGTTTGGGCGGGGGAGTGATCAGTCAGTCACCCAAGCCTTTTATATATATAGATGATATCATTTTCAGGAACTGCTTGATTGAAACCAATTTTACACCAAACAATCATGTTTATACTCAAACATGCTATTGTTTTGAAATAGATTACACTTTTTGCATTCATCTGTTGTCACACGTAGTAAATGTTTTTTAATTAAAATTATAGATGATCTGTATTGCATATCATTGATTCCCAAATGAAATTTAAAAAAAAAACTTTTGCCCTGCATGTAAAATATTTACCCAAAGATTGTTATGAATTTACCAATTACTTATTTAAATGATAAAAAGTGAAATATTTATCGCTTAAACGATTGGTAAAAGAATCGCTTTTACGATACGTTAACGAATGTTCTCCAGCGATTCGAAAATGTTATAATTTTCAAATGTTTTTATGAATACTATAGCATTTTAATCGGTTTTACGATTTGGAAACCGGAAATCGCTCTTACGATTCTTTTTCGAATGTTCAGCAGTGATGCTTAACTGTTTTCATTGTCGAATTTCTTTTAGAATCGCTTTTTACTAATCGCTTTAGCGAATTGCCAACGAATCGTTAGCGAATCACCCCTCGCCACATGGTTTGTCGGGTTAGCATATAAGTGGTATCTTTATTACTCACAAATTTTGAGATTTGTCCCATGATTATCGTATAAGCATAAACAACTTTCTATACGCCGATTTGCCCAGAACTAACCTGAAAATACTTTTCAAGTAACTCAACCTACAAAATAGTTTTGAATTCGCTGCTCATAAATGTAATCACATTCCTTTGAGAATACCAATATGTACAGGAACTAGAAACCAACACGGCTCGAGTTTAAAAAATTATTAAAATAATTGATGCACAAAAATATAAGTATATAAAGGGTAAACTAATATATTTGTGTAGTTTTATATAAAAAACCCACATTTGATGAAAAATCTTAATTAGTATATAAAATAATTGTAAACTAGACACATTTAAGATTATTTAAACGCTACCGAATCTTCTGTAGTTATTGGCATCATATTCGGATTTCCATTTCGCATAACAGCCTGGTTTGCCACATACAGCCTTTGCACCGCCTTTAACACCAGGAGGACCAATAGCACCAGGTTTACCCGCTTTAGCGGAAGGCCCAGGCTTACCTGGTTGATCCCATTCATTTGTTGTACCAGTATAGCCTCTTAGCCCTTCGTGGCTTTTAGAACATTGCGGTTTCCGATTACCAGGTGGTCCTTGGGGGCCAGGCTTACCATTCCAATCTGAGGCACATGTTGTTCGCATAAAAGTGCCACTTGGCAGGCACAACATACACAGGATTGCTTTAATACAAAATTTTATTACACATTTAATCACAATGAACTTTCTGATCTCTGCTTAAAATTTATAGTATTCTTTTCTTACCACACACAAAAAAGTGAGTTTTATAATTCATCTTTAGTTTAGTTAAAAAAAAAATTGCGGATTTTTTGTTTGTACAAAAAAAGTCTTGACTGTTTACTCAGAATTTTAAATGCAAACTGCAGTGCTTTTATACAACCTGCCAGCGTAAAGCTCAGTTCGAATTATTGTTTGCACAAGTGATATCGGAACTTAATATTTACAAAAAGGTATAGGTTATTTACATTTCCTGATCTGTTCCGGTATATAGATTATATAGATTAACCATCGAAATTAATATGAAATAGTATGTGTGAATTTCAATATATCTCAATTTTATTTATTTTTTATTTGCAACTCAATTTAAAAATATCTGCAATGATTGTAAAACCATAAATTCACACTATTTTTATTAACATATTACTTTCACTTTCATCCAGAGAATATAACGCAGCGCTATTTTGAAATATTAGATTAGCGAAGATCCAAAGGACTCATTATTAATACTGAAAGCTTTAAACTCTTATTGATCCTAGCATCGAAATCAATTAAGTATTTACATCATCTTTGTTAATAAAAATTTTTAAGTACTTATATTATTGTTACTCATTTGGTAGTATTCCATATTGCTACAATAACTGACTATGTTTTGCGTATGCAAAGACTTGCCGACAAATTAAAATTTATTTCATGTTTGATCCACCCTCGTTTTGTAAAAAAGAATAATGGATATCAAAAGAAGACAGGCAGTTAACGTAAACAGATGTACTATCAAACAGGTCATTGTAATAAAATAAATTAAATGACATTGAACTTCAATTTGTTTTTTCGATTAACCCATAACTGTTTATAAGAAATTGATGAAGAAGTGCTACCGGCAATATTTTTAACAATTAGCTGTCCCTATATCACAGCAAAAATGAAGGAGAAACTATTGTTAAGGAATAATTTTTTATGGAAATGTAAAATTACAAAAATTACTTTAAAAGTACTAAAAAGTACTTTTGTTGTACCCAAAAGTAATTTTATTGTAGCAAAATTTGTTTTTATTGTAGCAAAATTTTATTTTTTTGTTGTACTTTTATTGCACCAATGAGTACTTTTTTTTCAAAAAGTAATGTTATAACATCAAAAAGTACATTTATTACATTAGAAATTATTTTTATTACATCAAAAAGTCACAAACACTACAAACTACTTTTATTGTATCAAAAAGTAATTGCCAGGAGCGAACAATTACTTTTATTGTACAAAAAAGTACATTTATTAAGTCAAACGGAAAATATTTTTTTTTTGTACCACGAATTACCCTGTGTACAAAAATTAGTTTTACTGTACCAAAAAATTAATTTTATTGTATCTAATTACACTAGTTTACAGCCATTTTGGTCTTTGGATAACACTATTTTTTTATGATAGATGAAGGGTTTCTGATTAAGAAAAAAAAATTAAAAAAAATTTTTATGGAGCGGATTTTTTTTAAAATTTTTTTTTGTAAAATTTTTTTCTTTGCCGAAGGTACCTTTGGATTTTGACCTATATATCAAGTTCTAGACGGGCAATCAGGACAAAGGAGGTATAAAATTAATTAGAATCAAATGGCCAACAAGAATTAAGCCACTTAAACTCAACAAATTGCATAATTTTGCCGTACTGGCTGAATACATATGAAAAATTGTGTTTTTTTCATGAAAAATAGCGTCTCTTTTTTTAGTTTTTAAATCAGGAAAAATCGAAAACTCGAGATAAAATTTTGAAACCTTCTGCGCATAGTGAACACCTTAGCAAACAAATGTAGTATTGCAGAAAAGAATCTATGGACTAGTTAAAAAGTAATGGCCTCTAAAAGTTGGTATACAGAAATTAAGTTTTTATAAGTATTTGAATTTTTGCATTTGTCGGAACTGCAGAATATGGGCCGAGAGGCTAACAACAACAAAAATATACCATCATGGTCCCATAACATCGAAATGGTAGGTCAAAATGGAAGCCGAGGCCCATGATGCACTCGGGGGGTCAAGAAAGGGGCTCCATGGATTCTATGATGATCGCCTATGTGCGGGTACTCAAATGAAAGATATTTTCGAAACGAGTACAACGGTAGGACCCGCAGAGTCTTGAAATTGACACCACTGGATTGGTCTCAAAAATACCTTTCATTTGAGTACCCGCACATAGAGGGTACCAAAGCACTGAAGAAGACCCTTTTTTTGTGTCCCTAGGGACCTAAAGAGTCTTAAAAATTACACCATTGGAATCGTCTCGAAAATATCTTTCATTTGAGTACCCGCATAAAGCGGTCATGATAGAATCCAAGGAGCCCCTTTCTTGACCCCTCCAAGGGCGTGATGGGCCTCGGCTCCTATTTTGACCTACCATTTCGATTTTATGGGACCAAGACGAAGTGAATGATATATTTTTGTTGTTGTTTGGGCTCTCAGCCCATAATCTGCAGTTCCCACAAAGGCAAAAATTCAAGTATGTATAAAAACTTCGTTTCTGTATGCCAACTTTCAGAGGCTATTACTTTGTAACCAGTCCATATATTCGCTTCAGCAATTCTACATTTGTTTGCTGAGTTTTCGATTTTTCCCGATTTAAAAACTAAAAAAAGAGACGCTATTTTTCATGAAAAAAACACAATTTTTCAAATGTATTCAGCCAGTACGTCAAAATTATGCAATTTGTTGAGTTTAAGTGGCTTAATTCTTGTTGGCCATTTGATTCTAATTAATTTGATACTTCTTTTTTCCTGATTGCCCGTCTAGAACTTGATATATAGGTCAAAATCCAAAGGTACCTTCGGCAAAGAAAAAAATTTTACAAAAAATTTTTTAAAAAAAAATCCGCTCCATAAAAAATTTTTTTTGGTGTTCGTACAAGTACTTTTCTTGCAACAGCAAGTTGATTTATTGTACCAAATAGTACTTTAATTGTAGCAAAGAGTACTTTTTTTGCTCCAATAATTACTTTTTTGTACTAAAAAGTACTTTTCTTGTAAGAGACAGTACTCTTAGTGTTCGAAAAAGTACTTTTATTGTACCAAAAAAAATTTATTTTATACCATAATGTACTTTTATTGTATCCAACATTATTTTTTTTGCACCACGAAGTTTTTTATTGTACCCGAAAGTACTTTTATTGAACATTCAAGTATTTTTGTTGTACCGACAAGTACTTTTACTGTATCGGAAAATATTTTTATTATGCCAAAATGTAATTTTATTGTACCAATTGTACTTTTGTAATACCAAATGGTAATTACATTGGACCAAAGAGTACTTTTTTTAGTTAAAAAAGGATTACTTTTACATTAAAAAGTACTTTTATTGAATTACAAAGTACTTTCATTGTCTCAAAAAGTACTTTACTTTTATTGTAAAGAAAGTACATTTCAAAGGCCAAAAAGTAATTTTGTTGCACCCAAAAGTGCCTTTATTGTAACGAAAAGTACTTTTTTCCCGCTAAGTGTACGAAAAGTTATTTTACTCTATCAAAAATAATATTATGTTACCTAAAAGTACGTTTAGTGTACAAACATTTACATTTAGTGTACCAACAATCACTTTTCTTGCAACAACAATTTATTTTATTGTACCAGAAAGAATGTAATAGTACCAAAGTTATATTTTTTGTACCAAAAGTACTTTATTGTGTCAAAAATAGTTTTTATTGTACCAAACGTACTTTTTTAGTACCGAAAGGTATTTTCATTAGATCAAAGAGTACTTTTTTTATTACTATTACATTAAATAGTACTTTTATTGTACCACAAAGTAATTGGGGTATAATTTCCTGGGGTCTATTTTCATAATGTAATTAGACCCCAAATTTGGGGCCTAATTTCATTTTCACTTTCGGGTGTATTTTTGTGGGGCCTAATGTCATAGCGCATCCTTTTTTTGTCTGCGTTTAAAAATAAATGACTCATTCATCAATTTTAAAACTATTTTCCGCTTGAACAGGAAGCGTTGTATAAAATGTGTGTTTTTAACAAATACTTTTCCATTCTAGATAACGTACGTAACGTAGATTAACACTTATTTAATTAAAATAAAAACATTATTTTGTTTAATTATAAAATTTTGGTTAAAGTATTTTTGTTAAATTTATTTTATATACAGTTTTTTAGTTTTTACTTAAACTCTAATTTATTGATAAATAAATTACTTAAACAAAAATTCGAAATTCTTGTCAAATGGGATATCATTACTTAACTAAGAATTATAACAACATTTTCTCCATCGATTTCCATAGTATAAGACTCATTTTATTCATAACAGATCTGACTTTACGACCAAAGTGTTAAACTGAACACTTTTGCCTTTTTCGGTTTTAATGAATGTAAAGGGGAAAAATTGGTAGGAAAACATAGTAAGATTTCAAAGAAATGTTTTGGTAAACAAATGGTTCTTGGGTTATTCTAAAATATGTGCAACAACCGTACGGGAAAATTAAACAGTATAATACCCTGGCACGGGACCGGTTCTTTGGTGTGCACAAACCGCGTTTAGTTCCAGAACTTTTATATTGTATTGGGCTTAAGTGGCCTTAAGTGTCAGTTGACACCTGAATGACAATTTGTGAGATATCTTAAACCAGATCTTGAAGGACATGTATAGTTTCGGTTGAGTAGAACCAATTTTTAATCCAGTTGCAAATTTATCAACTGCTTTTGTCACAAAAAAAAAAAAAATTATTAGATTACAAAGTAAATACATAAAAAAATTCAATATTAATTAATATTATACATCAGTCAAAATAACTCCCTATTAACACGGCAGAGCCAGTTTGGTGACAAATTCCATCTTCATCAAACTCACAACATGTATGTACTTTTTTTCAATTGACACCCCAATTCCCGTAGGAAAGATTCCTAAAAACTGAATTGTTTATAAAAAACATTAAAAAAATAACTTAGGAACAAAATTAACTTGTAATCGTGGGATCATAACACAGTGCAACATTTTTCAGCTGATTGATTTGGGACCCAATTCTAAGAACTGCACGTGAAAGTAGCCCCAAAAAGAAAAAGTTCTGCATCATTCATTTTGTCAAATTACATGCCATAAGTTAGTGAGTATCGTATAGGGGAATTTGTCACGTTTTAGGCTCTTTTGTTTGACATAACTTGAGAATCACTAGTCCGATTTAGCTGAAACAAATTTAAAAAATTAAGAATTACAATTCTTGTAATCTGTTCATATTGTTAAGCATGCTAAAAATCTTGGCATAGTATTTAACAATAACTTAAGTTGGTCGAATCACATTAGCACAGTTGTTGGTCAAACTTACTCAAAACTTAGAGCGTTATGGTCAACACAAATTCATACACC
The DNA here is from genome assembly GCA_964034835.1 of Muscina levida. NCBI lineage: Eukaryota > Metazoa > Arthropoda > Insecta > Diptera > Muscidae > Muscina > Muscina levida. The sequence goes on from OZ035881.1 coordinate 151,577,830, forward strand.
TCTTTCAATACGAGTACTACTTGCAAAATCATACATTCTGCCTGGATTATTCTTTGGTTGCGAGCTATTCTCAAACTGTGATTCGTCTAGCAAAAGAAAACTGAATGTTGTATATAATAATACTATTCGATATATATATGGTTTGAAAAGATTTCAACCTGTCTCTCATGTTTCAAATTCGCTATATGGAGTCTCTTTTAACAACCTTTTAAACATTAAGACTCTTTTGTACCTTCATAAAATTATATTTACTCGGAAACCATTATACCTATTTCAAAAACTGCAATTTTCTAGATCCAACAGGGGTAAGAAGCTTACTTCATTAATTCACCGTAGTCTTGTGTCTGATTGGCAATTCTTTATCCATTCAATTCGTCTTTGGAATGCACTACCACACAGCCTCCAAACTATCAGTAACGCTAATAAATTTAAAAAACATATCACTGATTTTTATAAAACCCACGATAATACTAATTGAATACTTTTATATGTATAAAATAAACTTGTGTAATAGTTTTCTCTCTTCTTTCTCTCCTTATATTGTTAAAACGATAAACGATTTTATATTTATTTTTATAATTTTTCTTTTAATTTTACTTATTTATTTAGTTTTAAAACCTTTTTTTGTTACAAAACATTTTTTAACCTTTTAATTCCTGTACTGTAATTATAAGAAAATTTCTTGTTGTACAGGATATGAAATAATAAATAATAAACAAATAATAAAATAATATAACGTTTTCCTACACAGGCAATAAACACATGGGTTTATTTTGTAGCAGTTACAATAAAACTGTTGTACTCCGCACAGTGGCACTGCCCCATACATTTCTTGGAAAAAAAAAATAGAAGGAGTGGTCGTACAGCAATGAAATTTTGCAGAAACACTTCTCTGGGCTAAATTAAGAAATTTTGAAAAAATCTTTGAAAACCGCCTACTGCCACACCCACCTTTCATATAACTGCACTTGCCAACATTTTTATTTTTGGACCTAGGTACGCGAAATTCGGGACACTTCATAATTGAGTTTTCCTTATGAAAAAAATTAAACATATTGGGGATGCCACGCCTACTTTAGATTTTACGCCCATTGAAAGTTGTAGATTTTAGGTGTTTTTCTTCCCTGTCTAGAATCATATGAAAATTTCATATAAGTTAAGAAATGTTAAATTTTATTCAAAAGTTAAACATGTTTTGTCTCCATACAAAAGAATCCCTCTTCGAAAGATATTAGCCTTAAAATACACCGAAAATATTGCACAAATACATGCATTTAAATCGATGTTACTAAAAGGGACGGTATTTGGCGGTAAATTTTTTTTTCTTAATTGAAAGTACAGACTCGGACCTTTCATTTTTTTATAGTTAGAGGACTAAGCAAGGCAAAGCACATAAAGTTTTTTTCCATCAAAAAGTGAAAAGTTGATATTTTTTAGTATAATTTTTGATAAATTATAATTATTAGTTTACTTTTCCAATTTCAATAATTTTTTTCTTTTATAATAAAGTAAGTGATATATTTTCATTAAAAAATAAAACAAAAGCCATAGATATAAACTTACACACAAAAAAAGTTATTTATTTGGACAATAATTTTAATCTAAATTCATTGAATAAATTTCCATTGACTTCTGTTAGTTTTTTTAACTACAAAATTTCACTTTTCATAAAAAACTTTGTTGAATTATTCTTATCCAAATATTTCATTACAAAACCACATCATTAAAATTTTGAAATTGCATATTTGAAAAACACTATTTTTTCCACAGAAATGCCACTGTGCTCCGTGGCGTATGATTTACGTGGAATATTACTTATGATAATCATACGCCATCATATAACAATATAACAAAAGAGCCTAAAACATGACAAATTCCCCTATACTATACTTACTAACTTCAAATCGATATTAAATTATTATGGCATGTAACTTGGCAAATCTAAATCTATTTTTGGGCTACTTTCAAGTGCAGTTCTCGGTATTGAGTCCCAAAAACATGTGTTGTACTATGTAATACATCAAAAAAATGTAGTGGGAATACTGATGTAGACAGAAAATAATAGAAAATGTTTTGTTTGCTATATATATAAACAATTTGCGATATCTTTGTTATATGGTATTATATAATTTATTTTAAACAGCCTAAAGATGCAATAACAGCTTATATAAATACAAATAGTCGTTCTAAAATTTCTAGTCACATATTAACTTCTGTTGTCTGTATAATGCAATGTATAAACATAAAGCACTACACGTATTGTTGATTTATTAATTTTTTATACAAATTTCAATTGTACTGTCAGTGAAATGGAATAACCTTTGCAAATATTACCAAATAATGTATGTATGTGATTTCCACAAGACTATCATACTGGCGACCTGGGTTCAAGATTGGGGACAATTTGAAGCAAAAAAGGAGGAAAAAGGTAGGAGTGTTAAATTAAAACAGAAGAAGAACTGATCCAGAGGTACTACGGATTAAGTTTGTCATGAGAAGAAAGTAGTTCATTTTTTTAGTATACCATTGACTTAAATTTAACGTAGTGCTAAAATGTGCCACAAATGCATCTAAATTTAATTTATTTGTTATTTACTTTTCTATAACAATTAATTGTAATTTGTATGTTCTTACAATAAATCTGTGAAAAACTTTAAAAGAAAAAGTGTTGTTAAGGTACAAATTTATTTCCAATTACAATAGATCAACTTTTTGGTACAATGAAAGTATTCTGTGGCACACTGAAAGTAATTTGTGGTACCATAAAATAACTCTTTGGAACAAAAAAGTACTTTTTGAAATAATAGAAGTAGTCTTAAGTACTATAAATTATATTCTGTCTAAATTAAATTACCTTTTGGTACACTAAAGGTACTGTTTGGATCAATCAAAAATTTTATCAAAAAGTACTTCGTTGTACCAGAAAGTACTTTTATAGTACCAAGAGTACTTTTATTGTACCAAAACGTACTTTTATATTACGAAACATCACTCAAATAGTAGCAAAGAGTACTTTTATTTTATCAACAAGTACCAGAAAGTACTTTTATAGGACCAAAAAGTGCTTTTATTGTACCAAAATACTTTTAGTGTACCAAAAAGTACTTTAATTGCACCAAATTTTTTTTTTGTTTTTCTTACAAGTTCATTTTGCTACAATTAAAGTATTTTTGGTACAAAAAAATGTACTCTTTGGTGCAGTAAAAGTATCTCTTAGTACAATAAATAAATTGATACAATAAAAGTTCTTTTGGCTATAATGAAGTAATTTTTGTTACTTTTTTCTGGTACAATAAAAGTACTTTTTTGTTTAATTGAAGAACTTTTTGGTACAATGAAAGTACTCTTTGGTACAATTAAATAACTTTTTGTTTGTTATTTTTTGGCACTACAATAATTATGTTTAGCACAATGAAAGTACTTTTTGGTACAATACTCTTTGGTACTAAAAAGGACTTTCTGGTACAATAATAGTACTTTTTGGTACAATTGTAGTACATTTTGGAACAATAAAAGTAGTCTTTCGTATAATAAAATTACGTTTTGGTACATAAAAAGTACTTTTCGGCAGTATAAAAACTATTTTTAGTACAATAAAAGTACTATTTGGTTCTTGGGAATACTTATTGGCACAACAAAATTAATTTTTAATACAAAAAAGGTTCTAATTTTTATTATACCAAAAGGTATTTTTATTGCACCAAAGAGTATTTTTATGTTATTAAAAAGTACTATATTGTACCTGAAGCATCTTTTATAGTACCAAACAGTACTTTTATTGTTCCACAAATGTCTTTTATATTATAAAACATCACGTTCGTTGTACCAAAACTTTTTAATTTTTAAATAAAATTTATAGTACCAACGAGTTTTATAATGTACTAACTACACTTTTATTGTACCAAAAAGTAATTTCATTAATTTAAATTTTTTGTACCAAAGAACACTTTCATTGTCCCAAAATGCACTAAAATTGTACCAAAAAGTACTATCATTATACCAAAAAGTACTTTTATAGTACCAAAGAGTTATTTTATTGTGCTGCAATTTTTTAATGTCAAAAGCTATGACAAGCAAATGTTACCAATTTTATGTATACTATTTTTTTTAAGAGATGGAACACATTGTTCCCTATCTTAAACCCAGGTCGCCAGTATATGACTATCACATACATACATTATTTGGTAATATTTGCAAAGGTTACTCCATTTCACTGACAGTACAGTACGCTGGAACAGATCAGCAAATGTAAATAACCTATACGTTTTTGTGCAAATATTAAGTTCAGTTATCACTTGTGCAAACAACAATTATTCGACCTAAGCTTAACGTTGGCAGGGCATATAAAAGCACTGCAGTTTGCACAAAATACTCACAGTTAACAATCAAGTCTTTTTTGTAATAACAAAAGAAATCCCTTAACCATTTTTTCAAAACAAAACATGAATTACCAAATGCAATTTTTTGTGGCCGGTGAGAAAATAAACTTTTGAATTTTTATTTCAAAGATTAATGAGATTAATAACGAATTACCTTTTGTATTTCAGCAATCCTATGTATGTTCTGCATTGTAAGCAGCACTTTCCTGCCATACCTGTGCCCTCCAGCTCAGAAAGGCCAGCCTGGTCCCATTGGCCCCAAAGGACCAGCTGGTAAGGCGGGACCGCAAGGCCCTCAAGGCCCCGTAGGACTTAAGGGCGATACTGGTCTAAAAGGTGATTGTGGTCCAGCTGGTAATCCTGGGTCTCCGGGAAATGAGGGTAACCCTGGTGCAGATGGTCCTCAAGGACCACCTGGTTGTCCCGGAGAAAAGGGTAAAGATGGTGAAAAGGGCAAAGATGGTATGGCCGGCGAACGTGGCATCCAAGGTATGACTGGCCTCAAAGGCGATACTGGAGAAAAAGGTGATAATGGAGCTAAGGGTTCAACCGGCGCGGTAGGTTTAACTGGCGAACGTGGCAGGGATGGTGTAGAAGGTGCAAAGGGAGAAAAAGGCATGCGGGGTCGTGATGCCAAATGTAACTGTAAATGCGTATGCATTCCTAAAATGATATGTACCAAAGGTGCAGACTACACGAACGAAGTTGAACCAACGTTGTCATGAATTGGATGTAATGCAAGAAACCAAAGATTCTGATGCGGAAATGTTTAAAAAGGAATTTGGCTATTTTACAATTACTTATTAAGGATATTTTTCTAATGCAGTTTTTGTATAAAAAATTAATAAATCAACAATACGTGTAGTGCCTTATGTTATACATTGCATTATACAGACAACAGAAGTTAATATGTGACTATTTGTATTTATATAAGCTGTTATTGCATCTTTAGGCCGTTTAAAATAAATTATACCATATAACAAAAGTATCCCAAATTGTTTTATCTATATAGTAAACTAGCTGAACCTTAGAGCGCTTCAACCGGCAGAACAAAACTTTTTCCAACAATTTATATAAGACTAAAATATCAATTGTGATGCCTGTAGATTAATGACACACTGTGGTCGATTTCCTTCAAAAAGGCGCGCATGAGGGTCATTTTTGGAAGTTCCAGAAACCTTTTTCTAACTATGTCTACCTTTCCTTGATAGTCAAAGGTAGTCCAAAACCTAATTTTTCCACCCCCATAGCTAAATATTAATTAATCTATAATCTGCGTTCGAATTTTTTAGGGAAGCTTTTTTCCGAAGTAGATTGTTTTTTTATTTCTTTAAACATTCCTCAAAGATAATTCCACTATTTGTAAGGTCGATTTTTATTTTGCAACCCGAAAATCCCCGAAAGTGTTAGTCGAAGACTGAAAAATCCCATTTGACAATTTTCAAACATGAGCCACTATTTTGGAACATCTCGGAACACTCTGAAACCAATTTCACCTTAAAGGTAGATCCTTTGGTTACACTTTGTCACTTCTTCTGGTAGCAACAAGTTGCAACTAATGAAGATATCGAGGATTTCCGGGCTGAACACAGGGTTACACATACAACACACAGCGGGTTGTCGGCTTATCGTAGAAAAATATGGCTGGTGGAGTATGTCATCAACCATGCATAAAGTATTGATGCATGGTGCGGATATCATTATTTCAACGAGTTTACCACTAGCTAAAGCAACAATACCGTTAAATATTTTGCCAAGTTCTTACATTACTCAAATTTTTTACATGTTTAGGCCAATTATCGGAAGGAGCATTCGAGCACAGGAACAAAGATTTTAAGAATTTTCGGACGAACTACGCGAGGCAGATGTCTAGAAAACAAAATTTGGAAGATATATGGCAGCGATTCCTCATCCCTTCCGATCCATACATTTGTAGTTTCACAACGACAGAGCTACAGAATTTATTCAATAGGCTTGAGGTTGGAGATGGGAAATGAGGGAAAGATGGGTATTGTTGAGGATGAATTCTGAAAATGCTTCTGAGAGAGATTTATCTTACCTCCACCTTGGATGACTATACAGAAATTCCTCAAATTATTTAGAATTTCGCAACATAGTGTACATATGAATATTCTTAATTTCGGAAGAAAAAAAAATGTTTCACAAAAAAAATAGCTAATATCTTTTGAATACCCTTACAAAGTATTCAGGATCATGCCAATAAATAAATAAATTAATTTTTATGGAATTTCCCGTAACATTTTCTGATTGTTTAAATTGACCTAATAGAATTTAACGGCTTTTCAAAAATCAGAAATTGCCTTAAAACTTTTAAAAAACTTTGATGTTGCTTCCCTAGGTAATTTCAAACTATTTTTTTTTAGTTCGCCAAATGCCTCCGTATTGACGTCCAACCTTGGTCAAGGATCCTTCAAGGTTTTTCCATGGGGTTTGTTAAGTCAAGATGCCGCCAAAGCTTTTTGGGGGCCACCAATACTTCATGCGCGCCTTTTCGACCCAAATCGACCACTGTGCGACCTGTGTGATGATAATAAAAGTATTATCTGTTACAATAAAAGTACTCTCTGGTACAATAAAATCACTTTTTGGAACAATAAAATTTCTTAAATTATGGTCCAATATGAGCCAGATTGAAAATAACACCAAAACAAAATAAATTTGTAAAAAAAAATGTTTGAAAATTTTTGTTTAGTAAACAAATGTGACCAGTACGTGTAATAAATAGTATACACAAAACTAAAAGCTGTGCAGTTATATGTTTTAAAAATTTTATAAATTTTTTTAATGTAGCATCTGGTAACTCTTTGTTTACTGAATGTCCATTGTATCCTAAAAGTATGCCGTGATCTTTAATAAATTTGTAGTATTTAAGTGTAACCCTCTAAAGGAAATTTGAATATGACTGTTAGCGTTACTGATGATGTGTACTTTTGTTCATTAAGCATGAATCGTGCAAATACTCCCAAAGGGGTATTTGCCTCCGAATATATTTCACAAACATACCTACCCCAAATCTCCACCCCTATGTGTGCTCCCTTCCATACAAAATGCTCTTGTTCAAAACAAAAAAATTATCCACAAAATTACAATGACGTTAAAATTTTTTTAATGGTGATTAATAATTTTCGTTTTTTCGTAAAGGCGCCAAGTATTTTTAAATAATTTAGAAAATTTTTGTATAGGATGTAAGGGGGTAGGATTGGTAGGTATGTTCGAGAAAAATGTTAGGAGGGAAATACAAATAGGTGTTGATTATAGTGTTCAAATACTTGAAGTTTTTAGAAAACCGGTTTCCGGTTTATTCCAAAAATGCCTTTTTCAAAGAATTCGGTTTTCGAATACATGATTTACTAAAAAACCGGAAAAATGGAACCAAATAAGCAATTACATATGAAAAGATATGAATATCGTTACATTAATCGATTCAATTTATAACATGTTGATCCAAATGCTCTGTTTTCAAACCGAACTGTTTTCCATAAGTGGAAATTGATATTACTCACACAATTTAAAAACATTTACTTACATTTTACATTTATCATGGTTTAGAATAAAGGTATCAATTAGACCACAAAGTAACCTCGTTTTTATCAATAGACGCTTAGTATGAAGAAAATAAAAGCACAATGTTTTCTATATGAATATCCCAATCTATTTCAAAATTAGATCCCTGCTTTAACTGGGTGATTTTCCAACTATTGTATGGTAATCAAAACATTAACTCCTTTTTGCGATCGGACACTTAGTTTATGAGATAACTGCATACTAATTTGTTCATCTAAATATGGACACGATGAGTTCCCAACGTTATCTTAGTGACATAGTCCTTTCTCGCGATTGGATGCTTAGTTTAGGAGATAGGGACAATTGAAAGTTTTTTATATAAATACGGTAGTTATCCCACCAATTAAATGATGAGAGGAAACAGTCAGCATTTTCCAAACAAATTTTCGTATTGCATAAGCAAAGGTTAATGAAAGCATCATGAAAACATTTGCCTGAAAAATATCGGATAAGCATAAACAACCTCCTTTTCCAATTTACCTATAATTGACCTAGCAATGTTCTGCGAAATACTGCTTTTTGGAAAACCGGTTAACCGACATTAGAAAACCGGTTATTCAAAATTAGCATTTTTGAAGAAACCGGCAGACGGTTTCGGAAAAAAAACCGGTTAGACGGTTTTCGGTTTTGAACACTCTAGTGTTGATAATACATTGTACCCATCTAGGAGGCTCCATGGAAGCAGTAGGAGCTGATTGCATAAAAAATTATAAAAATAAAAAAAATTTATGTGGACCACCTAAAGGGCTGAAGATAGAGGGTAGTTATGTATGTTCTAAGAAATTTTTGGGGCTGCACAAATATAGGTGGACGGTCATATGTTACACACATCTAGAGGGGACTCCGTCATAGAAAGAGATGTGGGTGCAAATTTGATAAACAAAAATTCTGTAAATTCTTTTTTTTCGACCACGCCCATTTTTTAAAATAATATGCAATAGCGAAGAATTGCCGGGCCCACTAGTAATTTATATAGCCCATGTGGCTCAAAAAATATATGATAATTTAATTCACCACATTAAAGTCAAAATTTTGATTTGAAACGAAATTTTCAGTCATTTCGCCAATATTAATGAATCCTTCAACATTTTTTATAATTTGAAAAAATAAAAATTTTTTTTATTAAACACAGTATTTTTTTTATTTGTTTGTTTTTTAATATAAAAATTTTTCTAAACATAAAAAAATTAATTTATTTTTTCATTTTGTCAAATTTTTATTGCTCTAACTCCTGAACGTTTATATGCCATAATAACGTTTCTTTGGTATTCCTCCAAAAATGTCTGCTTTAACAGAAGATGTTATCATTTTTTTTAATATACAGTGAAATTCCTCATAACTCCGGACACTCACCGTCGCAGTGTTTTTGTCCGGTTATGGGAACTGTCCGCTTATGGGGAGAGCACAAAAGATTATATTGAAATTGCATCGAAATGATAAGAAGTTGACGTTCTACCTTGGATCCGCCATGAACAAAAACAACAGTGTCAGCCTCGAAATAAAACGGAGAATAGTGCTTGCCAACAGGTGTTTCTTTGGACTACGCGAGCACTTTATAAACACCACCCTATCTCGAACTACCAAAGTCCAGCTGTACCAGGTACTAATTTTACCGGTCCTGTTGTACGCCTCCGAATCTTGGGTGCTTACACAGGCAGATGCAGCTCATCTGGCGGTGTTTGAGAGAAAAATCCTGCGCAAAATATATGGACCCATTTGCGTAAACGGCGAGTTTAGGATTCGGGTGAACCATGAGCTGTACGAGTTATACCACGACATTGATGTCGTCAAGCGAATCAAAGTGTAACGATTACGCTGGCTAGGCCATGTCGTGAGAATGGATAAGGAAACTCCAGCGCAAAAGGTATTCTATCAAGACCTCGAAGGACGGCGCAAAAGAGGGAGACCGCGACTACGTTGGAAGGACCAGGTGGAGGAATCACTTACGCTGCTTGGTAGGACTGACTGGAGACGGTGCGCACAAGATCGAAGCGAATGGAAATCTTTGATCATTTCGGCCTCTCACTAAATATATATATGGGCTAATCCTGTGTTGCGGACGTTACATTCGTACGCATTTATGTTTTGTTATATTAATCCTGTTTGCGTTATGAGTGAGATATTTATAAATAAACTTCAGCAAACAACAGTTATTTGAGAGTACTTTAAAATTACATTTAATTGTTTGCTAAACTATTTTGACAAAAAAGATATTCGAGCACGTTGCGGTCGTTATAAAAAATGGAAGTAGTTTTGGATGTCAATGTGTATTTCCATCTATTTTAGCAAATATTGCATAGTAACAAAAAAAATCGAAATACATAAAGGAAAGAGGAATATTTAAGGATTTTAAAAAGGCTTTATTAGGAGTAATACATTTAGTGGTTCATCCAAAAATTTAAAATTCGTCCGTTGTGGACGTTACGTTGCGGGCGTTACATTTTTTCCAACTATCTTATTTATCCTAAAAAATTTTATCCACATCAGACAGTCTGTTAAGGAAATATTGACAAACACAAGTATGAATATAAGAATAATAAATATTTTATGAACAGACCCGGTAGATGTCGCTGAAGTGGACTTATTTCGAAAATTTGAGTGGATGGACCAATTTAACTGAAATTCAGAATGTATATTGGTTTGATAAAGACAAAACATTTTATGTACAAATGGACTCGATAGGCGGCGCTGGGGTGGACTTATTTAGAAAATTTGAATGGATTGACCAATTTAACTGAAATTCAGAATGTATGTTTGTTTGATCATGAGAAAAGATTGTATGTACATTTGTATTAATATAATGCAGATCAATATGGTACTGGCACCGTAACAGTTGACTAACCACAAGGCATGGCAGTAGCGTGGAATTATGTTGAAGTTAATGAAACGCTCCTGATATCAGACCCGCCAACAGGTTGTATTTTTGGCTGAAATAGTAGAACTAATGTCCCCATTCCACAAACATTTCATATGAGTTTACAATTGCTGTGTTCAATAAATAAAATTAAAAAAAATCATTCCGTTGCGGTCGTTACGCACTTTGACATTCATATTTTCTGTAGAATGGTGTAAAAATACATACTTATATATATTTATATTTTAAGCGCACTATTGGCTCTCTTTACGAACGTACTTGGATTGAGGAAAAACTAAATATTAAAGCAGTTAAATTTAAAAAACCTTGTTTTCCGTTGCGGACGTTATATGTCGAATGCCCATCTTTACTTAACATTATTTATATCTTCTGAATAACCTACCGAGGCGTTTTTTACATGTATTTGTAGATAATTGATTAGATTTTAAGTTTATTATAAAATTAAAAGGAAATATGGAGGTTTTTACCATTTTTATGAACATTTAAAAAACATATATTTTAGAAATACAGATAAAAGCACGAGGTAGGTGCAGTTTTTGACCTGCCATTCATAAATGGATCACCGAAAATGGTTATGCTGTATATATTTTGAGGGTTGAATATATAGCCCATTTATGGATTTTCAAATATATGTGGTTTTAACAACTTTGAAATTCTTTCCTTGGTATACATTATTTCGGATCTACCCATATGTGTCAAGTTGTTTTAAAGGCTAATAATAATAATAATAACATGGTAACACACAACAACAGGTCAAAATTATATCTCAACATTGAAATCAGCTGTGCTATTGCAGCTGTCCGGTTATAAGGTCTGTCCGTAATGAGGAATTTCACTGTACACCTAACGAATAATACAATATTTTAAACTATTTTTTATAACTCTTTATTACCATTTTTTTTATATAAAAAAACATCTACATATATACAAAACGCATATTTATTCTTATTGTATATTTTAATAATAGAAAAAAATAACTTTTAATAAATTAATCATTCATTAAATATTCAAAGTATAATAATAACTAAGTAAAAATTGCACAAATCTAATGATCGGTAAATAAATGTTCTGTATTTCAAATTACAACGGCGACGCTGTCGAAATATATCATACATAACCCGAGCATATCTCTACATATATTAAAATTACGCGTGTGTTCGTGACCGTTAAACTCAAAAACTACTGAACCGATTTTGACAAAATTTTATATGCATGTTTCTGTTCGTCCAACAGATGGCGCAATATTTAGATTTTTTGTGTGTTTTGAAGGCAAAACAACGTTTGCCCGGGTCAGCTAGTGAGATATAAAAATCAGATTATTTTTGGTAACTTGCGTTTTTGTGCCAGCTTAAAAATGAAATTCACAACATTTAGTTACACTTTTCAAAAAAATAATTATTTTTTTTTGGCAAGAAATCATTTTGTTTTTGTTTCAAGTTTAATATTTTGATATTTTCTAAAATAAACTAAACTAATTTTTGGTATACCTGTCAAAATGTGTTAATAAGGAAGTAAATTAACGCTAGGTCATTATGAAGAATAGCGCAAACCAGCAAATATGATTCAAAGGTACTCTGCACTCGTCGAACACCCACAAAGTAGGGTATTTTAGAAATTCGAATTTGTGTTTGTTTTAAAATCTACACCCTAAAGCCTTGGATTTTCTTTATAAATATATGTATGTAACAACTAAAAGAAAAATGGAATGATATTGAGTTTAAGTGGAAAACAACAAATGAACAATATGTGATATAATGATATGTTATTCGAATATTATCAAATGTCTAAATACAAAACAACTAACTCTAATACCTTTCCCTGTACAAGGGATAAATATTGCTTATAAAACCCCTCATCCCGCCCACTGTTTTCGCTTAACGTTTATTTAATTTGTACCACAGTGTCACCACTGTCAGTACGTGCATCACCGCCATAACGCTAACCATTAGTATAATACAATCGCTTGTACTAATATCCGATATCATCATAAATTTCAAAAACACTTTAGGACTACGGAAGTGACAGTACATGACACCCTCGGGACAGGGTAAGAAACCACGATCCATGCCATAAAAAGAATTAAGTGAACCATGGAAGCCAGCTCGAAAATAGCTAATGTGCCACATCCAACGGAAGATCGGTGTAATATCAATGTAGCGTGAACAGAAACCAAAGACGGAGAACATGACAGCCAATATGGGACCCAGGAAGACAGCAATCTGTAATGCCGGGAGAGTAATGTATTAGATAATTTTAATCGATAAATTGTTGCGTATATAGTACTCACCCTTGTTGGTAGGGTAGCCCCCACAAAGAGGCCCCATGACTGGGCACTTAATGTTACCAAGATAATAAATAAGGCAAAATAGTAGATTCTAAAGGCACCATCTATGTCATTCTTGGTTAGGAATACACTAACAGCGATGTAAACTACAGCGCACAGACACTAAAAAAGATGAAAAGAAGTAAAGTAAAATTACAATGAAATTATATTTGTAGAAATTTGTTTATTTATTACACTATGACACAATTTAGTGGTCATTGTCTCAGGAGTGAACCAAACCAATATCAAACGATAGCATTTGACCTCAGTGACAAAACCCTAAACTCCATTTTGCTCCACTACGTCACAATTTTTTTTCATGTCTTCGGAGACCTATATTAAAACAATCAGAGGAATATTTTCTCGGAACATTTTAGCCCTCTAGCTCCCACCCGTATGAGACATTTTTGGCCCAATTTTGAATAACTGTTTAAAAGTCAACTTTGGGCGGAGATTAAGGATTAGAATCTTTGATAGAAATATTCTTTGATAGAAATATTTTACTAAGAGTCACCCAAGACAAATAACCTCTACGAGTCAAAGGTTATAAAATAAAAAGAAAATTAAATGTTAATGAAATGTTAAAAAAGTCTATTTTTGAGCAAACATTGCAACACACTTTTTCGGGAGTGAAAAAAACCAATATCAAACGATAGCATTTGACCTCAGTGACAAAACCCTAAACTCCGTTTTGTTCCACTACGTCACAACTTTTGTATACAGTGGGTTAAAGTTTGATTTTTTTAGTCAAAAGTCAAATTAAAGGAAATTGAAAATCATGTGTAAAAATAGGTTTTGGAAGGTTCATGTCTGCAGACATACATTCAAATTTTGAGAGAAACATTTCATCAGAAGATTCGAACCCTCGAGCTCCTACCCTTAGGATAAATTTTGAAAATCAGCTTAAAAGTCAAATTTCTCAAAATATTCAAAATGGGTGGCAGATAGAGTGTTAAAATGTTTCGATGAAATATTCCCCGGAAAATGTAGGTCTCCGAAGACATGTACTATCCCAAATCTATTTTTTTACACATGATGTTTCATTTCCTTTTATTTTACATTTGACCAAAAAAATCTAACTTTCAACCACTGTAAACAAAAATGGTGATGTAGTGGAGCAAAATGGAGTTTAGGGTCTTATTACTGAGGTCAAATGCTACCGTTTGATATTGGTTTGGTTCACTCCCAAAAAAGTTAGTTGCACTGTTTGCTCAAAAATAGACTTTTTAACATTTCATTTTGATTTTATTTTGGAACCTTTGACTTGTAGAAGTTATTTGTCTTCGGTAACTCTTAGTGAAATTTTTCGGAGAATATTTCTATCGAAGATTCTAATCCTTGAACACCGTCCAAAGTTGACTTTTAAACAGTTTTTCAAAAGTGGGCCAAAAATGTCCCATACGGGTGGGAGCTAAAGGGTTAAAATGTTTCAAGAAAAAATTCCCCTGATTGTTTTAATATAGGTCTCCGAAGACATGAAATACCCCAAACGTATTTTAAAAGTTGATTTTTTATATTCTTTGATTCGACTTTTGACCAAAAAAATGAAACTTTAAACCACTTTAAAAAAAATTTGTGACGTAGTGGAGCAAAATGGAGTTTAGGGTTTTGTTACTGAGGTCAAATGCTATCGTTTGATATTGGTGTGGTTCACCCCCGAACCAACTGTTGCACTGTGTTATCTAAGCTTAGTTTTCAAGTAAAAAAATGCAAGTTTATTTTCATGTTTAGAACCACTACAAATGTTTTAAGTTTTGGTGAAAACTTAAAAACAAAATACAATCCTATTAAAAGCAATTGGTGTTAATTATTAAATGGTATTTGTTTTTTAATGCCTTTGGGACCCTTTAACAATATTTTAATAATCCGATACCGCACGCTTCATCAACAATTCCATCTTTTCATCTCTATGCCAGATGATGATAGATATTCCCGTTGTTCACATCATTAATTTTTGTTATGCAATACAAATATTTCACTTTCTTGAACAAAATAGTGATAAACTAATAATAAACACATCATTTAAAAAGGAATTTAGAACCTTTGCACACTTCTACTCAAAAAGGCTATAAAAAGTAACGACTTGTACAAACAAAACTTGCTAATAAATACAAATATGTGATATTTATATAGTATGTTTTAGCAAATCCATCCTAGATGACACAATGAACGCATATTTAAACGAGTAATTTACTAAAATAACAGCAATTAAAAGAAACACCGCTGATATGCAACTTCCCTACAGTAGCAAGTAAAATTGTCACCTAATAATAGCGTAAATAAACAATATCGAATGTTCTTAATCACATAACAATTAAAGACAAGTCTAAATACTATTATAAATTATTCGCAGGAATATAAAATTGTATTAAGTGCTGCAAATGTTTAATTAGTAATCAGTTGTATCTAAACGGGGGGAATGACGTTTGTGAAGTAAACAGCAATTACTTTGCAACAGAGTTTCAGCATTAAATGTTGTATTGTTTAAACTCAGCTAGATATTTATAATATAAACGTGCCAGTAAAGGAAAGGATGATGCTAGATTTAGAAATTGCATATCCGTGGAGAAGATATATGCAACAAAATATTTCTTTTTAATTGACTTAAGTAACACTATGACACAATTTGATGGTTATTGTCTCGGTGGTGAACCAAACCAATATCAAACGATAGCATTTTACCTCAGTAACAAAACCCTAAACTCCATTTTGCATCACAAGTTCACAATTTTTGTTTGCAGTGGTGTAAAGTTTGATATTTTTGGTCAAATGTCGAATCAAAGAATATGAAAAATCACCTGTAATAATACGTTTGGGGTATTTCATGTCTTCGGAGACCTATATTAAAACTATCAGGGAATATTTTCTCGGAACATTTTAACCCTCTAGCTCCCACTTGTAATGGACATTTTTGGCCCAATTTTGAAAAACTGTTTTAATGTCAACTTTGGAGGGAGGTTAAGGCTTAGAATTTCGATAGAAATATTATCCAGAAAATTTCACTAAGAATCACCGAAGACAAATAACCTCTACGAGTCAAAGGTTATAAAATAAAAAGAAAATTAAATGTTAATGAAATGTTAAAAAAGTCTATTTTTGAGCAAACATTGCAACACACTTTTTCGGGAGTGAAAAAAACCAATATCAAACGATATTATTTGACTTCAGTAACAAAACCCTAAACTCCATTTTGCTCCACAACGTCACAATTTATGTTTACAGTAGTTTAAAGTTTGATATTTTTGGTCAAAAGTCAAATAAAAGAAAATTAAAAATCATGTGTAAAAATATATTTGTTATGTGTTTTTATTTGGTGAAACGAGTAAGATGTTCATTTTGATCCAGCACGTCAGGATTTTTTTATTTCCTTGTCCCGAGCCTGAGATCATATGTTTTTTGGGTCGATGAAACCAAATCTGATGTCTGTTAATCCTTATTACGTCAGGTTTATGACATAACCTCAAAAAACCCAAAACTAGGGTCGAAGTTAACCGTTTTTGAGGTTTGAAACTGGAACTAAATAGTCAAAATTTGCTATCGAAACAGCGATTCTTCAACTAAGACGCAACGGAAATTATGCGCCAATTTGAAAAAAAACACAAATGGGCGATAAAGTTCGATAAGATATGATCATTAATGAATCAAACACAATCTGTGCGACCGAGATGCAAAAATTAGTGGTGGTCGGTCATACATTTTACCCATCTGGTAGGCACCATGGCTGATTTCATATAAATACTAGTAAGAACATTTTAGTCGAGAAAACCGACTTACATATACCCTCACATATTGATGTTATTACTTGATTTCTAAAGTGGGCGGACTTGGCTAGACTTCAAATTTTGTTCTCGAAAACATTATCTTGATTTATCTTTACTAAATTCAGAATTTGGTCACGATCGCGTTGGGTGTATTGATATTATTATTATTGATATTACTTCATTTCTAAAGTGGTACATTTGTATGGAATTGTATGTTATCAAAATTCAGAATTTGGCTACGATCTAAAGTGCCGCCCACTGGTACATTTGTATGGGAGGTACCAAAAGGGGCAATGAGTTCTGCAAAACTTTATCCTGATTTAGCTTTACCTTATAAAGAATTTGGGCATGACCGCGTTAGGTGTATTAAAAATATTAATCGATTTGAAGAGTGGGGGAAGTGGTACATATGTATTAGGGATGTAACGAACGTTCGCATTCGCATATGCGAATGCGAATTATTCGCATCATTTTGTACATTCGCTTTCGCATTCGCATTCGTATAAATATATATTTCAATATTCGCATTCGCTTTCGCAAACAATATATTCCAATATTCGCAATTGCATTCATACAAGTAATAGTAATAATGTGACTGATGACGGCATGGAAGACATTACGTTTTCAGTCTCTCATGCAATAAAATTGTTAGCTGAATACAATAAAGAGAAAAAAACTAATGTTTCAGAAGATCCTTTATTGTGGTGGAAACGAAACAGCTCGAAATACCAAAAGTTAGTACCTTTGGCACGCCAGTTCTTAGCTACGCCTCCGGGAAGTGTTCCCAGCGAACAGTTGTTTAGTGGGGCCGGGCTTATCTGTGATCCACTAAGAACTAGATTGCATAGCGAAAAAGCAGCGAAGCTTCTTTTTGTAAAATACAACTTGTCTCTACTAAACTTTGAATACTGAATACGTCAAAGTTTTCGAAAGTAAATAAAATTATTGTTTAGATACCTTAAAGATTGAATTTCTGAGAATTATATACATTTTTGTTTTTGTTTTACTTTGAAATCCATATTTTATGCTTAATTACTTAACTGGAATACATATTTTTATTTGAAAAGGCAGACAGTAGGAATGAAACTAAATTATTATTTTACGTTAACAATTTTTTGCCATTCGCTAAACTATTTTGGAATTTTCGCTTTCGCATTCGCATTCGCAAAAACCAAAAATAAGTATTCGCATTCGCTTTCGCAAAAAAAATATTCCAATATTCGTATTCGCATTCGCATTCGCTAAAGCACATTCGTAACATCCCTAATATGTATAGGAGGTACCAGAAGGGGCGTGGCTAGACTATCGGTTTTTTCTCCAAAACGTTATGCCCTTTATTTGGGCACGATCGCGTTGGGTTTTTTGATATTATTATTAGGGGATGTACCAGAAGGGGCGTGGCCATGTGGCATTTTCAAAACCGTAAGTAGTTTTGGGGAAATATTAATTTGTGCTAAATTTCAAAACATTTGGTTGCGCCTTTTGAAAGTTATCGTGCCTACCAGCCGGACGGACAGACAGACAGACGGACATGGCCCAAACGACTTAAAAAGTATTTGCTTCAATGAAACGTAGATTCTAAAGTGGTTCCTTCAAAATTTCAAATGATATATACCCTCCTACCTGTAGGGTGATAATATAAAAAATAAAAAAAATGTATGGGTCCACCTTAACGATTTTAGATAGATGGGATTGCAAACATATTGGGAAACGGTCATACATTTGACCTTTAGAGCAAATATTATAAATTTTTATAGTTGTATTTAAGCACCCGTAAGGGGGTAAGTATTTTCAAAAAAAAAAAGTAGTAGGGAACTTTTAAATTGTACACCTCTAGGAGGCACCATGGGAGCGACTTCATATAAAAATGACTTCATATAAAAATTATTAAAATAAACTGTTGGGGTTGCAAACATATTGGGGGTCGGTCATACAATTGACTCCTATAGGGACTTCCACCGCTCTAACTGTCTCAAAGATGAAAGGTTGTATTGAAGCTCCCTAAGGGGGCGAAGATAGGAGATAGGTATGTTTGGAAAAAATGTTAGAAGAGAAAAATTACCGGGCCTCGGTCATACATTTTACCCCTCTAGAAGCGACTCCAGAAAAAAATTGCAGGTATTGGAGTGACATGAATTCTAAATTGAAGCGCAAACCAAGTGAAGTGAATACAGAGAGGTATATCGCCGTGCTACAAAACTTTGTTACTCCATCCCTACTTGTAGGGATTTTTGCCAAAAAAATCTTGTGTGGGGAGAAACGGACAGATTTTTTTATTCCCGTGAAATGTAGGGATTTTTTATAATTTGCTTATAAAGCATGCAAATCGAGGTATATTCAAAGAAAACTATAAACATTTTTATGGAAGATTACATATACAATTTATTATTTATACATAAACGATTACAGGGAATTTGAATTGGCATCCAGCCAAGATAAATTAAAAATAGCAGAATTAGTATTAGCCGACATACAAAATAAGTGTAACAAGCTTATTTGATTTTTTAAAAATATGTATTAAATTACTTCAACACTTTAAATTCTCTTTTTCAATCAAAAAACCATTAGTACATGTTCTCCATTCTGAATCGACAAAAATATTTTTAAAGCTGGGTCAAAACTTTATAAAAAAAATCTGAGTTAAAGTTTAATTGCGCTGTACGATCACCCCATATTACTTTGCCAATTGAAAATATATACGTCGGTACTGAATTTGAAGAGCTGTTAAAAACATTTCCTCCGTCAGAGGACTGCCAGGTAAAAACCGATTCCCTTAAGTTCTATATAACCGCTGTTGAGGAGACGCAACGTCGGCTTCGATTAAAATAAGTCTCGACTTTAAAGGAATTTAAACGTAGGGAATTTTCCAAAAATCCTCTGGCATCACTGCTCCAGCGCTACAGTTTTTAGCAAGTTGGCCAACATGTTTCAACTCCAACGACTCTTTCAGTGCTGTTTGAAAAATTGTTAGGAAAAATGTAACAACAAAAAGAGGTGACGTTAACTTATCCTAATGGTCTTTTTTTGTTTGGGGATACCTAATAAGTAAAAACAGACCTTAATTCTTGAAGAATTAAGAAAGAATATATGCAATAAAAAAGGGAAGATTTTTAACCAAAAAAAAACCCAAATTCTACCTAAGAAATTTGCTTCTTTCTAAAACATAATACTTATACAATAATATTTGTTAATTTCCCTTTACACCTACTTGTTTATAGACAAATGAGAACGTCAGCTGGTTGAGAAGCTTTCACTAAACATACCGATCGTCACTATATTGGGGCCGATAACATGGATTTTCATCATTATCATGCCACGCCTGGTCCCTTAATATTTGTTAACTTTTTTAATAAGTCTAACTGTTGTTTCAAAAAAAAAGCCGAAAGAAATTTCTTTGCTAATCGCATAACATTCGCATAGCATTCTTACTTACCTGAAATGGAACTTCAAATGTCAGCAACGACAGAAAGTATGGCCCCAGGTTATACCAGCGATTGAAATGTTCACGTTTCAACATACCAATTTCCAGGGGAACTGTAAAAATAAATGAAGATTACGAAAAAGAGAATAACAAAAATTAACATCTTATATACATTGAGCAAAAGAATAGATATCGCACAAAAAGTTTGTTAATAATTAAAAAAATTAAAACTTTCAAATTTAAACGATATTAAAGGAGAACTGCATAGAAAACCTACAAATGTTTCTTTAACTCTTTTTATTGTGTAATTTGTTACATTTAAATTTAGCATTGTAACTTTAAATAGATTTCCACACACTATCGTGCTATATTTAATATGAAATACACAGAGAACAATTGTATATCTAATGATTCATTTGATCTTTAAACAAAACAAAACCTATATCAACACATTGCATAAATAATTGATTAGCCTTAAATGCCAACAGATTTTACAGCTGTCATCATTTCTGCCATTCATTCATAAAATAAAGAGAACATTTTAAATTTCTAATTGGATTAACATTAGCTACAAATACTAAGTTGTAAAACATATTAACATGTATCTCAACTAGCTTTTGAATAAATTAACAAGCAAAGACAGAATAGAACGCATGAAATGCTGCAACAGCATCTGGTGCTGATCTTAGACTTAGACTAACAGCTAGACATAACAAGATAGACAGACAAACGAACAAACATTTTAGAAATTAAATTAACTAGTTTATTGAACCGAAAATAACAACAAATCACGTTTTAAGACAAAGCAAAAACAAAAAAAAAACGCCAACACATTTGAAAAAAAAATTCAGTACCTATTGAATAGACAAACGATTTCGAAACAAAATTTGGCAATATGTGCACAGAATAGAAATGAAGGCAGTGCTGTAATTATAAGAAATATTCCAAGGACTCTAAAAGACTTAGATGCAACCAAATTAAATTTTAATATTATTAATATTACAAATGTGGAATAACAAAAAC
The DNA here is from genome assembly GCA_964034835.1 of Muscina levida. Taxonomy (NCBI): domain Eukaryota; kingdom Metazoa; phylum Arthropoda; class Insecta; order Diptera; family Muscidae; genus Muscina; species Muscina levida. Next base: position 151,599,197 of record OZ035881.1, read on the forward strand.
CAGTAAAAAAAAGTTTGGGCACGATTGCGTTAGGTGTATTGATATTATTACTCCATCTCTATACTGGGCGGAATGGTACATTTTGTATGGGCGAAACCAGAAAGGTTGTGGCCATGTAGCCCATTGGCAATACCGTAAGTAGTTTTGGGAAAATATTAACCCATGCAAAGTTTCAAAACGTAATCTTTTGTAAGTTATCGTGTGTACCAGCGGAACAGACAGGTGATGGGTGTATTGATATTATTACTCGATTCCTAAAGTGAGCAAAGCGATACATTTGTATGGAAGGAGATACCAGAAGGGGCGTGATTAGTCTTCCAGATTATTTCTTTAAAACTTTATCCTACTTTAGCTTTACTGAATACAGAATTTAAGTACGATAGCGCTTAGTGTATTGATATTGTTACTCGATTTTAAAAGTGGGCGGAATGATATATTTGTATGGAGGTACGAGTACCAAAAAGGTCGTGGCCATGTAGCCCATTTGCATTACCGTTAGTAGATATAGAGAAATAAAGGGTGGTTAAATTGAAAGGGCCGATGTTGAATGTCAACCACACCTAGACGTCAGGTTCTTTTCTGCATTTCATTTGACGAAGCTAACCGGTCTTAAAACGTTATCGAAGATGTTTCCCGACTGCTAAATCCTCTTTACCATTCCAAACGTCGTTAATGGTCAGAATGGTAAATGGCAACAGTGAATAATCAATTTTCGAAGAAAATCATCAGTGATGAGGTACATTTTCACCTCAGTGGATTCGTCAATAAGCAGAATTGCCGCATTTGGGCGAATGCTAATCCAAGAGTGATTGTCAAAAACTAATGCACCCACAAAAAGTGACTGTTTGGTGCAGTTTATGGGCTGGCGGCATCATCGGGCCGTATTTTTTCCAAAATGAGGCCGGTCAGGCAATTACTGTGAATGGTGTTCGCTATCGTGAGATGATAACGCTATTTTTATGGCCAGAAGATATGGATGTGGACAATATGCAGTTTCAACAGAACGCTGCCACTTGCCACACAGCTATCAAAACAATGGCTCTTTTGCGCGACAAATTCAATGGCCGTGTTTTCTCACGTGGTGGCGATGTCAATTGGCCGCCAAGATTATGTGATTTGATACCGTTGGACTTCTTTCATTGGGATTATTTGAAAGAAAATGTGAACGTCGGTAAGCCAGTAACAATTCAAGAGCTAAATGATGAGATAATTAGGCACATTAACAGCATAAAACCTCAATTATGCCTCAGCGTTATCGACAATTTTGGACTATCGGATGGAGGTAAGCCGCCTAAGTCGCATCCATCATTTTGCCGATATTTTGTTCCATAAATAAATAACCTTACCAATATTATCATAATAAAAAGAAATCACAATAATTTCCTAAATAATTTGCTTCTTATTCAAGATCAATATCGGCTCTTTACAATAAATTGTACATTTAGTGCAATAAGCTGTACATTTTGGTACCAAGTTCCTTTTCATACCATAATTGTAATTCTTAGTTTAATAAATATACTTTATACAATAATAGTACTTTTTTGTACAATAAATTGTACTTTTTTTTACAAAAAATTTCATATTTGGGTACAATAAACTATACTTTTTAGTACCATAAATGTAAATTTTTTACAATAAATTGTACTTTTAGTACAATAACTATACTTTTTGGTACAATAAATGTACTTTTTGATCAATTAAACTGTACTTTTTGGATACTAGTATTTTCTGTGTATCAAGTATTATCGCTCCCCTTTGCCAACTGAATGAGAAGTACAATTTCGTCTGCAAATTTGAACCTGAAGTGCCGAGTACTATCTGTGTACCAAATTTTATTTCTCTACGGTCAAACTACAGTTATGCCAACCCTCCGCCCACTAATCCAAAATTTAAATTTCGTTTGCATATTCATATTCGTGTATCAAATTGTATCTCTCTGGGACTAAAATACAGCTTTGTCACGCCCCCTTCCCCAAATGATCCAAAATTAATATGTCGTCTGCATATTCATATTCGTGTTGTCGAGTACTATTCGTATACCAAATTTTATCACTCTGGGGCTAAAATACAGTTTGGACATGCCTACTTCGCCCACTGATCCAAAATTTAAATTTCGCCTGCATATTCATATTCGTGTTGTCGAGAAGTATTTGTGTACCAAATTTAATTTCTCTAGGGCTAAAATACAGTTTGGTCATGCCCACTCCGTCCACTGACCCAGAATTAAAATTCCACCTACATATTCATATCCATATTGCCGAGCACTATTTGTGCACCAAATTTTATTTCTCTTGGGCTTAAATACAGTTTGGTTACGCCCACTCCGCCCTCTGATCTAAAAATTTAATTTCGTCTGCATATTCATATTGGTGTAGCCAAGAACTATCTGTGTATCAAATTGTACCTCCATAGCTCTAAAAATATGTTCAGTCACGCCCACTCCACCCACTGGTTCAAAATTAAAAATTCGTTCGCATAATCATATTCGTCGTGCCGAGTACAATCTGTGTATTCAATTTTAACTCCCTAGCTCTAAAAAAATGTTTGCAACGCCCACTCCGCCCAAGGGTCAAAAATTAAAAAAATGTATAACCTACGGTAATTTCCATATAGTACACTAACTGTCTTCCAAATTTCATTGAAATCGGTTCAGCCGTTTAGGCCTGTTTAAGCCCCAAACATACAAACAAACAGACAGACATTCACATTTATAATATTAATAGGATTACGAATTAGGCCTGGGTTTTAAGGTGAATGCAACCAAATACAAAAAAATATTACAAATACGTAAAATATTAACATTATGGCCGGAATATGTCTTCAAGATATCAAACAACTATCCATATTGGCACCGTTACCAATTTAGATGGCTGTCCATTTTTTAAACAAAAAAATTTTAAATATTGCAAATATCTGTATAGTTGAAAACGTTGTGTCAAAACATTGTCCTACTTAAACTTTGTCCTGTTCCCCTAAGGAAACAACTACAGCAAGAGGGTGTTAATATCGTAACGAATCTTTATTTCTATCTGGCACTATGAAGCACACTTAGCATTCTGTGTTGCACAAAATTTTAGTAGTGGTAGCTTAGCTAAACATTACACATACTTATAACACACACACACATTTCCCACCAAAATCCACAAAAATATATTCTCTTAATATAATTACTTCTATGAACCCAGCAGCAAAAAATGTGGTTTTGCATGCCTTCTTGCAGGCCTGTCAAGGCAGTCAGAAGCCCTACCCTTCAAATGCAGTCTTCATTTCAAATTAACATAGGGTGTCATAGGCAGGCAAGGCCTGCACATTCCATTTCTCATTGAAGGCGTTTCAGTAGGCATGCTTATTATGTCCTGCTTGGAGTCCTAATAGCAAGGGCCTTCTATGATGCATTGCTACTGCAGACCAGCTTGCAGGCCTGCAAAAGAGCATTTATAGAAGGACTTAAATAAAAAAAAAAACATATGCGAATTATTTCCACATTAAATGATTTCGTTCTTTTTATACATTTTTAATACAATTTTTCTTACAATTTGTAATAACTATTTTTTTTAAACTCCAGCAGTAGGAATCGAACTCGCGACCTCAGTACTCATAGTTGGGCATGCTACCTACTCGGCTATCATGTGATATAGTTGTTGTACGACAAATAGCACACATGTGGTTCTCATAAACAACAGCATCTGTCTTTCCTTCCCTTAAGAGGCCTGACTACAGGGCTAATCGGAGAAGTGACAAATGCATGGCTATGAACGTCAATTCTGCCTTCTACTAATAGGTCTGTCAACAGGCCTGTTTAAGGCAAGAAAGTTTGCATGCCCTTTGTGCACATATATGGTAATTTGTGGGGTACACAGTAGGGCTGCTCACAGGGCAGATTTTAGAAGGGAAAGATGCATGTCTGCGGGTTCTTTTCTCACCCTAGTAAGAGGCCTCATTGCAGGTCTCATTTGAGAAGCAAAATGTGCATGGGTATGGAATTTTTTGTTAGGCTTAGTGAAGGACTTATTATAGCCTGTATACATGCCTGGAAAAAGAAGGCGTATTTGAATGTCAACAAACTGCCTTTGAAGGCATGTTTGCAGGCATATTTTTACAATGCCTCGTCTTTTCCGCTGCTGGGAATTGTTGATTGCTACCTCTTGCCAAAATTTTAAACAAGTAGTTTAAAGTAGTTCAAGAATTTGTTGCCTCACCTGGGGCTAAGACTAAGATACCACGCAACCTCAATACAATACAGACAGAAAACATACAAATATTGAAAATACTTTAGTATTAAATACATTTTTTGGATAATAAATTTTCGTTTGTCTCAACTTTAACTCCATCGCACACCGTTCATATGTACACATATACTTACATGTTAGAACCACTGCCATTTTGCCGGTATAGACCAAAAGCAATGTTGTGCCATACAGGTAGACATAGTTGCCCAATACCGTCGTGGCCTGAGCACCGACATCTTTGTACAGATAACCGAATATAACCCCGATCACTAAATGCGATATCAGGCGGGCGCAGAGCAGAAACTGAAAAGTTAAAAGAAACAATTTATTACAACGATAGGCAAATAAATATAAACGAGTACAATAATAACAACAACATCAACAAAAAACCTAAAAATTAAACATACTTTAGCCATATCGTTTTTAAATACATAGTATCTCTGACTCTGACTGTGATCATGCAACATGATGTTGAAGTTTAGTGCCAGAATTAATGATGGCTTTGCCGCTTGGCTGCTTGGTTGCATTGCTGCATTGCATTTAACTTTATGTTTCTTAACCAAATAACTATAAAGCGCAGCAGAAGCATTTTGCATTTTGCACCAAGTCACGCTTTTTGGTCTCATAAAGTGTGTGAAGGTCAATTGTAATATCAACACTAAGTGCAACATCATGCTAAGAATGATACGCCTGACTAGTTGAGTGCAGATACATAGGTATTTGATTAACATCATTTGGTAAACGACCAGCGAGTAGGTGTTGGGATTGTGGACCATCCTTAAGATAGTTTAGGGTCAATGCATGTATCTTTATGATATTTGTTTTTTGCGAAGCTGATAAGTTTTTGTAAAATGACATTGATCGGCGATGATAGTTCACAACACTTAGAGTAAGATAGTCTACGTGTGTGACGGTCTACTTAAGGAGTTGGACAATTGGAGTAAAGGCTAAGGGTAATCTTAGCTAATTTAACAGAAGTTTTTTTAATAGTTGCTTATTGAGTTGATATAGACAACATTGTTTACATTTTGGCAAAAACTGCATGATGTTACTGCAGTCTCCTCAAGCATCTGCAACACCATGTTCACAGGAAAATACGTAAACTATGGTGTCACAAACGAATTAATTATCCAAAATAAGTCATACAAGTGACCTCTAACCAAACGATAGTGTACTTGATAATTTAGTTTATATTAAAAGCAGATAAACATTTTGTAATTTATGATCTCAACATAATAAATTTTAGACTCTTGTTTACAATTTAATTGGACCAGAAACAATCATGTCTAAAAAAAAACAAGACATACATAACATTAGTGGTTATACTTGAAATCTGCAATAATATCACAATGATATTCCAAAGTTACTTCTCTATATGATGTTTACTGTGTTTCGTTTAATAACACTATGCAACAAATGACGACTTTTTGAAAAATACAAAAACGGGATAGTATAGGTTCGATTCTACTATCGAAGGGTAATAAAACCCTATACTCAGTTTGGCGAGATTGGTGACCAATTTTTTTTTATGGGCCCCTAAAGATTCTCAAAATCAGTGAGCCCCATGCCCCTCGGAAAACATGTATAACTTAACTATTTGTTAACCGATTTTTACAAAAAAATATGCGTTTAACTCGTGATAGCGTGCACATTCTGAATAAAGTAGTAAACATTGGGGTGTCCTTATAAAATAGTGGCTACAAACTTCGTCAAACTTAAAAAATAGTGAAAAAGTCACAAAAGTTTGAAATTTCGAGGCAAAAAACAGACATTTATGATAAGTTATCAATAGAACTATATATACCATTGGAAAGGCCGTAGTCTCTTCTTTATAAAACAGCTGAGAAACTTCAAATTGGTTGATATTCAACCACGTTACCGGCTTTTAAGTGCGTAAAGGTTCGAAAAACCGGTATCAACTTGGACTTTATGAGCTATTTAGGTTGCCTAGACACGTTCAGATTAGATTGATATGTTCACGAAAGTTGTTTACCTTTACCAGGGCTACAATTTTGGCGAACAGTGTTAGAGGAAAATTTGGACTCCCTCAAAGTAATGCTCAAAAAAGTGAAAAAATAATAAATTCTTCTTCAATTTTTTTTGAAAAAGGGCAGGAATAACCAACCTTTTTGACATAATTTGTTAATAAAGTTAGTGCGCAAAACTCCCACCTACATTATTGCCGAATACAGTTTAGCGCTATCACGAAGTGTGAGTTAGCTGTTGGACAAAAACTGATCACACCTTTTTGCATGGGGCTCACTGATTTTGAGAATCTTTAGGGGCCCATAAAAAAAAATTGGTCACCAATCTCGCCAAACTGAGTATAGGGTTTTATTACCCTTCGATAGTAGAATCGAACCTATACTATCCCGTTTTTGTATTTTTTTCACTGTTGCACTGTGTAATTTATGACCCTGTAACTACTGCATATTATATTATATAAACTTTAAATTTGTTGCAAAGGCAGCACTTGGGGACATTAAAAACTGTTATGAATTGTTTATGCTTAAAGTAAACTTAAAGACCGTAAACATTTAATAGTTTTGTGGGAAATACAAAACAAGCCTCAATAGCCCCTTAATGTTCGCAACACAACAAAGTACATAAGAAGTAATAAGTTATTTTGAAAATTAACTATAAACATTACTCACATAATTGCGTCGCGAACATACTAAAATGCGTTGCAACAACAATAGGTACTGCATAAAAAACGACGCTTTCGCAAACTTCTCTGTGCCACAGGTGGTTTCATCACTGGCCAACTGTTGTTTCGGTTGCGGTTGCGTTTGCTGCTCATGCGCATCCAGGTTAATGTCTTCTTGCAACGCCGGCGTTTTAGCCGCCGCACCATTAAGGGCCTTCATTTCTTCTAAGGCCAGGTCGTCCGTGACGGGCTTTACGTAATCGAAGGTTGGAAATTGTGTCTTAGATGTGTCGGCATTGTGGGTTTTGTTGCCATTTGTCAAATTACACTTGGCAAAGTCGCAATTTTCCGCTGAAAATGATGGTAATGTATAAAAGAAAATATTACATTTAATTGAAAGAGAAAACTGAAATTAAATGGGTTGGAATTAATGACATAGTTTAAAAAACTAGTGAAATTTTTATTACGCTTGAGTTCAATTTATTTGATAGCCTACATAAGAGATGGTTAGATACGGACTACTACGAACATAAGAAACATTTCGGCAGTACAATTAGTGACACCGAACGGAAAAATCGGTGCACCACAGAATATACAACTTATATGAAATTCTGTCATTATATACATTTTCTAAATATTTTCAACATTTCAATTATACATTAAATTTTTAATATTATTGTTTTTTTTTTATATATAATTTGTACTATTTTTATTGTTTTTAATATTTTTAATATTAAATAATAAATAATTGCCAATAGAACTGATCTTAAACCGAAATATGACAATATCATAACACAGTACAACACATGATTTGCCAACTCAATTCTGTGAACTGTATGTGAAATTAGACCCAAAAAGAAGAATTTCTGCATCATTCGTTTTGTCTTCTTACCTGCGATTTGAAGTTAGTATCGATTTGAAGTTAGTACTATCGTATAGGGGAATTTATCACGTTTTAGGCCCTGTTGTTTGACATAACTCGACAACCACTAGCCCAATTTAGTTAAAATAAATTTTAAAAAATTAAGAATTACAATTCCCTTAATCTGTTCATATATTGTTTTCCTATACAAGTAACACTTTCGAAGTTAAAAATGAATGTATGAAGGGAAAAAATTATTTTTTGCCTAAAAATTTAAATTTTTTTTTTTAAAAATACATAAAAAATCCAAAATGGAAAAAAGTTTCAAGTCTAGTTATTTTTTCGCAAAGTCACATAACCTATGAGCAAAATGAGACAAAGATCATAAAAATCGATGCACGCGTTTCGCTTTTATTCGCAATTGAGTAAATGTATGAATTTCAAAAATTTGCTCGAGATATGCACAACATTATTTGGAGAAAACATTGACACCTTTTTCATGATTCTGAGAATTAAAAAAAAAAGGAATAAACAAAAGGTTATTTGATTTTTATGATTGCGGTAATAAATGTACGTGGACAATTAATGGGAAAGTGGACCTTTTTATTATTTGGGTTTTTCCGGTGGCTACCTATATGATTTTTTTAAAGAAATTGCACCCACATTTAAGGGTGGTCATTATTTGGAATGTTTTGCACAGTTTGAAACGTACAAGTGCTGAATCAGGTATATAGCCAGCCGCCCTTAAAATATGCGCCCATTTATAAGTACCTGGCAGTAAAATATTCAAAAATACGTAGTATTTATAGGTGTGCATTGATCGATTTTTGGCATTCAGCCAGTGCCGACGAACTCGAACAGTAAAAGTGATTTTTCTCCAGTTTTTTAAAAGTGAATAACAACAAAACATAAAATATATCAATATGGAAAACAACAAGTGCCCATATTTGGATGAATATTGTTACGTTTGTGGTCATATCGTCCGAAAAATACAGAAAAAAGATCGAAAAAATTTGTTTACTGAGCAATTCAAAACCGCGTATTGTAATTATTTCGATGAAGCAGATTTAAGTGGTGGAAATGATATCCCAGGTTTAGTGAAAAAATTGGGAATGGATTATATCGCTGGCGACTGGCGTTTATTCATCGATGGTTCAGTTCCTAGTTTGAAGGCTGTGCTGCTGCACAAACAAAATAAAAAACCATGCACTCCATTGGGATTCAGCACAACTATGAAATTTGAAGAAAATCAAATACGATGAACACAAATGGAACATTTGTTGCGATCTGAAGGTGGTCAACATACTACAAGGGATTATAGAAAAGGGCGGATATCCATAATACTTCTGCTTCCTTTGTAATTGGGATTCACGATACAAAGGAAATCAATATCAATGTAAAGATTGGAAAGGAAGAACTCCCGAGCTCAACAAACAATTAAAATTACGCAATGAACCTATGATAAAGGACCTGGATGATATTTTGTTGCCACCGCTCCACATGAAACTGGGAATAGTTGGGAAATTCGTTGAAGTGGTGGTTAACGGCGCCTTTGACTGTTTGAAATCCATCTTTCCGAAACTCAGTGATGAGAAAATTAAAAACGGTACGTATCGTACTCTGTATTTCAATATTGTCATATCTTAATTTGTTAATTTCTATACATTCGCATTACCAATAATTTTTTCGTTTTTCTTATGTATTTAAAACAGGTATTCTCAATGGACCTGATATTCGGAAATTGATCAAAAGTGATTCTTTCACACATTTGCATTCAGAGCATCACGACCACCAACATGCATGGAACGCATTGAAAGAAGTAATAGAAGGCGTTCTAGGAAAGAACCGTGTCCAGCGAGAAGAGATACAGCAACGAGTGGACAGGTTGCTGTTTTATTTCGAAAAAATCGGTGCATCCATGACGCTGAAATTGCATTTCTTGCACCACCACCTCGATACTTTTTTGGCACAATCACCTCAGGAATCAGACGAACAAGGAGAGAGGTTCCACCAGGTGACCATGCCATTTGAAAAGCGGTTCAAAAGCAAAAAATTGGATGCATTGCTTGCGGAGGTTTGTTGGTGGAGTTCCACAATTATGCAGTTTGAAGAAAGCACCGAAGATGAAGACATTGAAATTGGTGGACACAGTGAAAGAAACACGCCCTTGAATAGTATGTGTATCTCGGATGACGATACAGACTCAGACCATGAATATGAACAACCTACGAAGAAAACAAGATCATCAGAACCACAAGCTTCAACTTCTACAAGGATGGATATTGCCAATAATTGAAAAAATGTTCTAAATTTTGTTTTTATGCATATTATAATTGCGTATTAATTGCATATTATTTTATTTTCATTAAGTTTTTATAAATAAAATATTTTTTTGCATGATAATTTTTTAATTTATATTTTTATTTTTATTTTAAGGGTGGTGGCTATAACTGATTTTTGAAATTCATACCTTTACTCAATTGCGAATAAAAGCGAAACGCGTGCATCGATTTTTATGATCTTTGTCTCATTTTGCTCATAGGTTATGTGACTTTGCGAAAAAAATAACTAGACTTGAAACTTTTTTCCATTTTGGATTTTTTATGTATTTTTAAAAAAAAAAAATTAAATTTTTAGGCAAAAAATAATTTGTTCCCTTCATACATTCATTTTTAACTTCGAAAGTGTTACTTGTATAGGAAAACAATATATGAACAGATTAAGGGAATTGTAATTCTTAATTTTTTAAAATTTATTTCAACTAAATTGGGCTAGTGGTTGTCGAGTTATGTCAAACAACAGGGCCTAAAACGTGATAAATTCCCCTATACGATAGTACTAACTTCAAATCGATACTAACTTCAAATCGCAGGTAAGAAGACAAAACGAATGATGCAGAAATTCTTCTTTTTGGGTCTAATTTCACATACAGTTCACAGAATTGAGTTGGCAATCAATTAACTGAAAAATGTTGTACTGTGTAATTCATTGCATTTCAACAAAAAACAAAATCAAGCGCATTTTTAATATTTTTTAAAAAATTTTATATTTTTAGTATTTTCAATATTGTTGATATTTTAAATAATTTTAAAATTGTTTAAAATTTTAATATTTTTAATACACTTAATATGTTTAATGTTTTTTTATATTTGTAATCTTTTCAACATTTTTAATATTTTGAATAATTTTCTTCTTTTTAATGTTTTTAGTATTTTCAATATTTTTAATTGAGTATTCGTGGCTGAATCCGAAACAGCTGTACAGACTGAAAGGGCATTATGAGAATATCATTCTGCTAAAACACTTCTTTCATGAAATGCTCGTGATTTGGAAATAAATTTTAAATCAATGTTCAAATTAACAGACCGAATAAAACAAAAATTTTTTTAAATTGTTAAATATTTTTAATATTTTTAAAATTTTTAATATTTTTGGTATTTTTAATATTTTTAATAATTTTAATATTTTTAATATTTTAACTATTTTCAATATATTTGTTATCTTTAATATTCTTAATAAATTTAAGTAATTCTTTTTTAATAATTTTATTATTTTTTATATATTGAATATTTTTAATATTTGTAATATTTGAAATTTTATTCTTATTTTTAACATTATTAGTGTTTTTAATATTTCTTACATTTATTTATTTATTTTTTAATGTATTTAGTATTTTCAATATTTCTAAAATTTTTAATATATTTATTATTTTTCTTATTTTTGATGTTTTTAAGATTTTAATTGTTATTTTTAATATTCTTAATAGTTTTTAATAACTCTTTTTTAATAATTTTATTATTTTTGATATATTAAATATTTGTAATAATTTAATTATTCTTTTTTTAATAATTTTATTATTTTTAATATTCTTAATAATTTTTAATAACTTGTTAATATTATTATTATTTTAATAATTTTTTTAATTTTAATATTTAAAACATATTTGATATTTTTTTCATTTATGACATTGTTAACATTTTTATATTTTTAATATTTTTAAAACTATCTATATTTTAAATATCTATATATATAAAAATGAATTGCTGTGCAGTTGTCTCAAAAACGGCTGGACCGATTTTCAAATTTTTTTTTTGTTTTGTTCGCTATATCTTCCGGATGGTTTAAAAGCTTTTTTTTCAAAAAGTGGGCTACGCCACGCCCCTTTTTTCAAATATCGCTCTGACGGCTTTTCCAATAGTCCGATTGAATTTTACCATGAGGTACTGTTGACCTGTAAATAGTTCCTGACTACATTTGGTTGTAATTGGATAAAGGGGCGTGGCACCGCCCATACAACTTGAAATTTAAAAAGGGTATATTTCATGAACTATCAGAGGTATGAAGATGAGATTTGGTATATATGTTGTTGGAGCATTATTTATTACAGGCAGGGTGGAAGTGGGCGGTGCCACGCCCCCTTTTCAAAAATCGCTCTGACGGCTTTTCTAATAGACCGATATATACGATAATTTTAGACAGTGATACTGATGATCTGTTGATAGTCTCTGGCTGTACTTGGATGTGATTGGATAAAGGAGCGTGGCACCGCCCATACAACTTGAAATGTAAAAAGGCTATATCTCATGAACTATCAGAGGTATGAAGATGTGATTTGTTACATATGCTGTTGTTACAGTATGAATTACAGTAAGCATGGAAGTGGGCTGTGCCACACCTCTTTTAAAATAATCAGTTATTACTGCCATAGTAATAGTTTGATCGTCCTTAAAATTAATTTTTTTCCCGCAAAAATCGTATACCAATGTCGGAATCTACCATGAATTTCAAAAAAATATCACCAATAATTCTTGTGTCTAAAATCACTTCCTAACTTGCGCTGGGAAGCATGAAGGTTTCAGATAAAGATTTTTTTTTTTGGTTTTACATGAGCACAAACCGAAAACTTCAGATATATATTTTTGAGACCTTCTGCGTAATTCTGTCTTCCCAACAAACTAAATGAGATATTACAGAAGCAAACCTATGTATTGGTTAAAAAGTTATGGCGCAGAATATTGGACGGGATTCCAAACACTGTCAAAAATATACCATTCTCTTCGTCTTGGTCTCCAAGCATCAGAATGGTAGGTCAAAATTACAGCCGTGGCCAATCAGTCTGAAGTTTTCGATAATTGCTCATACACTAAAAAAATATCTCCACCTAAAATCTTCATGCTTCTCAGCGCGAACTTCGAATTGGTTTTAGACATATACTTTCTTAGTGAAATTTTCTTAGAATGGAAGCCATCGACGCTGTAGAAGTTAGTGTAAAAGGGACTCGAATTTATCGAACCGACGCCGTTCTCAGCAACTAGGTCTCTGCAAATGCTGAGGAAAGATCTTGACCTACATCTATATAAGATCCAACTGGTAGAAGAACCAGTGGATCATCAATTGATTTTGTTATTTCTCATGTCATTGCAAATCATTGGGAGAAGAAATGGTTCCAACACGACGGCGTAACAAGCCATACACCGCGTGAGACCATCACTTTGTTAAGCCAAGCGTTTGGTGACGGAATTGTCTCAAAAAATGGTAATACGAGTTCAATACAAAGGTAGTATTTGGGAATATTCTTGATCCGTGGGAGAAGAAGACATGGCAAAAGATGGTTTTATAGCGAAAGGCATGAATCTGCAAGCGAAATTTTCACTTGCGGTCAATAGGCGAAGAAGCCTTGACAAAAGTGTTTTTACGCCTTAAGAGATAGTTAGAATACAGTGGTTCCCGCTACTACAGGTAAAAATAAAAAAATAATTTTGATTTTTAGCGGAATGTCTGTTTCCTATTTGTAAATGAAGTGGGTTTTCGCCCCACATACAGAAAATAGTTAATCTACATATCGGCACTATAGATATGACTATTGTCATAGAGGCTATGATATTTAGATTTTAAAACAATAGAACTTAATTGGTTAACTTCCATGTTAAGGAGTTACTTGAAATTAGTTACATAAGTTAATAAACTCAACATATTGTTGTCAAGCATAAGTACCATCTTCAACGTACTTTATAGACCTACAAATATATAAATTAGCGTTTATATAGCATTTAGAATAGTAAGAAATGTGAAATATATTAATATGCAATAGCGAAGCATTGCCGGGCCCACTAGTTTTCAATATTTTTGATATTTGTTACAATTGAGTTTGGTTTCATTGTTCGGTTCAAGATCTATTCTATAATTGCTAATAGAATTTGTTTTACAAGAGTTGTGTGAAATGGATTATGTTGACAGCTGGCAGGGCGGATAGCTGTTTCGATGGTTGCCAAATCATCTCATCAGCACCCCTTGCTGTGCCTTCTCCACTCATTGTCACAACCGTAAGTGTTTGTTTTTATCGTTCGGTTCAAGATCTATTCTATTATTGCTAATAGAATTTGTTTTACAAGAGTTGTGTGATGTTTTTCATATTTTTAATATTTCTAATGATTTTCATATTTTTAATATTTTTAACAGAAAAAAGAGAGGTTTAGTTAATAACTATCCTGGAAACGACGCAGACGTTTAACGTTTTTGTTCTTCGTTTTATTTAATGTAAATATGTTGTGATATTAATGTAAATTATTTGTCTAACAGTGTAATTGTTTTATGTATTTGTGAATTTATATAGACAAATTTCCCTGAAGATGATTCACGATGTCAATCGAAATATTGAAATTAAAATAAAACCAGAAAAAAAAATATATTAACATCAGTGTTTTTCTCAAGCATCACTAATGACCTTAAGCCTAACTATAGCAAACAAATAAAATTAGAAAAAGGTCAACTATACATAAACACAGCATTTTTTATTATTTATAATATTTTTATTATTTTAAATATATTTAATATTTTAAATATATTCAATATTTTCAATATTTTAAATATTTTTTTATTTTCAATATTTTTAGTAATTACAATAATAATAATATTTTCAATATTTTTAACGTTTTTAGTATTTTTGATATTTTTAAAATTAATACTTTTAATTAAATATTTTTAATACTTTTATTTTTTTCAATATTTTTAATATTTGTTACAATTTTTATTTGCAAACGTTAAAATGGCAAATACTTTATATTTTTACAACATCTGTAAGCTATCATAGAAATGTCATATTAACACACATTGAAAGTCTTATATGTTACAATATGTAAACTGTTTTTTTGTTGCCGCTAACATTTTACACTTTAAAAATTTGTGTTTACTTTTCCTAAACTTTCACTGGCTACTTAACGGTCACGTTCGAATGTGTATTGTTAATAAATTATTAACATACATTACTCGTAAGCAATTACAATGTACCCCTGTAAATAGTGTACACAAAACAGTGTAAGCGAATAGAAAACTCTATTGTCGTTCGTGTGTCCACACAAGAAAACAAAAAGTAAACACAAATCCACATCGTAAACCAACTATTTCTCCTAGTTTTTTCGTTAGGCACAAATAATAACTCACCTTGTATTTTGGTTATCATACGTGTCACCCGATTCAATTGATTCAAATCATTATCTTCAAAGTATTTTTTATTGGCGGCATTTATAAGTTGCTCTAGATCACGTTCATGTTCACCCACAGCGACTTCCAATACTAAAGGGAAAAAATGAAATACAATACATTTGTAATGCCATACGAGTACTTATATAATATAACTTAAGGGTTTTTTGATTAGTAAAACTTACAAAAATCCGCTGGATTGTGATAACTGGGACACATGAGCCTCTGATCGGCCAAAAATGGCACTAATTCGTTAGTGGGTCCCTGATACATGCAATGGCCATCGACGACCGTATATAGTTTATCGAACATTTCAAAAATCAGGGCAGAGGGTTGATGGATCGTACAGACTATAGTAAGGCCTAGGGCGGCTAATTTCTTAAGAAGGCCTATACATTGACTGCAGGAGGAACTGTCTAAGCCACTGAAAGAAAGGCATAAAGTACAAATTAATATAAAATTTTTCTTAAAACTGATAAATTCAAATATAGAAAACTTGCAATTTTGTAACAAATATAAAAAGTAAAAGATAAAAAAATATAAAAACAAAAAAATATAAAAATATTAAAATATAAAAAAGTAAAAGATAAAAAAATATAAAAATATAAAAATATAAAAATATAAAAATATAAAAATATAAAAATATAAAAATATAAAAATATAAAAATATAAAAATATAAAAATATAAAAAAATAAAAAAATATAAAAATATAAAAATAAAAAAATATAAAAATATTAAAGTATAAAAATATAAAAATACAATCAATGGTTGTTCGATAATGGTGAGTACGACATACCTCAAAAGACATAACGACGTGGCGAAAATAATCCACCAAAGCCTTGCTGTAAGAAGCGGTTTCTTGGAAGAAAAACTTCCATATTACAGGTATGAACCTGAGGCAGTGTTAGTGAGCAGAAATTATAAACTTTATTGGGACCGAACAATGTCAACTGATCGGACAATCATCGCCAACAGACCAGATATAATATGGATAGACATACGCAGAAGGGTTGGATACATCCTAGATGTTGCAGTTCCACTTTCGGATAACGTGAATCCATAAGTGAAAAAATTTCCAAATATGCAGATCTAGCGTTTGAAGTGAAACAGAGAGAACACCTAACAACTGTGCAGACTATCCCGATTGTAATCTCCAGTACTGGCATTGTTGTAAATTCTGTTTCGCAACATTTGGACGAATTGGGACTTTCATCGCTTTTACATGAAATGTCGAAAGCCATTGCCCTAGGAACATGTTATGATGTTATGCCCCACTTTGTGAAACGGTGATTTTTGGAGGTGAACAGTGATAACCTATATCTATATATATATATATATATATATATCTATTAAAAAAAAAATGTAAAGTGCTGAAGTGACTTGTGGCCGCTACCACCGTCATGTTCAGCTTTAAATGGACCCTAGCTCGCGCGGGGTCTGGGGGGGGAAAGAGGCGTGGGTAAAAATACAAAAATTTAAAAATATAAAAAACTCCTGTGGAATTGTGTCCGATTGACACATGCATATGCAAGGGCTTGTGTGTGTATTATGCTGGCATGTTGTGCGCTTCGAGGATGCTTTGTACCGTTGTGAACAGTTCTCATGAGCTTTGAGATGCTTTCTTCCCTTAAGGTTTGTGACGATAGAGGAAAGGCACAGCAACGGGCACTGACGAGACATTGTGGTTTATGTCGAAATGACGTCATACGCCTATCCTGTTGTCAACATAATACATTTCACAAATCTTGAATAAAAACCTATTGGCAATAATAAATAATTGCCAATAGAACTGATCTTAAACCGATCTATGACAATATCATAATTCATTACAGATCAACAAAAAAAATATTAAAAATATTAAACATATTTAAAATATTAAAAATATTAAAAATATTAAAAATATTAAAAATATTAAAAATATTAAAAATATTTAAAATATTAAAAATATTAAAACTATTAAAAATATTAAAAATATTAAAAATATTAAAAGAATTAAAAAAATTTAAACATATTAAAAAGGGAATCGTGGGGATAAAATATCCTCCTTTCTCATGTTTGGTTATCAATGGTCAAATTCATAACTATGCTGGACATTTTCGGCTGATATATACTTCACATGCACATGTTTGGCATAATTGAAGATATATATACAGCTGATGCTGTACCATTGTGCATCAGTTCGTCACAAAGGGGTCTGAAGATGAACTCGTCATGGAGTTCGAAACGCGTCATCCTAGTGCGTGACACACTGAATTTGACCAAAAATATCAAACAATAAATAAAAAAAAAAACATTTTTCTGATCTTTAGCCGAATTTTATGTATCATACGATACACTAACGTAAATTGATATAATATTAAAAACATTTAAAATGTTAAATATGTTAAAAATATTAAAAATATAAAAAATACTAAAAATACTAAATATATTAAAAATATTAAAAATATGAATATGTTTTTCATTGTTCGGTTTGAGATCTATTCTATTATTGCTAATATTAAAAATATTAAAAACTAAAAATATTTAAAATATTAAAAAAATATATTTAAAATATTAAAAATGATCAACATATTGAAAATGTTAAAAGTAATAAAAAATATTAAAAATGTAAAAAAAAAATAAAAATATTAAAATATTAAAAATATTAAAATCATTCAAATGTTTAATATTTTTAATAAATACTACTAAAAAAAGTAGTAACATTCATCCACAAAGTCACTATGACACCAAAATGCAACTTTTTTACATATTTAAAATTTTACATAGAGATCAATTGGTTTTTAGTTCTAAAAATGTGTAGCATTGTTAATAAATTATCAATACTAAATATCATCAATTATTGTGTCTATGACCTTTCTGTTAACTTTTTTTGTCATTTCTTTCTTTTTTATATATTCATTAGTCAATAAATATGCAAATATTAACCATTTTTAAATAACAGTTCAATTGCCAGTCAATTGTCTTTGTGCGCTTATATTGCGATGCCTCTGAACAATTCGTACACCAAGGCCTCGTTTTACCATACACGCTGTGTGTAGCTCATCGACACTAGTAAAGTTTCACTTGGAAATAATTAAAAGCACATTAAAATGAAAACTGTTGTTTTTTCTCATCATTATTAAAGAATCACCCACATGCAATGAAACTCATGTATGAAATGGTTGAAAGAAAGGTCGTAATAATACTAAAATTGTTAATAATGTACAAATTACTTGTGTGATTTTTTATTGAAAATATAAATGTGATTATTTACTTGCTAGAGAAATTAAAGAATTGTTTAGTTTTTTGACGCAAATGCTTTAAGACTGATAACTTAAAGGAAACACTAATTTAATGTTAATAATTTGATTACAGTTGCCTTAAATTTTTTTCATAAAAAGTTTCTGAGTTTCAATTTATTTTTCTATTAAACAAAAACAATAAAGATTTCGTGACTAAATGTCATTTAAGTATAGCTCTCTGTATGGATTTAAAAAAAACATTGCTTTACTCTTTGACAAACTCTGTCATATTATTATCTTACACCCAACTTTCACACGAAACGTGTTTCATTGTGTTACAATTATATCGTTTTCAGTCGAGAATTGTTATTATTTAAGCATGAATTGTTTTAAACAATGAAGTTAATTGAATACTGATGTTAATCGATTTTAAACAAAATCAACAACGAAAAAGTGTATGTGATAGCACGAATAGCAGAGGAGTTGTAACAGCTGTGTTCACATGCAATAATGTAAAGTCTGTTAATGTTTGTAACAACTGGTCAACAAACGGCTGAGAGATGAATTTCATGAGATTAGAATAGTGTATAGCAGATAAAGTGCATTGATTCACTGAATAAACAATATATTGGTTTCACAAAGTTTATATTTTCTTATGACAATATGTTGTAACATATGTGTTCCTCTAACTGCCATAGGAGCATAGGGCAGTATGGTGTAACCAACATAATAATATTTTTTCTAAAAATTAATAAACTTATATGGCTCAATTTTGTAGGTAGTTTATTCGCTTGTAAATGAGAGAAATTTTGGGAATTTCGCTACTACAAAATCATTAACATTAAAAATTTTTATCATTTACATGGTCGGCTTTTGCTTAACGACGTTAATTTAAGTCAGTATTCAATGTGTGTATATGATAGCATGCAACAATAATTAGTTCCGGTTTACTTTTCGTAAACCTAACCTAATGAGTTCTCTAACCTCTTTTCATTCGGTGTAACTAAATGCCTTAGGTCAACACAGTTACTTTCCTCTAGAGATATTTTTTAATAAATATTCATATGATGACGTTTTATTATAGTAGCATCACAATTATTATAGCAGCTTCATAATTTTTTGTTATTTATTCAAATGTTTGTTTTTAATTAAAATATAAGAAAACAAACTGATAGTTTTTTATATATCATTTGATACGATCAAATGACGTTACACATAGAAAAAGTCACTTTAGACTCTAGGTTTCTTTGGACCAAATTCTATTCATGACTTTTTAAGTCGTTTGATTTATGTCCGTCTGTTTGTCGTTCTGTCCGTCTTTCAAAGTAACGAAATTTCTACAATTTCCAACTCTTGATGTTTCTCTTTACACAACTATTAAAACTAATTTTCGGGAAATATGCCAATTTGTACGTTAGGTACTATAACACAGCACAAAACATGATTTTGGGACTCAATTCTGAGAACTACACGTGAAATTCGCCCCAAAAATCAGAAGTTCTGCATCATTCGTTTTGTCAAGTTGCATGCCATAATATTTGAATATCGATTTGAAGTAAGTAAGTGTCGTACAGGGGAATTTGTCACGTTTAGGCTCTTTTGTTTACCCATAAAACCGAAACTGAAACAATTAGTATCCATACCCCATTCATGAGGCGTAAAGGTAAATTAAGTTATTTTTATATTGAATATTACAACACAATCTACGATAGATGACAAAAACAACTATGTAAATATGCTATTTTGTACACAAATGTTAAACAAATATAAAAACATTATAAACTCAAACGTTTAGAAACACATTGCAAAAATTCTCAAGCTAGTCAATTGCTAACAATTTGTAATTTAAAGTTAAATAGAAATAAATTTGCAAATGATTTTAACACTTGTCATCCGATCAATGTTAATTAATTACAGCAATTAAGTGGATGGAGAACAAGAAATTGATACCTATGAACACGCGATACTTAATGTAAATTTTTTCTCCATCATTTAGTAAAAAAGAATAAATAAAATAAAAAACAGTAGAATGACTTTTCAAATGATAAATTTAAGACTATTGACCGACGAGAAGGCTAATAATTGCTGAATAGTTAGGCCACTTCTTAAAGCTATGAATAATAAATACATCTGGAAATTTTGGCAGAGAGAAATAATACTCGTAAACAAAATAAATTATAGTTTAATACAACAATTTTTACAAATTATTCTTATGACATAAAGTTATGCGAATTTGGCAGGAAAATCTTTCAATTGTTTACAATGTCAAGGAGTGAATGGAGTTGGAAACTGTGGCATATGTTTAGGTAAAATGATTACATTCATAACTACGACTCCCGTTATGTATTTATTATCTCTTGAGGAAGTATATGTAGATTTAAATATTAAACATTTCCCTATTATTAGTTAAGAAACACCAATAAACCAAGTAGGTGTCAGAAATTGTATTTTTTTTATACAATTCCATTGAATGCTTACATAATAATGGCAGCTATAAATAATATGTGTATAAAGAAATTTATCACTTTCCTCACAGACTTTTTTTTAATATTCGCAACTCCGCTTCAACATTTTTTAGCTGTGTAAATTATGTTATGTGCTTAGTGTTAAGCATTAACTATCACATTAAGATTTAACTACACAATAAATAAATTTATTTAGAATCACTGCTGATTTAGGTTTCATAACATAATAACAAAAAAAAATAATTTACATTGTGTTAATTTTTTAGAACGAGTAATAAACTTTTTAATTATTACAAGCCATTAATCAATGTAATGCTAATAACGATTTGTATTAAGTTGTAAAGTTGATCTTACCCAAACAGAGGAATAGGAAATGATTAGAAACGATTTGACTAAGCTATATTGGAACTACGGACAACTAGTTTCACAGTCATATATTGCAATTATTCTTCACGATAAACTTTAAAATTAAAAATTTTGCAGGAGGGACAAAAAACTTTACCTTTTTCTTTAACGACTTACTTTTTCTAAACTTTCAATGCAATTATGTGTTTGAAAGGTGACAGCGCATGTATTTTTGGTGTTCTTTTTTTTCAAGCCAGATGCGTTTCAATTTTTCTTGCGTTCTACATCAAAAAAATACATTTATTCAAGAAGTGGACTTACAACCTTTACGACTTTAGGTCGCGATATGTGAGTGTATTATGTATTTAATATCAAATGTTGATATAATAAGAGAGTAAAAAGTTTCTGGTACCTTATTAGCTTTTATGGGTGAAATGTTCAGTTTTTTTTTAAGTCTACTTAAGATCCCTAGTATTATAACAATATATAACGTAAGAACATCGATCTACATCCCAGTAAAATTATATGGCAAATGGATGGGTCACATGTGAACCTATACAAAACACACAGACACGTATAATATTAAATATATATCAAAAATTGTTGCGTTTTTGATAGTCTGACTGACTGATCACTGCCCAGTCCACGGTTTTACGTAGAATCATGAAAATTGTAACACAGTTTTCGAAATTCGTACTTTTAGGGATAAAAAGGGACCACAAATGGATTAAACTGGTACCATCAGTCAGACCAAACGGCCGAAAGCTAAAATCGCGAAAATCAATATTCACATTCCCCATAGAATTAGAGAGCTACGAAGTTGCTGTCGACAATAAAAGAAAAATGTAGATGACTGGAGACAGAAACCGGACCGTGGATCTCTCATAAAATTCATGAAATTCATAAAATTAATAAAATTCCAAAAATTCATAAAATTCAAAAAATTAATAAAATTCCAAAAATTCCAAAAATTCATAAAATCCATAAAACTCACAAAATCCATAAAATTCATAACATTCATAAAATTTATAAAATACACAAAATTCATAAAATTCATAAAATTTATAGAATTCATAAAATCCACAAAATTCATAGAATTCATAAATTTCATAAAATTGATTTTATGAATTCATAAAATTAATAAAACTCCAAAAATTCCAAAATTCCAAAATTCAAAAAATTCATAAAGTTCATAAGACTCATAAAACTCACAAAATCCATAAAATTCATAACATTCATAAAATTTATAAAATTCACAAAATTCATAGAATCCATAAAATTCATAAAATTCATAAATTTCATAAAATTCATAAATTTCATAAAATTCATAAATTTCATAAATTTCATAAATTTCATAAATTTCATAAAATTCATAAAATTCATAAAAATTCATAAAATTCATTTATTTCATAAAATTCATAAAATTCAAAAAATTCATAAAATTCATAAAATTCACAAAATTCATAAAATTCATAAATTTCATCAAATTGATTTTATGAATTCATAAAATTAATAAAATTCCAAAAATTCCAAAATTGCAAAATTTAAAAATTCATAAAATTCATAAATTCATAAAATTTATAAAATTCATAAAATCCAAACAATTCATAAATTTCATAAAATTGATTTTATGAATTTATAAAATTAATAAAATTCCAAAATCCAAAAATTCAAAAAATTCATAAAATCATAAAATTCAACTCACAAAATCCATAAAATTCATAACATTCATAAAATTTATAAAATTCATAGAATCCATAAAATTCATAATTTTCATAAAATTCATAAATTTCATAAAATTTATAAATTTCATAAAATTCATAAAAATTCATAAAATTCATAAAATTCATAAATTCATAAAATTCATAAAATTCATAAAATTCATAAAATTCATAAAATTCATAAAATTCATAAAATTCATAAAATTCATAAAATTCATAAAATTCATAAAATTCATAAAATTCATAAAATTCATAAAATTCATAAAATTCATAAGATTCATAAAATTCATAAGATTCATAAAATTCATAAAAATCATAAAATTCATAAAAATCATAAAATTCATAAAATTCACAAAATTCATAAATTTCATCAAATTGATTATATGAATTCATAAAATTAATAAAATTCCAAAATTGCAAAATTCAAAAAATTCATAAAATTTATAAATTCATAAAATCCACACAATTCATAAATTTCATAAAATTGATTTTATGAATTTATAAAATTAATAAAATTCCAAAATTCAAAAAATTCATAAAATCATAAAATTCAACTCACAAAATCCATAAAATTCATAACATTCATAAAATTTATAAAATTCACAAAATTCATAAAATTCATAGAATCCATAAAATTCATAAAATCATAAAATTCAACTCACAAAATCCATAAAATTCATAAAATTCATAAAATTCATAAAATTCATAAAATTCATAAAATTCATAAAATTCATAAAATTCATAAAATTCATAATATTCATAAAATTCATAAAATTCATAAAAATTCATAAAATTCATAAAATTCATAAAATTTATAAAATTCATAAAATTCATAAATTCATAAAATTCATAAAATTCATAAAATTCATAAAATTCATAAAATTCATAAAATTCATAAAATTCATAAAATTCATAAAATTCATAAGATTCATAAATTCATAAAATTCAAAAAATTCATAAAATTCATAAAATTCACAAAATTCATAAAATCCATAAAATTCATAATTACCACATAATTCATAGAATTCATAAATTTCATAAAATTCATAAAATCCACAAAATTCATAAAAATTATAAAATTAATAAATTCCTAGAATTCATAAATTCATGAAATTCATAAGAAATCATACAATTCACAAAATGCATAAATTTCATAAATTTCAAAAAATTCATAAAATTTATAAAATTCATGAAATTTATAAAAATCATAAAATTTCATAAAATTCATGAAATTCATAAATCATTAATATATAAAAAAATTCATTAAATTTAAAAATTCACAAAATTCATTAAGTTTTTTAAATTCCTAAAATTAATTAAATTCACAAAATTCATAGAATTCATTAAAATCATAAAAATCACAAAATTCATAAAATTCATAAAATTCATAAATTCATACAAATGCATAAATTCATAAAATTTTTAAAATTCATAAAATTCATACAATTCATAACTTCATAAATGCATAAAGTTTATAAAATTCATAAAAATTGATATTGTCATAGTTCGGTTTAAGATCAGTTCTATTGGCAATTATTTATTATTGCCAATAGTTTTTTATGCTGTCAACATAATACATTTCACGCTCTTGAATAAAAAACTATTGGCAATAATAAATAATTGCCAATAGAACTGATCTTAAACCGAACTATGACAATATCATAATTCATTGCAGATCAACAAAAAACAAAATCAAGAACAACAAAACACTGACGGTACGCAGAACGGGGTTGGCACTTTGTCAACAACAAAACTCCTGTGCAATTGTGTCCGATGGACATATGCATAGGCAAGTGCTTGTGTGTGTATTATGTTGGCATGTTGTGCGCTTCGAGGATGCTTTCTTCGCACCGTTGGGAAAAGTTCTCATTAGCTTTGAGATTCTTTCTTCCCTTAAGGTTTGTGATGATAGAGGAGAAGGCACAGCAAAGGGCGCTGACGAGACATTGTGGTTAATGTCGAAATGACGTCATACGCCTAACCTGCTGTCAACATAATACATTTCACGCTCTTGAATAAAAAACTATTGGCAATAATAAATAATTGCCAATAGAACTGATCTTAAACCGAACTATGACAATATCATAATTCATTGCAGATCAACAAAAAACAAAATCAAGATTCATAAAAATTCTTAAAATTTATGAATCTAAAAATTCGTAAATTTATTAAATTCATGAAAATCACAATATTCATAAATTCCATCTAGATTTATTAATTGATTCGTTTGTGGATTAATTAATTAATTTTTATATTGATTTTAAAATTTCTTAATTAATTCTTAAGTTTTCAAATAATAATTCGTACTTACGTTGTTGGTTCATCCAAATACAGCACCGGCGGATTACTGATCAACTCCAAAGCTATCGCCAAGCGTTTCTTTTGCCCTCCCGATAATTTTCCCGCAAATACATTGTATCGATGTTCTAAGCCCAGTAGCGTCAGAATATGTTTGACTAACGTCAACTTTTGTTCATTTGAGATCTTAAAGCCCAGCTTGAGATGGGCGGCAAGCATCATTGTCTCACCCACTGTCAACTGGGCGCGCAGTAAATCATCCTGATGGATGTAGCAGGACAATTCGCGGAATTTCTGTGATTTAGTTGAGATCTGTTTGCCGTTGACGCGTACGGTGCCCGTGACCCCGGAACATCTGCAAAAGACGAAAGATAAAGAGAAGAATTCGTTAGCGGTGATAAATATAGTTGGCCTTGAAATTCCATATAAATTTCCACGTTCAAAAGTCAATGGCCGCTGTTGCTCTTTATTTTTATTTTTGTTTTGTTGCCACCACGAAAGTGCAGTGAGACAAAATTTGTAATATGCAATTATACCGATGTATATGCTGCTCAAATGGGACGGCGCTGGCTATTCGAATTTTCTTCAAGCTACTGCGGGGCAACATTTATGTGTTATCATCATATTATTTTTGTGTTTTCTTACATTTTGCGGCTGCCAAAGTTGATTAAACTCTGTGGTGGTGCGCAGTGTAATCAAATAATAATTGTAGGTTTCCATACTTTTTTTATTTTGTTTTTTGTTGTTGTTTTTTAATCGAACGTGCCAATGATGATTTTACGCTAATAGTTAATCTTTTAAAGCCAAACCGAATATATATTATGATAGGTCAAGATATGGAACTGTTGTTTAAGTGCTTACGTTTGTTCGGTTTTGATATTAATTGCATTCAATTGGCTTAGTGATGTTTGTTGTTGATGGCATCTAACTCAACTGTAATATTTCGCAGAATTGAAATACATGGCAATAACATTGTTTTGATTTGTTTTTTTTTATTGTTGGATTTAATGAAGTCGAGCTAATATGGGAGAATTTTGTTTCTACTGTTTTAGAATTTTGTTATACTGTTTTAATTTGAATTTCTAAACAAGATCTCAATTAAATCTCATTAACTTTTATTTTGCTAATGAATTTAGATATTCACTACAGTTTTATGCAAATTGTATTTTAACAGCGGTGTATAGTTCAAACGGAAATAGAAAGTTAATGTTATGTACTACTGGAAGATGACTCAAAGTTTGAGAACATATCGTTAAGTAAACAGAATAAAAAACTGAAAATATTAAAATTCTCAGAGACTTTAATCGAAACTAATTTCTTATAGAATAGTGGAGAATATGAGTTTGTATATTCTACTGATATATTAATCCTTTAAAATAGTTTTACATGGCACAGTGTTTTGAAAGCAACAAAAAAAAAAGTTGCACAGTGACACGTTCTGACTTTTTCCATTGCAAACATAACAAGTTTCAATGTATAGAAGACATTTTAAAAATGTTAAAAAGATATTGAAACAAGATATTTTTAAATTTACAACCATGTATTACATTTTTTGCCACAGGTCCAGAGTGCTCCAAAATATGACGTTCAAATATAAAAAATATTTTCCGTACAAAATTTCATATTTATCCATAAAGTCCATACGTTTATAAAATTTATAAAATTCATAAAATTCATAAAATTGATAAAATTCATAAAATTCATAAAATTCGTAAAATCATAAAACCCATAACATTCCTTAAATTTAAAAAAATGCACTAAATTCATTGAATTCATATATTCATAAATTTATAAAATTCATAATATTTATAATATTCATAATTTTCATGAGATTCATTATATATTTATAAACTCAAAAATTCATAAATTCAACAATTCAACAATTCATAAATTCATAAATTCATAAATTCATAAATTCATAAATTCATAAATTCATAAATTCATAAATTCATAAATTCATAAATTCAAAAATTCAAAAATTCATAAATTCATAAATTCATAAATTCATAAATTCATAAATTCATAAATTCATAAATTCATAAATTCATAAATTCATAAATTCATAAATTCATAAATTCATAAATTCATAAATTCATAAATTCATAAATTCATAAATTCATAAATTCATAAATTCATAAATTCATAAATTCATAAATTCATAAATTCATAAATTCAAAAATTCAAAAATTCAAAAATTCATAAATTCATAAATTCATAAATTCATAAATTCATAAATTCATAAATTCATAAATTCATAAATTCATAAATTCATAAATTCATAAATTCATAAATTCATAAATTCATAAATTCATAAATTCATAAATTCATAATTTCATAAATTCATAAATTCATAAATTCATAGATTCATAAATTCATAAATTCATAAATTCATAGATTCATAAATTCATAAATTCATAAATTCATAAATTCATAAATTCATAAATTCATAAATTCATAATATTCATAATATTCATAGTATTCATAGTATTCATAATATTCATAGTATTCATAAAATTCATAATATTCTTAAAATTCATAATATTCATAATATTCATAATATTCATAATATTCATAATATTCATAATATTCATAATATTCATAATATTCATAATATTCATAATATTCATAATATTCATAATATTCATAATATTCATAATATTCATAATATTCATAATATTCATAATATTCATAATATTCATAATATTCATAATATTCATAATATTCATAATATTCATAATATTCATAATATTCATAATATTCATAATATTCATAATATTCATAATATTCATAATATTCATAATATTCATAATATTCATAATATTCATAATATTCATAATATTCATAATATTCATAATATTCATAATATTTATAATATTCATAATGTTCAAAATATTCATAATATTCATAATATTCATAATATTCATAATATTCATAATATTCATAATATTCATAATATTCATAATATTCATAATATTCATAATATTCATAATATTCATAATATTCATAATATTCATAATATTCATAATATTCATAATATTCATAATATTCATAATATTCATAATATTCATAATATTCATAATATTCATAATATTCATAATATTCATAATATTCATAATATTCATAATATTCATAATATTCATAATATTCATAGTATTCATAATATTCATAATATTCATAATATTCATAAAATTCACAAAATTCATAAAATTCACAAAATTCATAAAATTCATGAAATTCATAAATTAATAAAATTCATAAAATTCATAAAATTCATAAAATTCATAAAATTCATAAAATTCATAAAATTTATAAAATTTCTATAATTCGTAAAATTCATAAATAGTATAAAAAACATAAATTCATAAAATACAAAAACTCATAAAATTCATAAATTTATAAAATACATAAAAATCATAATCATTAATTATTAAATTAAGAAGATATTTTTACCTTTGCAACCATGCATCACAGTAATATTTTCGGTATCAAATGTAATATGTTTAATTTATATACGATTTTTTAATTTTATCACAGATACCTTAAAACAATACCTACTTCACCAATCGTAGTTAGATCAATTGTTCGTTGCAATGAGCCAGCCTTTAGTCACCTTATAATTATATCTAAAAATAATTTAAATTATACGCTGATAACAAGTAAATGATTTTCGATCTGAGCCTCTGCAATTGCTGCCAATTCATTAAAATGATTCAATAAAATAAAATATTTGCTTTTTTTGTGCTATTATTAATATAATACTATAGCATTACGTAGCCAGACTGCAACGCTTACTAACTGATATGAGTGAGTAAGACACTTTTAAAATGTTGTTGTTTTTCATAAATAGTCTATAATTATATTTGTACTCCTGTAAAATTGGTATAATTATAATTAATCATAATTAGGCGAACACTATTAATGGAATGTTTTTTTTTTGTACTGCTATGATTAATATAGTTGACGACGGTTCTTAGGTGTACACGAGTTATTGACACTTTTATATATTTAATTGCAGCTAAATTGATGGCATCAAAGTACATGGGATGTAGAAAAATGCTCGCACATGGATATTGTGACAATAATAGCAATGTATAATGATTTATTAGAACAGCGTTGTGGGATAATTTAGTTCATGTGTTTTTGCAGCTATAGGAAATGAGTTGGTTAATGCGTCTGCGCAACCACGTGACAGCAGATACTATTTTCAAAAGTTATAAAAATTATGTTTTATAATGAAAACATGTGAAAGTTTTAAAAAGTTTGGGTAAAAGTTTGTGTTTAAATGTACAGTAACAACAAATTTTGTATTATTAAATATAATACAATAATAAAATTCATAATTTTTTTGAAATATCTATTTTTTTTGTAAATTATTTTAAATTATGGTTAATTGGAAACTATTTTTCTTAATCACACATGTAATAAGATTTTACGAAAAATAGTTTATAATAACAGTTGGAAATAAAGTTGCGCATTAACAAAAGTGAAAATATTTTGCCATATAAAAAAAATACCAAAAATTATAAAATATTTACCTATATCCAGTCATAACATTTAACAGCGTACTTTTGCCAGATCCCGATGGTCCCATAATGGCAGTCAGTTCACCAGAACGAAATGATCCATTTATGCCATGTAGAATTTCTTTTGTAACTATAATTTAAAAAAAAAACAAAAGAAAAACCAATACACACATATTAATAAATGTATATATATATTAAATTAAAACAATATATACTACAATGTATAATAAATACACGAAATTAATTGAATGTTAAATGCTTATTAACAAATTACAATTCAACCTGCATGTCAGTGGACAAATTTACAACCGTGATGTGGGTAATTAGAATTGACGTCATACAAACTAGGTGGTTGTAATTAACCCATTGAGAGGCTATAACAACAAATGCACTATTTGAAGTATGCGAAATCAATTGTAGTTAATCATACTTTAAATGCCCTTCAATTAAATGGAATCATAAAATATTCTTTAGACTGTCTAGAAATAATTGATATTTGTCGTCTGAGCAACGCGCATCTATTGCGGACTCTTCAGAAGTAGCCAAAAACTTGTACTTGCCGTTTTGTTATATCATGATAAATTTAAATCGATACCCTTTTTTCTTCGACATACATATTGGTTGATCTTTGTTAAAGTTAGCTTATGCGTTACATGTACTGCAACAAACACTGGTACTTACCAAATTTCCTCTCGGCAAATACGAATTTCTTAACCGTATAACGTATATCTTCAAATTCAATATTCACACGTTGGCAACGCGAAAATGTCTTCTCGATATTATCATATTTGGCCGTTAAATTATTGGTAATTTTTGTGGGGCAACGTGAAACCGATGCCGACGCAGAGGATGATGCCGACGATTCATCAATAGATATCTCCGAGCTGGCCGCGGTGGAGCAACAGTTCATGCTCAAGACACCGCCAGTGCAGTCATTTGTATGACCACCACTGCCACCGGCGAACCCACTTAAGGGTTTAATATCCTGTATTACAGTCATTTCATATAGTTAGGCTGGTGTGACAATTACGGTTGTTCAAAAGCTGTAAGGAAAGGAGAAAACGGGATTAGATTCGAATAAAGCAATAATTATATTTAAAAAATATTATAATAAGTATATAAACACATTTTGTATTGTATCTAAAAAATATTGTTACAAATACATACAACATTTTGTTGCAGTTTTAAGAGAACAATTGGAAAAACCCCATTAACTATAAACTATGACTATAAAGCTGTAACGTTAATTCGGCTTTTTTAATTAATGTGACCTTAAGGGCTTTTAGAATAAGTTGGTAAAAGATGATATGTACAACATAACTAGAAGTTATTAAAACGGCCATATAAAAAGCTGATATGTCTTAATAAGCATATTAACTTTTGTCATGATATAGAAATATTAACCAATTAAAAATATTATATAAGGCTGTTAGTCACATTTGACCATTGCAGGGAATATTTGCCTAAAATGAAATAAACATAATCCCACATATTTTTACTATCATTAAATTTTTCCGTTTATCGTTGATCGCAAGCTTTTCGTACGACTCATATTTCATATTCTAAGAAATTTACTTCCAGACATATACAGAAGTTTTCATCTTTATAGATTAAAACTAGTAAGGCGGTTATCATCGGCTATGCCGAAGCTCAAATACGCTTCACCATTTGTAAAAATGGTGGCAAAACTGGTTATTTGCACTACAACTATATTTTATTAAACTTTGTACCACAAAACAGGGGAGTTGGTGAGAAGTGGACGTTACTTTTAGCTTCACACATCCATTTTGTCAGTAATTTTGTATCGAATTTATTCGATTTACCGATAAGTTTATGAGTTGGTAAGTTGGAGCTTATTTTTATGAAGTTTGTAACTCCCCAAAAATCTGAAGTTGTGTGGGATGTGGGAGTAGTTTAAATCCGATCATGCTTATCTTAGAACTTAACCTCTGCTTCTGGACAGAAGCTTACATACCAAATTTCAGCCCGAAACTATAGGGACATGCAGACGGACAACCCCAAAAAGGGGGAGTTTGTATGGAAGGTGGGAAAGTATTCGTCCGATATTGCTCATCTTACGACGTAAGCTCCCATTATAGGATTAAAGCTTGCATATACAATTTCTGCTCAATATTTCCTAACCTACGGCTATAATCGCGTGGGCAGTTACGCGGACACCCCAAAAAAGGTAGTTTGAATGGGAGTTGGGAGTAGTGTTTGACCGACATTACTTATCTTAGAAAGTAGCCTCCGCTTAGATATTGAATCTTGCGTACAAAATGTCAGCTATATACCTCTTAAAATACGGCTGCAATCGCAGGGACAAACCTAAAAAAGGGAGAGTTTGTATGGGAGGTGAGAGTAGTTTTTGACCGATCGGTCTCATTTTAACCTCCGCTTAGAGCAGAAAAGCTTTCATACAATATTTCAGATCGATTGCTCTTAAATTACAACTGTAATCGCGGGGACTGACATACGCACACCCCCAAAAATAGGGATTTTGTATGGGAGGTGGGAGTAGTTTTTGACCGATCGGTCTCATCTTACTACTCAACCTCCGCTTAGTGTAGGGAAGCTCACATACAAAATTTCAGCTTGATTGCCCTTAAACTACGGCTGTAATCGCAGGGACAGACCCCAAAAAGGGGGAGTTTATATGGGAGGTGGGAGTAGTTTTTGACCGATCGGGCTCATCTTAGAACTTAACATCCATTTAGGGCAGCAAAGCTTGCGTACAATATTTCAGCTTGATTGCTCTTAAATTACTGCTGTAATCGCGGGGACTGACATACGCACACCCCCAAAAATAGGGATTTTGTATGGGAGGTTTTTTACCGATCGGTCTCATCTTACAACTCAACCTCCGCTTTGAGGATAGAAGCTTGCATTTCAAATTTAAGCTCGATATCTCTTAAACTGCAGCTGTAATCGCGGGGACAGACAGACGGATAGACGGACACACTTAAACTTAATTTCCCTTTGCACCCCATGAATGTGGTATGGGATAGCTTCTCGCGTTGTTGTGAATTAACACGCTTTCTATTTTTAGATTCACAACTAACGGCACCTACTTGTTTATCGACGAATGCGAACGTCACTGTTTGAGAAGCTCTTACTAGACACGACGATTGAATCGACGCTTAATACTGCGAAGTTGCTGTCAACAACATTCGAGGGGAGCCGACAATGAAAGAAAATTTTATTTATTTTTTCTTTTAAGATGACTGGAGCCAGGTTTGAACCTGCGATCTCCCGCATGGTAGTCGCGTGTTCTAACCACTATGCCATGGCCGGTGCACTGTCACCTTTAAATCGACTCAGATTTCGATGCTGCTAATTTTTATATATATATTGTCATACCTAGCACGCCTCCTTATGGGCGTTACAAATGGAAGAACAAAATGAATATACCCTTCACTCCGTTCATGCGCATGGTGAAGGGTATAAAAATAATGCGGTGGCGAGTAAAACCGCATATAGTTGACCTTGTTTTATTCTTAAACTACAATTTAAAAATCCGGGTTTGTTATCAGCTCATGATGTTAACATTAAAAAACAAATTATTTAATTAAATTTGTTGACTCATCAAATAGCCTTCATGTGTGAATTTGGACTGCATTCAATTTGTACTTTGTAATTTTAATTATTTAAATGTCATTAATGACATTATTCACGTGATTTGTGAATTGTTCGGATTGAAAGGAAAAATTTAGACAAATTACTATGAAATATGGATGAATTCATAAGTCGTAGAACTTTTATACTTATTAGAAGACTAAATATGGCTAAAAAGCTTTAACAGCTCGTTTTCTGTCAAATTTCTAAAATTCTTTTACGTTTTTGACTAACTGATCAAATGTATATATGTAATTTGTTAAAACAGCTTGAAGCATTTTATTGTCTACTAAATACATTGCATTGAACTTGACCTCAAGACATTGTCCATGTTGATGTATATAGTATATGAACAAATATATTACACTATGCACGGCTACAGCATATTTACTAATTATTGTTTTGATACAACAACAACAACAAAAATATTGTTGTTTATTAATAAGTGCAACACATGAGAATTTTATAGAAAATTCTTGAGACTTTAATAAGGAAACAGACTGCAATGATAAGAAATGATTTTTTTCATTAATTTTGTTCATCTAATCTCTCATAGGGCAGCTAAGGTGATAATGGAAATTTAAGTTCAATTTCTTATGTTATGTCATTTTTCTTTTTTTTTTCAATTGTTTTTGTATTTGCTTGTGCATCAATGTCCGCGTGTCTTGGTTATTGCATAATCATTATGATTAGGAAATTGTAATTTTGCCAACGTAATAATAATCGTAAATTCCGGTAATATTGTGTAATTTCTGTATGTATGTTTTTTTTCTTCAATGTGGTATCATCAGCAGTTTATGTAATAAACGAATCAATTAAGAGCAATAATTGGTCTACTAATTTCAAAAAATTACAAATGTCCAACTGAAATGGACTGGTACTCCTTCTAATTCCTTAGGAAGCATGCCCATTTACGATTATAGCTTTAGACGTTTTGTCTGGGTGATGGGTTTTATCTCTTCTTGACCTTTCTACAAACACCATTTGGCGGCTCTCTAATTCTATAGGCAGTAATTCTATATACATTTTTGTAGCATTTCATTATAGGTTTTCATTGTAGGTTTTCATTATAAGTAGAAAACCTCATCTTCTTACCTTTAACGGCTCTACAGATATGACCGACTAAAACTTCGGTTTGTGTGGGCGGTGCCACGCCCCTTTGTCTAATTATGTGGCTTGTGAGAGAGACCCTATGGATAGTGCTACACAGTGAAAATTTCATTGCAATCGTAGTATCACAAAAAGAAAATATAGTTTTAATTGGTCCATTTATTTGGCCAATATAACTATTTTTAAAAAAGAGGCGTGGCACCGCCCTCTGTCCACAAACAAAGTATGTTTTCTTATATGTCTAATATACGTACCATATCTTGACTTTGTATCTAAAATGGTTTAAAAGATACAGCCATTTCAAAATTTTAGTTGTAAGGGGCGGTACCACGCCTATTTTACCCCCTTCCAGTCCGAGTTTCCAAAAAACCCGTCTCAGTGCGCGCCTACGTCATAAAAGGAACGTACACTCCAAATTTCACGCTTCTAGCTTCAGCCGTTTGGACTGGGGAGTGATCAGTCAGTCACTCAAGCCTTTTATATATGTATAGATAACAAACATACATATTCGTAAACATCTTCTTTTTGTAATATTACTAGTGGATCCCGCAATGCTTCGCTGTTGCATACTTGGCGAATACTTATAATAAAGGGTGTCCCAACAAGAGCGCAATTTTTAAATTTTAAATAAAACACAAAAAAAAAACACTTTTCTGATCGTAAGCCGAATTTGATGTATCATTTGATACACTTTAACGTAAATTTAAAACACAGATATTTAAAAAAAAAATCGTGAAACTAAATTATATCGTAAAGTAGACAGAATGAGGTTATGTATGGAACAATAAATCGTGCAGATGGCCGCCGCGGCTTTGCTGGCATGCACGCGATCTTTTAATGAAATTTTCAATGACCGTTTCGCATAAATGCTGCGGTATTTCATTAATGCAGCGTCCAATTTTCTATTTTAAGGCTTGAGTCGTCGTCGGCTTATTCGCGTAAACCATCGACTTCAACAAACCCCAAAGAAAAAAAACTAATGGTGTTAAATCGCACGATCTGGGCGGCCAATTCTGATCTCCAAAACGCGAAATAAAAAATGACTGATGCAGCAATTGAATTGTTTGTTGGCTGTATGACATGTGGTACCGTCTTGTTGGAACCACATGCCCTCCAAATTCATTTCTTTAATTCGAGGCAAGAAAAAACTGGTTATCATCACCTGGTTATCACCAATTTGCTGAGCTCGGTGTCGAATTGAGGTGGATGGAGTTTGAGCGACATCATCACGTACAGCTGCGACATTTTCGGTCGATCGACCTGGTCGATGGCTTGTTGTTGTTTTTACATCACTAACAGACCCAGTTTCGACAAATTTATCCTTTAACTCTTTTTACAGTTGACTCTTTTGGAGCATTATTGTGACAATTTCACAATGAGAATGCGTTGATCATTCGTGTAGCGCTCCATTTTTACTAACCTCGTACCTTCTACTAGCAAACAATAACAATTGTTCAAATGTCAAACAATGACACTTCGAATGTTTCCAGATTTAAAAATTGCGTTCTTGTTGGGAACGCAAGCGTCGATATTGTACGCTCTGTAAACAATTCTTTAAACCAAGTTACATCTTAACCTGATCAAACTAACCACGTCTCACTAACCGATATTAAAACATCCGTATGCAAATTCATATCTATAGCGCCAAGGGTCCGCCAAATAACTTCTTTTTTTTTTTTGAAAATTCTACAAAAAAAACAAAAAAAAATTTTCTCAAATTTATTTTTTTATTTGAAAGTACAATCCTTCCGGTTAATAATGGAAAATAAATTCATTCAAATGGCTGCATCGGCTGGCCATGCAGTAGCCTACACGATCGGTCCAATTTTTAAGCATATTATCGATTGTGTGCAGCTGTATTTCACCAATGGCTTCACGAATATTGTCCTTGAAAGCGCAAATTGTCTCTGGCTTGTCGGCGTAACACTTATCTTTGAGGGCACCCCACAAATAGTAGTCCAACGGTGTCAAATCGTAGCTGCTGCGAGGTGGCCAAACGACATCAGCTCTGCGGCTGATAATGCGATACTCAAAAACAGGGCGCGGAAGGATAAAAATAATTATCTGTACTAGTTGAACTAGTTGAAAAAAAAGTTAGATGGCGGACCCTTTACTATCTGTATACAAATATTACCTTATATAATCCTCAAAACTTTTTTCCACTGTCACTTCTGCCCACCGGCTGAAAATAAATATTTTGTCGGTATATTCATGTCTGCATTGCCGAGTACTCTAAAGGCTTATTTACACTACTGACATCATTGTCAGGGTTTCCCTTTAAAATGTGTCAGCACAACTTTTATGATACAATAAAAGCACTTATTAGTACATTTAAAATACTCTTTGGTACAATAAAAGTACTTTGTTGTACAGTTAATTTTTTTTTTTTGTGTACAATTGAAGTACTTTTCGGTACTATATATTCTATTTTTTGGTACCAATAAAGTACTCTTTGATACCATAAATGTTCTTTTTGGTACAATTAATGTACATTTTTTGTACCATAAAAGCACATTTTGGTACGATAAGTTTTAATTTTTGGTACAATAAATGTACTTTTTACTACAACAAAATGAACTTTTCAATACAATAAATGTATTTTTTGGTCAATAAATGTACTTTTTAATAAAATAGATTGTACTTTTTGATAAAAATAAATTGTACTTTTTGGTATCTGTACATCAAATATTATCGCTCTAGGGCTAAAATACAGTTTTGCCACGCCCTCTTTGGCCACTGATTGAGAATAACAGTTTCGTCTTCAAATTTAAACCTGAAGTCCCGAATACTATCTGTGTACCAAATTAAAATTTCGTTTCCATATTAATAATATTGTTGCCGTGTACTATCTGTGTATTAAATTTTAACCCCCAGGGACTGAAATGCAGTTTTGCCACGCCTTCTTCCCCCAATGGTCCAAAATTAAAATTTCGTCTGTACTTGAGTACTATCTGAGTACCAAATTTTTTCTCTCTGGGTCTAAAATACAGTTTTATCACGCCCACTTTCCCCAATGATCCAAAATTAAAATTTCGTCTGCATATTCATATTAGTGTTGCGGTGTCCTATCTGGGTGCCTAATTTTATCTCTCTAGGGCTAAAATACAGTTTTGTCACGCCCCCTCAGCCCACTGATCCAAAATTAAATTGTCGGCTACATTTTCATTTTCGTTTTGTCGTGTACTGTCTGTGTAGCAATTTGTATCTCTCTAGGGCTAAAATACAATTTTGCCACGCCTACTCCGCCCATTGACACAATATTTAAACTTCGTCCACATATTCATATTCGTGTTGCCGAGGACTATCTGTGTATCAAATTGTATCTCCCTAGCTCA
Organism: Muscina levida; assembly: GCA_964034835.1. Classification (NCBI taxonomy): domain Eukaryota; kingdom Metazoa; phylum Arthropoda; class Insecta; order Diptera; family Muscidae; genus Muscina; species Muscina levida. The sequence continues at coordinate 151,637,048 of OZ035881.1, forward strand.
AAAAAAAAAGTTTTGCTACACCCATTTCGCTCACTGGTTCAAAATTAAAATTCCATCTGCATATTCATATTCATGTCGTTGAACGCTAACGCCCAGGAAATAACATCCAATGAAATAAACCCCAAAATATTGGAAATAACATCGAAAAATAAATGAAATAAACCTCAAAGCGAAAACGAAACAACCCCCAATATTTGGGAGTTATTTTATATGAAATAACACCCAATTATCAAAATTAAATAACCCCCAAATGAAATAAACCCCATCAGAAACAAAAATGAAATTATGCCCAAAATTCATGAAAGAGTCAGTTTCACAAAGGATTTCATGAAGTCAGTATAGACCAACAGCAAAGTCGCAAATTATTGAAATGAATCGTGTGAATTTTAAATTGTTGTAGCCCTGCTCTATTTTTGCAGTTCGGAAGACCATTTGCCTTTTACGTTTGGCCTTTACACAACCACCTCCAATGTTCACAAGCTAATCAAACTCTCTGCTTTTAATGAATACTTCCTTTTGAATAACTCTTACAAATTTAAAAAAAATTACCATTCTTAGATATCATTCTCCAAATGAAAAAATGCTGGGTGCATTTTGTTGACTTTCTATCCGTTAATATAAACACAAATGGAAATATCTGTAAACATTCAAAAGATATTGTAATATATTCACAGGCAAAAAGTTTTCTTGTAAAAGGCCTATTTTTATATAAATATATAATTATAACCCCTAAAACCCAACAGCTTTAAAAATAAAATAACCCCCGAATAAAAAATGAAATAACACCTAAATTATACACGATATGAAACAAGCCCCGTATTAAAAAAATTGGTTGGGTGTTATTTCATTGGAGATTATTTCATAATTTGAAAACCCCAAATAAGGAATGAAATTATTCCCAAAGAAAAATTAAAAAAGGCCCAAAATAATTGGGAGTTATTTCATATGAAATAACACCCAAAAATTTATGAAAAAAATTTGGGGAATATTTCATTTCTCGTTTGGGCGTTATTTCATTTGGGGGCTTTTCGTGGAGCCGCTGAGCTCTAGAAAAAGTTTTGCCACTCCCACTCCGCCCATAAGGTCAAAAATAAAAATAAAAATATATAGCCTACGGTAATTTTCATATAGTACACTAACTGTCTTCCAAATTTCATTGAAATCAGTTCAGCTTTTTAGGCGTGATTGAGCCACAAACTTACAAACAGACAGACATTCACATATATTACACAAGGGAACAAGGTACTTGTTGTTAAGGAACTGAATATTGTTTTAAAGGTAATTTGGGACGCTGAATCCAAATCTGCACTTGGTTTTTTGTATCAGCTCGACTTTTCGCGATATACCGTTATGTCCAAAACTAAGGCACTTCCACTACAAATATTTAAATAACTTGAAAACGGTTCATCATATTCAATTAAAAAAACAAACTTGGCAACAAAATTATCTTTAATCCGTGCCTACATTGTTTTTTATTTGGCCTAGTAGTTTCAGAGATATCGTTGTAGTTAAAAAAAAAAACTAAAATTTTGCAAAAAAAAAAAAATTGTTTTTTAAAAATTCATAAAAAAAATAATGCAACAAAAATCACAGTGTTGGTCTTAAAACATTTAGTTTAATATAGTTTGAATCAAATGAGCTATATTTCATTGAAATCTGTGCACAACTTTTGATTTTGTCAACAATTTACTGAGATAACTAAATTTACAAAAATCGCGATTTCCATACCGAAATAACATTTATTAATATGTTTGTGAAAGTGTAACTCGAGCAAACTTTAACGGATCGTTATGAAAATGTATCAGTATTAATATTTTTCGAAACGAACTTATGGGATTGTAAATGGGCGGAATAGCCCCACCCCTTCTGGTTCCTCCCATACAAAATTACCTATTTTTAGATAATTAATATATCTTCGATAGCTGCCAAACAGACTACCGGAGGATATTAAAATTTGGTCAGTTTATTTATCTTGCAAAAGTAGACAAACCCTAGAAAAACCGAAAGCGTTGCCATTCCCCTTCTGGTACCTTCCATACAAATGACCGAACTCACCCCAATAGTCGTACATACATATCTTTTTTGAAAGTACACTGAATTCAGTCAAACTATGCGTCAGTTTTACGGTTATGAAAATATGAATCAGAAATGAATTTGCACTATATCGGATCACCCCTTCTGGTACCTCCCATACAAAATGACCTATTTTTGGAAATTAATATTTCTCCCTTAACTTCCAAATTAAATTTAGTCAGTTAATTAATATTGTAATAGGAGGCAAAACTATAAATTAATCTATAAATAAATTTCCAAATTTGTCATGATTTTTAAAAATCAAAATTTTAATTTTTTTTTTGGGTAGAAACAAAAAAATTCGATAAATCTGTTATCACCGAACTTAGCATAACTCATTCAATTTTCAATCGATTATTATGTACATACATATTTTAGAAAGCTACTTTAATATAATATTCAATAAAGCTAATAAAAAGAAAAATTTGCCCCCAACCGATTAAATTTCAGCGTGAAGAAAATGAAAATGTGTAATTTTTTTTGTAATTTTTTTTTTTGAATAAAGGAGGGTTTGCTCAGTAATTTATTTTTGTGATATTAAAAAATTTTATTTTTTTGAAAGGTAACAACGATATCTTTAAGAAAAAAACAAAATTTTAAAACTCGGCTTATTAAAAAAAAATTATGATTTTTTGAACTATAATTTTTTGGAAAAAAGACTAAAATACGATTAGTACCTGTAACTTAAAAATTCGAGCTGATGGAGAAAAATGGAGATTAGATTTATAATCAGCGTCCTCAAATTAGTAAAAAACAGCTATAGAATTCCAAACAACACTCAAAAAGTTAAATTTTGTTCCCTTGTGTTATTAATAGGATAGGGATAATATATTCAAAGTTTTCTTTACATGAAATCTGTTATATAACGTACTAATGTAACTGTACTAAATCTACTTCGCAAAATTCAAATACATACAGTCATATATTTTCTAAAATTTCTTTATTCATTAAAACTAATATTTTTGTTCACAACTAATTATAGGGTATAAATTGTGCCCCATATTCATGTTCGAATTTAAACTTAATGCCACTTATATGACCGTCGTCCCCCCAATTTCATCGAACAACCCTCGCCCATAGAATGACTCACATACAACCCCGATTGCATTACAAAATATAAAATCTTTAGTTGTTATACAAAAAATCAGCAATATCACGAATAATTTCTGCGCGACTATGAAAATTCTAATCATTAGAAAAAATACATACATATATATATATAAGTCACTGAAAATTGTGACCCTTTGATAGAGAAGAACACAACTGAGAACACAGCAAAACTATGGCTTTGGCGATAATAACGTTGTTATGTGTGTGCCCTCTCAAGCTTCAGCGCGACAAGTACATGGAACGCAATATGTCTGTAACAACAACAAAAACAAACGTTGTGTTTTTTGCATCAATGATTAAGGCGATCGAAGGGGCACTGTTGCTATATCGTTTACAATTTTGCTACATTTTGAGATTTTCTGCCGAACTTTAGTCCAAAATTTAATGTTTTGCCTTAATGACGTTCTTGTTGTTAATAATGTTTATACTTGTGAATTTTATCGTTATTATGTTTATATAAATTATTATCTTTTTATGTGATGACCATGAAATTTGAATATATTTTAATTGTTTTTATTCTAGATAATTTTAAAATTTACGAATATTACATACACACTAAACGAACGTATTAGTTATAAGATTAAAATTTTAATTAATTTGCTTTTCAATTAATAGTACTGCGGCAAATAAGGGGCGTTCAAAGTAATCAATGCAGTACTACCAGTCTTTGTTTGAAAACAGAAGCAAATTTCTATGGCTGTGCTATTGTGTGAGTGTGACCAAATGAAAAAAATAATTAATTTAGCAAAAATTCGTTAAAACAACAGTGTGCCAGACAAATACGAAATAATGTCGTATATCAATTTTGCACAGTGGGGTAGGTTGATGGCCTCCCGTTGGCCATTTGAAAGTTATGGAACGGGGCCGGCGATGAAAGATAAGTGTAGATGACTGAGACAGGAATCGAACCTTGGTCTTCCTCATGTTAGTGGCGTGTTCCAACCATCATGCCAAGACAGACTTTAATATTCAATAGATATTACTACACGTTTCACACGTTTTTGACATTAACATTAGGATCAAGGCAATTCTTAGAATTCAGTATAAAAAAAAGCAACAAAAGTAGTCGCATATACTAAAATAATTTTAAATGCAAATGTAATTAAATTTTAGTAAAACCTGTTAATATTACAACAAAGAACTACCGAAATGGTAACAAATTTAAAATTACTAATCCTGCTTCTAAACAAAGGAAATTATATTTCATATTTAAAGAACTAAAATAACTAATACCAATAAACATTAAAAAACACAGTGCTAAAGTACAAGGGAAGCTCATCACATCCCATAGCTATTAATAGTTTAAAAATTGTCGATCGATGCATCATTCAATTCAAGTAGAACCATAAAAATATGTAAATCAATCAATGTCTTCTTCACTGGCTAACAAAGACATGTCCTTAAATAGTAATATGAAAATGAAACTATGATTCAAAACTCCTCTCTTTGCTATTTCAAAAATGGTGATCGTGCTTGTATCGCTGTACTTGTGTTAAATATAAGTAAACCAGTGGGGAAAAACCAGTTACTAACTAAGTTATACGGTCAATAACGTAAAGTGGCACAAGTAGCAAACTGTCTGCAGTCGTATGACCACCGCATGAATGCAACTAAAGTAAACAGCCAAAGTAACAAAAAAAACCTGCCCACTTCTTGAGCATGCAACGCATTGTGATATAGGAGAATTTCATAAAATCATGGGTATCAACGAACAGAGGCAAGTTCATATACCAGAATAATAATAAAACAATGAAATTAATAGCGAAACCGAGTTGCCGTGTGCCCCAAAAAAAAAAATAGATAATATTTTTTTTTTAAGAGACGGTGGAGAGCAATTTATAAAACATAAACCTCTCTTTTGTGACTTTTAAATATAACAAACATAAATTTCTTCTAGAGCTGAAACTCTGGAAAGAGTTTTGCTATATCTGTATACTATCCATGGATAACACAAGGGAACAAAATGGAATTTTTTGAGTGTTGTTTGGAATTCTATAGCAGTTTTGTACTAATTTGAGGTCGCTGATTTTAAATCTAATCTTTATTTTTCTCCATCAGCTCGTATTTTTAAGTTACAGGCAAGGCCGTAGCCAGGGGGTGGCCATAGGGGCCAAAGCCCCCCCCTGAAATGATTTAACCCTAATCAAATACAATTTTTGATTCGTATTAATGTAAAACCAAATTATACAATAATTATTTCAACATATAGATTTAACTATAAGTCACTCTATATTTCAAATTAAATATATAAAATTACAATATTTCATGTTGTTGTTGAATAGTTTACCAAAAACAATTAACATGATACAAGTCTTTTTCTAAAGAAAAAGGAAGCAAAAAAAAAAAAATAAATTTGAGTTAAATTTCTTCTTATATTTAACTTTTTTTTATTAATAGAATTAAATTCAGTTTTAGAGGTTCCAGTGGAAAATTGTGAGATAAAACTATGTAAATATATGTATTTAAATTTCATATAATTTAATTTTTCATCCATTTAATTTTTTCTCAAAAATAGTTTTAATTTTTTATTTTAAATTTTAAAAGTACAAAAACGTACTATTTTATTCTGAATAACATAATCTTTGAATTTGAATTTCCTTAAACAAGATCTTATTATGAATTTTTTAAAAAAAAATTCTAATTCTTTTCCTGTGCACCTTAAGGCGCATTAGGCTGTTCCTTATATAGTATTTTTGGAAATTTTTAAGAAAGAGATAGTAGTAGCGGAGTTGGACATCGAGCTCCACCTCACGCACCTCACAATATATCAAATGCCGTTAAATATGTGACGTGAAGACCTATAAAAGTATATGATTGGACTTACCATATCTCTTAAAAAAAGTATATAATTGGACTTACCATATCTCTTATAGATATCGAGATAATTGATACAATTAAGCATTGGTGTCATTAGTAAGTAAATACAGTATGTATTCGGATGAAACCAGAAATCAAAATCTAGATTCATTAGTCTTTGTTATATTTAATGCAAAAAAAAACGGGTTTTGAAGCTTGAATAGAGATATAGAGATATTGAAAATGAAATGAATAGAGATATTGAAAAAATGCCCATATACTTTTTTTCGTAGATTTTGATTTCATATATATTAACATATTCAAAAAATTTTATTTTTTTTTTGCATCAAATAACATATCTCGACATCTATAAGTGGTATGACAAGTCCAAACATATACTTCACTTCACCTATTTAACGGCGTATTCCTAGTTCACATGTCTACAACATAAAATATTCAGTGGCGATAAACTGATTTGAAAACAAAATCGAACTTTGAACTGTTTGCGGCACTCGATGACATATGTCGCACAATATGTTTGAAATTTTGTAAATTACAAACGTGAGGTGGAGCACCCTAATACACATATTGATAAATATATGAAAAATTTAAATATTTTTTGTTTCAATTGGGTTTGGCCCCCTCTGAAATTAAATCCTGGCTACGGCCCTGGTTACAGGTATTAATCTTATTTTCGCCTTTTTTCCAAAAAATTACAGTTCAAAAAATCAAAATTTTTTTTTCATAAGCCGGATTTAAAATTTTTTTTTTTAAAGAAATCGTTGTTACCTTTGAAAAAAAACAATTTTTTTAGCATCACAAAAAAAATCAATTTTTTTAGTATCACAAAAAAAAATGACTGAGTATAGGCTCCTTTATTCAAAAAAAAAAATTACACATTTTAATTATCTTCACGCTGAAAGTTAATCGGTTGGGGGAAAATTGTTCTTTTTTATTAGCTTTATTGAATATCAGATTAAAGTAGCTTCTTTAAACATGTATGTACATAATAATCGATCGAAAATTAAATGAGTTATGCTATGTTCGGTGATAACAGATTTTTCGAATTTTTTTGTTTCTACCCCAAAACAATAAAAATTTTGTATTTTTAAAAATCACGACAAATTTGCAAATGTATTTATATATAGTTTAATTTATAGTTTTGCCTCCTATTACAATATTAATTAACCGACCAAATTTAATTAATCGGCAGGTTTCTGTTTGGAAGTTAAGGGAGAAATATTAATTTTCTAAAAATAGGTCATTTTGTATAGGAGGTACCAGAAGGGGTGATCTGATATAGTGCAAATTCATTCCTGATTCATATTTTCATAACCGTAAAACTTACGCATAGTTTGACTGAATTCAGTGTACTTACAAAAAAGATATGTATGTACGACTATTGGGGTGAGTTTGGTCATTTTTTTTTTTTGTAAAATTTTTGTTTTTTCTTTTTAAACTACAACGATATCTCTGAAACTACAAGGCCAAATTAAAAACAATGTAGGCACGGATTAAAGATAATTTTGTTGACGAGTTTAAGTTTTTTTTTTAATTGAATGTGATGAACCGTTTTCAAGTTATTTAAATATTTGTAGTGGAAATGCCTTAGTTTTGGACATAACGGTATATCGCAAAAAGTCGAGCTGATACAAAAAAAACCAAGTGCAGATTTGAAATCAGCGTTCCAAATTACCTTTAAAACAATATTCAGTTCTTAAACAACAAATACCTTGTTCCCTTGTGTAATCGAATTCCAAACTACTCTTAAAAACGAAGGGGTGTTAAAAATGGTATTAGGGGTTTCTTACAACTGAGTCACCAAAAAACTTAATATTTCTTTAACCCCATGCATTCTGAATTAATACGCTTACTATTTCTAGGGTCCATATGGCTGTTTGCCATTGCATGGCTGTGGCAGCCCTGTGTAGTAGTTTAGCTTAATATTAATTTAAAAATTAAACTTGGCCGCCGATGAAGTGATCTGACTAAGCAACCAATGAAACTGAACACTTAAAACTGGCCTAAAAGCTGTGCATTTAAAATGATTGACTTTATTTTGTTTTGACTTTGCGAATTATATTAATAAGAGATCGATAAAAAATCACCTTATTTGTTGGTTTCTTTGTAATCTATACAGAAGTCAGCAGCGTTTTTAAAAACAGAAATATTAATTACACCGTGGTAGTCGAATAAAAACTTCACGGTTTTAGCCTGGTTTCCTTTCCTTTTCAAAGGACTTTTAATTTTTTAAAGGTTATTGAATTTTTAAAAATTCATTTCTGTGTTATTCTTAGTTGTACATTGGTGATGTGGACATCAAATAAAAAAAGACAATCTCAGAATTTTAAATTTTTTTTTTTAGTTTTGACTTATCAGGAGAAATATTTGCAATAAATGTCCTTTCAAATTTTTACCCTTGAAAATTTGAAATAAAAAAATTTGCGAAAACTAAAGGTTGGATTCTAGTTTTGTATGAAACCGTCAATGTAACTCAAAAAGTTAATGATACAGTTCGATTCCTTGTACACGAATTAGGGGGAAACCGTCCTCTTATTGGTATAAAACATAGAAATAAGAAATTGTTTATTAAACTTAACCGTTAAACCAATTTTTTATGTTTAATAGCGTTTGGACGTTTCAAAATGACTTCGCTTTTTGCAAAACGTCCGAACGCATATTAAAAAAAAAGTTTACCTTAATAGTTAAATTTACTAAAAAATTTTTATAATATAAATTTTTCTCAAATATAAGCTTGGATGGTATGAAAATTCGTAAAAGAAGTGACGAATGAAAAGTTCGACACGCTAGGATTTACCCATATTCATATTCGTATTGTCGAGTACTATCTATGTGCCAAATTTTATATCTTTGGAGCTCAAAATATAGTTTTTGCCACGCCACCTCCACCCACTTATTCAAAATTAAAATGTCGTCTGCATATTCACATTTGTATTGTCGTGTACTACCTTAGTGTCAAATTTTATCTCTCTAGGGCTTAAATACAGCAATGCCGTCTTCGCGTTGTCTAGTACTATCTGTGTACAAAATTGTATATCTTTAGGGCCAAAATTTAGTTTTGCCACGTCCCCTACACCCAATGATTCAAAATTAAAATGTTGTCTTCATAATTATATTTTTGCTGCCGAGTACTATATGAGTGTTAAATTTGTTCTCTCTAGGGCTTAAATACAGTTTTCCCATGCCCACTCGCCCACTGATGCAAAATTTAAAATTTCGTCTACATATTCATATTTCTGCTGCCGAGTACTATTTGAATATGAAATTTGTTGTCTCTACCTCTAAAAAAAGTTTTGCCATGCTCACTAGGGCGTTTCACCAATAGCGTTTTTTGCGATTTTTGCAACACTTGAAGCGGAATATTAAGGCTTGTGATCTAAAAGAATTTGGAAACAATTTTTGGAATTTTCAAAGTTGGGTATGGTGTCGCTGAAATAGATTTTATCAAAAAAATGAGGTTATGGAGAAAATTTTTTTCAAAAAATCCCAACAAATTTTCGAAATTCTTTCATATCACATGCTTTAAAATTCCGCTTCAAAAGTTGCAACATTTTTTTTGTGAAACGTCCTAATGCTCACTCCGCCCATAAGGTCAAAAATAATAATAAAAAAAAGCAAAAAGTATAGCCTATGATAATTTCCATGCGGTATACTAACTGCATTACAAATTTCATAAAATCGAAATTTTTGAAATTTTTTTGTTTTGTTTTTAATATTTTAAAGTTCTTCAAATTTGAAAATATTACGTATATTTAAATATGTTAAATTATTTGAATATTTAAAATTTTTGTTATTTTACTTAAATATTTTGCATATATCGAATATTTTATGTATGTCGAATATATGTATTCAATATTTTGAGTATTGAACATATTTCGGATTTTATTATTTAAAAGTATGTTTTGAAGGTTTTAAAATTTTTTGAATATTTTTTCTATTTCAAATACATTGTATAATTTGAATATGTTTGATATTTAAAATATTTTAAACAAAAAAAATTAAACAATGCTTATGCTTTAGAGGGAAAAAAAGAAGGGAATTTGTGGAGAACAAAATCCTCCACTCACGGTTATATTCAAAAAAAAAAAAAAATAGAGCTTGGACGTGTTCGCATGTTCAAGTTTGACATACATGGTAGATATACTATGTATATACAGCTGATGATGTGCCAACGGACATCAATTTGTCACAAAGGAATCACAAACTCGTGACGGAGTTCGAAACGCGTCATCATTCTTGTCCGTGATTCTGAATTGACCGATAACTCAAACAATAAAAACATTTTGATATCGATAGCCAATTTGGTGTATTGTTTCAATACACTTCAATACAAATGATGAGAATAAAATGTTTAGTTTTTAGAAAACTAGTGTAATTTTCCTTTAACAAAAATTTACTCTTGGTTACGGCTAGGAGACCAACTTTTTTTTCTTTTCGACTGATTTGTAATTTTTTTTTTCGTTTATTTTTCACTGAGTCACCACAATATTTCCCTATGTAAATATAGGTAATGTATAATGCATTAAATCAAAACCAAATAAGGTTAAATGAATTTAAGTATTTAGAAAATAATTGAAGCTTTGTGCAAAGGTATAGCTTAAGGTTACTTAATTGGTGTGGAATGTCAAGCAAATCAAAAATATTGTTTGTTCCGCTAGAAATATATAGAATACTAGCTTTCCCGGCTCGCGTTGCTTCACCCGTACTTACAATGAACCTTCTTATGACTTTAAGCAATACAGGTAAATCGCTTCATATGGCGAACGAATACCACATTTACGTGATTGTAGCTTTATCCCATTGGTCTGAGTGATTGCATCGCTAAGGTCCCTTTTTATGGAATTTTAAAAGATATATTCGTATCGCACAACTAAAATGGAATTTTGAAAAACCCCATTTCACGATTCTCTAATTCTATAGGGAGACGTTATATATACATTTTCGTAACTCTACTTTAGGTATTTGATCTGGGTGATATGACCAGTTTTATCCCTTTTTCAGTATTTTTAACTTTATCTCTTTTCAGTCCTTTTTACCTCTAAAAGGTTATAATTTCGAAAACCCTCCTTGCTTTGTTCTAATTCCATAGGGAGCAAGCCTAACTTATCATGACTACATCATTAGCCGTTTGGTCTGGGCGATCCAATTTCATAGCAGGCATTTCACATATCAACATATCAATTTTCGCGATTATACCATAAGCCGATTGTTTTAGCTGATGGTACAACTTTTATCCTTTATTGGTAACTTTTAATCCATAAAAGTATGAGTTTCCAAAAATCCGTTCTAAGCTGACGTTTACTCAAAAAGGGGAACAACCATCCTAAATGTCATCATCCTATCTACAAACAGTAGACAATTTAAATATATTGATAATGTTAATGTTATTACAATCGATCTATTAATATGACCCATTTCCCTGCGAGACGTAATCCCCCATGTACCATTTACATATGTAGCAAATCTCATCTTAAAACCTTTAATAGCTCGCGAAATATAACCGATTGAAATTTTGGTTTGTGAGGGCGGTGCCACCCCCCTTTGTTTAAGTATGTTTTCATATAGCCTATGATAAAGACCCTACGGATAGTACTACACAGTGAAAATACCATTGCAATCGGTTTATTTATTTCGCCGCCAAAACGATTTCTTCAAAAGGGGCTTGGCACCGCCTATTTCTCAGCGAGACGCAATCCTCCTTGTACCAGTAACATATGTAGCAAATCTCATCTTCATACCTATAATGGCTCATGAGATATGACCGATTGAAATATCGGTTTGTGTGGGCGGTGCCACACCCTATTGTCTAACTATGTTTTCATGTAGCCTATATAAGAGGCCCTATGGACAGTATCACACATAGAAAATTCAATTGCAATCGGTCCATTTATTTGGCCAATATTACTATTTTTAAAAAAGGGGTGTGGCACCGCCCACTTTTCACAAACAAAGTATTTTTTCTTATACGACCGATATAGATACCAAATCTCGACTTCGTACCTATAATAGTTCAAAAGATACAGTCAATTTAAAATTCCAGTTGTATGGGGCGGTGCAACGCCCATTTTACCCCCTTTCAGTCCGAATTTTCAAAATCCCTTCTTAGTGCGCGCCTACGTCATAAAAGAAACCTACATTCTAAGTTTCACGGTTCTAGCTTTAGCCGTTTGGGCTGGGGAGTGATCAGTCAGTCACCCAAGCCTTTTATATATATAGATTAATTAGTTGGCAATCACTATATAGTAGTTGTTTAATAAAAAAAAAACCTTAATTCGTTATGTTTGTGGTATTTAAATAATTGGGTTTCAAACTCCCATCCCTGTCTTACATTATCGTTAGAATCTGTCTACCCCTTTTTATGTGAAGTTTAAAGATTCTAACGAGTAACTTAACGAATATTGGGTGTCGCCGCCACCTCACTTAATCTTGCTTACTCTTGTTAACCCTCTAAGTTAACTTGCTCATTTGCTATCGATCGCTATAGCGATATATCGATATATCGACAGCATCCCTCTGCATATCGTTTTGCACTAATTACAAATTGTGTAATTATAAAGGTAAAATTGTTACCACAAATAAAACATTTGGCTTTTTGTCTATCGTTTCTAAAACTATCGTGTTTTATTTTCTTTTCTTTATTTACGCTTGCGGCGAACAGTAGTAAAAAGAATATATACAACCAATTATCTAAAAATTGTACTATGACAAGCATAATGGGCCCTATGCTACACTAATAGTCAAGGATAACATAACATAAGAAAGTTCCCGCATGTATTTTAGGAAAATTTTCTCACATTTGTGTTTTTCTCAGAATATTATGCAGAACTTTAGCTTTGTTTTTTTTATTACCTATTTCCTTATTAGTCAAACGATTAACCTTTAACTGGATAAGCAACAAATTCACATTCTTAAACAAAATAGTACAAATCTAGTGTTGATAACTTGACCTCACTGTGAACATTAACGAAAAGTTAATTCCTCCAAACAAACAAACAAACCTATCAAGTTCTAAAGAAATGCAGAAGCAAGTGTTTAGAGTACAACATCATCAGTTAATAGAGATGAACGTTTTGAATGTTTGCTTTTTTACTGCTTCTCCACAACTTTCACCTTTTGGAAGTTTGTTTAATGTTTTGTTTCTTGTTATGTGAGTTGAATCATTTTAGTTTACTATGTCATAAAAAATTATTTTTTATGCATTAGGTTAACCAAATTATATCAATTGTTATTTGGCATATGAATTAAAATATATTTCAACTTTTAAGAACTAAACAGCAAATATTTACAAAAACCGCGTTTCTCAATGTGTATTAAGAAATGTTGTCAACAAAAAAGTTTTTCCTACAAATTGTTTAATATGATCAACAGCTTTTACAGCTAAAAAGGAATATTCAACATGCCATATTATACCCAGTTTAGCCTTCCAATTAATAAACAATAAATCATCATATAATAAAATTCAAATAAGAGATAACAAGCAGAAAAATTAGGGAATAAAGAAAATTAACATATTCAGCATTGATATCAACTCATATTAATAATGACCTGATTATTGTCTTATGATACACGAGCAATACAAATAGTGTTTTTTTAATTGTTTATTTGTTCTAATTTGTTAATATTATATCAGTTAGCATACAATTGAAATGATAACCCACAACATATGCTTAAGTTATCTCCAACAGACTGTCTGTGACAAACAGCAAATCAAACGAGTAGATCAGTTTTGATTTAAAAAACGCATGTTCAGAAAATACATGAATAATTAAATTTTTAGCAACAACATACGACACATAGTTCGTACTTGAGAATTATGCTGATATAATGGAATGTTTTAGCATTTCAACTACAACAAAATTTGACACATTTTGTAATACGAAATCCAAAAAAAAAAACATACACACACACAACTGTTGTACATGGTACTAAAGACAGTGGTTGTCATGAATGAGAGAAAATTTTCCAACAAATGAAAAAGTAGTTAAATTCGATAATAGTTATTTTAGTTAAATGAAAAATTTGCCAATAAAATTGCATTATTAATAAGTGTTTACACTATAGAATGGTTCCCATTTACAGTACCGCACTGTATAGAATATTCATTATCAGCAGAACACGTATTAGCTCAAGTGACCTTGTCCCACACAATCCAAATGTTATATATAATGTTTATGTGCCCAACCCGTAGGTGAATGTTTAACACACATATACATACTAATTCTAATGTTCCACATGCATACATTAATAGATAATATTCGTAATGTTGGAAAACATACTTAAAAACGAATATATAAAAATCTTTTACCTATATAGGAATGCTTCAAATAAATCAATAATCCAAATGGAGCATAAAAAAACATATGAAATACTTAATCAGCATCTAAAATATTTAATATAAATAAAATGTCTTTAAATATTCAAAATATTTAAAATACCAAAATTAATTAATTAAAAAAAAATTTATTAAAATTCTAAAAATAATAAAAATATTAAAAATATAATGATGTGTTTTCATTGTTCGGTTCAAGATCTATTCTATTATTGCTTATAGAATTTGTTTTACAAGAGTTGTATGAAATGGATTATGTTGAGAGCTGGCAGGGCAAATAGCTACTTTGATGGTTGCCAAACCATCTTCATCAGTACCCGTTTGCTGTGACTTCTCCACTCATTATCACAACCTTAAGTGTTAAAAACTACAAGAAATCAATGTGAAGCTCACACACACCGGTGCGAAAATGGTATCAACGAAGACCACACGTCAACATAATCCACACAAGCTCTTGCCTTTGCTTTGTCCATCGGACAAAATTGCATAGAATTGTTCTTGGCAACAAATGCCAACCCAGTGTAATAGAATAGATCTTGAACAGAACAATGAAAACACATCATTATTTACACATACAAATCAACAAAACAAAACAAGAGCAATATTAAAAATATTAAAAATATTAAAAATATTTAAACTATTAAAAATATTAAAAATATTAAATATATTAAATATATTAAAAATATTTAAAATATTAAAAATATTAAAAATATTAAAAATATTAAAAACATTAAAAATATTAAAAATATTAAAAATATTAAAAATATTAAAAATATTTAAACTATTAAAAATATTAAAAATATTAAAAATATTAAAAATATTAAATATATTAAATATATTAAAAATATTAAAAATATTAAAAATATTAAAAATATTAAAAATATTAAAAATATTAAAAATATTAAAAATATTAAAAATATTAAAAATATTAAAAAAATTAAAAATATTAACAATATTGACACTGTTGAAAACTTACAAAATATTGAAAATATTACAAATACTAGTTATGTTAAAAATATTAAAAATATTAAAAATATTGAAAATATTAAAAATATTAAAAGTATTAAAAATATTCAAAATATTAAAAATATTCAAAATATTAAAAATATTCAAAATATTCAAAATATTCAAAATATTAAAAATATTAAAAATATTAAAAATATTAAAAATATTCAAAATATTCAAAATATTCAAAATATTCAAAATATTAAAAATATTAGAAATATTAAAAATATTAAAAATATTAAAAATATTAAAAATATTAAAAATATTAAAAATATTAAAAATATTAAAAATATTAAAAATATTAAAAATATTAAAAATATTAAAAATATTAAAAATATTAAAAATATTAAAAATATTAAAAATATTAAAAATATTAAAAATATTAAAAATATTAAAAATATTAAAAATATTAAAAATATTAAAAATATTAAAAATATTAAAAATATTAAAAATATTAAAAATATTAAAAATATTAAAAATATTAAAAGTATTAAAAATATTAAAAATATAAAAAATATTCAAAATATTCAAAGTATTCAAAATATTCAAAATATTTAAAAATATTTAAAAATATTTGAAAATATTTGAAAAAATTAAAAATATTAAAAATATTAAAAATATGAAAAATATTTTAAAATATTAAAAATATTAAAAACATTAAAAATATTACAAATATTAAAAATACTTAAAAATATTAATATCAATATTAAAAATATTACAAATATTTACAATGTTCACAATATTAAAAATATTAAAAATATTAAAAATATTAAAAATATTCAAAATATACAAAATATACAAAATATTTAAAATATTCAAAATATTTAAAATATTCAAAATATTCACAATATTAAAAATATTAAAATATATCAAAAATATTAAAAATATTAAAAATATTAAAATATTAAAAATATTAAAAACATTAAAAATATTAAAAATATTAAAAATATTAAATATATTAAAAATATTAAAAATATTGAAAGTATTAAAAATATTGAAAGTATTAAAAGTATTAAAAATATTAAAAATCTTTAAAATATTAAAAATTCTCTTGTTTATTTTTTCGATCTGTGCAGAAAATGAAGATGTTTTTCATTGTTCGGTTTAACACTTAAGGTTGTGATAATGAGTGGAGAAGGCACAGCAAACGGCACTGATGATGATGGTTTGGCAACCATCGAAATAGCTATCTGCCCTGCCAGCTGTCAACATAATCCATTTCACACAACTCTTGTAAAAACAAATTCTATTAGCAATAATAGAATAGATCTTAAACCGAACAATGAAAAACATATTCATTTTCTGCACAGATCGAAAAAATAAACAAGAGAATACATACACGGGAGGTACACTGGGTTGGCATTTTATGCCAAAAACAATTTTATGCTATTTTGTCCGATGGACAAAGCATAGACAAGAGCTTGTGTGGATTGTGTTGACGTTGTCTTCGTTGATACCATTTTCGCACCGGTGTGTGTGAGCTTCACATTGATTGTGTGAAGCTTTTAACACTTAAGGTTGTGATAATGAGTGGAGAAGGCACAGCAAACGGCACTGATGATGATGGTTTGGCAACCATCGAAATAGCTATCTGCCCTGCCAGCTGTCAACATAATCCATTTCACACAACTCTTGTAAAAACAAATTCTATTAGCAATAATAGAATAGATCTTAAACCGAACAATGAAAAACATATTCAATATTAAAAATATTTAAAATAATAAAAATTTAGTTTTAGTTTTGTTCTTAAATTCGACCTTTTTTAGTTATGTTTATTTTCTAATTTTTAGATCAAGCTTGAGGTCAAGTGTTTTTTTGTAAAATTTATTTATTTTTCAATATTTCGATCCTCTTTGAGGATAATCTTCAGGAATTACAAATTAACATATATTAAATTAAGTTTAGTGTAAATGTAGACTCTCGTCTTTGTCTTCTATTTTAACATTGAAATTCCTGAAGATGATCCTCAAAGAGGATCGAAATATTAAAAATATTAAAAAAAATAAACTTTTTAAAAATATTAAAAATACTAAAAACATTAAAATATTTAAATTATTAAAAACAAACTATAGATGCTTAGTAGTAGTAAGCTTAGTTAAACAATATACCTTGTACGAAGCTTGAGCTTTGTGGTGAAAAAGCCTGGGCTTTGTGGTAAAGCTTGAGCTTTGAGGTAAAAATGGAATCGTGGGGATAAAATATCCGCCATTCTCATGGTTGATTATTAATGGTAAAATTCATAACTATGCTGGACATTTTCGGCTGATATCTACTTCACAAGCATATGTTTGACATAATTGTAGATATATATACAGCTGATGTACCATGATGTACCGTTGTGCATCAGTTCGTCACAAAGGGGTCTGAAGATGAACTCGTCATGGAGTTCGAAACGCGTCATCCTAGTGCGTGACACACTGAATTTGACCAAAAATATCAAACAATAAATAAAAAATACTTTTCTGATCTTGAGCCGAATTTGTGGTATCATTTCGATACACTAACGTAAATTAATATTATTAAAAATATTTAAAATATTGAAAATATTTAAAGTATTCAAAATATTCAAAAAGAAATATAAAAAATATTAAAATAAAATTTAAAATTTTAAATACTGAAAATATTCAAAAATATTTATAAAAAATTAAAACATTCAAAAGCATTAAAAATATGCAAGATATTTAACGGCTCTATGAAAAATGCCCCAAATGCAAAATGCCCCAAAAAAAAAAACGAAAAATTACCCAAAAAAATTTCCATACAAAATTGGGGAATTTTTCATATGAAAAATCCCCCATAAATTTTGGGGAACTTTTCATTTATCTTATCTTATCATTCTTCATATGCAAAATGACCCAAATTTGCAGGTATGAATAATACCCCAATTTTTTTCCATATAATAAAAAATAAAAAAAGGATAGTGCAGATGATAAAGAAATCCCCCCCTTTATTTTTTTTCGATTTATGAAATATGACAGAAAGATAGTTACGATACTGACTTTAAGAATGCTAAAGAGAAAGTATAGAAACTGATAACGACGTATGCGGCATTTTGCATTTGGGGCATTTTTCATAGAGCCATATTTAACCACTAAATAATACATAAAATATTTAAATTATTGAAAATGTACGAATATCCTTTATGTCCATACAAAAAGTTGTTAATACTGCTACTAAAGTTCAATATTAAAAAAAAAGAATTGAAAGAATATATTTGATTTAGTACACGAAAGATGTGCAGCAAATATTGTCAACATGTGTAAAAATAAATTAAAATTAAAACGTTTAGTTCAATGGTTGTTTCTAAGTATAGGCAATTTTATAGCTGATGTGCAAAATTCTTGATTTATTTGAGTCATTTTGTGACAAATGGCAATAGGTGTCTGAGCCCCCTTCTAATTAAACGAACTTTGTCACTGAACAATGTCTACTTTTTACCGGCAATGTTTCACGTCATTGTTATACATTTGTACTAGGTACTTAATATTCTGTGCTACGTATAAATTAACAATTAGTATGCTGAGAGAGTGACAGAACAAAGATTCAAGCATGGGTGTCCGTTGCCAATGTTTACTACTACTATTGTAGTCTAACCGGTCTACATATGAATATTATAATTCTTTTTTTTTAAAATAGATCCTTTAGGTGGTTGTTAATAAATACTACACTTGATCGTCGGTTTTGTATTCGTTAAAAATTTACAAAGTAAAACGACGGACTACTAATTCAGCCGGACAAGGAGATATAAAGAATCTAAACTACAATGGCAAAGAATTTGTTGTGCAATTAAAATCACCGAATTGTTGTGAATTTTACCTTTCTATTAACATTTATATGACAAATATTTAGCCATGACCATAGTGTGATCTCCACCTTCACATTGGGTGTCCCTATACTACCTTCGCCACCACCATTGACGCATTTAAACATATGTATTGTGGTGTTGTGCATTCTAAGTTCTAAGGTGTGTTATACCCCAGTACATCTATGTAAGAGTGTAACATCGTTTATTTTACATGTGAATATTCTAATGAAATTTACATTTTGCCCATTGCTAGACGATAACATGACGAACAACCAATTTTGCTAGCAATGAACGCATTATGAAAATAAATAAGATTACACTAGAGGAGAAAAGTCTGGCGAATCCATGAGGTCAATGTAGAAAGTAATAAAAAAAAAAATAAAAAAAAAATGAATTTTAATGCAATTGACTGGTATTATTTTAACAAAGACAAGGTAACGTATGAGTTACACATAATAATATATTGTAAAGTATACGTAACATATTACTATTCAGCTAATAATACTAATGGTACCCCGATTTACCTATTAAAATGAATAATAAAGGAAAAAGTTTTCAATAAACGAAAATAAAATAAACTTACCAAAATTGTATCACAGGTATATATTTCTAAAATTTGAGATAAAAAACACAAATTAATATATTGAAACCATTAAAATATCAATCATTATATAAAAAAATCTTCTTTACAGAAGAAGATGCTTAACTAAAAGGGGATAAGAAGCCAACAAAACTCTATTTATCCATACTAAGGCCAAGGAATTATGATAGATTAGCCTATCTTCCTTTCAACTTAAACTTCGGAGAGAATAATTAATGTATATATCAGATCATCTTTTAAACCGTCAAAACCGTAAATTCTTGGAAAATGTCTTTCATTTGATAATTATCGAATTATGATTATAATCTGTATTATAGAAAGATCCCTGAGCTACAAAGAAGATACACTCGCCGCCTTCCAGGACATTGAGAGAGCTTTCAATAATGTCAAACAAGAATCTTTAATTGATTTAATGGAGCAAATGGAGTCATCTTACTAGTTGAAAAACTTCTGAATTTTAGGCGCATTGAATCTAGTAGTCAAGGCGCATCAAATATTTCTAGGGTTGCAGTTCGTCATTCCCCACAAGGATGAGCACTCTCTCCACTCTATCGAATCTCAACATCAATGTTCTTCTGAAGACGATGGACAAGACATGCTGCACCACTGTAGCATTTGTGGATGATGTACCACTAATAGTTACCGGCAAATTTCCTAAATTACTGTGTGAAATTTTGGAATCTGCACTGAAACTTCTGCTAAAATGGGGTCACAACTGTGGGCTGGGTGGAAACCCGAGTAAAACAGAACTGGTGCTGTTCACTCGGCATTACAAAATCTTTAAATTATTGAAATTTTTTCTGCCTATTCCTTACTTCTATTAATCTGAACTATTACAAATAATAAAAATATTAAAAATATTGAAAATATTAAAAATATTAAAAATATTAAAAATATTCAAAATATTAAAAATATTAAAAATATTAAAAATATTAAAAATATTAAAAATATTAAAAATATTAAAAATATTAAAAATATTAAAAATATTAAAAATATTAAAAACATTAAAAATATTAAAAATATTAAAAATATTAAAAATATTAAAAATATTAAAAATATTAAAAATATTAAAAATATTAAAAATATTAAAAATATTAAAAACATTAAAAATATAAAAAATATTAAAAATATTAAAAATAATAAAAATATTAAAAATATTTAAAATATTAAAAATATTAAAAATATTAAATATATAGAACTGATCTTAAACCGAACTATGACAATATCATAATTCATTGCAGATCAACAAAAACCAAAATCAAGAACAACAAAACACTGACGGTACGCAGAACGGGGTTGGCACTTTGTCAACAACAAAACTCCTGTGCAATTGTGTCCGATGGACATATGCATAGGCAAGGGCTTGTGTGTGTATTATGTTGGCATGTTGTGCGCTTCGAGGATGCTTTCTTCGCACCGTTGGGAAAAGTTCTCATTAGCTTTGAGATTATTACTTCCCTTAAGGTTTGCGATGATAGAGGAGAAGGCACAGCAAAGGGCGCTGACGAGACATTGTGGTTAATGTCGAAATGACGTCATACGCCTAACCTGCTGTCAACATAATACATTTCACACTCTTGAATAAAAAACTATTGGCAATAATAAATTATTTCCAATAGAACTGATCTTAAACCGAACTATGACAATATCATAATTCATTGCAGATCAACAAAAACCAAAATCAAGAACAACAAAACACTGACGGTACGCAGAACGGGGTTGGCACTTTGTCAACAACAAAACTCCTGTGCAATTGTGTCCGATGGACATATGCATAGGCAAGGGCTTGTGTGTGTATTATGTTGGCATGTTGTGCGCTTCGAGGATGCTTTCTTCGCACCGTTGGGAAAAGTTCTCATTAGCTTTGAGATTATTACTTCCCTTAAGGTTTGCGATGATAGAGGAGAAGGCACAGCAAAGGGCGCTGACGAGACATTGTGGTTAATGTCGAAATGACGTCATACGCCTAACCTGCTGTCAACATAATACATTTCACACTCTTGAATAAAAAACTATTGGCAATAATAAATTATTTCCAATAGAACTGATCTTAAACCGAACTATGACAATATCATAATTCATTGCAGATCAACAAAAACCAAAATCAAGAACAACAAAACACTGACGGTACGCAGAACGGGGTTGGCACTTTGTCAACAACAAAACTCCTGTGCAATTGTGTCCGATGGACATATGCATAGGCAAGGGCTTGTGTGTGTATTATGTTGGCATGTTGTGCGCTTCGAGGATGCTTTCTTCGCACCGTTGGGAAAAGTTCTCATTAGCTTTGAGATTATTACTTCCCTTAAGGTTTGCGATGATAGAGGAGAAGGCACAGCAAAGGGCGCTGACGAGACATTGTGGTTAATGTCGAAATGACGTCATACGCCTAACCTGCTGTCAACATAATACATTTCACACTCTTGAATAAAAAACTATTGGCAATAATAAATTATTTCCAATAGAACTGATCTTAAACCGAACTATGACAATATCATAATATATTAAAAATGTTAAAAATATTAAATATATTTAAAATATTAAAAATATTGAAAGTATTAAAAATATTAAAAATCCTAAAAATATTAAAAATTTTAAAAATATGAAAAATATTTAAAATAATAAAAATATTAAAAATTTAGTTTTAGTTTCGACCTTTTTTAGTTATCTTTATTTTCTAATTTTTAGATCAAGCTCGAGGTCAAGTGTTTTTTTTGTAAAATTTATTTATTTTTCAATATTTCGATCATTCTTGAGGATCATCTTCAGGAATTACAAAATATCAAAAATATCAAAAATATCAAAAATATTAAAAATATTCAAAATATCCAAAATATTCACAATGTTCTCAATATTAAAAATATTAACGATATTAAAAATATTAAAAATATTAAAATTGTTGGATTATGTTGACATGTGGTCTTCGTTGATACCATTTTCGCACCGGTGTGTGTGAGCTTTACATTGATTTTTAACACTTAAGGTTGTGATAATGAGTGCAGAAGTCACAGCAAACGGGTACTGATGAAGATGGTTTGGCAACCATCGAAATAGCTATCTGGCCGGACAGCTGTCAACATAATCCACTTCACACAACTCTTGTAAAACAAATTCTATTAGCAATAATAGAATAGATCTTGAACCGAACGATGAACACATATTCATTATTTACACATATAGATCAAAAATACAAAACAAGAGCAATTTTAAAAATATTAAAGATACTAAAAGTATTAAAAAACTAAAAACTAAGCCCACGTAATAATATTTCATTCGCAGCACTTGAGTAACTAAAAAATCACCTTTTATCTGCTACACAAAATTTGAGGAGATTGCAGTTACATATCGAGGGTTTTCTTTTGCATTGAGACAAAATATCTATTTAAATAAAAAATAATTTCATTAAAGGCATTGATGCAAAATATTCGTACAGACAAAGCTGATTTGAGTTTCAAGAATTTTTAAGTAATTTTAAGAAGTCTAAACCCATAAATATTAAAATGCTACCAATACAAGTTTGAGTAAATTAAGCAAAATTCCAAAGTTCAAATTTAACATACTTTTTTTTATTTTATAACATTTTAGTGTTCAGAAATATTTTGTCATCTATTAAACATATACCTATTTATAATTTTATTCTTAAACTAGACTATCAAACAAATAATTATAATTTCAAATGCGAATTTTTGTCGCCATTAAAGCAAAATGTAATTTCGCATTGGATTCAGAGTAATTATGGCAGCATTTCCGTCATAGGCGGACTAACAGGATTTTAATTAATTTTTAAAAATAATAAAAAAAAATGGAACAGCATTAAAATCATCTAACTGAATGATAAACTTATACTCCTGATGCTAAGTCGGTATTCTTCATGTAGTCTTCGTATAATTTTTAGTAAGCATATGCATAAGTTGTATGGTTATGAAAAATATATATTTAAAATGTATTAAAAAAGTATATATATATTATATATTCATTTATTTAATAACAATGTGCAAAATAAACTATACTTTGTTTATGGATTAGCCGCAAGATTTGTATCGTTTATTAAATTTAGATTTTGTTATTGGGTTGGGAATATATACAAATTTGCATGTTTTTTTACACGAATACTTTTATCTATCGCGGATTTGAGCGAAATATAAGAATCGTTTGAAATACTTTAGTGATCGAAATTAAGACTTGGATACTCGATTGCAAATAGGGTAATACAAGAATTTCTGAAAACATGAAAAACAATGTCTTCTAGAACCATTTTCTCTTCTTTACGAACATAGAATTAATAAAACAAAAAATGCGAGGAAAAATCTATAGACTGAATCTCTCTCATCGAATGTTTAGTCACATTTTGCACTGCTCCTTTGGCGTCGGCTAACCATCTCTCCTCACATTCACACAAAATGCAATCAATTTATGCTTCGCTGCCTTCTAATCAATAAATTTAACTCATATGAACTTTAAGGTCATTTCATTTGTTGCCAACAAATCAACAAATTGGTCTTCTACTGATACAAGTTGGCGTATCTATCTTTACATGGCATACGCGCGTACTGAAATTCTTTGCAATTTTTAAACGTTTATTTACATGTCGATATTAATGAACACAAAAACTTTATTATGTTAAATGTGCAACTATTTGCATAGACAATTTAGACAGATTACAAGCGTGAAAAAAAATACACAAAAATATTTATTCAATAATAAATACATTTTTTTATGGCGAGATTTTTAATGGTCGTTAGTATAAAAATGTACTATAAAGGATGTTAAGGTTAGTGATAGGTTCAAATGTCATCACAAAGTTGTATTTTCCCGACAAACCATTTGATTCGAGAATGATATCATACTCGAATCATATATCATTCGCATTTTATTCGATAACGATACGATTCTCGAATCAATAAAGCGATTCTTTCACGAATCCAAAAAAATGATTCTATTACGAATCGTAATAACGAGTTCCTTTTAAGTTGTTCATTATTTTCAGTTATTCCTTCTTTTCTTATTCTTTGCAGAGGTATTGAAGAGTTTTCTTCGAATTTTTTTGATATATTTTTTATATTCGTGTACGACAAAATTTGGTTTTAAGGCTGTGGGCGAAATACAAACTTTTTCCATTGTAGAAAAATCCAGCCTTTGGGGCTAATAAAATATATGACAATTGAATTCACCACATTAAAGTCAAAATTATGTTTTGTAACAAAATTTTCAGGCATTTCGCTTACAGCCTAAGAATAAAAAGTTTTTATGTAAAATATGATTTTTAAAGACTTCTTGATTGAAACAAATTTTGCTCCATAGATTTTGAAATAGATTCAACTTTTTGTATTCATTGTTGTCACACATAGTTACAGTTTTTAAAATTAAATTTATAAAAGATCTGTATTGGATATCATTGACTCCCAAATTAAATTTTAAAAAACCAAAAATTAACCAAAAGATTGTTATGAATTTACCAATTACTGATTTAAATGGAAAAAAGTGAAATAATCGAATTTGTATCGCTTAAACGATTGTTAAAATAATCTTTTTTACGATACGTTAACGAATGTTCACCAGCGATTCGATAATGTTATCATTTTCAAATGTTTTTTAGAATGCTGTCCCATTTTCCAATTTAAGATTGTTAAGATTTTGGAATTTGTTTTGAAATCGCTTTAGCGAATTGCCAACGAATCTTTAGCGAATCACCCCTCACTACATGGTTTGTTGGGTATTAGTTAGAACTCATCATATTTTGCCTTAATATTGTACATTAAGAATACCCAAAACAGAAGTCAACTTTGAATGGCTACATCATAACGGTCCATTATCACATGGACACAATTTCTGTTTTTTCTTATTATTTGGAGTGTTTATTTTATATATAAACAAAAAAGTACGAATTTGTCAATTTTATTTTTTGAATTTCAGTCAGAAAATTTCGATTTGCGACCAATGTGCAAGGGCAAATAATTTTTTTGGGTAATGTGGATATTTTTAATATACTTTTAAACAAATTCATATTGATATATCATGACAATTCCAACATTTTCAGTACTAAAAAAAAACTAAACTAGCTCAGAAAACATTCCAAACAACAAATCTATTTAAATATAAAGAGTTCAAGAGGTTATCTGCTGAATTATTCTGGTATAAAAAAAAATAAAAAAAATTGTATTAAATTTTTCGTTATATTTTAAGAATTTCTAAGAAATTATGGACTAATTACTAATAAATTCCATTTTTTCTGTCTTCAGTTCAAAAATGTATAAGTTGCTATGTGTAAGTAATTTTCAAAAGCTCTTTAGTGAACACAATTACACATCCGCTTGATTGACGTTTAAAATTTAACACAAAAAACAATTAAACATATTGGAATTCTATATATTTCACTGGTGGATATTGACCGCCCTATTTGTGTAGTTGTAACGAAAAAACAACAAATGTGTGTACATTGATTTTGTTTATTCTATTATTTCATTTCACACTACATATTTTGTTGAACAAAAGTTGAACAACATTTTGCCGTACAGTGAATTAAAAATGTTTGGTATAGAAACTTGTACGAATAATTCGTCGCTCTTTACACTAAAATTGTTAATGGAAAAACTTATGAAAACCTTTTACTTTACCATTAGACATGAATCAATAACGTAAAATTGTTATCTATATATCCCAGACACGTAGTACAATAAGTGAGCGATAGGAGGCGTATGTTATATTGACGCACAAGTCTATGCTACTGAAATATGTAATATAATAATTGATCGATAGGAGCCGCACCATATATTGATGTAGCAGTGATTTACGTATAAGATACAAACACTCTTCAACCTATAAAACAATAAGTGATCGAGTCTCTTAATAGCGAGCAAAACATTGCAATATACTAGATATGGACACTATAGATAATGTGTGTGTGCCTTTTTTAAAAGACAATTTTCTAATAGTTAAGCAGATAGCAATGAATGCAGCATCGCACAGACATAAAACACACCTAATAAACCATCATCATTATTCCTTCACGTCAACCCGAAATGTAAAACTTGTTTGCCAGTCAGGTACAAACCTGGTCTGGACCATTAATGTAGTATAATACAAAATAAGTTGTTGAACTCAACTTGTCAGAACTCAAAACTTCTTAAGGTAGTTAAATTTAATACCACAATGACACTTGTTAAGAATTATGACAATGTTTCTTTTGCAAAAGTAAAGGAAATACAATTTGACAAACATTAATTGGTAGCGAACTTAATTTCACACCTATACAAATATCAGTAAATCTTTTAAATGTTTTATAGCCTGACATTAAATCTTTTAAATTTTTTATAGCCTGACATTTAAAAGATTTACTGATAGGCTTAAAAACATCTTTACTGATATTTGTAACATTTTAAATTACATACCGTACAAAGTTCAATGGCCGATCTAATTATGTTACAGTATAGTTTGTATAAATACTCCACAAAAATATTTGACATTTACATAAATGCCAGTCATTGACTTTTGTCTACAAACTGTTGACTGTTGACGATGAGCGTTTAAAATGACCTATATAAAATTCAGACTCTTGATGGCAGCTGTTGTTTCCTTACTCCCTCTTTCTCAGCGTTGGGGAATCATTTACTATTATGTAAATTTATATAAATGATAAATGTAAAAAGCAGTAAAAAACAGTAACAGATATGATGAAATACAAATCATATTCTCTTGAACAGTGGTGTGCGTTAAAACAGCATTGGCAGATATTATGAAATGGGCAACTGATTTCCTGACTGATTTTACTTGTTGGCGGATTTGATTTCTTATGAGTGGAGCAGTATTGCAAAAAAATATCCTCAAACAAGGAGTTCAAGGATATTTTCAATACTCTATAGTGCAGAAATGCGACCTGAGAGAATACTGGAGCCGAAAAGATTAAAACCTCCTGACAAGCCATGTGGCGAGGGGTGACTCGCTGGCAATTCGCTAAATGATTTGATAAAAATGAAAATGATAACATTATCGAAGCGTTGGTGAACATCCGTTAACGTATTGTAAAAGCGGTTCTTTTACCAATCGTTTAAGCAATAAAAATCCGATTATTTCACTTTTTTTCATTTAAATAAGTAATTGGTAAATTCATAACAATCTTTGGGTTATTTTTTGGCATGCAGGGCAAATATTTTTTAAAATTCAATTTGGGAATCGATGATTTTATTCAACTTAAAACTTAAACTACGCGTGACAAAAGATGAATACAAAAAGTTTAATCTATTTCAAAACCATAACAACTTTGAGTATAAACATGATCAGGCGTGTGTTTGGAGTAAAATTGGTTTCAATCAAGTAGTCTCTGAAAATTTTATCATATTTTACATAAATGTTTTTTATCCTGAAAACCAAATCTTGTCGTACACAGATACATTGTATAAAAAAACTTAAATAAAATGAAAAAGTTCCACGCTATATCAAAAAAAAAAATTTAAGAAAAATATTCAATACCTCAGAAGAGAATAAGAAAAGGAGGAATAACTTAAAAATAAGAATGATTTATAGATTTTGCAACTTGAAAGGAACCCGTTATTACGTTTAGTAATAAGATCGTTTTTTTGTTAGTTCGGTAAAGATTTGCTTTTTCGATTCGTAATAGAATTGCCTTTTGGATTCCTAAGAGAATCGCTTTTATGATTCTATAACGAAGGTGAATTTTCACCCGCTCACTCTAACGTTCTCAAATAAAATGCGAATGTTATATGATTCGAGAACGATATCATTCTCGAATCGGATAGTTTGTCGTATTTTAATTTGTAGATATTTTCAAATTAAAAATTTTTAACTTTTGAGTTTTGTACACCCAATTTTAGGGAAATGCGTTCCCTGAGAATTCTTATTTCCTGGAAATAAAATCATTCCATTCTATATAGAGTACTTTTTGGTACCATAACCGTAATTTTTCGTACAATGAAATTACAATTGGTACAGTAAAAGTACTTTTTGGTACGACTAATGTACTTTTTTTATAATATACATATTATACCTTTTGGTACCATTAACGTATTTTTTGGTACAATAAAAGTACTTTTTGGTACAGTTAAAGTACTTTTGTGTACAATAAAAATACTGCTTGGTGCAACAAAAGTACTTTTTGGTATATTGAAAGTACTTTTTGCTGTAGTAAAAGTAATTTTTGGGACATGTAATGTATTTTTGCTACAATAAAATTAATTTCTGATTCAGCGAAATTACTTTTTGGTGCAATAAAAGTACTTTCTGGTACAATAAAAGTACTTTTTGGTACATTGAACGTACTGCTTGATACAATTAAAGTACTATTTGTGACAGTAAATGTATTTTTGGTACAATAAACGTACTTTCTAGTACGATAAAAAGTACTTTTTGCCACAATAAATTTACTTTTTGAACAATAAAATCACTTCGGCACAATAAATACACTTGATACAACAAAATAAGTTTTTTTTACAATAAATTATACTTTTGGTACCATAAATGTATTTTACGGTACAGTAAACTAACTTTTTGGTACAATAAAAGTAGTTTCTGTTACGTTAAAAGTACTTTCTGGTACAACAATAAAAGTACAATAAATGCACTGTTTGGACCCTAAAAGCACTTTTTGGTAAAATAAATTGTGGGATGACTTTTTAAAACTTGATTATTCCACTTTTTGTGTTTTTGAACAATTTGAGAAAACAGTTCTTTAGAAATGCCCCTATATATTTTAGCCTAAATTTTGGTACAATAAAATAACTTCCTTTCCAATAAATTATACTTTTTGATTCTATAAGTATACTTTGTGGTACAGTGTAAATAGAAGTACTTTTTGTACAATAAATATTCTTTTTAGTAATATAAAAGTTATTTCGGTACAATAACGGCACAATAAAAATACTTTTTAGTACTTTGAAGTAAAAAAATTTTAATTGTTGTTGCATTAAATGTAGAGTACTCTGTCCGTGTATCTGTTATGACCGATATCAGACAAAAAAATGTGTAAAAATATGGGGGTTAAAAAATTTATAAAAATATTTTCAGCTCATATAAACAATTCAGTTTCAGTACTTGACATTTCAGTACAAATATTGAGAAATAGCTCTGCATAATTTTGTTTATTTTCATAAAACTGGTACAACATTTTAAAAATAGCCTAAACGAATAGTTCGGACACACCACTTTTTTATTTTGTATATGCTATCTGCAATGCCATAACAAATCTTACAATCTTTACATGATAACTATACATTGTTACCAAGTTTTTATAGTAATGACTCGCTGACACACAACTCGGTTATATTGATTAGATAAAAGACATTATCATCCAATTAATACAAATTATTTTGTAAGTTTTTATAACTTTGAGTCTACTCTCTAGTTCTGTACACATTGAACGTGTCAAACTAATTAAGATTTGCCGAACTTTGTCGTCATACTCCAAAGGTATTCATTCATTCATTCATTAAACATTTAACTTAAATATACGACAAACTTTGATTGTATATTATTATCATGTCTTCGTCGTCTAATAGACTGTCTATATATTAAGATGCTGGTCGGCTGGGTTAGGGCACAAAGTCCATTAGAACAATATTTGACAGTGGCTGTGTGAATGACCCACATAAATATGCAAAATGATTGTCTACCAAAAATGGTTACAAATATGATTCAAAAACATAGATGATAAGGGCATGTGTATGTTAAAACCTAACGTAACGTAATTGTCAAGACTGGCGCCTCACGAGAATTTTTAATAAATTGTGTGGAAGTCTGTTGTTAAGGTCAGTATTGTTAAAATTTTGCAAAAAAAAAGTGAGAATAATTTTAGTTTAAATAGAAATAAACTGGAGACCGTTGCCAAGCCACAAAGACATTTTGAATGTAACAGGTATTATGACATATCGGGCTAGCCAGCCGTCTTCTTGCAAAGAATATAGGAATTTAAATAGCTCTCAAGCAGAGAGCTCAATGAGTTATGCCGATCTTGCACCAAACGATCGATATATACTCGGCAATACAGGCATAAATATACAAACAAAATATTTATTTTCGATTAGTAGGCAGAAGGGGCTTGGCATAAGTGTTTTTAGAACTAGATTAATTATTTATAACAATTTGATACAAAGATAGTTCTCGGCAATACAACTATGCAGATAAAAGCGAACATTTTATTATAGGTTCGTGTGGGGTAGGGGATGTGGGAAAACTATTATTTCTAGGGCTATAAAAGGTTATATTTGTATGCCGATAATACTCGACAATATAGATATGATTAATTTCGGTAAGTGAGCGGAAAGGTTGCGTGTGGAAGTAAGCAATCCCCACACATTGTTATAGAGATTATAAAGCATTCCTAAAGTATGTTTAAAAGTGGAACACTTATAACTGTAAGGCAATATTGGTAAAATTTTTTACTATTCGTCAAATATGTAATAGCGAACCATTGCCGGGCCCACTAGTTTATTATAAAATTAAACAGACAACAAATTTAATTTTAAAAATATTTGCAATATCAATTAGTTATTTTCCTTTTAATTCAAATCTACATTTTAATAGAATTTTGAAATGAAAAAAAAAAATTAAAGTTAAAAAATATAAATTATAAAAAAGAATTTTAATTTAAAATACATCAACAAATGAAAAATTCAGTAAAAACAATTTTACAAATCATTTTGTTTTTTTAATACACTTCCGAACTAAATTAAATAACCTGAACAAATTGACTCATATAAACCAACATTTTTTATAATAAATATTAGGGTGGGTCGATTTAGCAATCATATTGTTGTGGGAAAAATGTTCCAACACGACATAACAAAAAAATCATTTTAGAGGCGCCAAATTCAAATTTTTTAACTTTTTCTCAGCTTTTGTTTTTAAGGTTTTTTTCGTAGGTAATAAAAAAAATTAGTTGATTTAATTTTTTTTATTATTACATATTTTTTTTAACAGTAAAACATACAAAATTTCTATAGAATTGTAAAAAACATTTATATGTTAACATTTTCGAATCGCTGGTGGTCATTCGTTAACGGATTGTAAAAATTCTTTTACCAATCGTTTAAGCGATAAAAATTCTATTATTTCACTCTTTTCATTTAAACAAGTAATTGGTAAATTCATAACAATCTTTGGGTTAATTTTGGGAAAGAAGAACAAAAGTTTTTTAAAATTTTATTTGGGATTAAATACAGATCTTCTATATCTTTTATTTTAAAAACTTTAACTACGTGTGACAACAAATGAATACGTAAATTTTAATCTATTTCAAACCCATAACAAGTTTGAGTATATACATGAGGAAAATTGGTTTCAATCAAGTAGTCTAAAAATGATTTTATAATCTACATAAATATTTTCTAATCTAAAAAACAAATTCTGTCTTAAAAAACTTAAATAAAATGAAATATTTCCACGCTATATCAAAATAAGTAAAGAAAAAAATCTTTAATACTTCAGAAGAGAATAAAAAAGAAGGAATAACTTAAAAATAACGATAATTTATAGATTTCGCAACTTGAAAGGAACTCGTTTTTACGATTCGTAATAGAAACTTTTTTTTTGGTTCGTAAAAGAATCGCTTTTTCGATTCGTAATATAATCGATTTTTCGATTCGTAAAAGATTTGATAAAATGCGAATAATATATATGATTCGAGAATGAATAATATCATGGAGTTTGTATAGGAGGTGGAAGTAGTTTTTGTCCAATCTTGCTCATCTTAGAACTTAACCTCCGTTTAGAAGATAGAAGCTTGTAGAGCACAGTTAAGCTCGATAGCTCTTAAACTACAGCTGCACTCGCGGGACAGATAGACGGACACTCCCAAATAGGGTGAGTTTCTATGAAAAGTGGCTGTAGTTTTTGCCCGACAATCCTCATCTTACAACTTAACCTCTGCTGAGGGGAAAGAAGCTGTTATACCAAATTTCAGCTCGATATGTCTTAAACTACGGCTGTAATCGCGAAGCCAGACGGACATACACGCAGACATCTTTAAATCGACTGATCATTTATATATATATGTGACCCGGTAAGTTAAAAGGGACCTATGGGTCGAAAAAATCGATTTTTACTTTTTTGGTGATTCTTATAGAAGACAACACGCACTTTCTAATGCAACAAACCACAGCTTTCTAGCTGCATTAGTTTTGGCAGAAATTAGCTTCAAGCCATAAAAGCGTTCAAGCGCATCAAAATCAACTTTTTAACTTCAAAGTCGTTTTTCTCCAAAACTTATTTTTTGAGCATAGGTCCCTTTTAACTTACCGGGTCACATATATATATATTGTCATGCCCACTCCTCCTTATGGGCGTTACAAATGGAAGAACAAAATTAATAAACCCTTCACTACGTTCGTGCGCGTGTTGAAGGATATAAAAATTAGATTCAACGGTTATTCCATAATATGAAAAATTTTTTCCATGTTGTTAAAAGCTTTGTTTCGGGGTTTTATGAAAAAAAAAAATGTAAACATATTTGTCCCTGTAATAAAATGAAACATTGCAAAGCTATTTTAAGAACTTTCATATCAGCTTTTTCATATGGACTTGGTCGATTTGGCAAGTAAAGCCATCCATTTAATAAATTTTTAACAAAAAAACTTCAAAGAAAAAAAATTTTAGTTTTTGTAATTATCAAAAACTTCATTAAACCTAAAAGTATTTGATTCCGGATTTCGAATCCAAAGGGCTACTTTTTTAGATTGCCTAGAGACACATAGGCCCAGTCCAACATTAACCTAACATTCCGATGTTTGGAGACCAAGACGAAGAGAATGTTTTTTAAACCATTGAACAGCTCCCTATTATGCATTTCAGCCAAATAAAACTACACTTTTAAATTTCGTTTAGAGAGAACTTGGCTAGAGTACGGACCAACTTAAAATTAGTGTTTCTTTTTGATATCATTAGTCATTTTGACCTTTTTTGTTGTAAAACGAACGAGCCGACAACACTTTTAAATTTCGGTTATGTGGTGTTTTAAATAAATTTATTAAACTTAACCTTAATTTACAACCATTGGAAGAATATGTAGTGTGCCACAAATACTGCAATTCAAACATATTACATTATTCATAACCAAAGTCAAATTTGAATAAATTAATAGAACAAGGAAGTCGATAATATAAACTTTCCGCGTTTGTACTCTATGCACAAGACACCACTGTCACTAAACGCCTGTCACTTTTATATGCATATTATTCAAATTTCTTTTTTTTACCACTTTTCTAATTTCTCGTTGTGTAAACTTTGCTCAAGAGCGGCTCGAATGACAGCTAATGTATTTGCAATAACGGCAAATGCTCTTACATTAGGAATATACAGTAAATATTTCACAATCTCAATGGTTACACATTACTCACGGTGGAAAATTCTATTCTATTAACATAAGAGGGCAATGTTTTGTTGTATTCACAGCTGTTTCATTTCAACTTTAAGGCACTGTTCATATCAATGTATGTCTTTCTATCAGTCTCTCTGTCAATATATAGTGCATTCTTTACTCATCGCACTGCGCCACAAAAGGCCATATAATAATAATACACTAAAAATACAAAACAAAACAGATAACGACGTACCTTAAAAGACAAAAGAATTGTAGAGGAACTCTGTAGACGCCACACAACTTTATGCACGCACAAACTCAGCTGTTCAGATGCGTGAGGGAGAGTGTAAGACACAATTGGAAATTCTGCTAAAAGTCAGCTCACAAAAACACAGACACACACATGCACACTCACGTGCACGAATTTATTTATTTTCTTTTTTTAAGACTCGTATAAAATATGCAGAATTTCTTTATTTTTTTAATTTTTTTTTTTTTATTCTACAAGAGAAATTTTCCTTGATTTTTATTCAATTATTTTTTATTTTAGAAAAATTTATAAAATTTTTTGTTGTATTTTTTTTTAATTTTCGATTTTTACCGCATGCATTTCTTTTTTTTTTTTTATTTTTTCATCGTTGCGTTTTTGATTTCTTAAACAATTTCCTTTTTTCGTTTTGTTTTTGGTTTCTTGTGTTTTTTTTTTTGTTTTATTTTATTCCACCATTTATAATTAGCACTTTAACGTATTTCCTTACTTCCTTCCGTCGTTTCGTTCAAACACGACGACGACGATGACGATGTTGTTGTTAACGAGTTGTTTGCCGTCAAAAGACTGAACTAAATTTGCCGTTGTTTCTCTTATAGTGGTGGTTATGTTGGATACGTCGGCACGACGTCGGCAACGATTGGAGCTCAATTCGCCGGAACTGCTTCAGCTGCTGCTACTGTCGCCCTGCTCATATTGTCACAGTCGCTCAGCGGCTGTGTGCTGTTGCTGTCTGCTCACAGCCAAGTTCTCACCAACACGACACGACGAGTTGTTGAATGAATGTGATACTTTTACTGTGGGGAGACTCACATCATGTGCAACGGCGGCTGCTTCACTCGTGGCAATGGCTATCATGATGTGCTGCATGAAATATTTTTGTTTTGAGTTGGAATGGGATGAGTGGAAGTGGTCTCGTGACTGATACATTCATATATGTATGACTTATGCTGTCAATGGACTACACAGGCTTGAAATCGTTAAAGAAATTCTTATGCTTACTACACAACAGAAAAACGTTAACAGATTTAAAGTTGATCTACAAGATTAAGTAGTTTGAGATATTTTTGAAATTGTGAAGGAGAGAGTTTTTTTTCATATTAACGGAAGAAAAGTGGTGGTGGTTCTCTTTTGAAGGTAATCATCAACTATAGTAAATTTTCATCCCCTTTTTGATCATTAGTGAATCGGTAATTAAACTGAAAATGGTCGATAAAAGTGATTGCTTATATTGATATTTTTCATAAATGTAGCACTTGAACTTGAAACTAAAAATAATTAAAAAATTAAGTATGGTAATAATTAAATAAAATAAAAAATAATTTATTACACTGTGCTACACACAAAATATACAGGGGTTCTTATGTAGCATTTCTGTTAGACTGGAGTCCATAGAGTAAAGTGATACTTTTAGTTTTTCTCGGTCACTTCGTTAAGTAATGTTTTTATAGCAAATTAAGTGAAATGGCGATATTCCTAAAATTACAAGTTCCAAAATTCATAAGTCTTCTCTTTGTAAACCGATTTTCAAAGGCTTACATCTGTTGTAAAGCTACGACTTTCACCATTTATTAAAAAAAAAATTTGAAAATCGGTTAAATAGTAGTGATGTAGGTCTCCGAAGACATGTACTATCCCAAACCTTTTTTTTAAACATGATTTTTCATTTTCTTTTATTTGACTTTTGTCTAAAAAATCCAACTTTAACCCACTGTATACAAAAATTGTGACGAAGTGAAGCAAAATGGAGTTTAGGGTTTTATTACTCAGGTCAAATGCTATCGTTTGATATCGGTTTTGTTCACTCCCGAAAAAGTGCGTTGCACTGTTTGCTCAAAAATAGACTTTTTAACATTTCATTAACATGTCATTTTGATTTTATTTTGGAACCTTTGACTCGTAGAGGTTATTTGTCTTCGGTGACTCTTAGTGAAATTTTCCGGAGAATATTTCTATCGCAGATTCTAATCCTTGAATTCCGTCCAAAGTTGACTTTTTCAAAATTGGGCCAAAAATGTCCCATACGGGAGGGAGCTAGAGGGTTAAAATGTTCCGAGAAAATATTCCCCTGATTGTTTTAATATAGGTCCCCGAAGACATGAAATACCCCAAACGTACATTTACAGATGATTTTTCATATTCATTGATTTAACTTTTGACCAAAAAAATCAAACATCAAACCACTGTAAAAGAAATTTGTGACGTAGTGGGGCAAAATGGAGTTTAGGGTTTTGTTACTGAGGTCAAATGCTATCGTTTGATATTGGTTTCGTTCACCCCCGAGACAATGACCATCAAATTGTGTCATAGTGTTATCTATCAATTGTAAAGTGTCTTCATTTACCTGAACTTGTTCAATAAGCGTAAGACCTGATGTTTACAAATTTTTAATATGTTTTGCAATAAAACCGTTATTTGAAGCAATATAAATCAAGTCAGATCTAGTTTAGGGGTCTGTCAAGACATCCTTTCCAGTTTTAAAGGATTGTGCATCCTCATCGTTTTATGCACTTAGGATCTTTAAAATGTCTTCATAATTGTTGGCATAGTAGTTAACTGCTACAAGGCATGTTCCCTATCGTGTATTGAAGTTGACGTCCAGATTTTTGATGGATCGTCCCACAGTCGAACAATTGTTGAGTAATTAGCCCTTTCCAAGGCTGCTGTATGTAGTAAAAATTTATCACTTGCAATTTCCTTCATACACCTGCTAAAATTTCTGCCAGTTGCAACTATAGTTTCATCGATTGAGATCCATATAAATTGATTTTTTAGTATTGCTTGTATATTGTTCATGCAGTCGTTGTATACATTTTTTAAATGTTTAGTTCGAAGAACTGTTTCGGATGGCACTTGGTAGTCCGTGTATTCCTCAAATAGTGTTCTTATATTTTGATTTTTCATTTTGTAAAGTGGAATGTCAGCAGACACAAAAGCTCGGCACAGTTTTTCTTGAAAATCATGTTGTTTTGAGAGTCTACCGGAACATTCTGGCAAAAATAACTGTTTGGTCTGCTTATTTTCACTTCTATGACTAAGTTGAATATGTATGCCGCTTTCCACATGGTGCTTCACTTGAAATCTGCGATCTGCTGCA
The DNA here is from genome assembly GCA_964034835.1 of Muscina levida. NCBI lineage: Eukaryota > Metazoa > Arthropoda > Insecta > Diptera > Muscidae > Muscina > Muscina levida. The sequence goes on from OZ035881.1 coordinate 151,674,458, forward strand.
ATAACTTTGCTGCAGCTTTTAGAATAGAGGAATCCACCATCAGCTCGTAAGTCAGGAAACTTTTCTACAACCGCCTTTAGTTTTGCTGGTTTTGTCGGATTAGCTTTAGGCATTATGTCCAGGGTCGAAATCGGTGATGGTTGAAAAGCACCACTTTTTTATGTTCTGTTTACTTATTAAATAAGAAAGGATTAATAAACGTTTAACATTTCACAGTTGTGTAAAACATGTAGTAGATTTGGCTGTTACATTTTAAAAAACCAAAGTTGCAAAGACACTTGTTTTTACGAGCAAAAGAACAATGTGAAATAACATAAAATATGCTTAAAAAGTTGTATTTTTGAAAAAATATGACCTATAAAATATAAATTATGCTTTAAAAAAGGGGGTTTTTTTTAAAATTATGCTCCTAAAACCAAAATTTGCCGAAATATGACTTTATGGGTAAAATATGCTCTAACAAATAGGTCTCAAAACACTTGTAGAACTATGAAACATATAAATACATTACCCATTTGTTTATATCTCGTTGTAAAAAAAACATGCTGTAGCATATTTCCGGTTGCCCTGATGATAACATTATACAATCACTGTTGAACATTCGCAAACGAAACGTAAAAGCGATTCGTTTACTGATCATAAAACCAAAAAAAATGCGATAGAATTCTAAAAAACATTTGAAAAATGATAAGATTATCGAATCGCTGGTGAACATTCGTTGAAGTATCGTAAAGTGATTATTTCACTATCGTTTAAGCGATAAAAATTTGGTTATTTCACTTTTTTCATTTATATAAGTAATTTGTAGTCATAAAAATCTTTGGGTTAATATTTTATATGCAGGGCAAAAGTTGTTTTTTTTTTAAATTTCATTTGGGAATCAATGATATGCAATACAAATCTTCTATAACTTTAATTTTAAAAACATCAACTACGTATGACAACATATGAATACAAAAAGTTTAATCTATTTCAAAACCAAAACAAGTTTGAGAATAATATCGGGGGGGTGTTTGGAGTAAAATTTGTTTCAAACAAGTAGACTCTGAAAATGATTTCATATTTTACAAAAGTGTTTTTTATTCTGAAAACCAAATTTTGTCGTACACAGATATAAAAAACTTAAATAAAATGAAAAAGTTCCACACAAATTAAAAATATTTTTAAGAAAAATCTTCAATACCTCAGAAGAGAACAAGAAAAGAAGGAATAACTTAAAAATAAGGATGATTTATAGATTTTGCAACTTGAAGGAACTCGATATAACGATTCGTAATAGAATCGCCTTTTCCGATTCGATAACTATGGTGAATTTTCTCCCGCTCGCGATACCATGCCCGAATCGCTGGCGAGTATCGTTCTCGAATAAAATCCAAATGATATATGATTCGAGAATGATATTATTCTCGAATCCGAAGGTTTATCGGGTTATTTAAAGTGAAACATTTTGAAATGTAGGCTTTTTATTATTTATGTATTTTTTTTATTATTTTCATTAAGGATTTAAAGCAATCCTCTCATCCATATGGATATGGTTAAAAATATAGATATCGTTATTTACATTAAATTGATAGAAAAAACCTAAGAAACCCCCATGATTTTAGACTTTCTGACTACGGCTTAAGAAATAAAATGCCATACAAATGCAAAATTTTGAACAGCAATTACAACTTTTATTTTGCAGCATAATAAAAGTGAAGAAATCTGTAATAAAAAGTTTTGTTTTGACTTATGTTAGTCATTCACTGCATCCAATGGTTACATCACGGGCTCATTATATCGTAAGTCATTTTTTTTAATATAAAAAGTTATATGTTTTTAATTTTTGCTCACATGTAATATAATATGTATAAATAAATTTCTCCACTGACCAACTTAAATTATATTATATCTAAGAAAAACCATTTTACTTTCTCTCTCTCTCTCTCTGTGTTGTTGTATTTCCCGAATGTTAAATTAAATATAAACCAGAAAAAATTACATCGAATTGTGGCCATAAAAATTAAGTCTTTTTAACATCAAAGGAGGATATGTTAGAGATATACTGAGAGAATTAAAAAAAATACAAAATTATTAACTGAGATTTTGCGACTTAACTGTGTTAGTAGTGGTTTATTGCATCAAATTATAATGGATATTTATGAAATGGAAATTACTTAATGATACAAAAATTAAAATAAAAATTAAAACAACGTAAAGTTAACTAAAATAAAAACAAATTACAATAACAAAAATATAAAAAAATGCGAAAAACAGTGGAGTAAGCTATTAGAGTATACTAGATCATTTTGAAATCTCGCATAGAAAAAAACAACTAAAATTAATAGTACAAAAATATAAACAAATATAAAAATTAAAGGTAATTAATTATCGTCGCCTATGCCGAAGCTCGGATACCCTTTACCATTTGTAAAAATTGTAACAAATCTGATTATTTGCACTTAACTATATTTTCATTAAACTTTGTACCCAAAAGGGAAGTTTGTATGATACGTGGACGTTACTTTTAGCCTCTTTTGTCAATACTATTTTACTTATATGACAATAACTAAGCTTAATTTGGGCAAAAGTGCAGAAAATGGGGCGGGAACCCAAAAAATACGCCCTAAAACACGAAAATCAAGGTCAAAGTTGGCGCTAAGGCCCACGTTGTCCTGGGGGCCAAAAAAAAGGGGCCCATTGGGTTCTATGATAACCCCCCCATGTGTGGATAATGAAAGATACTTTCGAGACGAATCCAACGATGGTATTTTGATGTTCCTACGGGTCTCCTGGGCCGAGTTAGAGCCATTTAAATTTCCGGGATATACCAAAAAAAATTTGAAAAAATCTTGGAAGAAGTTTGAAAAATGTAATTAGTTTCGTTGTCTTGAACACATTATGGTCCAAGACGAATGCGGTGGGGGCACGCCCCCGCCGCATACGCCGTAATTAGTTTCCTTGCTTGAACACATTATGGTCCAAGACGAATGCGGTGGGGGGCACGGCCCCCCTCTTTTCATCTTTTCATCAACTGCATCATGCTTTACCATTACTTGATTACTCGATTTTTTTAAAAATAATTTTTTTTCGGTATATCCTGACTCTAACTCGGCCCAGGAGACTCGTAGGAACTTAAAAATAATATCGTTGGATTCGTCTCGAAAATATCTTTTATTTGAGTACCCGCACATGAGGGGTCAACATAGAACCGAAAGTGGCCCCTTTTTTGACCCCCCGGGACCCATGGGCCTGAGCGCCAACTTTGACCTACCATTCCAATGTTTGGGGACCAAGACGAAGACAATGGCATATTTATTTTTTAATCGGGCTCCCGCCCCATATTCTGCACTTCAGCCTTAATTTTCTCTGTGATAGTTTAATGCAAAAATTTTCGGACGGGTACGAGGATACAAACCGCATCATTAGTTTTTTTGAATTACAATAATTTTTTTTTTTTATTTTCCGGTTTATTATAAATTTTTCTTAGTTTTATAACGGTGATATGGGTATCAATTTAATTTTTTTCTTTGTTTTAACTTTTTAGAAGCAGTATATGCAATTCGAATTTTATCCTTTGCAATAATAAAAAAATTTTAAAAAAATATAGGTGGGATGATACGGCATGCATAAAATACTAAAATATACTAAGATTTTATAACTCTATCTTTATTAGTTAGGTGTTAAACAATATTAGTAATTGTTAACACTAAACTAATAAAGATAGTATAATGAAATTAAAGTATATATGTGTAGAAGTATGTCGTACCCAATGTATTTTTTACAAATTCGAAAGGAAATTTTTTATCAAATATTACTCCTCAAAAAACAACACAAAAAAACATTATAAAATGCTGAGATTACTTTCTTTTATTTGAAATTCATATTACCATTGTATAACAAAGAAAAATACAGAAATAAATTGAAAATGGGCCTTTTTCTGGATGGCGAATGTGACATTCGTACGCCTTTAAAGTGAAAAACTAATAAAGAAATCTTTGAATTTGTTAAGCTTGTTTACATTTTCCGATAGCATTTAAGTGGCACTCCGCTTAGTGCAAAATGCAGCTTTTGTAAATTTGTTGTTTCCAAAATATTAGAAAAAACATGCGATGGCGAACGTGACAAAAAATAGGAGTTTTTTTCAAATGCACAAAGAAAAATGTTAAATTCCGCGTATTGGAACATTTATTTGTAGCAAAAATTTTAAAACTACAACAGAGGAATGTGGTTTTCTATTGGCAGTTGTCATGTTGTAATATTGACACTGCACAGTGGCTCATTTGACGAAAACTCATGTCAAAAATCAAATTTCTACTTGTCTGAATGCCAAAAAGGTTTATATTTTTCAATTAAGAACTGATTAAGGTATCAAATTCTGAAATATCATCCATTTTGAGTGTATAGTTTAGTTTGTACAGCTATTTTGAAAAAGAATGAAAAAATGCAAAAAAAAAAACAATATAATTAAGTGCAAAATCGGTTGGAGATAAAACCATGAATTGTTTTCTCTTTGTTTTAGGAACAATTTCAAAGATATTAAAATAAAAATATTTATATATTTTATAAAGGCCTAATTTTTATAATTTTTTTTTATAACCTTAATTTTTAGATTAATTTTTTAACTTTGAGTTGAGTTTAAAAAAAAAGTCCGGGCGTGCAAGAAATTTTGATAATTTTGTATTATTGAGAGAACGTCCGTCGTGCCCGATTGGAGATATTTGACCTTTTCTGAGTCAACCCATGCCACATTTTAGGTTAAGTAGGTCCTATTGTACTAGAGTTATTACTTAATATCTTTGTTATTTGATATAATAACTTCCTGAAAATTGCCACATAACTTAATCGCAAGAAGTAATTATGAATTTATATTCACTGACTAAGACACGCCCCCTAGAAGAGTAAATGACCCCTAGAGAAGTATTTAATCAAATCAGGGAACATATACATGGGGAATATATCTAAATCTGAACCGATTTCTCTCAATTTTAGTATAGATTGTCTCTGGCCCAAAAGACAAAGATGTGGCTAATTTCATTGAGATTGAAGCAAAATTTCGATCTGTACCTAGAGAGCAAAAACACAAAAAACTAAAGTCTGTAAACTACCACTTTTCTTTTAGGAGTGGCACTCCCACTTTTACAGCACATAATCTTTGAAGTCTCAAGAATTATCAGTTAAAGTTTCAAATTGATATCTGTTGTAGTTCAAAAGTTATGATTTTTTGAACATGTTTTCCCGAAATGAGCCACTGTGCACGGTATCTTCTTCTAGAATTTTTTTCATGATTTATCACGTGACATTTTTTCTCTGACTATATTTATATACATATATGGGCAATACTGTGATTTTTTTATTTGCGAAATTAAGGAATATTATAAAGTTTAAATACAAACACTTGTTGATCGCGAATGTAACATTAGATCGTTAATAAAATAAATTCCAAATTTTGCAGCAAACTGATCATTTTTTAATATTTTTAAAAATTTATTTGAAATTTTCAGGACGATCAAACTATTATTATGGCTGTTATTATTATGGCTGTTATGGCGTAGCACCGCCCAATGTTACCCAGGCTGTAATTCATACTATACCAACTACATATATATATATATACCAAATTTCATCTTCAAATCTCTTTGATAGTTCATGAGATATAACCATTTTCAATATCAAGTTTTTATACAATCACAACCAAGTATAACCACGGACTATCAATAGGTCTTGAGTTAAATTTTCGTTTCAAGATGTAAGCCACGCGCTCTGATCCGATACCGGTTGTTGATGGGTTTTATTTCACAGAAGGTTGTTAGTAATTATTCGAGACCAATATATTTGTAATATCTTTTGCAGACAGCTGTTAACAGAGGACTGCATTCTTTGAGTGTCTCGGATTGCTGCTTACCACGATTCGCATCTATCTCTTTATTGGAACCCCTGATTTGTCAAGCACAACAAGGTTTCAACGTCATTTGAAAGTTATCTGTATTTGATTCGTTTATCCTCATAGAGTGTTTTTTTTTTATTTTTATTTTAAGACCGGCATATTTCGCTGCTGCTTGAAGATCTATCAACTTCGCTCGCATGTCTCCGAAGGTGTGGAAAAGTAGACAAATATCGTCTGCGTAATCGAGGTCCTCCAATCGCCCAAAAGTTATGCCTCTCGTATGTGCAGTGGCCTTTTGCATCACCAGATCGACCACACAATTGAATAATAGGGGAGATAGCACACATCCCTGCCTCACTCCAGCGCTAATGGGTATAAGTTCGCTCAATTGGTCGTTGTGATATACGCGACAGCAAGCGTTTCGGTATAGTCCTTTAGTGAGATCAATCAGCTTTTTGGGGACACCTTTGAATTCAAGAGCACTCCGTATTACGTATTACGTCATATAAAGACCATGTTGAGAGGAGATCTTCATTCTACAGATTATTTAATTATTATTCTCAGACTGTCCACATGATCAGTACAAGATTTATTCCGTCTCGTGACGTTGTTATTAATTTTAGTTTTTTTTGCTGCGCGGTGAAGATTCCTGCTTCTGTGTGTTGCTGCAGCTGCCTGAGCTTTATTGTTATCCGCCCATTTGCGTTTATCACGGAGTTCACTCTTTTTGACCACATGTTCCAGCTTGATGTAAATGCTTGCTCTTCTCTCTTCCCTCCTCTCAAGAGACAATATATAGATGTTATATTTACAATAGATGGTTATATTTATTATTATCGGTTTTCACCCTTTGAATTAACTTTACAACCCTGTTTAATTTACTAACATTTTACACTACAAAGCATGGGCGTCTTTTTTGGATGTATTGTAAATCAATGGATCAGCTGATTTTTGTTTTCGTTTTTGTCATTTTAAATGCTTAAATACGTAAAAACTTTAGGTTTTTATTCATATATTTCCAAATTCTTTTAAATTCAAATTCCAAATTCAAACCAAATATTTTTGCCAGCAAATGTTTTTGATGATCAGCTGTTTAATTCTGCTAAATTTATCAAACATGTTTACTACAGCTTTTTGTGTGATTTTTTAACCACGACGTAGTAAATTTTAGTCTAGTACATTTTGTTGTTGCAGTGTTGTAAATGTTAGTACGTTTACTACATTAACAAGTTCTACAAGAGTACTTTACTACCAAGGGTGAATACCGCTATTATTTCTATAACACACGAAATTATATACATTTAATAGGAAATATAGAAATCTACATAAATGTTTTGTAAACTTCTAAAGACAAGATTGAAATTACTACTTCCATTGTAATTTCATCACACATAGTTAGCAAAATTAATCACCTGAGGGATTACCACGAAAACTTACATTCGTTTAACACTAACTAGTCTCTCCATAGCATACACTAGAACATTTATTATTAAAATCGATATTTATTGTAATTTATTATAACTGCAATAATTGCAGATTTTATTAAACGTTTATTTGATTTCACCAAAGTTGTTCTTAGTATAATGGATGGGATTTGTAGCTGTAGACTTAATACAAAAGCATGACGTTTATCCTTAATTATAGACAACATCTCATTAACGCTTTTTCAATGAAATCCGAAACTTTAAAAAAATACTGGAGATAGACGCAACTAATAGAGTCGATATACTTTGAATTACAAGAGGTGATTTTTATTAAAATAGAAACTCTATACTAAATCATTAAACATTATAAATATAATTAAAAGTAATTTACTTAAATGTTATTTTAAGGGGATTACCTTTTACTAAGAAGATTGCAGCCTAATTAATATATGACTTTAATAGTTTCCACTTACCTCAAGTTTCCAGTAATTTTCATAAACAATTTTTAATAACCAAATCGAAGTTGTATGAGGAATTGATTTAATAAGATATATGTAAACATTTGTATAAATTATAATAAATTATTGGCAAAACAAAACACAATAATTTTGTGTTAATGCACAGTAGCCAAAAAGGTCACCACTATATAGACCTATAGACAAATTGATATGTCTACATTCAACAATTATATCTTCATGTAGACTACTACGAGATAATAGATAGAATAGAATAGATTGTATTACCATTGCATTGGTATTAACTCACATTTATTTGTAACCCACACGAAATTATATACATTTTATAGAAAATATAGATATGTATCTACATAAACGTAAATACCCCCCACATCGTTTTGTAAACTTCTAACGACTAGATTTAAATTGAAATTACTACTTCCATTGTAATTTCATCATACATAGTTTGCAAAACTAATCACCTGAGGGATTATCGCGAAAGCTTTCATTCGTTTAACACTAACTAGTATCTCTGGCTCATTCATTAGAACATTAATAATTAAAATCGATATTTATTGTAATTTTTAATAATTGCAATAATTGCAGATTTTATAAAGCGTTTATTTGATTTAACCAAAGCGGGTTATTGTATTGAAACTTTTACACCTGTAGTGTGTGATTCGAAGAAAATTATTTTTTTTTTTGTAAATAATGTCAACTATTATAATAAACACGCTTTAAATCCCATAATATTCATTCCATATTAATAAATGCATAATGATCTCCTTAGCTTCTCATTAAATCGCTTAACCTTTGATCCCTATGAAAGTTGCATACATAATAAGCTAATTACACTATGGCACAAAATCAAACTTTTTGAAAAACACCCGAACGTGACTATATAGGTTCGATAGTACAACCGGAGCTGAGTAAAACCCTAGCTCAGTTTGGCTACAAAATTTTTTTTTGGCCCTCGTAACTTTTTAAAATCCCTTGGAACCCTTAAAAAATAAGGTGACTTCAGTTCTTGGCCAACAGTTTCTACAGTTTTTAATCCAGCTCTTTCTGCTCCTCAGAAAAGTTTTAGCTAATAGTCCGCATAATAAATTGATATAATAAAATTTCCCAAAAAAACTAGACTTCTCTCGTTTATTTAAAAAAAAACTTCGAAAACAATTCTAATTTTTTCACTATTTTTAATACAAGTTGTAGGGAATCCATATTTTTTGCATATTCTATTCAGTGAAATTGTAGTTTAGGTAACACCGAAAATCTTCTTTGAACAAACCCATGCAATCTGAACAGGTCTAGGGATATTCAGGGCTATTCTGCGTTTCGATTACGCCCCCGCATTCTGCTACGCACGGATCGTAAATTGGTATTCCAGCAAAAACTGAATCGAAAGAAAATGAGGAAGCAAGTGTGTATTCACAATAAGCTGTTTTGTCAGTGGAACGGAAAATAACGAAACAAAACATATAAGCAATTGTGTAAAAATTGTTAAGTAAACTGCAAACAAAGCAAAAACCTAAATCATAAAGTTTGTTAAAAAGAAAAAAAAAGTAAATTTTTGTGGAATTAAAGATATCAGTGAGTGCCAAAAGACAAAAAAAGTGAACATAAGAAAGATGTTTGCATGATTGCAGCTGAACCTTTTAATTTTGTTTGTTTTGTTTTTTTTAGAGAAATGGAATTGATAGCAGCGGCGTTTTTGTTGGAAGAGCAGTATGCACAGTCAAGGCTGGAAAGGCAAAAATTGAGAGACACATGTAATCCGTTCGAGATGACCGATCAAATGTAAGAGCTATTGCATTTAGCTCACATCGCACTTCTTCCCAAAATGCCTGTAAAGCCTCCTTTGGTCTGGAGTGGAAGCCTCCAGCAATATTGGTATTTTTGGCCATGAAAGTTAGCAGCTTCTCCTATTGCGCGGGCGTTGTTGTTTTTCACCTGTAATAAATGAAATAAACATCAGAAATCAGTAAAAAGAAATAAAAAACATTTATCTATTTGATACTTACATTTTTCTAAATACTTTTTTATATTTTGTATTTTTTTACGCAAACTCCGTCAGCTAAATTACAACTTACAAAAACGTAACTACGTTCGTAATGTAGAATAGCTACAATCGAAAGAAAAGCGGAACGGAACGCAGAATACCAGAGTTGCCAAAACGGAGAAAATCCGTGCGTAATCGAAACGCAGAATAGGGCTGATTAAATGGTCAAAATTTTTAATAATTTTTTTCAAAAATACCCCAATTCTACATTAAATATCTCAGCGTCTATAAGAGATATGGTAAAACTCAACACATACTACTTGAGGTCTTCACTTCGGCTATTGAACGGCTTGTTACTACTTAGTCTGTATACAAAAGAAAAATACTGAGCGGCAATAAACTGATTGCATGTTTTTCGGTGTTGCCTAAACTACAATTTCACTGAATAGAGTATGGGAAAAAATCTGGACTCTCTACGACTTATATTCAAAATAGTGAAAAAATTTGAATTTTTTTTGAAATTTTTTTAAAATAAACGAGGAAAGTCTAATTTTTTTGGGAAATTTTATTATATCAATTTCTTAAGTGGACTATTAGCTACAACTTTGCTTAAGAAGAGAAAGAGCTAGATTAAAAACTCTACAAACTGTTGACAAAAATCTGATGTCAAGGGATCCAAGAAATTTCATCACGATTACTATCAGATATTATTGCAGCGGCAACATTTAAAAGAACCGAGAGTTAAGCTTAAACTGACAGCTGTAAATTACTGTGGTACAAAGGGCTTTCTTCGCATTGATCACTAGTGACAAATGACTTAAAACATGTGAAAAAAGTATCGATTGTATCGATAGAACAATTATCATTAATACGAGGCGAGAACTTAATAAATATTCCAATTAGTTCAAACAGCAAATTAATGTAGGAGTAGTGTGTAAAACAGTCAGTAGTTAAGGGCTATTAAATTTCATGATAATTTTAAAATACTCGTGCTACCAGTTAAACGGTGACATTAAATGAATTGCCTGCATAATTTTTTAGCACGTGCAATCAGTGGCCGCTGTTGAGCTGCGGCGGAGTACGATTTAATATGTAAAGATGTTATATCCATGGAACGGAGTGTAAAATATGTTTTATTTTAAATTAGTGTACACAATGTTGGTCCGTTTCAGACTAATCAATTGCGCCTTGACTAAGGTTCATTGTAAAGTTGATTTTAACTGTCGATACGAGGTTGCAAACTAAAATGCAATCAATATTTTATGACAAAAATTTATATTGTCTAAAATATATGTAATTTCATTTTATTGTTACACGCTTCTCTGTAATAATAATAACGAATTGGTTTGTTTTTGACTAATGAGTTGTTATGAGGACTATGTTACATAATGTCTACAGTGGTTAGTATTGATTTTCATAGGTCAAGATCGATTACAATAATAACTAGCTGGTGAAAGTTACTGAAATCAATTTTCAAGTCTGCGTTTAATTTTTTTGCTAGAATAGAGTGACAATCAGTGCTTTCTTTTTAGCACGAGTAGTAAAATAAAGTTCATGCTTTTTAGTACAGCAGCAGAACTTGTTGGTACAATCAAAGTACTTTTAGATGTAATAAAAAGAATTTTTGGCACAATTAAGTTTTTTTTGGAACAATTAAAGTTTTTTTGGTATAATAAATAACTAGGAACAAATTTGTAATACTTTTTGGTACTATGAAATTTCATTTTTTGTACTAAAAAATTTACTATTTGCCACAATAAAAGTACTCTTTTGGTACAATAAATTGTTATTTTTGGCACTATAAGTTGTACTTTTTGGTACTATAAATTTAAGTATTTGGTGTCATAAATTGTAGTATTTAGTTCCATATATTTTACAAAAAATTTTAATATTTTGTACCACAAATTGTATTTTTGGTACAATAAATTTTACCTATTTGTACAATGCATTTTACTTTTTGGTACCATTAATTGTATTACTTGGTACAATACAAATTAATTTGAATTTAAAATTATGGAAACATTTTTAAGGACATTAAGAAAAGGCAAAGGACCTTTAAATAGTAAAAAGTCGATTTGGAATTTTTGGTACAATAAATTGTACTATTTGGTACTATAAATTTGTTGGTTCCATAAATTGGTACAATAAATTGTATTTTTTTGCCACAATAAAAGAACTTTCTACGTACCATTAATTGGTACAACAAATTTTATTTTTCTCACAACAAAAGTACTTTTCTGGTACCATAAATTTTACTTTTAGGTACCATGTAATTTTTTAGTACAATAAATTTTACTTTTTGTTACAATAAATTTTACTTTCTGGTAGAATTAATTGTATTACAAATTAATTAAAATTCAAAAATATGGAAAAAATTTTAAGGACATTGAAAAAAATTCAAATGTCCTTGAAATAGCAAAAAGGCGCAAAGGACACGTTTAATCAAATAATTTCTAGTAGAATAAGTTTTATTTTTTGGCACAATAAAAGTACTTTTTTGGTACCATTAGCTGTAATTTTTTAGTACAATAAATTTAATTTTTTGGTACAACAAATTGTATTTTTCAGTACAATAAATTTTACTATTTCGTACCATAACTTGTACTTTTTGGTACAATAAATTTTATTTTTTAGTACAAAATATTTTTCTTTTTGGTACAATTAATTGCATTACTACAAATTACTTAAAATTTAAAATTATGGAAAAAAATTTAAGGACATTGAAAAAGGGATAGGTCCTTAGTACAACGTCGATTCCGCTATTCAAATGACACATTTGATAACTTTTTATGAAATATTGGGAAAAATTCATAATTTAAATTTAAGTCAGTTCTACCGGTGAAAGGTAAAACCGGTAAAATCAGACCTAATTACCTAATTATGCACCCTAATTATGCATATTTCTGTTAAAATTAGTAAAGATCGCAAAAAATATTAAAATTTAGCTTTTAAATTATGTTTTTTAATTCATAAACAAAATTGTCTAAAAACGAAAATGCAGCCCACGATTACCCATGAATAACGATTTACAACCCGTTTCGATCGAATATCAAATGACGAATCAACATAATGGAATAACAAAGTCCTCAAATTGTATTCAAACAAACTTCAAAACTGGACGCATCGAGTGGTTCTATCTGATGAACAATGCTATATCTAACAAAAATACTGCCAAAATGAGAGAGCAAATTTCCTAATCCATACAAAATCAAACAGTCAAAAAAATATTTTGTTTTGATGTTGCAGTTAATTTTCATCAACTGCTTGATTTTACATAAATAGTTTTTTATTAGTTTAGTTTTTTATCACAATTTTTTCCTATCAAATATGCGTTTTACATATGAAAAAATGTTTTTGAACCGTAAGTCAAAATTTTGAGGCTGGTAGTAGGGTAATGTTGCACTCGACCAAACCTACAACTACAACATGCAGTAGGTCACTCCACAAGTTCCAAAAGACTGTCATATAGTGTAATCTAACAAGAAAATGAAATAAACTTTTAGAAAAAATGTTCGTCACTCCATTGTTTATTGACATTCAATAAGTATAAATGCAGGTAATTTTGAAAATAATCAAAAATTTTTAAAAGTAATCGTTGAAAGTAATCGAATTATTTATTGATTACTTTTGATTATTTTTAATTATTTTTTCGTAATCCATGGTAATCCCGATTATTTTTAGATTATTTGTAATCGTAATCAATTAGTAATCGTTTAAAACCGAATATAATCGTATTTTAATCATTACTTTACTTTTCAAAAATTTGTAATCTAATTACTAATGATTATGATTAGTAATCATTATTTAACAGCTATGGTTTAGAAGATTACACCTTAACAAACTCACAAACATTTTATCTTAATATTAGTATAGAAGACAACCGTTTACATAACTCAGCAAACTAAAAGATCCGACATTGAATGATATCCGTCACGTCTGCACATTGTCTGAACTCTTCTTACCAACGAATTTTTAAACAACGAATTTTTCTTCAGATTTTCCTTTGATTTGCATTCAGCAATCTTTTAGACCTCGGTACGACATGTCGTACAGCAGATTTCCCCCAGCTGCGTCGGTCAGACTTCGTGTCAACCACTCCATACGCTTTTCGTAACGACTTCGGTCCGATTTCGCATCCGATATCGGAAGATATTTTCCTAAAGACTTCGGGCAGAAATCGATACGACGCGTGCGCAAACGAATTTCGAAAAATTTCTTCAAATCGCACAACTACCCCATAAAATAAGTGTTAAATCTAATTTTCGCTATTCCACCTTTTGCAGTTTAGTCCGAATGAAAGATAGTACCAGTTATTTTTTACCTTTTTTGGTTCTAAAATAGGGAAGCAAGCACAAGCGACTCTTCCTATTACCTTTTAAATAAAAGTATGAATTTCAAAAAATCCCTTTGTCCAGCTCTCTAGTTCTGAAGGAAGCATGCTGATATAGATTTTCGTGATTATAGCTTTACCCGTTCGGTCCGGATGTAGAAACCTATTCAATCCCTGTTTGGACCGTTTTGGGTTTTAAATGTACGAATATTCAAACATCCCTTCATGCAGCTTTCAAATTCTTTAGTAAGCAAGCCCCTTTTTATTTCCGCCTTTCGATCTTTAGCCGTTTGGTATAGGTAATGGTACCAGTTTTATCCCTTTTTGGGACATTTTTAGCCCCAAAAGAACGAATTTCGATATAGATTTTCACCATTCGACCTTAGCCATTTGGTCTGCGTGAGCCCTAAAAGTATGTACCCAATTTTTGCATTTCTGGGTGATTCGTTCATTCTGTAGTATTCTGTATTTGTTTATCTGCGGTGTGATATATTTCGAATCTAGTTCTGTTTTAATTTACTTATATTCAATAAAATTCTTTATAAATTAAATAATTAACTAAACTGGTTAATGAAATATGATAATTCATACATATATCATTGAAATTGTCAACTTATTCGAATGACAATAAAAAAAATTGATATACGAACGTGAGAACATAGCATAGCCAACTCAACTGGATGTACTAGTTATAAAGTTATAAAACCTTAACTCAAAGAAACAAGGAAAAAAAAGCTATGTACCCTGCAAAGTGATTGTATATAGAAAATTGTTTATTTTACCAAACTAAACACATGACTAACTCTCATATGGTTTCTTAAATACTCTGTCTTTTTTAATCTATACCATTGAAAAGTTGAATGTTATGTGGTTGTATAACAAATAATGAAAGTAAAATATAAAGAAATTAGGCTTGTCTAGTATATGGACACAAGCCCGATTGGGGCATATATTAACATTGCTATCCTGAGCATAATAGTGTTATTTTTTATTGGGGGGAAATTATAGTTAAGGAGATATCGCCCCTTAAAGTTGGAATCTATATATGTTAATATCTTCGACATCTGGCGACGGATCGAGACCTCTGAAAAAGCTTTCCAACCGTATATATACAAATTGTTTTATTAACCCATTATGTGCTAAAAAAAATGAAATTAACCCATTTTGGACCATGACTTTTTGTAATAAAATAATTTTATTTCCAAAATATGCGTGTATATTTTTTTTGTACCAAACGAAAGAGGAGACTTTAATCTTTCCAATGAGGTAACGTACATTGGACTAGCTTTCGAAGTTATTAAGCTTTAAAAATAATAAATAATAAAATAAAAAGCAAAAAATAAAAAATATATAGAAAATAAAAAATTAAACATAAAAAATACAAAATAACAAATAAAAAGTGAACTGCAATTAAATTAAATACCACCCCGCACAAATGAATGCCATGACTAAGTACGCAACGAGACTAACTGCGGCGTATGCGGCGGGGGCATGCCCCTCTCCCCCTCTTTCGTTTGGTGCACATAATGGGTTAATAAAACAATTTGTATATATACGGTTAGAAAGCTTTTTCAGAGGGCTTTCCAATGATATATATATAGTCTCGATCTGTCACCAGATGTCGGAGATATTTATATATATAGATTCCAACTTTAAGGGGCGATATCTCGTGAACTATGTCTGTCCCCAACAAATTTTTTGTTTTATTCTCGTTTTAGCACAAATCCCTACAACCTCAAAAAAAATTAAAAATCTACGTCGTGTGTCCATAATACCATATATATTAGTAGGGCAAACTTAGGGTATCTTAGTTATAAAAAAAATATAATTTAAAAAAAAAGAAGAAAATAAATTTATTGAGGAAAAATTATGGCAGTATTACAACTTAAAATTGAGGGGCTTGCAGCAACAACGAGTTAACTCCATTTTTAGGCCGAACAGAGTTAACAACCGTTTCTTGGGGAAAAATCATTCATTTAACAATGATTTATCTCCCATTGATTTTTCTCAAGGTATCCGCTAGAAAGAGTTAACTGCTTCATTCGTTTGGGGTAATATGAAGTTAACTCCAGGAGCTGACTCTTTATTTCCCTAAATGATTGCCGTAGAACAGCATGGAGATAACAGTGGCGATGTTACTTGGCCGGCCTCCAAACGTCTGATAACTCTGCTAGTTAAACATTCGCTTTTATAGCCGTTTAATGCGTATTGCAGTAAGCGACTTTCCCGATATTCGCCACTTTGCTTATACTTATACAAAGAGTGTTTTTACGCATAGATTTGAGTTAGTACTGTTCTTTTCTTTCTATAAGATTGCCCATATTCAATGCTTCCTTACTTTAAAAAGAAAGATATTTTTAATTATTTGGACCAACAAGGAGTTAACCACAATAAAATTGACTCTAGAATTGCGAATTTGACGAATATCTTAATGGAATTCGGCCAAAGCATGTAATGGTACGTGACAAATAATAAGGCAAAGTCACAGAAGATTTGAATGCATTCTCTATTTTTGAACAGTTTTTTTCATTTTCCAAGCAATTATATAAATTGGAGTTAACTCGTTGTTGCTGCATACCCCTCAATTGTTTACTCGCTTTTGTAACAATTAAAAAATGCTCCTATTACACATTACTTAATGTTCAAAAGTTATAAGTAACAAAAGTATATTTTTATAAATTCTATTTTTTTCAAACTCTTTTAAAGTTGTGATTATTTAATAATTTGCAAATTACGTTACTCAGAACTTTGGACAACGCCCAATAAAAAATTCTAGTTAATTTAATAATTATACATATAATATTAAATAAAAAACAAAAACTAATGAACCACAAAGGTGCCTGCGTAACCAAAGATACATACGTTTGAATTCATTCTTAATGCAATTACATTACCAGTTTTATAAACGAATTAGAATGTCGTGAAATTAGGTGAGATATTGCTAATTATAAATGCAAATTAATATCTAATAAAGTTAAGAAATGGTCAATAAACTTCAATACGAAGCTTAATTAGCAAGATTATTACGTTGCCATACAAATATTTCTTAAAATCAACTGTTTCCGAAATGTAATTAATTTTTTAATATTGCAACGCAATGGGACCTGGTCGTAAAGTAATCGGTATTATATCAATAATATCATATCAATAAGAATAATCTTGCATATTATCTGACGAATTATTACCTTTAAAAATTTGGGCCAGCCAGCTGTCTGACTCAAAAATAATAATGTTTAAAAGAGTATTTAATAGTTGTTAAGTCGTTTAAACTGGTAACGGACAGAAAAAACTGTTGGACGTGTTGTATACTTAGAAGATGCTAATCACTTAAATCATTCATAAGGACCTTTGTTGTCGTCTAGTGTTCAATTTTCTTATCAATGCAATTACCTTTGTATGATTTAAGTTTGAGCTTGACGTAGCAAAAAAAATGTTTCCAGGGCAGCAAATATGTGATTTTAACAAACAGGAATCCAAGGACGAAATTAATTTCGAATTTGAATATTATTATGTGGTGTCTGGTTGTTGAATAACAATAGCTAATGGTAGGACAGGTAAATTTAAATAAGAACGTAGAACATGGTATCATGTACCATACATTTTTTTTTATTTTCGTACATTTATTACTCTTTACTTTGTAGTACTTGTGTGCAAGACTTTTGGTAAAGAATCTGGCCCGAAAATTAATTTTGACATATTTGAAATTAAAACAAAAGTTTTGGGCCAAAAATTAACTTTAAATCATATCATGGGAGGTAGGTGACGAGCATGACCCATAGGGTTAAAACTTCATAATTTTGTTATTTGAGTTGAATAAAGGCTCTATAACACATTTAAACGTTCTACGAGTCGTCCTTTTACTTTTTGCCAAGAAATATGTAACATATATGTAACATACAAATGATAAATTTAAAATTTGTGGAACAATTTTGGAAAATATGCACATTTTAAAAATCTAGTTACTAAGTCTAGTTGCAAATGGATTTGCAGGATGTTTAAAGCGGCTAAGCAAAGTCTTTGAAATAGGAAAAAGTCTAGTATGACATACAAATGACAAATTTGATATTTTTAATAAAAACTAGAGTATTATTCACAGTTTTATATTGTACGATGGTACCCGCTGTGGGCCGGTCGTGGTAACATGCTTAGAACACGCGACTATAATGCAGGTGATCACAAGGTTCGATTCCCGTCTGTATTATTAGTGAAAATTTGAGATATCGATATTAGGTCGTAGAGTACCCCAAATAGAATTTTCTAAGCAACATTTTTGTAAGGCACTTTTCTGACTTTTTCCTAAAAGAGGACTAAAAGGACACATAAGGTGTCGAGATAGAGAGTTAAAATATTCCATAAAAAAATCCCCATTAAATTTCATTAAAGATATCTGATATTTATAAATAGAAACTGTCGACTATTTTAGGTTGCTTTACACACAGTGCTTTGAAAAGAGAAAAAATAATTATAAATGTTGGAGATATCGATCTTTGCATTTACAGAACCCCAAGTAAAATTGTCTGAGTAACATTTTTGTAGAATATTCAAATGTTGTAAAGTAATATTTTTAGGTCTATTTCAGAACTTTCTTGAAATAAGGGACGAAAAGGACATGTGAAGAGTTAAGATAGAGAGTTAAAATGATGCGCACAAAAAAAAATTCTCAATTAATTTTATTAAAGATAACTTTTGTTAAAAATGCATTAAAACAATAAGAAACATAGTTTTTTTGGACCTATTTCAAATTCTTTTTAAACTGAAAACTTTACCGAGCTATAAAAAAAGTTCGATCTGTCCTCCTGGAATTTTAATCTACTCACCTAAAGATTTCATTCCGCTCCCAAATATTTCTTGCACTGTATTCTTAAAATGAAAAAGTATTCTGTCTACAACGTGAAAGAAAAAATTATTTTTAACATTTAGAAAAGGTTCACTCTTTTTATACTTATTGACGATAATTTTGCTAATGACTTCGAAAAGAGCTCAGATTCTTGGAAAGCAAAAACTTTCAGCCTGCCATAGAAATGACAATTTCGTTTTATTTCTAAAAATTCCATAAAGTTCGTACTATTGTAAAGAACTTATCTTTAAGTAATGAAAACACTACAGTCCAACAGAAATGCTTAACTTGCCAAACCGACCATAAATACTGATGGGTGCTAGAGGGTTAAAAAGTTCTCAGGAAATACAGATCTCCGAAGACATGATGCGGTTTTTGGCCAAAATGATCGCAGTGGAGAAAAATGGAGTTTAAGGTTTTTTTACTGGGCCATATGTTATCTTTTGATATAACCTCAGTAACAAATTTCTTTAAAATAACATAAATGTCTTATTATTAAGAAAGCAAAACATTTTGGGGCATCTACATCCTAATGTTTTTCTCTGAAGGATCCTTTGATGATATAGAATATTGAATTTGACTATAAAAAATTGTATTTTAATAATCATTTTACGAACTAGTTGTGTCCGCTTCACAGTTATACAGTAGCCAATTAAAAGCTGTATGTGCAGTTTTTTTTAAGTGAATAGATTACACTGTGCTACACACAAAATATACAGGGGTTCTCATGTAGCATTTCTGTTAGACTGGAGACCATAGAGTAAAGTGATACTTTTAGTTTTTCTCGGTCACTTCGTTAAGTAATGTATTTATAGCAAATTAAGTGAAATGGCGATGTTCCTAAAATTACAAGTTCCAAAATTTATAAATCTTCTCTTTGTACACCGATCTTCAAATGCTTCCATCTGTTGTAAAGCTATGACTTTCACCTTTTATTAAAAAAAAGAATTTTGAAAATCGGTTAAAAAATAGTGAAACGGCGGCTGTTTAAGCAAAACAACCTCGAAAAAAAATGGCGAATTCTCATTTTCTCAACGCTCTGAGTTGATCATGAAGCAGCGCAATGTATATTTTTTATTTTTGTATTATGCTATATTAAAGCAGCTTTCTAAAATAGGTAAGTTTATAAGAAACGGTTAAAAAATGAATGAGTTATGCTAAATTTTGTAATAACATGTTCGCGTTATTTTGTGGTTTTTCCTTATAGTGTGTGTGTCACTTTGTACAAATACATATGACGTATACGTATCACATCAAGTAATTCGTACTACATATTCCAAAGAATGTCGAAAAATATATTATTATTTTAGAAAGCTACTTTAATATAGCATAATACAAAAATAAAAAATATACATTGCGCTGCTTCATGATCAACTCAGAGCGTTGAGAAAATGAGAATTCGCCATTTTTTTTTCGAGGTTGTTTTGCTTAAACAGCCGCCGTTTCACTATTTTTTAACCGATTTTCAAAATTCTTTTTTTTAATAAAAGGTGAAAGTCATAGCTTTACAACAGATGTAAGCATTTGAAGATCGGTTTACAAAGAGAAGATTTATAAATTTTGGAACTTGTAATTTTAGGAATATCGCCATTTCACTTAATTTGCTATAAAAACATTACTTAACGAAGTGACCGAGAAAAACTAAAAGTATCACTTTACTCTATGGTCTCCAGTCTAACAGAAATGCTACATGAGAACCCCTGTATATTTTTATACCCTTCACCATGCGCATGAACGGAGTGAAGGGTATATTCATTTTGTTCTTCCATTTGTAACGCCCATAAGGAGGCGTGGTAGGTATGACAATATATATATATAAATGATCAGCATCGAAATCTGAGTCGATTTAAAGGTGACCGTCTGTCCGTCCGTCCGTCTGTCCGTCTGTCTGTCCCCGCGATTACAGCCGCAGTTTATGTTATATCGAGCTGAAATTTGGAATGCAAGCTTCTATCATCAAAGCGGAGGTTAAGTTCTAAGATGAGCCCGATCGGTCAAAAACTACTCCCACCTCCCATACAAACTCCCCTTTTTTGGGGTCTGTCCCTGCGATTACAGCCGTAGTTTAAGGGCAATCAAGCTGAAATTTTGTATGTGAGCTTCCATACACTAAGCGGAGGTTAAGTGGTAAGATAAGACCGATCGGTCAAAAACTACTCCCACCTCCCATACAAAATCCCTCTTTTTGGGGGTGTCCGCATGTCAGTCCCCGCGATTACAGCAGCAATTTAAGAGCAATCAAGCTGAAATATTGTACGCAAGTTTTGCTGCCCTAAATGGAGGTAGAGTTCTAAGATGAGCCCGATCGGTCAAAAACTAATCCCACCTCCCATACAAACTCCCCCTTTTTGGGGTCTATCCCTACGATTACAGCTGTAGTTTAAGAGCAATCAAGCTAAAATTTTGTATTCAAGCTTTCCTACACTAAGCGAAGGTTGAGTAGTAAGATGAAACCGATCGGTTAAAAATTACTCCCACCTCCCATACACAATCCCTCTATTTGGGGGTGTCCGAATGTCAGTCCCGCGATTACAGTAGTAATTTAAGAGCAATCAAGCTGAAATAATGTATGCAAGCTTCCCTACTCTAAGCGGAGGTTGAGTTTTAAAATGAGACTGATCAGTCAAAAACTACTCTCACCTCCCATACAAAATCCCTCTTTTTGGGGGGGTCCGTATGTCATTTCCCGCGATTACAGTAGTAATTTAAGAGCAATCAAGCTGAAAAATTGTATGAAAGCTTTTCTGCTCTAAGCGGAGGTTGAGTATTAAAAGAGAACGATCGGTCAAAAACTACTCTCACCTCCCATACAAACTCTCCCATTTTTGGGTTTGTCCCTGCGATTGCAGCCGTATTTTAAGAGGTATATAGCTGACATTTTGTACGCAAGATTCAATATCTAAGCGGAGGCTACTTTTTAAGATAAGCAATGTCGGTCAAAACTACTCCCACCTCCCATCCAAACTATCTTTTTTGGGGTGTCCGCTTAGCTGCCCCCCGATTATAGCCGTAGGTTAGAGAATATTGAGCTGAAATTGCATATGCAAGCTTTAATCCTATAATAGGAGCTTACGTTGTAAGATGAGCAATATCGGACGAATACTTCTCCCACCTTCCATACAAATTCCCCCTTTTTGGGGGTGTTCGTCTGTATATCCCTATAGTTTGAGCTTTTGGTTTGAAATTTGGTATGTAAGCTTGTGTCCAGAAGCAGAGGTTAATTTCTAAGATAGCCATGATCGGATTTAAACTACTCCCACATCCCAAACAACTTCCCATTTTTGGAGATACAAAATTAATAAAATCGAATAAAATCTATACAAAATTACTGACAAAATGAATGTGTGAAGCTAAAAGTAACGTCCACTTCTCACCAACTCCTCTATTTTGTGGTACAAAGTTTAATAAAATATAGTTGTAGTGTAAATAACCAGTTTTACCACCATTTTTACAAATGGTGAAGGGTATCTGAGCTTCGGCATAGCCGAAGATAACCGCCTTACTAGTTTTCCTTCACATTTGTATCACTGTGTTATCAGAGAAGATAATGTTACGTACCCATGGCCTGTGTAAAATATTACTTAATCAATATTAAAATTGTATTATTTTGTAATTTTATTACAGTAACAAATATAAAATCAAGACACGTGTATTTTTATTATGACATTTTTATTTCAAAAATTACACACAAAACACTATTAGCTGTATTACATTAAATAAGAATATAGCGTCAGATCATCGTTTAATTATCGTTTGTTAATAAGTGTTTAGTAATTTCTTATAACTTTTGTACTTGCCACAGACCTTTGACAACGCTCTTTAAGCAAGTGAGAAAGGCATTTCATCGATATTATAAAATATCTTTGGATATTACAAAGGAATTTGGACTTAGAATGCCATAAAGATTGCATATAATGCGCTCATAAAAATGAGTAACTAGCTGATATTGTTATTTGCCGTGACCACAGACTCATTGGTTATATTTATAATTGCGATCTTACAAATATAAATAAGAGTTAAATCGAATGCCACCTCGCTTCTCTTTATCAGAGGAACTTACATGTACGAATTTTGATGACGAACATCTCAAGTACATTTGAACTATTATTATTATATCAACAACTTCTTATCAATGTGTCGGCAACTGATATTCGCAATGTAATAATATGTCTGTGGTCACAAGTAGGGATGTAACGAATGTGCTTTAGCGAATGCGAATGCGAAAGCGAATATTGGAATATTTTTTTTGCGAAAGCGAATGCGAATGCGAATACTTAATTTTGGTTTTTGCGAATGCGAATGCGAAAGCGAATATTCCAAAACTAGTTAGCGAATGTCAAAAAATGGTTTACGTAAACGAATAATTTAGTTTCATTCCTACTGTATGCCTTTTCAAAATAAAATATGTATTCCAGTTAAGTAATTAAACATAAAATATTTATTTCAAAGTAAAACAAAAACAAAATTATATATTATTCTCAGAAATTCAGTCTTTAAGGTAACTAAGCAATAATTTTATTTACTTTCGAAAACTTTGATATTCAGTATTCAAAGTTTAGTAGAGCTGCTTTTTCGCAATGCAATCTAGTTCTTAGTGGATCATAGATGAGTCCGACTCCACTAAACAACTGTTCGCTAGGAACACTTCCCGAAGGCGTAGCTAAGAACTGGCGTGCCAAAGGTACTAACTTTTGGTATTTCGAGCTGTTTCGTTTCCTTTACAATATAGGATCTTCTGAAATATAATTTTTTTTCTCTTTTTTGTATTCAGCTAACAATTTTTTTTTCATGAGAGACTGAAAACGTGACCACTTGCATGTCAGTCTCATTATTACTAGTATTTAAGAAATTTTTTTGCGAATGCGAAAGCGAATGCGAATGTTGAAATATATATTTATACGAATGCGAATGCGAAAGCGAATGTACAAAATGATGCGAATAATTCGCATTCGCATATGCGAATGCGAACGTTCGTTACATCCCTAGTCACAAGTCATAACAGCCTAAGTCTGTTTTAATTTTTTTACAAGAGCTATTGAAATTTTAAAACCCTAGTGGATTTCAAGATTTGAACTTTAGAAGCAATAAACAATTGTTTTTTTTAAAAATTAGGTGAAGGAATACATTTCCTTAGAATCGGAAAGAACGTTAAACCCAAGAAATCCTGATGAAATAAAAGTACTTTGTGGTAGAATTGGAGTACTATTTGGTAAATTGAAATTACTTTTTGATGCAACAATAAAAGTACTTTTTATAACAATTAAAATACTTTTTGTTACTATGTTTTACTACAGTAAAAGTACTTTTTGTTAAAATAAATTGAATTTTTAGTACTATAAATGTATCAACCAAAGCCCCCTTGGTACAATAAAAGTACTTTTTAATACAATAAAAGTTCAGTTTGGTACAAAAAAGTACTTTTTGATGCAACAAACAGTATTTTGTTGTGCATTTTAGGTACTTTTTGGTATAAACAAAGTAGTTTTAGGACAATGAATGTACTTGTTGGTACAATAAAAGTACTTTTTGTACAATAAATGTAATTTTTGGCACAAAAGCTTTACTTTGTCCCACCAAGTAAATAAAGGTACTCTTTGGTACTATAAAGGTTCCTTTTAGAGCAATAAATGTTCTTTGTAGTACAACAAAAGAACTTTTTATGGAACAACAAAATAAATGTTTACTACAATAAATGTTCTTTTTGGTACAATAAAGTACTTTTTGTTACAACAAACAGTATTTTGTGGTTCATCTAAAGTACTTTTTGGTATAACAAAAGTACTTTTGGGACAATGAAAGCAGTTCTTGCCACAATAAAAGTACTTTTTGTGCAACAAATGAAGTTTTTGGCACAAACAAATTTACTTAGAGGACAATGAATTTTTGTTTTTCTTACAATTAAAGTATTTTTTGGGACAATTAAAGCACTCTTTGTTTAAATAAATTAAAAATTTGGTACAACAAAGGTACTCTGTGGTACCATAAAGGTTCTTTTTGGTGCAATAAATGTACTTTTTGGTGCAACTAAAGGACGTTTTTGTACAATAAATGTACTTTTTAATAAAATAAAAGTTACTTTTGATACAAAAAAATAATTTTTGTTGCAACAAACCGTATTTTGTGGTGCATCTAAAGTACATTTTGGTATAACAAAAGTGCTTTTTGGCACGAAAAATTTACTTCGTGGTACAGTAAGTTTAATTTTTGATAAAATAAATGTATTTTCTTGGTACAATTAAAGTACTTTTTGTACAATAAAGGTACAATAAAAATACTTTTGGGTATTATTAATGTACTTTTTGGTGCAATAAATGTACTTTTTGGTACAATCAAGTCACTTTATGGTACAATAAAAGTACTTTTCAATACAATAAAAATTCTTTTTGGTATTAAAAAAGTACTTTTTGTATTAGTAAATAAAAGTTCTTTTTGAACAACAAAAGTAATCCTTTTTAGTACAACAAAAGTAATTTTTGGTACATAGTACTTTTTTGTGTAACAAAGTACTTATGGTACAATAAAGTAGGTTTTTGGTACAAATAAAGTACTAAAGTACTTAAATAACTTTTTGATTTTTTGGTACAATAAATGTACTTTTTGTCACTATGAATGTACACTTTGGTACAGTAAGAAGATAGAGGGTAGATATGTTCAAAGAAACTATTGGGGTTGACTTCCCTAGGAGTACTTTTAGTACAGCGGGTGGATCATCTATATATATAAAAGGCTTGGGTGACTGACTGATCACTCCCCAGCCCAAACGGCTAAAGCTAGAACCGTGAAATTTAGAATGTAGGTTTCTTTTATGACGTAGGCGCTCACTAAGAAGGGATTTATGGAAATTCGGACTGCAACGGGGAAAACTGGGCGTGGCACCGCCCCATACAACTGGAATTTTAAAATGGCTGTATCTTTTAAACCATTATAGGTATGAAGTCGAGATTTGATATGTATATCGGTCGTATAAGAAAAAATACTTTGTTTGTGGAAAGTGGGAGGTGCCACACCCCTTTTTTAAAAATAGTTATATTGGCAAAATAAATGGACCGATTACAATTGAATTTTCTATGCGTGATACTGTCCATAGGGCCTATACCATAGGCTACATGAAACACAATTAGACAAAGGGGCGTGGCACCGCCCACACAAACCGAAATTTCAATCGGTCATATCTCAAGAGCCAATAGAGGTATTAAGACGACATTTGTTCATATGTTACTGATACAAAGAGGATAACGTCTCGCTCGAAAAGGGGCGGTGCCATGCCCCTTTTGAAAAAATCGTTATCTCGGCGAAGTAAATGGACCGATTGCATTAAAATTGTTATTGTGAAGTACATTCCGGAGGGCGTTTATCATAGGCTACATGAAAATATAATTAGACAAAGGGGCGTGACACCGCCCACACAATCCAAAATTTCAATCGGTCATATCTCACGAGCTATTGAAGGTATGAAGATGAGATTTGCTACATATATAAATGGTACATGGGGGATTACGTCTCGCTAAAAAATGGGCGGTACTACGCCTCTTTTGGAAAAACTGTTATGTCGGTCATATTAATATAAATTGCTTGACTAAGAGATTGGGTGAAATGGATAGAGATAGGATAATGAAATTTGGGGTGGTTGTTCCTTTTTTCGAGTAAATGTCTGCTAATGAAAAAAATTACCAATAAAGGACAAAACGTACGCCATCACCCATATCAATCGCGAAATTGCTATCAAATTGGATTGGAGGTTTCTTAAAAATCCGATATTTCTGGTTAAAAAAAATGAAAGAGATAAAAATTTTACTGTCGCACAGACCAAACTGCTAATTACATAATATCATAATATGATTAAAACTGGTACTAAATGGCTAAAGTTATAGTCGCAAAAATTGAAGTGAATTTTTTAGTTGTGCGATGTGAAGTAATTAATCGAAATTCATTCTTAAGGTGTGAAAATACTGAAAAAGGCATAAAACTGGTACTATCGCCCAGACCAAATGACTAAAAGTTAAGAAAATGTATATTGAATTGGTCCCTTTAGAATTAGAAAACCGCCATATGGGAATTTTAGAAATTCGAACATTTAGGGGTAAAAAGATCGAAAAGGGAAAAACTGGTACCATCACCCAGACCAAAGGGCTAATGCTTTAATCGTATTCGTGCATGTTTCCTATAGAATTAGAGCGGGTACCAGTGCATTTTAGTTGTGCGATACGAAAGTATATTTTGAAATTCGCACTTTTAAGGTGTTGTTCGTTCCTTTGCAGTTTACCTGTACTGCTTAAATTCTTACGAAGATCGGGTGAAGCAACGCGAACCGGGAAAGCTAGTACTATATATAAAATAGATTTTTGTATGGGAGCCCCATTAGGATATGACGAAAGGGGGTAGGTATACTTGGACAAAAATGTAAGGAGGGAGAAATGACTCGGGGTCGGTCATACATTTTACTCCTCTAGAGGCGTCTCTGGGGTATTTGCGATGTTTGTTGTGTATTTTTGCCATTCCCAACCACCTTTGATCATGATGCGCAGCGTTTGGGGGAAAAAAATTCATGATCATAAAAAAGGGGTAGGTGGCATGGGAGCACGAGTTTAAGATTTTGATTTCGGTTCACCCCCCCCCCCCCCACCTCCCCCAATTTTGTGTAGTTGGGGGAGAAACATCATGATCCATCCATCCATCCACTTCTTCACACAGTGGGATGGATTCATATATTTTTGTGAAAAAACTGACTAATTTATGGGAAAAAAACTGCAATTTTGTCAAAATCGCCTATCCACTGCTCATACAATCCAAATCTATTTTTTCCCATAGGGACTACTTTAATTTTTTTAAAATACATCAAAATTTTTCTATAGTTATAAAAAACTAGCGGACCCGGCGAACTTCGTCTCGCCCCTATTTTATGCCTTAGATAAACTCAGTAGAGAATGTTTGATAAACAATGTTTTTCGATTAGTTTTCCGCCTCAAAAACAAACAACGAAGGTGGTTCTCCAAAACTCGAAAAGGCAACGTTCAACTGAACGGACATAAAACAGGGAAATTCGAGATTAGTCTCATATACTTCCAACGATTGGCCCTGCGATTTATTGATTGTCGTCGGGGAATTGGAATGGATGATCAGTTGGAATTATCTAATTCGTAAGATAAGGACTTCCTCTTCTTTGAATTTGTCCTTTATGATTGTCTGAAATCACATTTTTTATCAGATTCTTGACGGACAACCGCGTACCATTGCACAATTTCGGTTGATTCAGATTCCGCAATATGATTATGATCGATCCCACCTTTATCTGTAAATTATGCGGCATATTAAGCGAGTGGAAAATTCGGTCGGATTGTTGGTCGCTTCATCCTTTACGGTCACGCTGTAAACAGATTTGTACGAATGCAGTTCTCAAGCGATTAAACTTTCTAATTTGAAATTGTAGCTATTAATGTATTTATTCTTCTCTGCTAGTAACATACTGCCCGTAAATTAATCCAATCGAGATTTTTATAATTTTGTGCAATGTCATGAGTTACTTTTCCAACGACGTGAACTGGCAAAAATTTGCAGGGAACGATATTAATTCAGTCGAAACATCAACCCGAATTTGGCCATTGCCAAGCGCTAGCAGTTGTTTCGGGAATTCAGCAGAAGATGGGAGGTTCTGGAATGAGCCCCTAATTTTTTGGTCAATTACAACTTCTTGACGTTTTCAAGCATGGTTTTAGTAAATCAGCAGCATTAGACATTTTGAGCAAAATCATAGCCCCACCAAATCGTTTTAAATTCCCTCGTAAATCCTTTATCGTTCGGTCAACTACTTCCAAAGCTCATTTAGTCGTTATCGAGCATTCATCCGAAATGTTGATTTGGCATTTCCGCTCTACTTCGCCCGTTTGCGAAATTCTTGGTCATTGTATACTTTGGCTTTTCAACCGTGAGAAGATTCATCGACAGTTTTAAAGTGGAATTTGCAGTTCGAATGCCTTCCAACAATGTGACAGGTATGCCAGAGGATGCAGCGGCTAACGTTATTTGAGATCTTGACCAAATTGTTGCCGGAATCTACAAAAAATGTCTTAGGTGTCCCACTCGGAGCATCGAGAAAGTAAATGCCTCCAGTTTCATCGTGAATCGTACACGTTCTTGTACTCGGTATTTAACAGCGGCACATTAGTTCGAACTCTTCCGATCAGCTCATCTAGATTATAGTCTTGCTCCCGTTAAAATTCGCGATCGAATGCATTTTGCATCGAATGATTTGACAATTTTCAATTTTTCCACTTTCCCGACTTTTTCAAAGGATTTTCCCAAAATTATCTTGCGTAAAACCCTCATACCAATTACGAACAATTGTATAAAAATTGAAAACATAATTCCCTTGATGAATTACTACACACTATTTACACTGTTTTTATACATATAGGTTTCACAATAAACCGAATTTTTCCAAGCAGCACAACGAATTTTCCACCTTTACATTGTCTAAAATCATCAAATCAAGCGATACAATGAAAAATTTCGATGAAAAAATTCAAAATTTTCGAGTTATTTCAAGAATTTTCCGAGTTTTCCACCAAGAATTTTTCTATTTTTCCATTCGAAAAGTCATTTTGGAATGATTATCCGAAATTTGCACATTTACATCACATTTACATCATTCAAAAAAATGTAAAATTTTGTCGAAAAAAAATCAAATTTTTGGAATTTTTCCATAATTTTTCAACCAAAATTTTCTGTTTTTTTCAACCGAAAAGCCACTACGGAACAGTTGCACACAGAAAGTTATACAACAACTCAATTTGCGATGCAAAATGTTTCTGAAAAAATCCAAATTTTTCGAGTTTTTCCGGAATTTTCCGAGTTTTCCACCGAGAATTTTTCTGTGTTTTCATTCGGAAAGTCTTTTCGGAATAATTATCCAAAATTATTCACTGTTACATCGTCCAAAATTATCAAATCATACGATAATATGCAAATTTCGTCGAACAACAAATTCAAACTGTTTGAATTTTTACGGAATTTTCCGCATTTTTCAACAAAAATTTTCCACTTTTCTATTCGAAAAGCCATTCTGTGACAATTGCACACAAAATTCCATACAAAAAGGCAATTTTCGATTTTTCCAATTTTCCGACTTTTCCGGAAGATTTTCCCAAAATTTTCTTTCACATAAACCTGCTCCTGCCAAAAACGAACAACTTAAAAAAAGTTTGAGCAAAATCGGCCCAGCAGTTCTCAATTGATGAATTACTATACATTTTTGCCACCATTTTTATATATATAGATAATAATTAGGTTTTGGACACAAAAATCCCACTGTGCTCCGTAGAGACCCAATGTGCATCTATGTGATACAAAAATTTTCAGTGAAAAACCATACGATTTATTGATTCTGTTTGAGTTGTTTTCTTTAACACGTTTACAAAATCAACACACGTGTATGAATAAAATATACAGGCAACAAAGTCACCAATGAGCTTACGATTTCGATAACAACAAAAAAACCTAAACATGCATTAATATTATTGCATGCAAGAAACTCGTTCTAAAGGTATTGTTATAAAAAAATTAAGTCGTAATTGTTGAAACCGACAATGTCGCAGCGTTTAAAAGTGCTAATTGTTAATTGTAAGTGGCAATCTAGATCTAATCGATCTTCTTTTTAAGATCATTAAACTCATTTTACGAAGAATTTTTTGGGACGACAAACAACATTAAGCAATGAGTAGTAATGACCCTAACCGGTATTCAGTTGACTTTATGTCAACTGCAACGATCCTTACTCTTTAATGATTAATATGCATTAATTAACTTATGAAACTAATTAAATTCGAAGACAAAGTGTTTTTTTTTTAAATTGCTTAATTTTTTAATATAATGTAAGAAAATTTTGTGAAAATTAAACTTTAATATGTGTTAAATGTAATCTTTATATATTCGCTTTATGTACTATAATAGCCCAGAGAATGACTAACGTCCCAAGTCGAAATATGGGCACAATGAAATATAGAAAACCAGCCGAACAAACTCCAATCATTTCAAAAAGTTCTATCATACAAAAAAAATTACATTAACCAATGATATTGTAAAGTTAATACTGAATCTTTTGAAGAGTTTCAAACGAAATGCATTGAACTACATCTTCGCAAAAACATTGTTGCACAGTGTGTTTTAATTTAATTGTAATAGAAATATCTATTTTTTGGTCTGCTACATCAAAACGTGTTTCCCATACAAATTTTAAAATTGTGCAATTAATGCAATTGTTTAAACATTTTATTTAATTTAAGATATTCCAATTTATTTAGAAATAATCATATAGGATTTAAATCAAAAATCCCCGTTCAAAGTACATTCAACATGACTTTGTAGAACCTGACAGCTGTCTCGTACTCAACGCAGGGGCGACATGACAAACCTTAGTGACAAAATTTCTCCAAATAATTAATAATGTCGCAGACGTCATCTTTGCGATAATCGGATTATTTATATGCAACTTAGAAACCAAAAGGAATATATCATTGCATCATAATACACACACGCTGGCTATTCTTATTCAGTTTTTTTTTTTCTTAAATATTATTAAATTTGCAGTTGTGAATGAAACACATAAAACGTACGTTGGCCCTTAATAAATTGATATCATTTTAGAGAAACATATCATATGACTTTCATAGGTTATCTATACCAGAGAACTCTAACGGTATACAATTTGTTATGAAAGAGAGGGGAAGACAGTGATTCTAGATGCGACTTAATCTTCGAAATCATATGTTGAAGAAAAGTAGTTAGTCGTAACGATCACTTGCGGTACGGAAAAGTACGCATAGATAACAGCAAGATTATACTGTAGTCCATAACACAGTACAACACATGATTTTGGGACTCAATTCTGAGAACTGCACGTGAAAGTAGCGCCAAAAAGAAAAAGTTCTGCATCATTCGTTTTGTCAATTTACATGCCATTATAATTTAATATCGATTTGAAGTTAGTAAGTATCGTATAGGGAAATTTGTCACGTTTTTTGCTCTTTTGTTATATTGTTATATGGTGGGGTACGATTATATTATAAGTAATATTCCACGTAAATCATACGCCACGGAGTACAATAGTTTTATGGTAACTGCTACAAGATAAACCAAAGAAAGTAAATTATACAAAAAGTCAAATATAAGACTGTGGCAAAATGTAGTGTACTTACGCCCTTAAGTAACACTCTAGTAGATCGGTACTGAACTAATAGCACAGTATAAAAATCGATGGAAATAAAAAGGATATGCACTTTTTTTTGACTCGACAGCCAAAAAGATAAATGTAACATTTAATCTGCATTAAAATTTCATAATTTGTTTTTTTTTTTAATTTTTGCATATGCACATCTACCAACCCACGCTCTTCTTTTTCCAATCTGCGCGCTTCTTCTACCAACCTATCGTAGTGTTATTTAATGATCAAAACAAACAGTTAATGTACTTCTTGTATAATTTACGGTCTTTGGATAAACTTCAAAATCATTTGATGAATGGAAAGTGAAACTGTTGCTTATGTAGGGAAACGTTATACTTATAAACAGATTAAAGGAATTGTAATTCTTAATTTTTTATATTTGTTTCGTGACAAAAAAACGTGACAAATTCCCCTATACGATACTTACAAACTTCAAATCGTTATTTAATTATTATGGCATGTAACTTAATGCAGAACTTCTTCTTTTTGGGGCTTCTCTCACGTGCAGTTCTCAGCATTGAGTCCCAAATCAATGACCTGAAAAATGTTGCATATATGTACATAAGTCTTTTTGAGAACAATACAATATGGGTAAATATGAGAAAATATATATTTTTAAAATTTTTAATTTAATTTTTTCACTAAATAATCTTAACTAAATTAAAAACATAACCAGGTTTTAGGGGTAGAAGTGTAAATTTTTATACAATAAAAGTACTTTTTGTTGGAAAAAAATCCTTTTCGGTACACAAAAGTACAACATTAGTACGCTTTGGCACAATAAAAGTACTTTTTGGGTACATTTAGGTACTTTTAAATAAATTAAAGTACTTTTTGGATACATTAAAAGTTCTCTTCGGGTACAATAAAAGTCCTTTTTTATACATTAAAAGTACATTTTGGTATAATAAAAGTACTTTTTGGAAACATTAAAAGTACTCTTTGGATACAATAAAAGTCCTTTTTTGATTCTATTAAAGTACTTTTAGCACAATAAAAGTACTTTTTGGATACATAAAAGTACATTTTGTGTATGTCAAATATACTTTGTCGGTACAATAAAAATTCTTTTGATACATTTTAGGTACGAAAAAAATAAGTTTATGGTATGAACTATACGGTAAAAAAGTACTTTATTTTTAAAAAATTTAATTTTTGCTCTAATAAAAGTTCTGTTTGAAATTAAAACAGGACGAATAATGGTACTTTTTGCTTACGAAAAAATAATTATGGCAAACAAACGTACTTTTAGTACGATAAAAATACTATTTGCGTAAGAAAAAAGTGCTTTATGATATAAAAAATTACTTTTAGATACGATAAAAGAACTTTTTGGTTACGAAAAAATACTTTATGGTATAAAAACCCAGTAAGAAAGTTTCAGTCGGGCAACCCGACTTACATATACCGTCACCCTCAGTAAAACATAAAATTTTCTATTATATTGATATTATTACTCGATTTCTAAAGCAGAAGGGGCTAGACTTCCATTTTTATTCTCAAAAAATTTGTCATGTCATAGCTTAACAAAATACAGAATTTGGGCATGATCGTGTCGCGTGTATTGATATTATTACTCCATCTCTAATGTGGGCGAAATGGTAATGGTACATTTTTATGGGAGGTACCATAAGGGGCGTGTTTAGACTTCCAGAATTTCTCTCAAAAACTTTATCCTCCTTGAGCCTTACTAAATACAGAATTTGGGCACGATCGCGTAAAAAAATTTGTCATGTCATAGCTTAACAAAATACAGAATTTGGGCATGATCGTGTCGCGTGTATTGATATTATTACTCCATCTCTAATGTGGGCGAAATGGTAATGGTACATTTTTATGGGAGGTACCATAAGGGGCGTGTTTAGACTTCCAGAATTTCTCTCAAAAACTTTATCCTCCTTGAGCCTTACTAAATACAGAATTTGGGCACGATCGCGTTAGGTCTGTTAATAATATTAATCGATTTTTAAAGTGGGCGGAACCAGATAGGTATGGGAGGTACCAGAAGGGGCTTGGCTAGACTTTCAATTTTTTTTCAAAACTTTATCCTGTTATAGGTTTACTAAATACGGAATTTGGGTGAAATGGTACATTTTTATGGGAGGTACCATAAGGGGCGTGTCTAGACTTCCAGAATTTCTCTCAAAAACTTTATCCTCCTTGAGCCTTACTAAATACAGAATTTGGGCACGATCGCGTTAGGTCTATTAATAATATTAATCGATTTTTAAAGTGGGCGGTACCAGATAGGTATGGGAGGTACCAGAAGGGGCGTGGCTAGACTTTCATTTTTTTTTTTCAAAACTTTATCCTGTTATAGGTTTACGATCCCGTTGGCTGTATTGATATTATTACTCGATTTCTAAAATGGGCGGAATGATGTATTTGTATGGGAGGTACCAGAAGGGGTGGGGCCATCTAGCCAATTGCAATACCGTAAGTAGTTTTGGGAAAATATTAACAAAACATTTGGTTGCGTCTTTCGAAAGTTATCGTGCGCACCACCAGCTGTGTGGTGATACACTTGTGTTTACACCTTTAACACAATTTGTAATTCAATCAAATATGTTGTTTCATTTTAAGTCTGGTTTAAATCAAAAATATTTTCATTCTAATATTTTTTCTTTGAATAACTAGTTGTGAATAATTTCATATTTTAATTGTTGTGAATAATTTTTTACAATAAATTTTTTTACAAAATATAAAATATTGTGCTGTGTCCTGTATCCCATAGCTGAAACGACTTTAAAAGTCATGAATCGAATTTGGTTCTAAGAAACCTAGGGTCTAAAGTGACTCCTTCTATGTGTTACACTTTTGGGTCGTTTCAAATGATATATGCCCTCATCCCTAAGGGTGATGGTATAAAAACAATAATTTTGTCGCTTACGATTTTTTTTGGCGGTTAGGGCAGAATCTTATTCAAAAACGATTTGTAACTAAATCAGTTTCTTCCATACGATACAATAATTTTCCGGCAATTATACCAGCTAAGAGAAACCGCATAATATACCGGTATTATAATTAACAACAAATTAAAGGAAACCCCTCTAACGTATGAGACATTAATCACTGTCTCCGTATTACTAGAGACGCTCTAAAAATTCTATGAACTGATTTATATTCCGTCCATGTTGGTAATCGGGTGAAGGTTCCTCACATATGAAATTGTATTCACAACAGCGTACAGTTGTTGCTGTTGTCACGATGCAAACACTCACTCAAATCGAGCAACAACAACAACAACACATATTAAACAACACATATAAAATAAACCATTGCGATGAGATTACGGAAAGTAATCTCAATGCCTCACCATCTCTCCCGAGTTGCTGCTATATGTACTTGCCGCTATAATATTGATTGTAATTCACGGAAAGATTTGCACAAGACATTGCAAGGACATCACGGGTGTCGATGTCACAACCACTGTCAGTTAATTTAAAAATAATTGTTTGTTTTTTAATTAACTTAAAGACTGCTCTCACGCATTGTAAACAAATATTAGATTTTGCTAATTTGTATTTCACAACTTAACACCACAGCAGCAGCAAGAATGTAAACACACACAAACACTTGGACCGTTGTGTCAAAGGATGTTTCTGTCACAGAGTTAAAAACAGTTGATTTACATTGATTTGACAATAAAGAGTTGCCAGGTGGTGCATTTTGTGAAGATGTGGTTTGGCTGTGCTTTAGTAGCGGAAATGATGGGGGTACATACATCCGTTGAGGCCAGCATCAAATGGGAATATTGCACAGTGGGATGCATTGATATTTTTTTTTTAAATATAAAATGAGAATTTTTTTTTACTATTTTTCATTAAAAAAAACAACTGAGTTAAGGCTGATTTACACGCTATCCACCCATATCCCCTATCTACTGTCAAATCAGTACATTTTGATTTCCTATCCATCTTCCTATAATTCAATATTACTTTGCTATAATTTTGAAGTGTTTGCCTATGCTTACTCCTACATGTTTTCTAATTAGGCTATCTCGCTTTTGTGTTTGAGGGGATATGAGTAGACATGGGTAGATAGCGTGTAAACCATACTTTAATGTGAGAAAAAATTCTACTTTTACACAAAAAAAAATTTTAATTAAAAAATAAACAATAAAACAATATATTTTTTTAATGTTTATCAAAAGTCCAGCTGTACAACATTGTAATATGTGTGAAAAGGAAAAACTGCTTAAACCCGATTTTGCAGGAAAGCACTATCCAAGTTTAAACATTATTTTTAAAAACTTATTGTGATTCTAGTTTAAGTAAAAGTCGTCCATCGAATCATTGGTAATGAAGGAACACATTGTTGTACATTTTAATTCAGAAATTATTTAATATACGGAGCTATGGCCAAAAATAATAAAATTATTGCCTTAGTCGACTAAAACACTTTTTCAGTTTCACCTCAGATTAGTTTTCTTAAAGTAGGCAATTTTGTATGGCAGGTACCAGAAAACTCATGGAAATTATATCTATTTACAATCCCATAACTATATTTTGGAAAATATTGAAACTCGTAAATTTTCATAAGGATTCGTGAATTTTCAAGATATAACCTCCACAAGTCACGCAGCCAGACGGACATGGCTCGTCTAAAAACGGTCTGAAATGAATTTGATCTTAGATACTATGGACCCCTAGTCTACTTTAATGAGTTACATTTTTTAATAAACAAATTAATTTACAGATTTTTACACTCTATTTAAAGAACATTTTAAAATTTCGTCACTAGGTGCGGTGTATAACGACTAAAACATTATTTAGAATCCGATTTAATGAATAAACTACAAAGTTTTGTTTGATTTAAAAAAAAAATTCGTTGGTCTTAATAGCGATGAAGTAAATACAAAAAACTCTTTGCTCAACATCGACGAAATGAATTTCTCCCACATTCTAAAATATTGTATCAAAACTAAAAAAACCATTTTTTTAATAGTTAATTATTTACATTCTATAGCCTTTTGATCAGGCTAAAAAGTAATTTTCGATAGAAATTTTTAATTTAAAGGTCTATTTTGTCGTGTTTTTCGCACTTACTGATACTTTATTGTTTCATAATGTCATATTTACACATTTATCTTAAAATTCTCCTAAATTAGTTTGTCTGCCTTTCATAATTCATAAAGTTCTCTGTTTTAACGTCTTTAATAACGATTGGTAACCCTACTATTGTGAATGATTACTTTTTTAAGTGTACTCTGGCAATTTCCCAGTCTTATTAGTTTTAAGCCTGGCAATGCCGTTCGTTTGTCAACGAAACCTGATGTCAACAAAAGAAACGTGAAAGAGCGTGCAGCTGTGTTGCTTTGTTTTGGTTTTTTTTGGTAACTCGAATTCTATTAAAAATAATAAATTACAGCTTAAATATTAACTAAAATGAAGATAACACGAAACAAAAAGTCGCACAAGACTTTAATGTACTTTGTCACACATTTCAATTATCACGAACCTTACCAAGTGCTTATAGATGCCACATTTTGTCAGGCGGCGCTGAAGGTGAGTTAACCAAAACAAAAATTTTCATGCATTTCAAAGTGTAATCAATCTACATCCATATTTTCAGAACAAAGTTATTATCGAAGAACAGCTGAAGAAATACTTTCAGTCACCAGTAAAACTACTGACCACCCAATGCATTATCTTAGAAGCCGAATCACTGGGCGCTCCTCTAACAGGAGCTACACAAATTGTCAAACAGTTCTTTGTGCACAAGTGTGGTCATGAAGGCAAACCCGTAACAGCGGCTGAGTGCATAAAACAAATGGTAATTGTCAATTATTTCGGCTCACTTAAGCAACTATCACTCATTTTTCTTGTATTGCAGACTAAAGATTCCCGTTATATTGTGGCCTCCCAAGATCGTGCTCTACAGGGTAGCTTACGCCAGGTACCTGGTCGTTGTTTACTATATTTGCATAAAGCTGCACCAGTATTGGAAGCGCCATCAGATGCTTCTAAAAAATGGGTTCACAAAAAAGCTAATAACCTGCTGCCTCCTGAAACCGAAAGAAAAATAGAAATACTTAAAAAGAAAGAAGGTCTTCTTCAACGACCCAATGCAGATGAGAAGCCGCAACGCAAACATAAAGGACCGAAAAATCCGAATCCCTTGTCGTGCAAAAAGAGTAAAAAGCCTAAATCTTATGATAATCAATTAACTGGAAATCGTGGCAAGGAGCATAAACTAGCAGAGACGAGTAAAGCCGTCATTAAACCAAAAAGGAAAAGAGTAAAATTACCAGCACATGTTCGAGAAGCTTTGATAAATAAAGGGTCATAATGTGTTTATAAACAAATTAAAACGTGTGAAGTTATTTGGGAATCGAGATCATAAAAGTATAATTAAGAAAACAATACCACTGCCAGTAAAAGCAATTTCATAAAAAGGTCCAAGAATAAATGCAAGAATTGAATAATAACAACTGAACGCCACTGTCTCTTAAGACAGTGGCTTTTGTTTGTGAAAGCGAAATTAAATATGGAATACATATTTAACAGTGGTTTCAATGACTTCATTACTTGTTTGCATTGACGGTATCAGTAGCACTTTGCCCAGGCGGTTCATTCAAACGTAACTTAATATATATTTCGTTTAAAATAAAGTATAAGACGCTATATATACGCATCAATAAGATTAGCTTTAGATTAAAAAAATACTACGACTTTCAGTAATTTTTTTTATTTTAAATCATAAGTAATACTTTTGATTTTACGCCAAAATTTATATCAATTTTTGAATGACTGCTTTTCAAATCTTAAATATACTTTCACGCTGCTTAACATTCCAGCTTTATGTCACAAATCTAAAATAAATAAAAGTTTCATAACGCTTGGCATGTGATGTTCATGCTAAGACAATAAAAATGTTAAATTTCATCAAATCATTACTGAAATATTCTTACAAATACATAGAAAATATATATAATTTTTTTATTTGCTTCAATTAAACATCATCTACATATAAAAATATGGTACAAAAATATCTGTGTACACAATTTAAATGCTAATTAAACAATTCAAGATATTTCTATCTACACTTAGCGTTCCTCTAATCACATGAAAGAAAAACAAATCTTTTTTCAATGTTAAGCAAACACGGAGGAGGAATTTCCCCCGCGTCGTTTTCTTTGTTATCCAATTACCCATTATTAGAGTTTTCCTTCTCTAATTTTACTCAATGTCTTCTGGGACATGGTGTATCTAAGGATGTGTGTTAAGACTGAATAGCGCGAAACATAGGCTAACAGATTAACTGGGAATAGGCCACACCATGTCATTTCCATTTTGTTTGCTAAGGCAGTGGCAAACAGGAATCCAGTGCGTTCTGCGCTTAAACGTTTTTGGTCACGCGTACTTTGACCCACCTTCTCATTTGGTTGCGCCGTAAAAGCCTCTTGCAAGAAATCTGTAGCCACAGGTCCCGGATTAAATAGAGTAATATCAAGCGAAGGTTGTTCGATGGCCAAACAGCCAAAGTAGCTGTTAAGGGCATGTTTCGCCCCACAGTAGCTGGCAGAGAAGGGCACCATAGTCAAGCCAGCCACACTGGATGTACAGGCCAAATGTCCTTTACCGCCCGCCTGTTCCATAAAGTAATGTACCACCAAGCGTGAAAGATGCAAAACCGAGAATACATCTAACTCGAAGAGATCACGA
Source organism: Muscina levida (assembly GCA_964034835.1). Classification (NCBI taxonomy): domain Eukaryota; kingdom Metazoa; phylum Arthropoda; class Insecta; order Diptera; family Muscidae; genus Muscina; species Muscina levida. The sequence goes on from OZ035881.1 coordinate 151,714,252, forward strand.
TCCACTTGTATGTGAATGTCTTCCCAACTGGCCCGTTGGGAACGACCAGCATTATTGACTAGAATATTTAATTTTCCAAAATGATTAAGCACTTCATTAAGGCACTGCTTGTGTTGATCCAGTTTCAACATATCCATGGGCAACACCAAAACATCTTTGGAAGCCAACAACCCCTTGGCCTCCGACAAGCACTCTTCCTTCACCTGTTCCAAAAGAGCTTCACGTCGAGCGGAGATGACCAAACGTACCCCATGACGAGCCAAATTGATGGCCAATATTCTGCCTATACCACTAGAGGCACCAGTAATCCATACCACCTGTCCCCTCAACGTGGAAATGGAGACACCAAAGTGCACCTTCCACCACAGCCGGACATTGCAGTCAAGGAATATCCATAGAAATACATAAATTACGTAGTAGATTATCACGGCCAAACCGAAAACCTCAAGGAATGTCATCTTATCGCCGCAGCTGATGTTGTTGTTATTATTGCCGTTGCCTTTTAACTAAGCCAAGGGCAACAACGGTTATACTGTTAAGAGTAGACACTGGCTGCTGCTTGTTGCCAAAACACTAGAGCGAACGTTGGACTTTTTGTGTGCCGTGCTGTGGGACTGCAACGATAATGCGAAAAAGTAATAATAATAGAAGAAACAAAAGTAAATCAGAGTTGATTCTGACAAATGCAAAGTGAAAATGCCAATGACCCAACACACAACTGCCGGTAGCCGGTATCAGGGAACGGAACATTCATGTGTAGACAGACACAAATCAGTTGTTGCAAGGCGTGCGGGAGCCGAGCAAAAGCCAAAATGGTTAAGTCAATAACAACAACAATCCAGCGTTAATAGTTTTAACACCGATCAAAATTCAAAATTCTACATTATAGGATAGATATTAGAGACATGACCTAGTTAGTGTGTTTCAAAAAGGTCCAAGCCTATTTGTTTTTTAAGACATGTGATTGTTTTGATTTGCGAAACAGACATGGACATTGGTAAAGAAATTTAACAAAAGAAAGACCGTAAGAGCGAAGTACCTATATTGTAGCGAATAGTACAATTTATTGTACCAGAAAGTACTTTTACCGTAACCAACATATACATTTATTGTACCAAAATATACTTGAATTGTACCAAATAGTACAATTTATTGTAGCAAAAAGTACTTTTATTGTACAAGGACGTATATTTCGTATCCAAAAATTGATTTTTTTATATCCTTTTGAACCATTTTCAAATAAATATTAAGTGTATATAAAAAATATTACTTACAGCACTTTGAGCCATATGAAGCAAAACTTCCATCAGAGGCATCGTTGGTGTCTTCCTTGGCATGAATTGATTTCAAATATTATAAGTGTACTTCCAGCGGAAGGACGGATGATTTCATAGTAAAATATTGCTATATTTTTTAATTTTTGTTTTTGTAATCATCAAACTATATATATCGTTGGAAAGTCTCTTCTTTTCAAATCCGCTGAGAAACTTTCAATTAGTACATATTCATCCGCGTTATTGGCTTATAAGTGCGTAAATGTACGAAAAACCGTTTTTTAACCCGTTACTCAGATTCTTATAATGCTCAGCAGCACCTACCAGAAAAATAGTATAATTTCCTAGGTATTGTTTTTTATCTTGCTCTATGTCATCCATAGAACAAAGCATGTGCCCTCAACGTGTGTCCGCAACGCACATTTAGATTGAAGCAGCATAAAAGGTACAAGTATTTTAAATGAGAAGTAAGTTGTTTATAAAACCCCAACATGTCTTCTTTACTTCACAAAAAAGAATATACTGATCATCTGAGAAATTTCGCTAAATTTGACTAATTTTTGTAGACAGCAAGTTTCTTTGGAAAATTGTGAACTTTGTTTTGTCATAATTTTGAATACAACATTTTAAGTAAAGTTCCATTAAAAGAACATTATAGTACTGTCCAAATTCTACATCTTCCCTACAATCTTCAAAATATTTAAACGCTAGAAAATACCCATATAGTATTGACAAATTTATGATTTATACAACTATGAATGAACCTTAGCATTAATAAAATAGACGTTCAGAATTTTGTAATACACACGCGTATTGCTTGCACACTTGCTTGCTAAATTTATTATCTTTATAACGTAATTAAAATAATTAAATTTTTCACATTTACGTTTCTTAATTCACTTTCACAAATCTAGCTGTAACAGCAAAAAGGCGGCCAGGCTAGTAAAAATGTCAAGTTCTCACTTCAAAAGTTAGAGAGAGACAAAGAGAGCGCTATGTTTAACTTCAAAATAGAAAGCGGAAAAGGATAAAGGATAAATCTGTTACAGAATTTAGCATTGCCAGCAATAAATACCTGATACAAAAAAAATATTTTTGTGTAGTAAACAAACATGTGTTTTGTTTTAAATCAAAATTTTCAAATATCTTTGTGGCCAACACATCATATAAATGAACATATTTAAATCAAAAATCTAAATACATATTATGAAATATCAGTTTATTAACTCCTTTGAAGAAGGAGATGCCTGCATACCAACCAACCAATGAGTTTATTAAATTTAAAAATTTACTAAAAATTTACCACTTAATACAAATTTTGTAATAAAATATTTATCATATATGTACATAATTTGATATTTTAAACATTTTTAATTTTCATTATAGAATTTCCCATAATTGTTATATATTTTATGATATATTTAAAACTATTATCGATATTTTTGTATCTGATGCAAAAACTCGTTCTTTCAGTTGATTAACAATAATTATTTTCAAAAAAAACCGGCATTGATTAGAACGGTTTTCAAATTGTTTCCCTTTATATTTTAAATTTTTATCTGGCAATGCTTTTTTCTGCTATTCAACTTTTGAAATCTGGAAATGCCATTTGTGTCCCGTTTTCTGTTCCAATGTTTAATACATCTTGCTTTTATCTCTCTCTCTCTCTAACTCATGGTCAGCCCGATCATGTTTTGAGCACAACTTTGCAAATTCAGTTAACTGGCCGCCTTTTTACAGTTAACAGCAAAATTTAATAAATGGATTAATAAATTAGATATGAAAAAGTGAAATGCAACTAAATAATATGTGAAATTGTGCCAAGTGAGCAAATGAAATAATTGCAAAAGCAAAGTATCGGAAATGTGTGCCTTTAATTAAGTATGTATAAGTGAAAGTTCGTTGCGTTACTGTTACGCTAGGCCAACTTCTTAACGGGTATTACGGTGTAGCGATAGTGACTTGTGCTAAAGAGTTATGGATGATGTAGGATTTTTGTGTAATAAATGTCAGTGTGAAACTGGTTTATATTAACATTTTCACGTACTGTAATTAAACTTATAATTGAACTCTTTATGGCTAAAGTGGACCTAAGACAATTGAAGCAACATATGTACCCCCACCTGGCGCAGCATTCGGTAAGTTAGAACAATTTAAAATCACATTATATTAACTAATATTATGGTAGTGGTCTCTTAAAAATGTATACTCTAGGCTTGTGAATAGAATATGTAGCGGATCACCAATTTAAAAAAATTATGTTATTATCTTCATATTGCAAAATTGCATCATGTTTATTCTATCTTAGCTCCCCCAAGTGTGGGTACTTAAACGATAGACATTTTACAGACGAATACAATGGCGCCAATTAAAGGTCCCAACACGTTTCCTGACCTTAGGTCACTGTGGTGTTCTAAAGCTAAATTAATAATTTAAAAATATGCATACGGCGGGATCTCCTAAACCAATTAAAGTAATATTTGGGACAATAAAAGTACATTTTGGCACAATATATGTACTTTTTAGAAGAATAAAACTATTTTACTTTTTGGTACACCAAAATTACTTTTTGCTTAAACAAAAATGATATTTAGTAGTTTGAAATAATATTCGATAGTATGACCTATAGCATATACGACTGGCGTCGTATATTAATTCATTACATTAGAGCAGATGATAAGATATTTAACTTTCTAATATTTAAAAGGAATAGGTGTCAATTCCTTCCATCTTACTGTAGAAACTTATTAATGACTCGATTCTAAACATCATTGTTCTTGTCAGCATATCTCAAATACAAACGCAATGATGTTTATGGAAAAATATTTTATATGGCACATTCGATAAATTAACTCATAGGAATATGAGACTGTCACTTACGATAAAAAGTATTTTTCGAACGGTGTAATGTGAAAGAGATAACGCATCTACGCCTGCCTTGCTGCGCCTTTAAAAATCGTTCTTATATAAAATATAATATAATTGCCTAATATTTGTATGTTTAAAATATAGTGCATTTGGAAAAATTTAGAACATTTTTAATTTTATTCACACTCTCTTTAGAAATGTAATGTAACATAAAATTAATCGTCACAAAGGGGTTTGAAAATGAACTCGTCATGGAGTTCAAAACGCGTCATCCTAGTGCGTGACACACTGAATTTGACCAAAAATATCAAACAATATAAAATCTTTTCTGGCCGTTAGCCGAATTTGATGTTTCATTTGATACACTAACGTAAATTGATATAAAATTAATTAGATATCTTATTTTTGTAATTTTCGCCTAAATATGCCGTTACGGTTACTTTTTTAGCTTTATTTCAATTAAGAAACTTAAAAATTTGTTAAAAGTGTTCCAATTCATAAAAAGCAATAAAAAATATTCTAAAATTTAGAACAAAGACAAATCTAAATCAATATAGAACCCATCCTAGGGCCCCCGGTATCAGGCCTAGTCTTTGACCTTTTTGTTTTTATTTCATTTAATTTATTAGCTTGTAACTTAAGCTTCATGGGGCATTTGAGAGGTAGTGACATATATGACTCAATTTTTTTTTTTTTACAAATCACATAACATTACCCAAGTTCGTGTCGCCTCATTTATGTATATCCTTTCACCTTATAGTATAAGCTTACTAACGACTCAATTCTAAACATCCTTGTACTGTCAGCATATCTGAAATTCGAACGCAATTAACATTACGATACACTGACGATATTTTTACATCTTTTGCATGTATTATAGAAAAAATTCCTGTTTTAAACTCTCACCAAACTTAAACGTTTTTCTTATAATTACTACCACAACATTTTCATATTGGCATTTTTTCTCAAAATTTTTTCCTTCAATTACGTTTGCCGCATTAATAATTAACAAAACATTTCATTTTTGTACTGTTTTCTCATATCAAAAGTATATTTCCAATATTTTCACAAATCTTAGCAATTTGTTCATTTGATGCATGTTCTGCCGCCAAAATGGCATTACCCACAGCTATTGTTTCCTTTACAGATTTCGCTTTAATCCAAATGCGACCATTTAGTCCCACAGCAATTTCAAAGGGCATTTCTTTGGTTATAGCCGCCAATAGTGGACAGTCTTCTCTCAGTATCATACGCACCAAATTCAGGCTGCAGTTGAATACGAAACCCTCAGATAAAACTCCCAACTTGCCTTTTTTGCCTTGCGAGTTGACACACACCAACTCAGGTTCAAAATCTTTGCTGGCTATTATAAGGCGGGCGTAAACCAAATCACCGGTATTAACATCGGGACGGTTCTTTTTTGTTGCTTGTTCGAAGGCCAAATATGATAATGCGGCCTGTTCGGAAGCACCAATGTCCACACGGAAAATATCACCAGCTTTAGAAGTAACCACACCGATAACAGCCTCGCCACGTACGGGTACGTAGCGCCTTTGATAACTGTCCACCCAAAAGGTGTTTGGTTCCTTGTGTTGCAAAGCTCCGGCTTTACAGGCGACCACTTTCTCATCTTGACGCCTTAGGCCTGGTCCCAAAATCACTTTCTTCGATTTGCCCATTTCCTCTGCGGCAGCAATACGATCTCCAGGCATTACAACTTCAAGCATGTTGCTATTTGTTTTGTTTTTCTATATTTTATTGAGAAAAATTAAAAATTAACGCAAAATCCAACATACACGTGAAACAAAAACCACAACAAACGCTGATTGATGCCAGATTGCGAAAAACAAGGGGACGTCAAATGGTTCGTTGAAAAAAGGTATTGCCACATCTAATGACATGTCCAGAGTGACCAGTGGTAGTAGGAAATAGTTATATGGAAATAGCTATTGAGGAAGGTTCCCCGAAAAATATTTGTAATGGCGCAGTTGCGAAAGAGGATAAATGCAATATACATAACTATACATAAAAAAATCATTTGATCCAAGTTTTGGAAAAAGTGCAGAATACACCCAAAAAGTAAAAAATAGGCCACGCCCTCCTAAAAACGTCAATAAACGCGAAAATCAAGGCCAAAGTTGGCGCCTGAAACCCATGGGGCCTTGGGGTTAATAAGTGGCCCCTTGGGTTCAATGATAACCCCATATGTGTGGGCTCGGCATTACCTCATCCGATCAAACCAATTTTCAATACATTTTCGATTGTTTTGGGACTAATCTCTTCAATAGCAACACCGATTTAAGATTTCAACACTTTAATTTTCTGTTACACTTTGTGTAACATTTATTTAATAGTTTTCTCTCTCCTTTCTCTCCTTATATTGTTTAAACGATTTTATATTTATCATTTTTTTTATTTAGTTTAAAACCCTTTTTTTTACAAAACATTTTTTAACCTTTATAATTTCTGTACTGTAATTGTAAGAACTTTTCTTGTTGTACAGGATATCAAATAATAAACAAACATGTTAAACATGTAACATTTATCCTTATTGGCTCCCCGCAGAAAATTATCCAAAGGGCTCTAATCACAGTTCCGAGGTGGCCAATTGACATCACGATTCGGGCTTATTATTCGATTTTCAAAAACAGTGATTAAAGTATAGATATTGCATTGGCTGTGTGACATGTGGCACCCTCTTGTTGAAACCCAATGTCGTCCATGTCATTCTCTTGAATTTTTGGAAACAAATATACGTTGGGCATGGCGCGCCTTTATCATTGACGGTAATGGCGGCTCCTTGCTCATTTAAAAAAAATGGCCCAATGATGCCGCCAACCCAAAATTCACACCAAACAGTGACTCGTTATGTATGTATTGGCTTCTCAATCGTCACGTGTGGGTTCTCTTAACCACATATGCGACAATTTTGCTTATTGCCACCGAGATGAAAATAAGCTTCATCTGAGAACATGATGATCGGATTAGGTACAGCCGAGCCGGTCGTGGTAGTCATATGAATAATAATGTGATATGTACATTAGAAAATGACAAATTTCGCCTTTCCAATAAATTCAGAAATTTGAAAAAATTATCATTACTTTATTTTTATAGCCGATTCAAATTTAAATGGCCCACCCTGTACTTAACTTTTGTTACTTAGAATTCAGAAAATAATATAAATACATATTTAATTTACTAAAAATTAATTTCAACAAAAATAAATAAATAAATTAAAACAAAAAATTTGTTCTTTTTTTCAAAAACTAATTAAAAAAAATTACATAATTTTTTAATGTTTCGATTATTAATAATTTAAGATTTTTTTTAATTATATATATATTATTGCTTTCTTTTAGTATTATTAATATTTGTATTTTATTTTTTATGTATGCTGTATGTTTGAATTCTTACTAATATAAATATCATTATGTAGTTGAATTTAAAAAATATGACCGTAGGAGCCCCTGCCATCAATCAATTTTATTTTCTAGAGTTTATTTTAAACATCTTGTTGCTTTGAAAGTTCTAAATTCTGGTAAAAAACTAAATGGCTTATTAAAAGATAAATTTGATAAATAAATTTATTATTTCACTTGAATTACTACTTTCAAGGTTTATTCATAAAAACAGTCAACCGTGAAAATATATAAAATTAATTGCTTTATCTACTCCATATATTATCATAGGCAAGGTCATATCAATTACTTATATCCATCTCTGTGTTAACGCAGCACAGATATGGCAACTTTGTTTTTTTGCGTTTGCAAATTATTCAAATGAAATTTCCACAAAACATGTTCTCCCATGCACTCTCCGGCCTCTTGTGCGCTCTGGAATTCCAAATTTACCGGCTGTTCCCCTATCACCTTGTACAAGGTCATCAATAAAAACAAACCCCCCTCAAAACAAATAATGACAAACAGCAGAGAAACATAATTTCATGATGAAAATGCCTCCTGGAGATATTGTCACAAGACTACAACGGGTGATGGACGATTGTGTATACACGATTTCCAGTTGTTTTCCTTCTTGATGATTTAAAGGGAAAGGCAAGTTTTCAGAGAGTGTTGAGAGATAAATTTGTGCAAAGAACACGCAAAGCAGACCGTTTGCGATGGGGGTTGCGGTGCTGGGGGCACGTAGTCTTGCTTTGAATACAACGAAATTGACGATAGTGAGAAGAATACCCAGTTGTGCGACGATGATGAAAAATGTATTGTTTGCGACTGCACGGAAATACTCAATATCAGTCGCTAAAGAGTCGTTGTTGGGTGCGGAACAACTAAAGTTTGGATTTTCTGATACATTGCAAATAAAAAGATACAAGTAAGTAGAAGCAGTGGGACAAGAACAAGATAAAAAATAGTGGGCAATTTAATTTGAGTGTTTTTTTTTGGAAAGAATATTTTTGTTTATCGCCAAAATGCATTCATTGCACGGCGTTTGTGCTTTGTTGGCCTATAGAAAAATGAAAAAAATTGTGTAGTAAATGAAAAAATGTTTTGAGGATTGTTAAAGCTATCTTAGGGTAAGGGGCAGTTAGATAACGCCTCACTATCCAAAGGAATGATTTAGTTTCATTCTTTTTTTTTTTTCATAAAATCCAAAGAAAACTACAGTAGTTACTAGTTACATGTGCAATAAAAACATAGCGGTATTGTTTGTGCCTAAATTTGTTTTACCGGAAAATGTGTCTTGTCCATTTGACCTTTAGGCAAACCTTAGAGGTCATTTATTGTACAAGCCGCAAACGTTTTAAAAGCACTCACCGCATTGCACACACATACAGTCATAAATACGTATTGTTGTACTTTATGATTGTAACTGACTAATTAAGTTAAATGAATTTAAAGTGAAAGTGTTGATTTATTTAAGTAGTTATGTGAATATTATTTCTATAACTTTTACCGAGTTTGATTTATATTCTTTTCAATTCTTATTTAAGCTATTTTTAGTTTAACCCATTTCTGTCGGCATTTTCGTTTCCCTCATTGTCAGTACGTATATTCGTGTGTGGTTGCTACTTTTCTTTACTTTTTCATTCTCTTTTTACATTTTTTTTTTTGCAAATTCCTGTTTTTATTCTAATTGCTTATAGCGGGAACTTAGGAAGAAGAAGAAATTGCATCATTTGTTTGACAGTCTTCTGAAGTGATGATGAAAGCAAATTGGCAAATTGTGAAAATGAAAACTAATATTGCCAGATGTTTTGTTAGTGGTTGCAATATGAACATATCGATCATTGGTTTTGATCGACGTTTTAAACAAATTAAAAGTTTGCACATCGTTAGCAGTAATAAACTTAAGCGGAATAACGATGTTCGTTCTTTTTTGAAAACTAAGCCTCATTTTGGCTATTTCACTTGCAACATTCATTTCAATGTATGAAATGGCTTTTGACCAAACGGATATATGTATTAAATACATTTGAATCCTACATCTGTTTTTATAAACCGGTATTTATAAACCAAGTGACAAGAATCATCTTACAAATTTTTCAAATACCAGAATATGAACAGTAACGAAGGTACTGTTTGCATTTTACACTAATCCCAATTAAAGTTTAAAGAAATCCAATTGAAATACAACAATTAAATTTGAAATTTAAAACTCGTCAGTCAAAAATTCCATTTGAAAATTAAAAATACATACACCAATTGAAATACATACTAATATTCATATTGAAATTTAAAAATATCAATTGTAATTCAAAAATCTTTAATATAAATTTAAACTATCACTGAAGCATCGAAACTCATCAATTTAAATTTAAGACTCATCAATTGAAATTCATAACTCATGAATTGAAATTCAAAACACACAAATTGAAATTCAAACCCCATAAATTGAAATTAAAAAATGTTCATATATATGGCATGTGGGTCTTAGTTAATTGAATATAGGAATAGGTAGTGATTTGCAAAAAAATGTTACTTGATAGAAATAAAATTATTCCCGTAATATGTTCTAATCAGTCATTAGAACAATTGGCGCAACTGAAAAAATAGGGAAATATGGACATTGTGTTCTTTTACCTCTAGACTTTGATAGACTATACCAGATTAGACCATGTAAGCCTTAATAGTAAATTGCATACTAAATATGTATGGATTTTCAAAAAGGACCTTCTTTTGAATGATATCGTATGTCATTGATAAGAAGTCCATATTTTATTATTAATGGGAGTTTACACTTTGAATACGAATCTACCACATCAATACATGTTATAAATTATTACAAACATTGATAATAAGAGTCCTACTAAGGATGTTGAAAAGAATGTAAAACATAAGAATAAACTAATGTACTCCTTAAAGAAGACATGCTATTTAGCATAGTAAAGAAAAATTCGTTTAATTTCGTTTATGGCTTTCTCCTTGCAACTTATACATCCTATTAGCAACGTATATACTTTTCGTTATTTTTATTTCAACAAAAAACACGACAAGTTTTGACATTCAAAGGACGAATCGCTACACAGAGTTGGCGGTAAGAGAATGTGTAGGCCTAAAACTGGTACTGCGCAGTAAAATACCCGTTGTAGGCGTACACACTAACGATATACATAGACAACACACACACACACACCTACGCCAACAAATATTGTAAAGCCAACTTTTCCATTCACCCACAATTCCATTCATATCTATAAAAGTCAACGAACGTAACACTTCAAGTTTACATAACTCGCAAATTTTTTTTTTTCACACTCAACTTCTCGGTAAAAGTCCACTCTTTATCTCAGTAGTTAACAAATTTATCTTAAGCAGTTGTTGTTAATTATTTGCCTTTTGTCTTTTTTCAATTCTTTTCGCTCGTCTGCAGCTCCACTATGCCTATCAAGACCATTCATGCTCGTCAAATCTTCGATTCCCGTGGTAACCCCACCGTCGAAGTCGACTTGACCACCGAATTGGGTCTTTTCCGTGCTGCCGTTCCTTCTGGTGCCTCCACTGGTGTCCATGAGGCTTTGGAATTGCGCGACAATGACAAGAAGAGCTATCACGGCAAGAGTGTGTTGCAAGCCGTCGGCCATGTTAACGCCTCTTTGGGTCCCGAACTCATCAAGGCCAACTTGGAAGTCACCGATCAGGAGGGCATCGATAACTTTATGTTGAAATTGGACGGTACTGAAAACAAATCCAAATTCGGCGCCAACGCTATCTTGGGCATTTCTTTGGCCGTCTGCAAGGCTGGTGCCGCCAAGAAGGGTGTACCATTGTACAAGCACATTGCCGATTTGGCCGGCAACAAGGACATCATCTTGCCCGTCCCCGCCTTCAATGTCATCAACGGTGGCAGTCACGCTGGCAACAAATTGGCCATGCAGGAATTCATGATCTTGCCCACTGGTGCCACCAGCTTCACTGAAGCCATGAAGATTGGTTCTGAAGTCTACCATCACTTGAAGAAGGTCATCAAGGACAAGTTCGGTTTGGACGCCACCGCCGTCGGTGATGAAGGTGGTTTCGCTCCCAACATTCAATCCAACAAGGAAGCCTTGGTCCTCATCAGCGACGCCATTGCCTTGGGTGGATACACCGGCAAGGTCGAAATCGGTATGGATGTTGCCGCCTCCGAGTTCTTCAAGGATGGCCAGTACGACTTGGACTTTAAGAACCCCAAGAGCGACAAGGCTCAATGGGTTTCCCCCGAAAAGTTGACTGAAATGTATCAAGAATTCATCAAGGAATTCCCTATTGTCTCCATTGAAGATCCCTTCGACCAAGATCACTGGGAAGCCTGGACCAAGATCACCGCTGCCACCAGCATTCAAATCGTCGGTGATGATTTGACCGTCACCAACCCCAAGCGCATCCAAACTGCCGTTGAGAAGAAGGCCTGCAACTGTCTGTTGTTGAAGGTCAACCAAATCGGTACCATCACCGAATCCATCAAGGCCCATTTGTTGGCCAAACAAAACGGTTGGGGCACCATGGTCTCCCATCGTTCCGGCGAGACTGAGGATTCCTTCATTGGTGACTTGGTTGTTGGTTTGTCCACTGGCCAAATCAAGACTGGCGCTCCTTGCCGTTCTGAACGTTTGGCTAAATACAATCAAATTCTCCGCATTGAAGAGGAATTGGGCGCCAATGCCAAATTCGCCGGCAAATCTTTCAGAAAACCACAATAAATGCGTTATCTAAGATAGATTAGCTGCCCAACGAAGCATAACAACCAACACCAACACCACCACCAAACACACTCATTGTTAACTCATCAGAAACAATAACAGCAATTCCAACATCTGAATACACCTGAGTTGATCTTTGGTTACAAATTGGTTCTGAAAGTTCTTCTGAAGTTTTTGGGTACGTATGCTGCGCACGCACAACCGCACAACTTACGTTTGAGCGGGCGACCCAGGCATATTAATAACTTTTCCAAATTATCAATGTCTTTATTTATATATACATATATATTATAATAATTCGCTTATATATATATTTATTATATTGTTAAGCTGGCTATACTAGTTTATGGATTGAAGAAAACAGTATATGTAGTTCGTTGTTGTCAAATGAAATGAAAAAAAATTGTTTAAATTGCAAAATTTATCACAATGTATATCCTAAAACTGATATGTACTACACCTGATATCGGTTAAGATATTGTGAAACAAGAAGACACACATACAATTTGTTAATTTTTAATTAGTAGTTTATAAGTAAATGTAAGCACTCACAAGGTGTTTATAAATAAATACAAAAAACAAAAAAAAACGAAAGTTGTGTTTAAATTGGGAAATGAAGCAGTGGGGATTGAGAGTATTTTTGAGCTATTGTTGGAGTAAGGGGTAATGATAATGACTTCATATGTATGCCACATATGACAAAAATCTAATACACATTAGAAAGCTGTGTCGCATTATAGTTTTTTAACATTATTATATTGAGATCAATGAAGTATATAAAAAGTGTTGTTATTTTTGCATTATGTGGAAGTATTCTTTTTTTTATTTTTAGAAATAAGAAACGTGGAATATTCTTATTCAAAATTCTGATTAAATTAATTAAACTTTTATATTAAAACAATGAACTTTAATTGGCTACAATGAAATATTGATGATGATGAATGGCTTCAGGCTACTTTGAATATGAAAATATAATGCAAATTATGTTGATAAGAATAATGTATCACTCTTTTTTTTGCAAAACTGATTGCCGATTGTAAGGTTCATTTACGATGAACCGTTTAGATATGAACAAGACGCTTAAACAAAGCTGGTATTATAGCTGCTATCGGAAAGTCATCTTCCGTAAGAAGTTAATTCGTAGTTGGTGTAACTGAAATAAAAATATCCGTTGGAATTTGTAGTCTCCCTACTTAAAAGAAATAGAAGAATTTACAGTGTCCATAGCTTAAAGAATAACAATACAATTTATTACACAAATAATTTTTTTTTAAATATTTAAAAACAAAACTTTGTAACCTGTGACACAAAATGGAGGGTATTGTCTGAGGGCGGAATAATTCCATTACGGAATAAAATACTTAGGTGAGTATATTAAAATACCGGAAGGACAGATCCTCCCTAGGTCGAACTTTTTTTTTTGGCCCGGTAAAGTTTTCAGTTTAATCTAAAATAGAATTTTAAATAAATTGTTTGTTTAAAATATTTAAATTATCCGACAAACCCATAGCGAGGGCTGATTCGCTAGCGATTCTAAACCAAATTCGAAAATGATAACATTATAGAATCACGGGGGAACATTCGCAAACGAATCGTAAAAAGTGAAATATGAAAATTTTAAGATTATCGAATCGCTGGTGAACATTCGTTAACGTATCGTAAAAGCGATTATTCAGGTAAACTGACTGATAAATACTATTAACCAATATAAGATATGGTTTTTGAGTTATTAAAATTACTAGTTTTTTTAATTAAAATAAAATAACTTATTTATTATTTTTTGCCTGGAGCAAAACCGTAAGTCAACGTTTAGGTAACACTTACCTTGGCAAAATTTATCTGAATTCAGTGCACATACAAAAATATATGCGTGTAAAAGAGGAAATATCGGTCATTTATATGGGAGGTACCCGGGAATCCCGGCCAATTTTTTGTCCCGAAATTTCATTATGCTTATTTAATCTGTCAATATCAAAATGTTGAATAAGTCAAAATCCACTAAAAACATAAATTATATAGTGTTCCAAATTTTTACCATAAAATTAACAATTGGTGACTATTTTCGTGACCATCACTATCGTATTCCGTCTCTCGATGCGTTATTTATCTTTCAAATGTACTTTAATATATAGAGAAAAATTCGAACGTATTAAATTGCTAAAATGGATCAGCAATACAATGTCCAAGAGTTGATGGGTACTTACTTATTGAAAGGCATGTATTCTGAAAAATATTTTTAAGCCAATTGACTGATATATAACTTTTTTTTGTTGGTGTACTGTTTGATTGTACCTTTAGGTGTTTAGTCTGAGCAATGATAAAACTTTTCACCTTTTTATCGTAAGGAGTACGAATCTCAAAAATCCCTTCAACTTGCACAATTACCCTATAAAATAACTGTTAAATCTTATTGTCGCTATTCCACCTTTAGTCGTTTGGTCTGGGTGATAAAAAAAAGACTTAATTTCCCTTTACACCCCATGAATGAGGTATGGGATAGCTTCTCGCGTTGTTGTGAATTAACACGCTTTCTATTTTTAGATTCACAACTAACGGCACCTACTTGTTTATCGCCGAATGCGAACGTCACTGTTTGAGAAGCTCTTACTAGACATGCCGATTGACTAAACACTAATACTGCGAAGTTGCTGTCAACAACATTCGACGGAAGCCGACTATGAAAGAAAAACTTTTTTTTAAGATGACTGGAGCCAGGAGTTGAACCTGTGATCTCCCGCATGGTAGTCGCGTGTTCTAACCACTATGTCACGGCTGGTCTCCATGATGGGTGATGGTAACAGTTTTATCCCATTTTCGGGTTTGTCCTGCTAAAAGTTTGAAATTCTTTCATATCGGAAAATTGCTCCATAAAATAAATATTCGCCCCAATACCCGCATTCATAACTTTAGGGTGATGGTACCGGGAATTCAAAGCGCACAACTACTCACTAAAATTAATACTCGGCCCTTTATTTGCTATTCTACCTTAAGCCGTTTGATCTTGGTTTGATTAGGTTTTTTTCTAAGGGGTAACAATTTTGAAAAATCTCTAATCTCAGATCTCTAATTCTATAAGAAGCATTCACTAATAGATTTTTGCGATGCTAACTTTAGCCGTTGTTCTGGGTGATTGAATAAGTTTTACCCTTTTTGGGGCATTTTTAGCACCTAAGAACGAATTGGAAAAATGCCTACGGATTATAGCTTAAGTCGTTTGGTTTGGGTCCTTTCTTACCCCTAATTAAATGAATTTCGAAAAATCACTTCGTGCAACTTTCTAATTTTATAATTTTTTCTAATTTTTTAAGAAGCTTGCTCGTATACATTTCCAGCTCATATACAGCTTTTGCTGTTTGGCCTGGATAATGTTACCAGTTTTCCCACTTGTTAGACCAAATTTTATTACCCCCCAGGCTTCGGCTTAGCAGTTATGGGAGAAATATTAAATTTCCAAACAAGGTCATTTTGTATTGGAAGTACCAGAAGGGGTGATCCGATATAGTCCATATTCATTTCTGATTCAAATTTTCATAAGCCAACATCATTCGCAAAATTTGATTGAATTAAGTTTACTTACAAAAAAGATATGTAGTATGTAAGACTATGGGGTTGAGTTCGGTCATTTGTATGGGTGGTCCCACAAGGGGAGTGTCTAATAGTTAGATTTTCTGAGGTTTTGCCTCATATCACAATATAAAGTAATCGATCAATTTTCATTATCCCCCAAGTGTCCGTTTGGAAGTTATGGGAGAAATATAAATTTTCCAAAAATAGGTAATTTTGTATGGGAGGTACCAGAAGGCGTGAACCGATATTGTCCATATTCATTCCTGAATCCAATTTTCATAAGCGAACATCATGGCGAGATTTTACTGAATTCAGTTTACTTACAAAAAAGATATGTCTGTAAAACTATGAGGGTTAATTCGTCGTTTGTATGTGAGGTACCAGAAGGTGTGTGGCATGGGTTTGGTTTTCTTAGGGTTTGTCTACTTTTGCAAGATAAATAAATTGGCCTAGTTCAAATCATTCGGTCGTCTGTTAGGAATTTATGAAAGAAATATTAATTATCCAAAAATAGGTAATTTTGTATTGGAGCTACCAGAAGGGGTGGGCTATTCTGCCCATTTGCAATCCCATCCCAATCCCAGACAGACGGACACGGCTCATTCGCCTTAAAAAGTCCTGAAACGAATTTGGTTGGGGTCTAACTCGTCTTATTTATTGCGTTACACTTTTTTTCGTATCAAATGATATATACTCTCATCCCTAAGAGTGATGGTATAAAAATTTAGGTTATAAATAGCGTATGTTTTTCAAAAAAAAAGGTTAAATTCAAAGGACAAAAAAGCAAACAGTGGCAGTTTATCCTGGGTCATTTTGATAGAGGAAACATAAAATTTAAACGTAGTGTTAAGGATTTGCTGATGTTAGGTTTAATATAAAAAAATATCAGAAATTTTCGAATTATGTAAATTTTTGAGCCTCTTTCAAAACCCGCAATTTTATTGAAACAAAAACAAAAATGTTTCTATTAAATTATACACAATTAAAATACAATTCACAAAAAAATATTTATTTTTTGAACATTGATTTGATTTTTATTGTTTAACTAAAATCTACCGTTAGTTATAACCAGGGCAACCGGAAATATGCTATGTTTTTTTTTACAACGAGATATTAACAAATGGGTAATGTATTTACATGTTTTATGGTCCTACAAGTGTTTTGAGACCTATTTGTTAGAGCATATTTTGGCATATTTTACCCATAAAGTCATTTTTCGGCAAATTTTGGTTTTAGGAGCATAATTTAAAAAAAACCTCCTTTTTTAAAGCATAATTTATATTTTTTAGGCCATATTTTTTCAAAAATAAAGTTTTTCACATAATCTTTTTGTTCGTAAAATCAAGTTTCTTTGCAACTTTGGTTTTTTAAAATGTAACAGTCAAATCTACTACATGTTTTACACAACTGTGAAATGTTAAACGTTTATTAATCCTGTTTTTCGCGCTTTCTTATTCAATAAGTAAACAAAACATAAAAAAGGGGTGATTTTCAACCGCCACCGATTTCGACCCTGGACATAGTGCCGAAAGCTAATCCGAAAAAGCAGCAAAACTAAAGGCGGTTGCAGAAAAGTTTCCTGACTTACGACCTGATGGTGGATTCCTCTATTCTAAAATCTGCAGCAAAGTTATTGCAGCAGATCGCAGATTTCAAGTGAAGGAACATGTGGAAAGCGGCAGACATATTCAACTAAGTCATAGAAGTGAAAATAAGCAGACTAAACAATTACTTTTGCCAGAATGTTCCGGTAGACTCTCAAAATAACATGATTTTCAAGAAAAACTGTGCCCAGCTTTTGTGTCTGCTGACATTACACTTTACAAAATGAGAAATCAAAATATAAGAACACTATTTGAGGAATACACGGATTACCAAGTGCCATCCGAAACAGTTCTTCGAACTAAACATTTAAAAAAAATGTATATGTACGACTGCATGGACAATATACGAGCGAAACTTAAAAATGGATCTCAATCGATAAAACTATAGTTGAAACAGGCAGAAATGTGGCAAAAATTTTGGAAGGTGTATTAAGGAAATTGCAAGTGAGAAATTTTTACCACATACAGCAGCCTTAAAAAGGGCTAATTACTCAACAATTGCTCGACTTCAGGACAAAAAGCTATCGTGGCATTTTATCCGAAAGTGACGCATGTGACATGTATTGCTCATGGTGTCCATCGATTGTGTGAATGTATTAGGAATTTATATGATAACGTAAATAAAACTATTGCTAATGTAAGAACGTATTTTTAAAAGCTCCATGTAGAGAGAAACTTTTTAAACAAAGGTTTCCAGACCTTTCATTACCTTCAGAAGCTATAACAACACGATGGGGAACATGCCTTGAAGCAGTTAACTACTATGCCAACAATTATGAAGACATTTTAGAGGTCCCAAGTGCATTAAACGATGAGGATGCACAATCCATTACATCTGCAAAGGATGTCTTGACAGACCCCCAAACTAGATCTGACTTGATTTATATTGCTTTAATTTACGGTTTTATTGAAAAACATATTAAAAATTTGCAAACATCAGGTCTTACGCTTATTGAAGAAGTTCAGGTGAGTGAAGACACTTCTAAATTGATAGATAATTTATCGGATTCCGAAATAAATTTAATAGTAAAAAAAATTTAATCAAATTATATCAAAAAACGTTGGCTTGGTAGCAGTGAAAAGTATTTGTAAAGAATTGTGTGGATCTGCGCCAACATTAAAATCAAAATACGAAGTAAAGGAAATACTGTCCCTTAAATTCGATCCAATTACATCTGTGGATGTCGAAAGATCATTCTCAATGTACAAAAACAGTTAACGTTGTAATAGACAAAATTTTTTGTATGATAATTTATCTCAATATTTTGTAGTTTATTGTAACAACAATCTCAAATATGATGCTCAACATACAAAAACACCGTGATGCTTAGGAAACATGGTTTAAGATTTTTGTTACTTTAATGTTAAATAAATTCATGTGATATTTTTTTAATTGTTCCTTAAAAAATAACACTTAAATATTTATTTATATTTTATTTTACTTACTCAACATTTGTGTATGTAAATTTACCAACAATACTTACAAAGTCTGAATTTAAAATAATATTGTTTTTTTTTAATTTTTAAACTGTTTTTTTACTTTAAATAAAAATATTTCTAATTCATATGAAAAAAATTGTGTGACTTTAATTTTTTAGAGCATGTTTTTGTTAATTTTAAGGTCATATTTTGCCATATTTCAGGTCATATTTTAAAAACGATTTTTAGGGCATATTTCCGGTTGCCCTGGTTATAACTCACCATATTCTGCCTTTTTAGATTTTTCTTCATATTTGGAGTGTTTACTACTTTATATATTATATAAACAAAAAATAGCACGAATTGGACAATTTTATTTTTTGCATTTTGGCCATATAATTTCAATTTCCGACAAATGTGTGTTGGGATTGCAA
The DNA here is from genome assembly GCA_964034835.1 of Muscina levida. Lineage (NCBI taxonomy): Eukaryota > Metazoa > Arthropoda > Insecta > Diptera > Muscidae > Muscina > Muscina levida. Next base: position 151,733,555 of record OZ035881.1, read on the forward strand.
AAATATTATTGGTCGGTCATACATCTGACTTCTATAGGGGCATTTTTTGGGCTGCTAGAGCGTTGGAAGAAAAATTATTAAATAAATAGGGTCGATTCCGGGGCAGTTGCCTGGTCTCGATGTGAATTTTGTCACCTTCCCCACCAACTTTGATCACAACGCGCTGTCATTTGACCCCACTCCACCCAAATTTTGGCACACCCCTGATATACAATATATAATTTTACTCTTGCCACTCTCATTTTATCATCATTCGTTTTGAGGTCTTAATCCAAAAATATATTTTTGGCAGAACTGTGACTTTAACAGACTCGATAACAGCTGGCAATTTCATCAAATGTTTGCGGCTCTAAAAGGTAATTATAAAATTTGAATTATATATATGTATATATACATTCAATTTTATAATATCATATGTATGTTATGTTTAGACAACAAATACAAGTCAGTAAAAATATAATTACAAGTGCCATTGTTTAAATCCAAAATTCAAAATAAATTGCTGGTAATATTAAACATTGCTCTTGATTTTGTTGTTGTAATATTAGTTCTTTGACTAATTACTAAGATATTTTTCTATAGATAGGATTTGGTTTTTAAAAGCTCTATTTAAAGCAATTACCAGTTGATGATTTATATTTTCTTCGAAAGCAATTAAAATGATGGTCTCTGCTTACCCGGCTTTAATGGCCTAAATTATTTGGTAGTGCGTTTTAATATATCAACGAGTTCAGTTCGATAGAATTTAAACGGTTTACAAATTTTAAAAAATATTGTGAAACTTGATTGTCAAAATGTTTTTTGATTTGCTACAAGGATTATTTGATATGATCATGAGCCTGTTACCCTTTGGTAATATGAATGGATATACGTACATGGTTGACTCTTTTGGCTGAAGAGAAAAATGGCAACGAAATAAGTGAACAAAGTTTATAGTGTTGAAATAGCAAAATTGGATCTGGGGGGCCTAGTATATTACTTTTTAAAACCTATTCAATACAGTGTTGGGCAAAAAAAATCAGTGGGGTTAATACTAATACTTAATTTGATCAAAACTGTAAAAATGTGCCGATTTTCCCTTGATTACATAAAATCTATATGCTTTTAAAGAAAAATTTGAAATTCTTGTCAAAATTACATTATTCTATTAATTGTAAATAAAAACAAAATATCTCCCTAGTTTTCCTTAAAAATTTACAAATTTCATTTTTAACTGAAGTGATTTAACGCCCTAAGTGCTAAACTGACCATTTTATGCAGTGTTCGATTTTTTAAAATTTTTATGAATTTCTTAATCTTTGGTACATTAACTCTGAAAATATTGATGGGTTTTAAAAATAATATTAGGCAGACTTTGAAGTCCTTAATTTTGAAATATTTCGGTACATTAACTGATACATTTGGACAAGTTGCACTTGAATTATGTTAAAATGCGTAAAACAACATTTTTCAAAAGTATTTTTGCTATAAATTTAAGTAAATAAATTCGGCTATTTTTAGAAGAACAGAATGCATCAAAACAATATGGTGGGAATACTGATGCCAAATATTATTTTTTATTTTGTTGCATAGTATAATTACCCAGCCATGTTATCCTCCATGGCCATCTAAAAACTACTTATCTCCATAAATTAATCACATAAATTTCATTGTCATAGGCGGTGGTGGTGGCGACGATGATGATGGCTCCGAAGAGTCTTAATTACACAGAGATCGGGCGATATCAGCACAAAAATTTCAACGGCTGAGTGAGTTGATGACCGCAACCACTTGCAATGCTGATTTTCTCCACCAATCAACATTTGACTAAATGGATATTCTACAAATGTTGGTAAATTTTATAAACGGTTTCCTAAGACTTGTATTAGGCGCTGCTGGGGGTAAAGCCAGTAAGTGGTAAAGTTATATAAAACAAAACAATGAAAAAATCTAAATTTCCCTATAATTTACACACAGCTTCCGGTGATGAGCCCGATTCGGATGAAGTTGAAACTATACCCACTTGATTGCTATATTAAAACAAATTTCTGTTTTTTTTTTTAAATTCATTTTACATTTATTTATAAGTATAAATATTTTGTATTATGTGTATGTATATAATATGTATGTATAAGAACTTGTTTTTTTTTTTTAAATTTTAAAATACATAAATATTTTTGTGTGTTTATTAATACAATTAAATAATAATAGAAAATAAAATCGTTTCTTATTGGTTTTATATTACAGATATTATTTTTTTTACGATTTTTCGGTTGGCGATGAAAAAAGGGCTGTTGAAAATATTGTAAAGTTTCCCAAAAACATAGGCAGTATACAAGTATATTATGTATTGATATTTAAATTTATATATGTATAGCATATTAACGTATTACATAACGGGAAAAATTAAAATAGTTTATGCTTCTTTTTAAGTTCTTGTTTTTTCCAAGCGGGCAATTCATCAAATTCGTAGAAAGACATATTGAAAAGGGACACAAAGTCATCGTGTGTTAAATGGACCTGTAAAGAAACAAAAAAGGAGATAACGGTTACATTAAGAAGAAGTTGTAGGTTAAAAAAAATTAAGCGCATATTATTTCTAGAACAATAATAACACTATGCATGTATTATGGTCCTTTGGTTTTTTTTATAAATTTTAGTGAAGGGCAATTCCACGCAAAATAACCCTATACAGAAAAAATATAATTCCATATTTTAAATAAAAATCGGTCAATTAAACGTCTGAAAGAAGTTCCAGCTCTAAAATGTTACGCTCCACATGGGAGCAATGAATAATATATAAATAAGTTCACTTCAAAATCTGTAAATTTTAATAAATCAGAGTTAAGCAAAATCTACCATCAATTCGGAATAAATACATATGTTGAAAGTTATAACAGTCAGTTTAACTGATACTTCTGTACTTAATAAATCAGAGTTAAGCAATATCTACCATAATTTTGGAGGAAAGCCATAGGGTGATGGTATATATACTGATTTCAACTTCAACCTATACTGCCTACTCTACTACTTATTTACTTATATAGAATATTATTTTTTTTACCAATTTTTGAATTGCTTAAAGAGGTAACCTCACAATAACTTCCATGAAAGTAAAAACTCAAAATTTACATTCTCTGCAACTTTTTCAAAAATAATTCCCTTAATAATATTTTGCTCCTTAAAAATTTACTCATTTATGCCTCCGCACTCCCTGCTGCCCAACTCACTCACCTCTCTTTTCAATGGATTAATTTCCGGTGGTAGAAAATCAATTTCTTGTTGCAACATTGCAATCGGATACTTTTGATGGCGATCAAAATCTTTTTGGTTATTCAACACCGAGACCGGTATTTTGCCATTTTCACCATTCACCACTGTGTTGCCGTTGGAGCCATTCGTCAGTTCCTTTAGGCCGCTCGTCACCATTTGTCTTTTCTTATCATAACTTATGTAATTCTGAAAATAATAATTTTACTATAGCATTTGCCCCTCTTAAAAGCTTTCTCCTTGTAAGCTGCGACTTACATTCCACAAATCCATGCTCCAATTCTCAAAGAATCCTTTAAATACATTCGGTTCATCGTTTTGACGCACCACTCCTATAGCTGTAGTGGGCCGGCGTGCAATCGGTACTGTTTCCATATAGTTTTGGGCCATGCTCAAATATTTATCACGCTCCAGCATTGATACATGTTTACCCATCCATACGTACGTGATGACGCCAGCATCTAAGATGTAGACACATTCCGGTGACAGATCCATCTGTTCGTAGCCCATAACTTCCTCGGTGTAAAATTTACTACGCAATGTCCAGACGGCAAACAACTGTGCCTGTAAACGAGGTTTTGTACCTATTGCTGTCAAATACTGTGAGCTGCCATTGCCACTGCCATTCGAGCCATTCGAGTTGATAGGGGACATACTACCCATGCTGGAGCTGCCGTTGCTAGTGCTGCAGGAACTGAGACTTTGACTCAGACCATTCATGATGACATTTTGATTTTTAAGATTAGTAACGGATCGCCAAAAATCTTTGGGTTCTTTGCCTTCCAAAACCAGAGAGCTTTCGCCCAGTAGAGCACCAATATTCTTGGCTACCTCACGTGTGTCGCCAGTGGATGATTGGCCGCACCAGACCCAAACATGTTGCGATTTTACCACATAGCATTCTTTGGATGACATTGAGGTTAAGGGATACACTTCGACAGCCTTTGAGTTGTAGGTGGCATCACCGTATATTTTCAGGACCAAACTCTCAGAAGATTCATTACCGTTATATATAATGGTGTTGTTGTTATTGTTGTTAATATTTTGCAAGTTTCTATCACTAAGCAAGATGATCAGTTTGCCCTCAAACATTTGCAGAAAATGCGGAGTCTCATCGCATTCGGTCATTTGGACGAACATTGTTTTCTCAGTGGCCGTATCAAAAAGTTGGGTAGCAAATTTCTCCGCCTTGGCGGTGACATCGGCATTGGCCTCCGAACCATTCCATTGGTATAATACCTGTTTGATGCCCACATTTTCGCCATCCACTGGGTTCATGGAACAACTCTGGGGATATGAAGGTTAAAAAATTGATTAAAATAAATCAGACCCGAATCTGCATTTGACTTCCAAAATTCCCCCTATAATAATGCCCAGAATACTTACCACAACCGTATACTGCACCACATACGAGCTCAGAGCGCTAAAGTAAACCGACTTCGCTACGGGAATTTCCATAACCTGATCCTTGGTAATGCGATAGATTTTACGTTCGCCCGAGCCATCGTCTATCAACTGAGTTTCTGCAGCCATTTTGGGTCTTTGACACAATGTCATGGAATCGAATTTACCCAGAATGGTTGAAACGGGTTTAACAGCATTCTCATTACAGTCATGATGCCAAGAGGGAAACAGACGTATAAATTCGGCCGGTTCATGACCCTCCACAACACGTACCACCGGTGTGCAGTAGGGATATTTTTTCTTTTTTACAAACGCACGACCATTGCCCATGGCACTGGTCTTATCTTGCTGAGGCGATTGGCTGCCTACCCACAACCAAACGCCTTGGGAGAAACCATCCAACACATAGGCCGTCGAAGAATCACTAAAGTCATCACGCGTCGGTATGACCACATCCAATTGATCTAAATGCAAACGATTGTTGCGATAGCAACATTTGTAGATCTTCAGCTTATTAAAAGCGGGCTTCTCGGACGTGGGAGAGCTTTGGCAAACTACTCTTTGGGATAGTGGCAGGAAAGTGTTCCACTCATTCTTCCTTTTCTCCGGCATCGATTGCTCATAGCCGTCATCCACTATGGTAATTTGCGTAGTGTCCGGCTGCCATTTGTTGGCCAAATCGATAGCATTGCGTCTCTCTACATTGCTGCTGGAACGACCGATCCAAACATATAATTGATTGGCCGTATGCAGGAGCATAACAAAATCTGCCCCAAAGTGTTCCCAGGATATGCTATTCATTTCGATGCATCTTAGCCACTTGCGACCATGAACTTGATACAAACGATTTGGATCTGAGGAGTTCAACAAAGATCCTGATTTTATGCTGGAAAAGAAGAAAGTCACAATTAAAATTGCCTCATGATTATATCACTTAGGTGTAACTCACGTTATTCCTTTTTTAAAATACGATAAAAATCGTGCACTTTCATTACTCTGAGTTTCCCGATACTCAACGGCAACATTATTGAAATAAGAGTCCAGCTCTTGTATTTTATGGGCCACATTGGAACGTTTCTGCTCGGAGACTTTTTCGCCCAACCAAAAGTGTATAAAACGTTCTAGATTAACAGAAGGTTTCACTTCACGGGTCTGCAAAATGTAATTATAAAGAAAAGAGAAAATAAAATGTTAAAGAATGATTTTGTATCGAACTATAGCCAACATAGATTAGATTTATATGTATATATAAACATTTTTGATTTGTTTGAATTTATATTTATATACAATATATGTTTTGATTTTTTAATTATTTTTATTTTTAAAAATATCTCTGTAGAATCTTTTACTATATTTGTTTTCCTTTTCCATACTTACTATTGTATCCTGATTCACATGAGATCCTGCGAGTCCTGCTGCATAAATTATATAGGCGCAATCATCCAAGAATGTTCCATATTGAGCTTTGGGTTCAGCTTCCAAACGATCTTCATCGATTTTCCATACATGAAAGCAAATGGCGTTTTTCGGTATTCGACGAAAAGACGCATCTACTTTGACATCGGCAATGGAGTTGGGGCGTACCTCCTGAAATTGAAATAAAACAAAAACACATTAGGAAATAGGTATTAAATTAATAATATTAATAAAAGTAATTGTCTTGAAATAGTAGGGAAAACTTTAGGAAACAGAACCAGTGAAATCGGAAGGTTTATTCCACCCATTAGAAATGGTTATTTCTTATGAGATCTTTGTTCGAATTAAACTTTTCTCATAGTCCTCATTTGGTACCGCAGACGACCCTTTCGGTAGTCCCTCAAATGCCCGGAGCTGTTGAATTTAACTTTTCACATTTGTTGGCTGTAATTTAATAACATCTTACATAGTTTTAATAATCTCATATTATTTTTATAGTATTTTTAATATTTTGAATATTTTCAATATTTGTAGTATGTATTTATAATATTTTTAATATTTTTATCTTTTAAGTTTTTTCCATGTTTTGAATATGTTTAATATTGTTAATATTTTTAATATTTTTAATATTATTAATAATATGGATATTTTTATCATTTTTAATATTTTTAATATTAAATTTACGTTAAGTGTATTAAATGATACATCAAATTCGGCTTACGATCAGAAAAGTGTTTTTCATTGTTTAATATTTTTGGTCAAATTCAGTGTGTCACGCACTAGGATGACGCGTTTCGAACTCCATGACGAGATAAAAAGGGAATCGTGGAGAAAGAATTTCCTCCATTCTCATGTTTGAATATTAACGGTCAAATTCAAACTATAATTGGTGCTGGACATTTTCGGCTGATATCTACTTCGCATGTACATGTTTGACATAATTGTAGATATATATACAGCTGAGGGACCGGCCGTTTCATAGTGGTTAGAACACGCGACTACTATGCGGGAGATTGCAGGTTCAAACCTGGCTCCAGTCATCTTAAAAAGAAAAAAATAAATAAAATTTTCTTTTATTGTCGGCTCCCCTCGAATGTTGTTGACAGCAACTTCACAGTACTAAGCGTCGATTCAATCGTCGTGTCTAGTAAAAGCTTCTCAAACAGTGACGTTCGCATTCGTCGATAAACAAGTAGGTGCCGTTAGTTGTGAATCTATAAATAGGAAGCGTGTTAATTCACAACAACGCGAGAAGCTATCCTATACCTCATTCATGGGGTGCAAAGGGAAATTAAGTTTGTTAAGTATATTTACAGCTGATGATGTACCATTGTGCATCAGTTCGTCACAAAGGGGTCTGAAGATGAACTCGTCATGGAGTTCGAAACGCGTAATCCTAGTGCGTGACACACTGAATTTGACCAAAAATATCAAACAATAAATAAAAAACAATTTTCTAATCTTGAGCCGAATTTGTTGTATCATTTCGATACACTAAAGTAAATTAATATAAATATACTGTAAGATCGACTAACAAAAACAAATACACTGGCACGGCACGGCCTAACAAACTATATATGCTTAGTAGTAATAGTTAGCTTAATGTAACAATATACCTTGTAAGAAGCTTGAGCTTTGTGGTGAAAAGCCATTGGCTTTGTGGTAAAGCTTGAGCTTTGAGGGAATCGTGGGGATAAAATATCCTCCATTCTCATGTTTGATTGTGAATGGTCAAATTCATAACTATGCTGGACATTTTCGGCTGATATCTACTTCACATGCACATTAGGGATATAACTTTTTAACAATTTTTTAAAATATCAAAATTGGCATAGCACCGTCCAATAGAGCTTAAAAAACCATAAGGGAACGTATATTTATTTTTTCGCTATCCTCAAAAAAGTTCACGCACCAACCGCGATGAAGTTTTGAAAATTTGTAATTTTCTTTTTGGTACAGAAAAATTAATAATATGTTTATTTAAAACAAAAAATAGCTCAAGTATGAAATTTAATTTATATTTAGAGATGGTAAGAGATTTTTCCGCAAAACAAAAAGATACCTTTTTTATCGAAAAAAAAAATAAAAAAATTTTTAAATAATTTTGTATACACCTGTTTAGAAAAACCAATTGGTGCGTGAACTTTTTCCAGAAAAATTACAAAAGATTATGATTTTCGTGGTTACTAGGACATGGTTGACCTCATGGTACTATGCCAAAAAATTGGTTATACAGCTGATGGTGTACCATTGTGCATCAGTTCGTCACAAAGGGGTCTGAAGATGAACTCGTCATGGAGTTCGAAACGCGTCATCCTAGTGCGTGACACACTGAATTTGACCAAAAATATCAAACAATAAATAAAAAACAATTTTCTGATCTTTGGCCGAATTTGTTGTATCATTTCGATACACTAAAGTAAATTAATATTTTTAATATTTTTCAATATTTATGATATTTTTATATTTTAAATATAATATATTTTTTAATGTTTTGAATATTTGAATATGTTTTTCATTGTTCGGTTTGAGATCTATTCTATTATTACTAATAGAATTTTTTTGTTTTTTTTTTTGTTTTAATATTTTTAATATTTTGACTATTGTTAATATTTTGAATATTTTTAATAATTTTAATATTTTAAATATTATAAATATTTAAATATTTTCAAAATTTTAATTTAATTATTTTTAATGTTTGTAATATTTTTAATATAATAAATTATTATAAATATTTTTAACATTTTTAATACTTTGTGTTTTATTATTTTTAATGTTATTAACATTTTTAATATTTTTAGTGCTATTGATAATTTCTAATTTCTATTTTAAATATAATATATTTTTTAATGTTTGGAATATTTTTAATATTTTGACTATTTTGACTATTGTTAATATTTTGAATATTTTTAATAATTTTAATATTTTAAATATTATAAATATTTTAAATATTATGAATATTTTCAAAATTGTAATATTTACAAAATTTTAATATTTTCAAAATTTTAATTTAATTATTTTAATATTTTTAATGTTTGTAATATTTTTAATATTATAAATTTTCATAATTTTATTATTTTTAATGTTTTTAACATTTTTAATATTTTTAGTGCTATTGATAATTTCTATATTTAAACATTTTTAATTTTGAATATTCTTAATATTTTCGAAATTTGCCATATTGGTAATGATATTATTATTTTTCAAGTTCAATATTGACTGGTAGAAATCAATTCTGATTTGCGCCGCCTCATCCTTCCCGTCAGCCCGCTTGTGCCTACGCCATTGATTTTTTACTACCTCTTACTGTCTAGCGATTTATTTACATGTCACATAAAGAAAGGCGGATTTCTTATAATAAATAGCTGTAGGCCAAGCTGAGAAAATCAAAACACCCAATTCGAAAATCATCAGCGTCGGCATCATGTTATGTTTGTGGGACTCATAGTCGTCAGTGATCATGTCCGATCTTGTTCAAACATGTTATTTACCACTTTTACTCAATCATAATTTCATTAATTTTTTTCCTCTACAAATAAAAAATTGACTAAAAAAAACACACAATCAATGTTTAACATTTTGCAATTGTCTTCGTTATTGTCATGATGATCGTGATATTGAACCGTTTTTCAATGTTTAATTACGTTGCGCGGCTCCACCACACCCGCGATCATACCGACCATATGAAGTTGATAGCGCAAGAGAGCGATGTACATAGATGAAGTTTATAGTTAAAGACAGCAAAAACGCTAGAGGAAAACGTTGGAATTAATTGGTTTGTCACTTGAAGCATGACGATTTATTTCTCTCCACCCCTTTCCACTCTTTTGTATCAGTTTTAAATCAAGTGACAGTAAGGGGGTAAGAAAAAATGGTTTAGACTGAAACATTTTAATTTGTTTTCCACAAAAAACAAAGAGTTATGGCGAATAATAATAACCCACTCGAATCGCGTGAGTCTATGACTCCATCCACATCTGCCAACGGGCTGTGCTGTGGAAATCTGCACATCTTAAGTAGCGGTTACTGTTCCTATGAATATATTGTAATCAGTGTGACGATTTCCGTGCAATGTTATCGTAGTGTCTGATAATGATGTCGGATTGGAAGCTCATTAAATCTTAGCGTTAACATTGCCCTTAGTTGATGGGAATGTAAATTATATATATTGACAAAATTCAGAAGAAACGTATGAAAGTTTTAAATAGTTTACCCAGACTACAGCAGAGAAACTCACAAACAATTGGAGGGACTGAATTCTATCAATTAAACTTCAAAGTAATACAGAAATTTCAGTCATATCCTTCCTATTCCATACCTCATTCATGGGGTGCAAAGGGAAAATAAAATATTTTTTATGATCTTCCTCCAAAATGGTAGGGGATGTTGCTTACCTCTGATTTATTGGAATAAAAAAATAAATCCTTGGGGATTATGTCACGTTGCCAACGTTAACAAACATGTATTAAAACTGAAGAAAAGTTATACGTAGTGTCCAAAATGTTAGTGCATTCGCCAACAAAAAGTAAAAAGTTCATTTTAATATCTCTGGGCTTACCGCAATTTTGCATTGGGGTACCGAAAAGGTCTTTATCGGTACCAACTAAGTACAAAGGCTTACTGTACAGAACTTTAATAAATTTGCACAAAAATTACATAAGAATATTAAGAATAAGAAAGAATCGGATCTTTCGTCGGGATTTTCCAGAAGGGGTCGTCCTATGTGGACCAAACTATGAGTCCGATTTTTGTAATCATTTAGCTTGTGCAAAATTCAGTGAATTTACAAAAATTATATGTATGTAAATGTATATGGTCCATATAGGCGTTTACATTTACTGTAGTTTTACTTCTCATATATTCTACTTGTTTTAAATAATTCAATTCAATCTCTTTTATCGAATTTAGATTTGTTAAAAAATATATACTTTTTTTTCAGTCTGTAAAAAGAACTCGAACAAATAAAATAAATGTTATAGAATATTCATTTCTATAGTCCACATTCCTTTCTGAGTCAGATCTAGCTCGTACAAAATTTCAGTCAGGTAAACCAACTTATAAATACCCTATGTCTTGATTTATTGAAATGAACGCATTTTTAAATGAAACGGTATGTGGGTGTGGCTTTGTTTTTTTTTCCAAAATTGTATATCTTTATAAAATAAAGAATTTGGGTACGATTAAGTTGGGTGTATTGATATTCGGCCTTATTACAAATGTCGTAGTCCACTTTCGACAACATTTGATTGTTTTTTTTATTTGAACACAATAAGTAATACTTAACAGAAATGTTTAGTGTTGAGAATTTTTCATCATCTGATGAAGAAGAACATGATAAGAGCAAGGAGTGTCATATTTCAGTCTCACAAACGACATCAGCGATGACATATTTGAAAAACGACAAAGATTCGACGTGAATACGACATACATAATAAAGGAGATTATTACTACATTTTAAAGTAGTAATTTGTATGGGATGTACCAGAAGGGGCATGGGTAGGCTTTTAGTTTTTTCCAAAACTTGATCCTGCTATGACTTTACTAAATACAGAATTTCGGCACGATCGCGTTGTGGGCATTGATATTATTACTCGATTCCTAAAGAATGTAATGGTTGTATGGGAGTTACCGTGGAGGGGGGGGGGGGGGGTTCCGTGTAGCCTATTTGCAATCCCGCAAATAGTTTTGGGAAAATATATACCGATGCTAAGATTCCAAAACATGGGTTACGTCTACGGATGGACATAGATCAACCGACTTAAAAAGTAATGAAACGAATTTGGTTCAAAGAAACCTTAGGCCTACAGTGACTCCTTCTATGAGTTACACTTTGGGTTCGTATCAAATAATATATACCCTCCTACTCGAAAGCTGAGGGTGCAGATATGTAAAGTTGTATGTTAAATAGGCAATTTTGTTGGAAGGAACCAGAAGAGTTTGGGCTATTTTGACTTTTTATTACTAAATAGTTTCATTTAGAAATCTATTAACGCCGATAAATTTGTATAAGGATCAGTAATGGTTTACTCTAGTTATCGTGTCCACCGGCCAGCCAGCCGTCCAGCTAACCAGACAAACGGATATGGCTAAATAGTTTTGGGGGTTACTATGTAACTCGATTCGAAAGTTAAATATTACGAATTCGGATTTTTCCTACCAACTAACTCGAATTCGCAAATTTCTTTCTTTCGAGTTTCCTACTTTCGAGTTGCCATATCCGATTGTCGGATACTCATACTCTACTTTCGGATATGCATCACTATGTATTTCGAATTTAGATGTCAGAATCGGTCGAAAGTTGACATTTGTACTCGTTTGATGTTTAGTTAACGGATGATACATAAAAAGATCTTTAAAAAATCGAAACAACGATAGCAGACGCTGAAAAATGTAAGTATTTCTTAAATATATATATATTGGTTGATAAATGTTAATTCAAGTCTTTTTCAATAGGGAAAATACTACGAAAAATTTAAATACCAAGCAAAGCTAATTTGAGATCATGCTCAACTTTATGACGGAGCATCCACAGTTGGCTAAGGGGTACATAAAAGCTGCGGACGCCAAACAAGCCACCAATGATTTATGGGCACGATTGGTAGAAGACCTAAATGCAGCCGGTCCACCAATGCGGCAAGTGGTCGGTTGGAAAAAGGTAAGTAATACAAAGTTTGTCCATAAATGGAAATTAATTTTTTCTCCTTAGGTTTGGGCAGACCACAAGACCCACCTTAAGGCCAAATTGCGGAAGAACCGCATTAATTTTTCGGGCAAAGGCGGTGGGCCGGCAAAAATGTGTTCATTCACCGCACTTGAAGAAAGTGTAATTAATTTACTTCAAATGAAGGAGGCGGTTGACGGTATGAGTGGGGTGAGAAAATTTGGAGCAAACAGTACCTACACAACTGGCGACCACACTGCTACGGGAACCAGTAACAACGCCGAGCAAGATGTTAACACTGTACATGACACACTGTCCCTTCCCCACCTCGTTGTTCATCAACTGCTCGCACACCCATCACACCACGAGCACCATTCAATCGCACTGTGCCGTCTTCACTTTCTAACCAAAGGGCAACCGAATCCATTTTTATAAGAAACAAATATTTCTTGTTAACTTTTGTTTTTATTGTTTTGTTATTTTTGACATTTTTGCGTAGGAAATGCTGCCAACTTTGAATAATACATTCGAAAGTACTGCCAAAAATAGTTCCAATTAGTGGCAGCACTTTTCACTCGATCCGAAAGTGTTACATGGTAAGAGCTCAAATTCGGATCGAATACAACTTTCGAGCTGTTCGAACTTTCGAATCGAGTTACATAGTAACCCCCCTTATCTTATCTATAGTCTATATCTTATTCAGTCTTAAGATACTAGGGGCCTAGCTCGTCTCATTGAATGCGATATACCTTATTTTGTTATTTGCACTGACTTACAGCTTATTTCGCTAAGTGTACCTGACACATACAAAAAAACGCACGTACTCACAATTCGTGCTGAACCACTCATAAGTAGCTAATATTATAAATAATCATGTGCAATTTATAAAATATTTCTTCAGTTTTCCAATTCAATAAACGTGTAGATTAAAAATATAATAAAATACCACTCCTAACGCTCGCTGGCAAAAAAAAAAACAAAAAGATGAACGAACGTTAGTGAGTCTAACAAAAACTTAAATTAAAAAAAATTATATTAATAAGTTTGACTTTAAACTTGAAAACAAACAACCATCACAAAATTGTATATAAAGAGAAAAAATTAATAACATAACGTTGTAAATTAAATAATTTAACTTTTTCTTGCAACAACTACAAACGTGTAAATTATGATGATGCTTCGAAAGGTGCTCGGCAGCACGATATATGTGTAGTATGCAGAGTTCGTATTGGAGCATAAACATGCAACAACTGCTACGTGCATTATGAGGAAAATTGCAACATGCCACACCACTTTCTTTGTGCTATGTAGAAGAAGAGGAGGCTGAGGTTGAAAATGCCAAAAGATTTAGATGTAGATCTGTGTGTGTGTTTACTATGTATGTTCGATAGGTTTCACTATCGTTTGCAAAAAGCGTTGAGCGTTGTAGATATAAAATATTGCAAATTTTTTACATATGCTGCCAACTTAAAAGGTAGCAGCTCACAATAAATGGGATCACATGTAAGCGTGGAAGCGGCGCTTGGGTAATAGTTAGAGAGGGATAATATTTTGATTAAAGATTTGTCATATTGTTATGACAATGTTTGCCGGCGGACAGGTAACAATTAACATTTACGTACACCAGTACACAAGTTACAGTCAGGTGAACTGACTGATATATACCCTTACCTTATGTGTGATATTGTTTCTCGAGTTATTGAAATTAACCGATTTTTATAAGAAATTGCGTATGTATTATTATTTGCCTGTGATTGGACTATGTTTTAATTTTCCTCATCTATGATTTTCCATGACCACCGATTTTCCCCACTTACTATCACCCATTTAATAAAGTGGCAACTCTTAACGTCTCAAGCCTGTTGTAAATTGGAAAAATAAACATTACTAATAGACATGTTGCAACAACATAAATGACTCAAATACTGGACAACATAAGTGACCATGCCACAATGTTGCAGTCTCTAGGTGTAACAAACGGAACAGACCGTTTAATATCCAGTTGCTGGTAGAGTTGCAGGCAAACCGGGCATCTGTTGTCACCAACACAACAACCATGGACATGGCCACATGGTCAAGTGTAAATGTGTCATAAAGCCATTTGAAAATTGTGTCCAATGTGGAGCACCACCACATGGCTACTAATGATCGACCATTATTCTCACCGGTGTTGGCATTGACAAGCGACGGACGATGGATGAGTTTAAGTTAGGTGAGAGTATAAGAGGTGGCCAACAGACAGCGGTGGGGCTTGGTTATATGTAACCGCCGGTTTTGCCGTCTGTCTCTGCGCAAAACAATTGCTTTGGAATCACACAAAACACAAACAGTTACACTTGCTCAGCAAGTGGCATTTTCAAATCAAATCGTAGACGATTAAGGAGACGTCCCCTGACGTTGATCATCACTAAGACTTAAGACTTTCTCAATATGGCATTAGTGTAGATATGAGGGAATTTTAAATTTAGATAACTGTAGGTTTAATCTATGTATGTATATCTATAATAGTTACCATTTCTTTTGACGAAATCTCCATGATGGCGTATTTCAGCTGCACTGCTGCGTTGTTCCAATATTTGGCTCAGTGAAAGAAAAATGTGTCTGTGGGTGTTTGAATGACGCGGTGCGTTTTTTTATAGGTATTTATTATATCGAACTATTTTGTTGCAACGTTGAGGTTTACTATTTTTTTGTTGTCAGTTAAATTTTTATGTTAAGTTTTGCGGAGATTTTTTTTGTATTAAAATTTTTGTTAAGATTTTTCTAAATGACACTGAAATTTATGTTAGAAGATAGTTGAAAAGAAATTTGAAATGTTTTTTATTGACGTTGTAGAATAATTTATGAGAAATTCAGAGAAATTAAAAATTTAATAGGGTAACCAAACAGAGTTGAACTTCAATTGGTGCCGTGAGGGTGATGTTATACAATACAGGGTATAACATCTAACAGCTTATGATCAAGTCATGAGAAAACGAGTAAAAAAGTTTTATTTCTCCAAAACCTTATATAACAGAATAGCACAGTACAACATTTTTCAACTCATTGATTTGGGACTCAATTCTGAGAACTACACGTAAAGGAGCCCCAAAAAGGAGAAGTTCTGCATCATTTGTTTTGTCAAGTTACATGCAATATTAAACGTGTCAAATTCGCCTATACGATACTTACTAACTTCAAATCGATATTAAATTATTTTGGCATTTAACTTGACAAAATGTATAATGCAGAACTTCTTCTTTTTGGGGCTACTTTCACGAGCAGATCTCAGAATTGAGTCCCAAAATCATGTGTAAGGTTCTGGCTTAACAAAATATAGAATTTGGGCACGATCGTGCGTATTGATATTACTACTCGCTTTCTAAAGTGGGTACATTTGTATGGGAGGTACCAGATTTTTTGTCGGAAACTTTATCCTTTCATAGCTTAACAGAATACAGAATTTGAGCACGATCGCGTTGCGGTGTTAATATTTTTACTCGGTTTTTAAAGTGGTCAGAGTTGTACTTTTGAATGTGACGTTCCAGAAAGGGGAGTGGCTGGACTTCCAGATTTTGGATGTGTTAATATTATTACTCAATTTCTACAGTGGGCGGAATAGTACATTTGTATGGGAGGTACCAGAAGGGGTATGGCCATGTAGTCGATTTGCAATCCCGTAACTAGTTTTGAAAAATATTATCCCATGCACAGTTTCAAAATAATTTGTCGCGACTTTCGAAAGATATCGTGCGTACCAGCCGGAAAGACAGACAAACAGACGGACATGGTTCCAACGAATTAAAAAGTCATAAATCGAATTTGCTTAAAAGAGATCTTATGATCTTAAACTCTTACAAGATCCAACTCTTTCAAGAATCAAAGCTGCCAGACACAGACCGCTATACAGTTGCTATATAGAGAAATCGCACCTAGTTTCTTATTTCAGACATGTCAACTGGCCGACAAGTGTGATATCCCACCCTTTCATTTTGTTATTGGAAATGCTAACAAATATAGGCCACCAACAGCGAACAGTGGAAAATTACCCTATTTTTCAAGCATTTAACTCCAAAAATCTACTGATGCATTCATCCATTCGTACAATGAATCCAAGCCAGCGCATTCGGTCTGGTTAAACGCGCTTGACTACTACGATCTCGTTATACAGCTCATGGTTAATTCGACGTTGGTACTGTCAGTAAACGATAATGGGCCCAAATACTTTGAGAAGTATTTTTCTAACGTATTTTTCAAGAAAAAACGGGTAGGATCAGTGTCTGATAGAGTTGGAAGACTCACTGTCATTATCTTTGTTCGTCGCACAAAAGCATAGTATTGATTTCCAGGCTGACATTATAATTTTTGTTTGAGTCGATGCCAAGGTGGAAACATCATCTACCACTTCACAAAGTTATAGTGGCCAACGTTCACGCAGCATGCCAAATGAGTAGATTCTTTGTTCGTTGAAATAAAAAACTTTTATTTGTCCTCATTTATCACCAGACTCAATTCCGGCGACTGTTTCCAATGCTCGCAGAAGCCGCAGTAACATCCCGCAATCTACGGCCAATGATAGCTATGTCATCGGCATACGCCAGCACCGTGTGACTTTTGTTAAGGATTGTACCAGTCCTGTTTACTGCAGCCTTCCGCATGATCATCCTCATTACGCATTAAATCCTTGTCTAAAGCCTCGCTCAGTAGAAAATGCCTCAGTTAGATATTTACCTATTTTTACTGAAAATTTCGTGTCAGTCAGTGTCATCCCGCAGAGTCATATCAGCTTTAATGGGATTACAAACTCAGCTAATAATAATAATCTAATAATTTATGTCGTATCGGTCTATCGAATGCGGCTTTGTAATCAATAAACAGATGTTAGGTATCGATCTGCATTTTTTTGTATTTTCTTCAGGATTTGTCGTAGTGTGAATATATGGTTGGTCGTGGTTATATCAGGTCTAAAGCCACACTGATAAGGTCAAATCAGATGGGCGCTAGGATGAGATTTATTTATTCTCATATCACACTAGACAGGGCCTTGTAAATGATGGATAAATGACTGATCCTGCGAAGGTTGGTACCCACATTTGGATCGCCTTTCTCAAGGACAGCTTAAGGGTTAGGTTAAGTTAATTCGGAAGCCACGTTCAACACAGCTCACATGAGTATGAGTCCCGTTGTGATACCATTTTCACATCTTCGCACCAAATTTTCCTATTCTGTGCCGTCTACGTCGCTATCAAACCATTTCGTTGCTCTGATGAAGGCATGGATGTTTCGCAAATCGCCTACTGATAGAAAGTTATTGTCCAGAAGTGTCCGATAACCAAGATTTTCACATCTCATGTCACCAAAAGGAGGGCAGTGACATATAAGATGCTCCGTGGCCTTCTCTTCTTCCTCATTATTGCAGCTTTTACAAAAATCTTTGTAGGGTTGTTTTAACCTCTTAGCGTGTTTACCAAGCGGCCAGTGACAGATTATTACAGATATGATGTTCCTCAGGAGGACTCCGAACAGGTTCAGCACAAATCGTGTTCTCTGTATATCCATTGTTGGCCAAATTTGTTTGGTCGCCGTGCAAGTGGTTTCTCTCACCCATCTCTCCTTAGCAATGAGGTTCAGCTTACCCGCAATTAGCTGTTTCCCCCTTGTGAGAGGGATCCCAATGAGACCGTAAATTTCGGCTCTTTGGTAACCATATATGTTTTCATGTCCTGGAACCTATGTAAGGTTAACCGTCGAATGCCTCGCTATATCCTTAAGAGACCACCGGCATTCTCGAACATTTCTCGAAGTGGTGTACACATTCTCCAGGGATCCGATAGCCACTTTACTATCAGTAAGAATATGAATATTGTCGCCCAATATCCCACACATAGGACATAGAACACTCAGATTCCAGTTATCAGGCATGCATTTTTTGAGTCAAATCGTGTTTATGAGCTTGTGCATACATGTTCCCAGCAATCTATTGTCTCCGGCAGCTTTTTTTATTTTAAGCCGTCCGATTGCCGTACTGATTTTGTTTTGGCGCGGTGGTGGACTATCTAATATGTCGTCGTTGATTGGCGTAATTTCGTTACTTATGCTGCTTTCGGGTCATAAAATTCGCAAACTGATTCCACTGTGTTGCGGAAACATCAGAATTAGGTGTGTTTATTTGAAGTAATTAAGAGAGTTGGTTGGCATAGGCATTGGCTATCTTAGTGGTATGCAGCTATGATATAGCTAGCTTCCTTTTGAGGATGTCCTGGTTGCCTTGTACATATTTTTATGCGGGAATCTAGTTCCAATTACTACAATGTTTTCTGCTGACGCAAAGGTAACCAGTCGAGTCCGTTATCGGAGGTGTTGTGTACTGACTTAATTTTCCGACTGAACCAAGAACATCTTCCCTTTCTAATTTAGCATTAACACCTCCCAGAACAGAACAGAACAGAATATTTCCTCCAGGCGGTCTTAAAATGCAATGTCCTCGTTTTTATCGTCAGTCGGGGCGTCTACACAAAACAGCGTGGTGTACAAATATTTCGCCTTGACGCGAATAGTGACTATACGGTCACATACAAGGTTAAAGCGCAAGACTAGATGTCGAACTCTCTTGCCGACTATGAATCCACATCCAAATGTGTGTCTCTCTGCATATCAGCTGTAAAAGATGTTGCAGTTCTTTTGTCGCGTGCATCCATGTCCCGTCCATCACATTTACTTTACAGCTGTGATGTCAGCCTTGTATTTGTCTGGGACATCTGCGAATTGAATAGAGGCACTATCTCTGTAGAGAGTTTGGATATTTCTGATACATAGTCCTTATACTGTTTGCGGTGGTCATCAACATATGGGGGGTTCTTGTTATTATCTTTTATTATAAAAGTTTATTATTTAGGAAAAGAGCATCCACGCCCGTCTTAGTTTCCTCGGTCTGCCGAAGCCTTTAAGTTAGTATTTTGTTGAGTTTCAATAACTTTTGTTACATACTCCCTAAGATGCATTGGCATGCCATTTTGGTAACTCACATTAGCTACCACTTAACGGATGTTCAGTGCATGGCCCGGGGAACAAGTGATCTCTCGGAAGTTATGAGCTGCTTGGGGACCTCCAAAGAGAAATTCTGGTTATTTGCAAGTGAATAACGATTAAAAAACGCGAACTAAAAAATCCCCGATTCCCCGTATCTAAACTTGGTGTAACAAATAGTAGAAGGTGCACAGGAAAGGAATGGGTTCGGCATTAATTTATATTTCAACTCTATGAATTTTCAAGACAGAAATATTTCCTTTTTAATAAATGTTTGTCCAACGTACTACATTTCTGATCTGTATTCACTTATGAGCTTATAGCTGAGTCAATTCTTAACCGAGTTTTCATAACGGTTTTGGAAAGAAGAATCTTCTACCTTTCCAACGAAATACATATACACTCGAAAATTTCTTTCCCCGACAAACTTGAATAACTTAATCTCTGGTTCAACGTTTTTCTAAATCACCTAGGCAACTCTTTCTGCCTTAATTTAACTTTATTTAATTTTTTATGTTATATCTAAATCAGCCAAAATATCCAGGAAATTCAAAATAGTTTTTAAAATCCCCACACATTTGGCACCAAAAGGGGAAATTTCATTTGTTTCCTCTCCCCCGTATTGCAATGGAAAAATGTAGTTTAAACTAAAATTATTGTTTTAAATACGAAATAGTAACGTTATCATATGAAGTGCACAACAACAATTCATCTTATGTATTCACATTAACAATTTTCTACCGCATTCACGTTTTCACATATAAAAATATTTCTGTCGAAGGAAATATTTTGATTAGATGTCCCCGAAGCTGGGTAACTTTTCCTTTTTTGAGGTGCTGTTGCCTCTTTCCTTGTATGTTGTTGTTGTTTCCTCTGTTGCAGACAAACATGCAACCAACTGTAATGAAATGCCACAAACAACCGCGACCAGCAGCACTAGTAGTTTACTCTAGATAGATTTAAAATATTTTTTTTTTGTTTTCCTAACCGTCGCGAGATTTTTCTTTTGATTCGTTTGTTTTGTAACCAACCGATGGATTTTCACTCGAAAGCAACGTCATTCATGGTTCAACTCTAAAATCAAACTGTTTCAACAAAACTTTAGTTGTTGTTCATTAAACGCGTTTTATTGTTACCAACAACTTTTTCTTCTCTGGCACACAAAAAGCGACAGCCGGCGGCAGCGGCGTCTGCTGCTGTCGTTGCTGTTGCAACGTTGCTGGTGTTTTGTTGTGAATATCAACGGCCGGCCTTATCGCTGCCACCAACCAACTTGTTGATGACTACTTATGCCGCTGCTCTTTTTACACTCTTCACATAATGGGTCTATGCCATGAGCTTGGTTATCAGTGGGATGGCAGGGAGGTGTGATGGAGTTTCATGTATCGCTTAGATACGTCGTCGTCGTCGCCGTCGTCTGTGGCAGCAGAGTAATGGCAACATTTATCAACGGTTGCAACATGCTGAATATGAAATTATTATCAAATGTTTAGTTTGTTTATTATCTACATTAGATGTGTTTTATTTTAAGTAGTTGTAATTAACAAAAGCTGAGACAAGTTGAGTATATTTCAAGACGGCTTGGCAAATTAAGTGGCTAAGTTTTCCGTCTCTTAATTAGTGGATGATTATGCAAAAATTGAGTTTAATTTATGTTAAATCTTCTTAATATTTTGGTGATATTTCATTTAAGTCATACGATTTAATATACGACGGAATATTTAGCGAATATGATGGAAGATTAAGCAAATGTCAACCGAGTTATTTGAAAATTTTTGGATTAACGTATAAATTAATTGCTATATTATAGTTATTGTGTAGTTTAAATGTCGGCAAATATATCGAGAGATGAATAGTACATTAGCAGCCCTTGCATCGGGGGATGGGGGATTTGTGATCGTTATTCACTTAGAAACAACCAGAATATTTTTTGGAGGTCCCCAAACAGCTGACAACGTCCAATTTCCGTTTAGTGGTAGCAAATGTTTGAAGTTGTATTGTTGAGCAACCTAAATCGCATTTTACCGCTATGTGACCTAGGTGGAGTAGGTGACTGAAATTACTGAAGCTTAACACAAAAGCTCTCTAAGTAGCTTTGGCAGCGCCAAGAAAATTGAATCGGGCCCTTTTTCTCTTCTTACATTAAACAACTAGTATAAAAACACGAAGAAAAAGAAAAAAAAACAGGAACCCCCTCCAAATGTTGATTGCCCCCGTGTATGCCCGTTATATCAGGATATCAGAGATTTGGGTAGCATGGGCATTATTAACGTCCTTGGAGAATTTAGAGTAGGAGGTGTGCTTGCCACGACTGATTATGATACATATACAAGGCTGACATCACCGCCATACAGGAAATGCGATGGACGGGGCGGGGCCATGCTAAAAGGTAAGAGTTTAGATGTGGATTGATAGTCGGCAAGAGATCTTATACCAAACGTTATAAGGACCATGATTTTAGGATGTCCGAACTCTCTACACGAATTGAGATGGATGGGACAGGGATGCACACGACGAAAGAACTTTGACATTTTTTACAGCTGCCATGCAGAAAGACACGAATTTGTATGTGGATTCATAGTCGACAAGAGACTTCGACTTCTGGTCTCGCGATTAAACCCAATAAGTGATCCAATAGCCACTATTCGCATCTGGGCTAAATATATTTATATCACATTGATTTGTGTAGGCTTCCCGACGGAAGGCAAAGATGAGAACATCAAAAATGCATTCTATTAGTGCCTGTTGGAATTATAAGTCCGCTATCCTGCCCATGACATTACAATTGTTGTGGGAGATCTTAATGCTAAATTAGAAAAGGAAGATGCTCTTGGTACAGCAGTCGGAAAATCCAGTCTGCATAACAACACCTTCAATATGGGATCAAGACAGGCTAGCTCCGCCTCGGCAGGAAACATGGTAGAGAGTGACACCAGATTCCCGCATAAAAATATCCACAAAGAAGACAACCTAAAAATCCCCAGATCAATAGACTAGTAACCAAATTATTCACGTGGTTTTCGATGTAAGGCATGGAGGCAAATATGGACTCGGAGAACACTACTAGTTGCAGCCAAGGTACGAATGCGATTATATAGTGCTAAAAACGCTCGTAACCCAACACAAAGGAAGCTATACATCACAAAGCTGCATACCACCGAGATAGCCAATGCATATGCCAACCAAACCCTCCTAAATCTGATGTGCCTAACACCCAGTGGTAGCATATTGCGAATTTTATGATCACTGCCGCAACGATCCGATCGTACAGGATTATAAAAAACCACGCTCTGACGAGCTCTGGTACGATAAGGAATCTCGCGTAATGTCTGAGGAAAAGGATGCTACATACAGGGCAAAACTGCAGCCAATAGTAACGAGTACTGTGACGCAACGTTATAATGAGAAGAGGAGGGAGATGAAACGTCTCTTCAGGTGGAAAAAGGGTCTGTGAAAGAAAAGAGAGAGCCAGGATATTACAGGGATAGAGGTGAAGCCCGAAAATTAAGGACAGATATGGATATTTGGTCACGGACATGCAGAAGGTGCTTTAAATATGGAGGGAACACTTTCGTACTCAGCTCATTTCCAAAGAAAGCATAAAAGACGAAATCACGCCAATCATTAACGACGGAGTAGATTTTCCACCACCGAGGCAAAACGAAATAAGGACGTCCTAGAAACAATAAAGCTGAGGCAGCCGATTGACTGCCGGCAGAGCTTTTTAAGGCCGTCGGCGATAATCTGGAAACGTACATGCACCATCTCATAATCACGATTTGGTTCAAGGAATGCATGCCCGATGATTGTCATCTGAGTGTTTTATGTCCTGTGCTTAAAAAAGGCGATCCAAGTGTTTGTTCCAATCATCGCGGTATTAGCCTTTACCCATCGCTTATAAGGTCCTGACAAATGTGTTATGTGAAAGACTAAAGCCTATCTTAAATAACCTAATTGGTCCTTATCGTTGTGCTTTTAGACACTACGACAAATCCTGGATGGGACCCAAGAAATGCAGATCGACACCTACCATCTGTTTATCGACCACACAGCTGCATTCGACAGTCCGATACGACAGAAACATTCTGATGCTATGACTGAGTTTTGTATTCCCGCGAAGCTAATACGGCTTTTCGGGATGACACTGATCGGCACGAAGACTTCAGTGAAAATAGGCAGAATCTGAGGGACCCATTTTCTACCATGTAAGGCTTTTGACAAGGCGATAGTCTGTCATGCGTTCTCTTTAACATCATAATGGAGATGATCATGCGGAAGACTGCAGTAAACACGACTGGTACCAACCTTAATATAAGTCACATGCTACTCGCGTATGCCGGCGATGATATAGATGCCATTGGCCGTGGACTGCGGGATGTTACTGCAACCATTTCGATCATTGAAAAGCAGTCAGCAGAAGTGGATCTGGTGATAAATTAGGAAAAAACTAAATTATTTGTTTCAAGAGCCGAGTATTGAGCGCAAATGGCGTAATGGCACAAGTGGTTCAATCTATTCTGTAAGTCTTTGAGAGAAAAATACTTTGTCAAATATTTGGAACCAACTTCGTTAACGGCAAATACTGTCGTTGAATGAACCATGAAATGTATAACGAAATCGACGTAGTCAAACGCCTACCGAATGCGCTGGCTTGGACACGTTGTGCGAATGGATGAAAATGATCCAGATCGAATGAACCTTGTGAAACACTTTTGATAAAACACAGCTATTATTCAACGATGCTTTGCATTGTATGCTCTCCTCCATCTCCCTCTGCTGGCAACCGACACAATAGCATCGTTTTGTTGTTGTTTCTTTAGAAATTAATAAATGTAGAGGTGTTGTAATTACACACAACGCGGTGTGAAAAAACCTTCCTTTTATCGAGTATTGCATTGGCTCTGTTACAATTTTAAATGCTGCCTGCATTCAGCCAATTGAACACAATTGAAACAAAGAATTACTGGTTCCAGGCGTTTTCCCTCTCATTACCGTTGATGCATTACTATGATCTTGGTGCGTGTGTGTGTGTTTCTACCATTGTTGTATGGATTTTTTAAATTGTAACAATTTTCAAGTGTTTCAAATGATTTTCGTTACAACTGTTCGTGAACTGACTGACATTGATGGACGTTACACACACACACAGACGCACAGATTGATTAAGTGATTTATGATTGCATCGAAACAGGATTCACCGCATAAAGTGCTGTTATAGAAAGGATTTTAAAAAAAGTGGAAAATAATTGCAAAGATGTCAATAAAAACGGGCAGATTGTAAAAGTAGCATAGTCTAATACATAGATGATGGAATGTCAATTGAATTAGTGAAATAATTGAAGGAGTTGAAAACGCTTGCGCTAGCCGGTTCTGTGAACTGGATTGTTTGTGTTATTATCCGTGGGGGGAAATCTATTAATGAGTGTGACTTTTTTTTGTTTTTTCCTGTGCAGATAATATAGACAAGAATTTCATTATATTTCAGCTTGGAACAAATATATTTGAGGTCTACCTCTGTTAAGTATATTCAACTATCATCAAACTTTAATTTCCTTTCTAAGATGTAAGCAACATGAACAGCATGGTACTAATTCATTTTGTAGCCTTGATAACAATTCCGGAGAAGAAGTTGTTGTTCCGTTCCAATTCGATCGATAATAGGAAGACCATTGACAAGATAGCACGGAATGGACGTCATCAACTATTCCCGTACCTACTTTTTAAAGGCCTTATTAAGGCATTTCTGTCAGAAGGTTTACCAAAGATGTGTGATCAGATTCACTATTGTAGGTCGAACACTCTTCTATCGTGGCGATATTTCTAAAGAAAAAAGATCTGAATAAGGCCTTTAGGATCCAGGAAATATAACTGAACTAAGCGCGATCTATGAATTAAGGATAACCCGTAAGAAACCTAATTTAGTATTTTTTCCAGAGAAAGGAAGATCACTTATCACCTTTCCTCTGTACAATTCGGAACATATTAAACACAGCAAGGATTAAGGATGTGTTCGTGGTCGGATATGAGCGAGTCATAATGAGCGTTGAGGCTCATTTTCACCTCAGTGGGTACGCGAACAAGCAAAACTGTCGCTTATGGGGCACCGAAAATCCACGAGTAATGCACGAGGAGGCATTAAACCCGCTCAAAGTGACTGCATGGTGCACTGTTAACGCTGCAGGAGTCATCGGGCCAACAGTGGACGGTGCGCGCTATAGGGCCATGTTAACCGAGTTTTTTACTGCCGGTATTGCACGAATTAGGACTGGAGGACATGTGGTTCCAACAGGACGGATCCACGGCACACAGAACCGACATTCTCAAGGCGGCGTGCCCGGGTCGACTCATCTCTCGTTTTAGCGATTTGCACTGGCCCGCAAGATCGCCCGATTAAACCGTTCCAGACTTTTTTCTCGGGTTTTTTGAAGTCCCGTGTTTACGTGAACAAGCCAAGACCCTGGAAGCCCTCAAGGACAACAATCGACACGAGTGCGAGAATCTGTCGTCTGAAGTTCTCGTCGAAGTGATGAAAAATGCCATAAAACTAACCCGTATGGCAATTAATTGTGATTGGCAGATATCATCTTCTCGACTAAACCAATAAAATTCAAAATATTCGCATAAACATTATCAAAAAACAGAATCGAAGTTTTTTATTTAGAAAAAAATGAGAGCAAACAACATCGGATGACTTCTTGTAGTTACCGGATACGCAGACTTTAAGCTGTAGAGGGAGTGTGTAAAGGTTACTAAGACAATAAAGTATTTTTTTTTGCAACTGCTTAGCTTTTAATAGAATACAGACAAAGGATTTCGCAAACGATGTGATAACGTACCTATAGCTTCATTTTGAACCAAGATGACTATACTCCTTGGAATATCAATATCAGGGAGGGAAGGTATACTTGGTTTAGAGCCATAAACAGACCGACTTTCTGACAGAACTGAACATAGTTAAACCTAACCTAACCTTACCTTATCTTAACCAATCCGCAGTTTATCAACTTCTTCTGGATCGCTTAATACGAAAAAATAACCTTACCTATATACTAAACAGACCTCCCAAAAAAGTTATAGCTGATATTACCCAACATTTTACAAATTAAATTTATTAATGTTATTACCAACATTTTACAATAGACAAACAAATATAAACTAATAGTTTTAACATTTGCACCAGAAAATCTGGGAAATTTTCTCATAGCCACAGTTAAACATAACCAATCTTAAATCAACGACGAGTCTTTGACTTTTGGGTGGATGCATTGAAAACTAATCCGTGGCATTGGTTTTGTCTACTTCTTTTCCCTGGCGCAGCCTGGTTCACCTCAGATACAAAACAAAAACCAAATATGCTGGCCGTATTGTGGCAGCATTGTATGAGGCATTTGCTACTACATACTTACGGGGGGCTGGCATTGCTATATAACTCGCAGCATCCATGTCAGTCTGAGGTGATGGTAATTGATTGTTATTTGACTACAGAGATCGGTTCGGTTCGGTTTCATTTTGGTTTGTAATCTGAATAAATAGACAATCGAACCATCATCATAGTTTGGTTGTATGTGGTTTGTGAAATTGTGAAAATGAATGAATTTCTTTGTGGCTGCAAAACGAAGACAAGGTTATCCGTCGATACAGTCCGTCCGTCCGCCTGTCGGTATTGTGAAAATGTGTGATTTTCCATTTAACATGAAAACAAACATATACAAGTCACATAAATCATACTAAAACACTGAAGTCAGTACATAGGTGGTGAGTGTTAAGATTAGCTGTACTTGTAATAATTGCGATCGAAAACCATTTGAAGAAGTGTTCTTTCTGCGCCTGCGCACATCTGCACTTGCAGCGACGGTTGTGCGCATGAGCAGCAAACATTTCGAATTGTGAATGTTTGGCAGATGTGAGCTGAAGATCAAGGCCTTCGATCGAGTCTGCAAGAGGAGTAATCCGTTAATGGAGCAATTTAGTGGAAAACAAACAACAGCAAACACTATGTCAGGGTTTCTTAACGTGTAGTGGACGGAATATTACTTGGGGGGAAGACTATACTATGAAGGCATAAACGTCTAGGTAATTTTTACACTGCTGGTCGAGAAAACTAAACTTCATGTGATGAAAATACCGATATTAGTTCCAATGGGAATGTGTAAAGAAAAATGTGTCTAATAAGAATTTTGTTGAAGATAACATATAGGTACATATAAAAATAATTTTAATATACATACAATACTAGATCAGAAAAAAAGTAACCTCGCTAGACTACGACAATCATACAGTATGAGGTGATGATCAGCCCATATAAACGTTTAATTCTAATTTTTAATCAACTGATTAATTTTCTACCTTATTTACCAATTGTTTGGCCAAACTAAAGAAATCCCCATATGACTTCCCACGTTAAGAAACAATGTTATCTTTTCATCTATACAGTATAGAAAAGTCAAGACATATTTTATTACAATTATGGTTAAATACGTTCTAACAATGCGGTTTGACTTACATATCACAGCGCAGCGCAGATTGTTTGCTTTTCTTCAACTGTTTTTTTATTCAATGTTATATTATTTATTTATTGTATGTACGTATTTAAGTGGCAGAGACGCATTAAACCCCAAGATAAATTGTCTGATCATTTCACCTAAAACACCACAAAAATGAGAGGAAAAACAGAAACAAACCGGCGAACAAAACCAAATAGTACTAACTTACTGGGGATGGCTTCATTTAACATTTATAAGCAGTTTCATGTTAGCGGATTTTGTTTTTCTTTTATTGTAACGCCATCTTGTTGATCATCACGATCATTATCAACTGGCGTTTTGGAAAGGCTAAAGGCCTTTTTAGTCTTTGCTAATAAAACAAAGTTTTTTAAGATCCACTAAAGCTCTCGGATTTATTATTCAGTAAATGAAAGATACGATAGAAAAAAAACACACACACAAATTATGAAAATGCAGCATTATTCATCTTGGAAAATCATGCAATCTTTAACTGTTTTGCATAATCTTTGTGCTATGGTTTTCTGTCTGGAATTATGGTCCATTATGATTTTTCACATATCATCACGTCTCGTCTCGAATACATTTTCTTCGTGCATGTTATGGAAATCAACCAGAAAGAAAACTACATATTTTGCATGGAAAGTTGTTTGGTGTTTGCGCATCTACTAAAGAAGTTAAATTCGCTTTCAGTTCGGAATTTTTTCTTTCTGTATAGAAAATGAAAATATTTCATCATGTGGGAAGATAAGTTTGTGGTGAAAAAACAAATAATTTTAAATAGAGAGAGAGAGAGAGAAATCGTTTGTATTAAAATAAAAGTAAAGTATTTATTAATTATTAAAAATAAATAAAGAAATGTTTAGTGAAAAATTAACATAATGATGATGAAAGGGCAGCAAAGTAAAAGTATTACAAAACTTCATAGGACAAGAAGAAAACTTAGTAGCACAAATTTAAAAAAATTGCAAATCTTAAATGCAGTTGAAATTGTTGAAAAATATAAAATATATAAAAGAAATTCATTTTTCATAATACTAAAAATATTACATAAAAATAGTAATAATACAACAAATAAAAAATATTACAAAAAAATTTTACAAATATTAAAAAACTGGAAAATTAATAAATTTATTATAATTTAAATAAATAATAAACTTTACAAATATTAAAAAAAAAATAATAAAATAAAAAATTGAGCAAAACAAATTATTAATTAAATTTAAATTACTAAAACCTGAAAAATTAAACAAACTAAAACACTGTAAATATTAAAAATATTATTAACATAAAAACTAAAACTATTATTCATAACAAAAATATTAAAGCTATCAAAAAAAAATTTCACTTGATTTTTATAGCTGATCTATGTATGTAAATAATGAATATGTTTTCATCGCTCGGTTCAAGATATATTCTATAATTACTTATAGAATTTGTTTTACAAGAGTTGTGTGAAATGGATAATGTGACAGCTGGCATAACCCACACAAGCTCTTGTCTAAAATTAAAAATTCAAACAAACAAAAAAAATTAAAAATATAAACAATATTAAAAATTTTAAAAATATTAAAAATGTTTAAAAATACTAAAAATACTAAAAATATTAATAAAAATATTAGACAAGAGCTTGTGTGTATTATGTTGACGTGTGGTCTTCGTTGATACCATTTTCGCACCGGCGTGTGTGAGCTTCACATTGATTGCTTGAAGTTTTTAACACTTAAGGTTGTAATAATGAGTGCAGAAGTCACAGCAAACGGCACTGAAGATGATGGTTTGGCAACCATCGAAATAGCTATCTGCCCTGCCAGCTGTCAACATAATACATTTCACACAACTCTTGTAAAACAAGTTCTATTAGCGATAATAGAAACAGATCTCAAACCGAACAATGAAAAACATATTCATATTTCTAACAGATCGACAATAACAAACAAGAGCAATATTAAAAATATTAAAACTATTAAATATATTAAAAATATTAAAAAATATTATAGATATTAAAAACATTAAAAATATTGAAAATATTAAAAATATTATCAAAAATTTTAATAATATTAAAAACAGCTGTACAGACTACCAGGGCATTATGAGAATGTTCTTCTGCTATATACTTCTTTCAAAAAACACTAGTTTGGAGCTTGAAATAGTTTCTGAATCAAATATAAAAAATATTAAAAATTTTAAAAACATTAAAAATATTTCAAAATTTGTAAAATATTAAAAATGTTTAAGAGACCGGAAATATTAAAAATAATAAAATTATTAAAAATAATATAAATATTATTAAAATTAAAAATATTAAAAATACTTAAATATTGAAAATATTACAAATATATTAAAAGTATAAGAAATATAAAAAAAAACAATCAAAATGTTAGATTTAAAATATTAACAACAATTTAAGAATAGTAAGATATTAAAAATACTAAAAAATTTAAAAATACTATAACTATTAAAAATATAAGATATATTAAAAATATTAAAATATTAAAAATATTAAAATATTAAAAATTTTAAAAAGGTCAAAAATATTAAAAACATTAATAATATTAAAAATGTTACAAATATTAAAAATTTTAAAAATATTAATAATATTAAAAATATTATAAATATTAATAATATTAAAAATATTATAAATATTAACAATATTAAAAATATTTAAAATTTAAAAATATTAAAAAAATTAAAAATAATACAAATATTAAAAATATTAAAAATACTAAACATATAAAAAATAATAAAAATATTAAAATTATTAAAAAAATGATACATCAAATTCGGCTTACGATCAGAAAAGTGTTTTTTATTGTTTGATATTTTTGGTCAAATTCAGTGTGTCACGCACTAGGATGACGCGTTTCGAACTCCATGACGAGTTCATCTTCAGACCCCTTTGTGACCAACTGAATCACAATGGTACATCATCAGCTGTATATATATCTACAATTCTGTCAAACATGTACATGCGAAGTAGATATC
Organism: Muscina levida; assembly: GCA_964034835.1. Taxonomy (NCBI): domain Eukaryota; kingdom Metazoa; phylum Arthropoda; class Insecta; order Diptera; family Muscidae; genus Muscina; species Muscina levida. Next base: position 151,764,776 of record OZ035881.1, read on the forward strand.
AGCCGAAAATGTCCAGCACCAATTTTAATTTAATATATATAAAACACGATCGACTAAAACTAACAAACAAACAGACAAAAATACACTGGCGCGGCACGGCGTAAAACTAAATGCCTTACTTTGACATAGAAAAATTACAAATATAAATACAAAAATTTGAAGTAATCTTAGTTTACCAACAAAACCTTGTAAAGAAGCTTGAGCTTTGAGGTAAAAAGGGAATCGTGGGGAAAGAATTTCCTCCATTCTCATGTTTGAATAATAACGGTCAAATTCAAAACTATAATTGGTGCTGGACATTTTAGGCTGATATCTACTTCGCATGTACATATTTGACATGATTGTAGATATATATACAGCTGATGGAGTACCATTGTGCATCAGTTGGTTACAAAGGGGTCTGAAATGAACTTGTCATGGAGTTCGAAACGCTTCATCCTAGTGCGTGACACACTGAATTTGACCAAAAATATCTAACAATAAAAAACACTATTCTGATCGTAAGCCGAATCCGATGTATCATTTGAATACACCTAACGTTAATTTAATATATATAAAACACTATCGACTAAAACTAACAAACAAACAGTTTAAAATATTAAAAATATTAAAATATATAAAAAATAATAAATATATTAAAATTATTAAAAAATATTAAAAATATTAAAAATTTAAAAAAATAATGAAAATATTAAAATAAAATTGTTAAAATATTAAAAATACTAAAAATATTAAAAATATTAAAAATATTAAAAATATTAAAAACATTAAAAATATTAAAAATATTAAAAAATATTAAAAATATTAAAAATGTAAAAAAAATATTTATAATATTAAAAATATTAAAAATTTTAAAAATATTAAAAATGTGTATTTGTGTTTTGTTAGTCGATCTTACAGTACAAGATCAGAGCCGAATTTGTTGTATCATTTCGATACACTTAACGTAAATTAATATTAAAAATATTAAAAATATTAAAAAAAAATTTAAAAATATTAATAATATTAAAAATATTAAAAATTTAAAAAATATTAAAAATAGTAAAATATTAAAAATATTTAAAATATTAAAAATATTAAAAATATTTAAAATATTAAAAATATTAAAAATATTAAAAATATTAAAAATATTAAAAATATTAAAAATATTACAACTGTTTATTATAATAAAAATCTTTAAAATACCCATCACTCATATGCCATATCACCCTTTCGTTTCGAATCGCCTACCAATACAGCTTACGCTACTTTCTTTTTGCCCCCCAAAAAATTATTCCATCATTTATCATTTAATGACCGCTGTAGACTACTACGAGAAATATAAAATTTCATTCATAAGAAGGTGATCGTTTTTTTTTCTGTGTTTGTTAGTTTTGTTTTTGTTAACTTCTCAGGAAAAAGAGTAAATGAAAACCGTAAAGAAATGCTTAGAAAATCACGTCTGACATTGAAATTAATCTATTTTAAATTTGCTGCCGTTCGCTGGCTAGAATGAAGTGTCTCAGTTAGTTCTAGTAGATTGTTGCTGAAGTTGAATTTGGTTGTTCTAACGTTAAATCATAATTACAAATGTTTTGCTGTGTTCTTGGTGTGTTAAGTACTAGTTATCTCGATACGTTCCCAGAACATAACCGAGAATCATTTGTCTCACGCTGCTAATTCATATTTCATATGTTGCAAATGAGGGCGAGAATAAGAGATGGTGGTATCCTCTTTGCGGAGGGAGATATGGCTATAACACGAAACTATTTTGATTAGAATTCAATCATAATGCATTTTAATTAATTTCTGTTTGTTATCATGTCATAAAAATTCAAATGTCAACTGTAACACAGGGAGTATTCAGTGGCAATTGCGAAAGCAATTGAGGATGGCGGCCCTGAGCACTATATGTTTACATTTCTGGTGGTGGAGATACGATAAGAGACAGACAGCTCATGTGATATACATATATTTAGGGAAATCACTGGAGCTGTGTGACGGCTGTAGATATTTTTTTAATCAAGAACACCAAAACATGTTTTCCTGTATATAGGAATCAAATGATTCGTCAATGAGCAAGATTTTTTATGCGACATAATTTACCTTGTGGCGTAGTGTAATAATCGGTATACTATGAAATTTTTATTAACATAACTAAATATCGCTACCTATTGGAGATCAAGAAATATTTCAAGGAAATATATATAAAAAAAAGTTTTTGACACTAAATTACATTTCAATTAGAGGACCTTCATGGGCTAAACAATAAGGTTAGTTTACATATTTTTGATTTTTCTCCTTCTAAGTACCCATAAATTCCATCATGCCACTGAAAAATCTCTCTTTCTATCTATTGACTTTTATTTCCTGTCCATTAAGTGCAATTATCTCCATATAAATCTCTATGGCTGCTTTTAAAACTTCATACAAATAAAATTAATGTACATAGTGAATGAATCATTTGACCAAAAACAAGACGACGAAAGAAAGATGTATGTATGTTTTAAAATAGAGCTGTTGGAAAACCTTAATTATGAATGAAGGAAGTGGCTGAGAGTTTTTCGTTTGTTTTTTAGCTTGGGCATCCAAACATTTGAAAGTAAATCGAGGCCACTGGGTTCTGTGGGTTGGGCTAAATAGCAGTGTTGCTGGTGGTGGTGGAAGTAGTGGTTGCAGCAGCACTACCACTGGAAGTGATGGCCGCCAAAGTGCCTCATGCCAGTAGTACTAGTTGGTCAGCGGTTTAACGGTGTTAGACATACTACATACTTTAATGAGACTTTGATAGTTTTTCTTTTGTGTTAGACCGCCGAAAATTTTGTTTTTTTTAATAGTCAGTTATTTTGTGGTTCTTGTGCCGTTTACACTTTACTTCTTAGTCCATAGTTAGAAAGGGTTCTACCCTCTTTTCTTTTTGGTTATAATTGCAGTAAGGTTAAGATTTTCTTCCTCGGTTTAATGGCTAAAACGCATATCGGCCAGAAAACACAGTGAGTTAATTAACATGTTTGTATTTTTCTTTCAATTCAGGGCAGATTTATGGTAAACTTTGAAACAGGTGTTTGAAATGTTACTGCATAGAGATTAAAACTGTTTAGAAAATGAAATATTAAAGATATGAAACACAATTTCTATTGGGAAAGTTAGATTCCCTAAAAACTTATAGTTTAAAGCAGATATTCAAAAGTTTAAAAATTTTGAAAATATTGTAATTCTTAAAAATATTGAAAATATTAAAAATAATAAAAATATTAGAGATATTAAAAATTCATATACAAATTATTTAAAATATTAAAAAAAAGTAAAATTATTAAAAATATTAATAATTTTATTAAAAGTATTAAAAATATGAAAATTATTAAAAATATTAAAAATAGTAAAATTATTAAAAATATTGAAAATATGAATAAGGTTAAAAATACTAAAAGTTTTCAAAATAATAAAAATATTAAAAAAAATTGTTATTGTAAACAGTAAAAGTAATTAAAGTATTAAAAATATTTATAATATGAAAAAATAATAAAAATATTAAAATATTTTTATATTATTAAAAATATTGTAGTGTGTCAAATGATACATCAAATTCGGCTAACGATCAGAAAAGTATTTTTATTGTTTGATATTTTTCTTGGTCAAATTCAGTGTGTCACGCACTAGGATGACGCGTTCCGAACTGCATGACGAGTTCATCTTCAGACCCCTTTGTGACGAACTGATGCACAATGGTACATCATCAGCTGTTGAATATTAACCGTATGTAAGTTTTCCACAGATAAAAAATGTGTGCACTATTTCTTTGGAAAATAAATGGTCACCGTATGTAACATATACAACGTCGTAGGTCTCTGCAAATCGGTTGGAAAATGAAAGTAAAAAGGGTTGCTAGCGACTTAAGCTTGGCGTAGAACAGTAGTTGACAAAAGGTTTGCCATTCCCTTGCACTCCAATTTTGGCATATAATTTAACAGTCTGGAATCTTTGTCACTCCTTATGTATGCCTCTGTGACGGTTCTGAGTCCTACAAATTTTGTCAAGCATTTCACGGGTTTAGATAATTTGTTCATACTTACTTACTTACTTAGCTGGTACTTCTATGCAATCCCAGTGGATTATATACCGCACGTAGAAAAATATTATAAGCGCCTCGATCTTCTGCGCTTCTTCTCCAGTTAGTCACACCGAGTTCTGTAAGGTTCTCAGTAACCTGGTCTTTCCAACGGAGTTTTGGTCGCCCTCTTCTGCGCCGTCCATCGAGTTCATTGTCGAAGACTTTTCGAGCTGGAGCATTTTCATCCATGCGTACAACATGACCTAGCCAGCGCAGCCGTTGCACCTTAATGCGTTTGACCACGTCAATGTCAGTATACAGCTCGTACAGCTCATGATTCATACGACGCCGATACTCTCCGTTAACGATGATGGGCCCATATATTTTACGGAGTATTTTTCTCTCGAATACCGCCAGAACCGATTCATCCGCTTGTGTCATAACCCAGGATTCTGAGCCATACATTAAGACAGGTAGAACCAGTATCTGGTATAGCTGGAGTTTTGTTGGTCGAGAGAGGGCTCTGTCATTGAATCGCTTGCTTAGTCCGTAGTAGCATTTATTTGCAAGCAGGATTCTTCTCCGGATTTCTAGGCTGACATTATTTGCTTTATTGATGGCGGATCCTAGGTAGACAAAGTTATCTACCACCTCGAAATTATAGTTGTCAACGTTCACGCAGTTTCCCAAACGAGTAGATTCTTTGTTCGTTGAAACTAATAACTTCGTTTTGTCCTCGTTCACCGTTAGGCCCATTTTCGCTGATTCCTTCTGTATACCTGAGAAGGCTGCAGTCACATCCCGCAGTTTTCGACCGATGATGTCTACGTCATCAGCGTACGCGAGTAGCATGTGGCTTTTGTTGAATATAGTGCCACTCGTGTTTACTGCAGCTTTTCTCATTATCATCTCCATCACAATGTTGAAGAGATCGCACGATAGGCCGTCGCCTTGTTTTAGGCCTCGTCTGGTATAGAATGGCTCCGTAAGGTCCTTGCCAATCTTCACTGAAGACTTCGTGTCAGTCAGCGTCATTCCGCAAAGACGTATCAGCTTCGCTGGAATACCAAACTCAGCCATGGCATCGAGTAATTTCTGCCGTATCGGGCTGTCGAAGGCAGCTTTATAGTCGACAAAAAGATGGTACGTGTCGATCTGTTTCTCTTGGGTCTTTTCCAGGATTTGCCGAAGTGTGAAAATCTGGTCAGTTGTCGATTTGCCGGGTCTAAAGCCACACTGATAAGGCCCGATCAGGTTGGATAACACTGGCTTTAGTCTTTCACATAGCACACTCGACAGGACCTTATATGCGATGGGTAGAAGGCTGATCCCGCGATAGTTGGAGCACACACTTGGATCACCTTTTTTCAGCACAGGACATAATACGCTTACATTCCAATCGTCGGGCATGCACTCTTTAAGCCAAACCGTGCGCAGGAGCTGGTGCATGCTCGTTATCAGCTCCTCGCCACCGGACTTGAAGAGCTCTGCGGGCAGACCGTCGGCACCGGCTGCTTTGTTGTTTTTCAGCCGCGATATTGCTCTTCTTACCTCGGCTTGACTTGGTGGTGGGCAATCTAAGCCGTCGTCGACAATTGGCGTGATAACTTCACGTGCGCTGCCTTCTGGAACCAGCAGTTGCTGGAAGTGTTCTCTCCATATGTGCAGCACACTCTGCGTATCCGTGACCAGATTTCCATCACTGTCCTTACAGGTGGGGAGGCCATTACCGTATCCATTTGTTCTTATTTTCTGGTAAAATTTTCGGGCCTCACCTCTATCCCTGTATCGCTCTATATCCTCGTTCTCCCGTTCCTTCATCTGACGTTTTTTTCGCCTAAATAGCTGTCTCGCCCGTTTTGCTTTCTCCTTATGCCGTTCCCTAACAGCACGGGTTGCAATTGGCTGTAGCGTTGCCCTATAAGCAGCATCCAGTTCCTCAGACGCTATGCGACATTCTTCATCGTACCAGGATTCGTCTGAGCTCCGCTTTTCATATCCAAGCACGGTTGTTGCGGCGGTTGCCATGGAATGCGCAATATGCTGCCACTGTGTATCGGGAACGTCAGAAGTAGAGGCGTTGTGTCGTAAAAGTTGGGAGAGCTGGTTGGAGTAGGCAGTAGCTATCTCTGGGGTTTGCAGCTTCGCGATGTCCAGCTTTCTTTGTGTTTGGTTACGTGCGTTTTTCGCTCTGCTCAATCTTGTGCGCACCTTGGCTGCAACCAGGTAATGATCCGAGCCAATATTAGCACCACGAATCACACGCACGTCCATGACACTAGATGCATGTCTGCCATCGATTACTACATGATCAATTTGATTTTTGGTGTTTTGATCGGGGGATAGCCAAGTTGCCTTGTGGATATCTTTGTGCTGGAATCTGGTTCCACTCACTACCATGTTCCTTCCCGCTGCGAAGCTAACCAGCCTAAACCCGTTGTCTGACGTGTCGGTATGCAGGCTGAATTTGCCGATCGATGGACCAAGAACATCTTCCCTTCCTACTTTTGCATTAAAGTCTCCTAGAACAATTTTAATGTCGTGGCCAGGGCAGCGGTCGTATGTTTCCTCTAGGCGCTCGTAAAATGCATCTTTAATCTCATCGTCTTTTTCTTCCGTCGGGGCGTGTACACAAATCAGCGTGATGTAAAAATATTTCGCCCGGATGCGAATGGTGGCTATTCGGTCACTTACAGGGTTAAACCGCGAGACCAGGTGTCGAAGTCTCTTGCCGACTATGAAACCACATCCAAATTCGTGTCTTTCTGCATGGCAGCTGTAGAAGATGTCACAGTTCTTTCGTCGTGTGCATCCCTGTCCCGTCCATCTCATTTCCTGTATGGCGGTGATGTCAGCCTTGTATTTGTCGAGGACATCCGCCAGTTGGATAGAGGCACCATCTCTGTATAGAGTTCGGACATTCCAGGTGCATATCCTTAAATCATGGTCCTAATATCGTTTGCGGGGGTCGTCAACATTTGGGGGGTTCTTGTTTTTTCTTTTCTTCGTGTTTTCATAATAAATTTTGTTTAAGGAGAGTGGCTTATTAGGCCACCGCTCCCGATCCTAGTTTCTTGGGGCTGCCAAGGCCACTAGGAGAGCCTGTGTTGAGCTTCAGTAACTTTTGTTACCTACTTCCTAAGACGCATCGGTGGTAGCATGCCGATTAGGTTACTCAACGCTTCGCCTTCTAACTCTAGCTAACTTCTAAGCGGTTGCTTTGAAGTCATTGCCCAGGGAATACTTGGTCTAGGACCGGAAGTAGTTAGCTGCTTGGACAGTGCCACAAAGGAATCGCTTCTGGTCACTCCCAAGTGAGTGACAATCAGTAGTTTTCAGCCTCTGGGCAAAGTCCCATTCCCAATTTGTTCATATTCTTGGAAATTCATGAAGCTGTACCCCTCTAATGGCTATCAAACATATCTAAATGATGGATGTTTGTCCAAATTTGACAGTATTTAGATTATTAAAAGAAGTTTTTACTTCTTCGCTTCCCAGTAGGACAAAATGTTAAAAATTTGCTGTACTTGTCGCCAAAACACTCGGTTGACGTCAAGCTGACCGACAAAATACTTATGTTGTCGTGCAACCAACAAAAAATGTAGTGTATCGGGACAATAACGACATGAAATTGAATAGAGGAAGGGAACGTACAAAATGTCGCTGACAGACATGTCGATTATATAGGAATCAACGATAATTTGACCGACATTGTCGCTCATCAGGTCGTACATGACAAAGCGGACTCTTGTATGAAAATTTCTTCGACGATTTGTATGGATGGTCCCCTACGTGTCATCAACGATTTACTATGGTCATGCACCTTTCCTTGAGGATGTCTTGCAGACACTTCCTATGGGGTTGTATCTCTTGCAGCATAATCAATCACACATACTTACGACATTTTCTGTCTTACAAACACATAGCCTTACAAATAAAATTCAACCAAATGAAGGAATTAAATTTCGCACAAATTAACTGCAAACTTTTACAGGTAATAGTGGTGTGTAAGCATTTGTATTCCCAATCATTTGATTTCACTTTTCCTGCTTGTAATTTTCCATCTAAAGTTTTCATGTGATGGGAGACAATTTCATCCATTGCATTTGTCCGTTAATTTAAACTGTGAAATGTTAATTTTGTTTTTTTTTTTGTTTAACAATTTCAAAGAAAAACTTCCGTTGTTTAAATCGACTTGGTGGTGATTATTAACTATAATTTGCATACAAATAAATTACAACAATATAAATAGCTCTTTAATGTGGTTCATGAAATGCTGCATAGAGAGAGGGAGATGGATGGCCTGTGTGACCTATGTTGCTGTAAGAGGCGCCGTGTAATTTGCAAATTTGAAAAAAAACACTGAAAATAAAAATGCGCAGCGTTACGAGTAAATGAACTTGAGGTGCTGAAATTGCCCATAATTAGCCGTTCCAGCCGCCAGCCACTCACCGACGAGTCGCTTTGTTATGCTGTTACCTTTAAATGGATTGCCTAAGAAAATGATCATTTCCAAACAAGGAGGCGGGGGTCGAGGGTCGAGGGGTTTGTGTTTGCTTTTTACGAAACGCATGTCGAGTTTCTAATACAGCTAAGATGCCAATGAGTTAGTCATGCACATTAGGGCGTTTCACCAAATGCGTTTTTTGCGATTTTTGCAACTCTTGAAGCGGAATATTAAGGCTTGTGATCTAAAAGAATTTCGAAAAAATTTTTGAATTTTTTGAAGATGGGTATGGGGTCGCTGAAATAGATTTTATCAAAAAAATGAGGTTATGGAGAAAAAAATTTTATATTATTTTTTTCTGGTGCTTTTTGTTCATACAACTAAAAAAAATGCTCTTAGCAAGGATCCGATCCCACGACAAAAAAAATAAATAGGTGTGAAAAATCATTATATTATGGACCACTTTGATAGTCTTAAAGTGAAAAATTATTTTTCCTAGATTTTAAACCTCGATAACTTGAAAAGTTTTCAAAATTTTTTCAAGATGTAAAATGCGTTGAAATGGTTTTTAAATTATCTTTCATTCGGTACATAGATTTATTTTTACTTGTTGGAAAAATATAAGAAAATAATTAAAGTTTGAGAAATTTTTTTTTATTTATCAAATTTTATGAAAATTAAAAGAATTTCATTATGTTTCATTCTTGGTTAAGTAAAAAAAAACTTCTAAAATACATTGCTTTAATAAAAATATCAAAAATATCATCAATATATTTGTATTCCCATACAAAATCAAAAGATATTAAATAAACAAAATCAACATATTTTATGAACAAATTAAAATTAAAAAGTAAATTTGTATCTAAAATTATAATACATTAACCACTAAATGTGGAACAACTGTGGAAGTATTTTCAAATTGGTTTCTTAAGAGCTTTTTCAATAACATTTTTGTTAACATTAGATATAATTTTTTGATTGTTATCAACTCTAATCAATAAGTTTTGAAAATCATCCTCATTCTTTGTAATTTTTTTGTTATATATTGTAGTCGACGCCACGCCTCTTTCTGATAAATCATTCACAACACATAGTTTTTCTAGCCTTTTCTTTGGAGAAACAAAATCATCATCATTTTTCCATAAAAGTGTATCTTTCGAAAAAAGGAAGTGGGCAACTTTAATTCATCAAAAACCCTTTTACTGTTTGAGGTTACAAAATTATGCATTATGAATTTTGTTACATTTTAAAAAGGGCCTATTTCACATATTTTAAAATTCAAATAGTGTGAATTTAAAAATAAAAACTATCTTTTTTTGTCTATTTTTTATTTTTTGCAACATTTTTCACAAGTAAGATATAAACTTATATATACCAAAATAAAATTATCTTTCTAACGCATTTTACATCTTGAAAAAATATTGAAAAGTTTTCAAGTTATCGAGGTTTAAAATCTAGGAAAAATTATCTTTCTAACGCATTTTACATCTTGAAAAAATTTTGAAAAGTTTTCAAGTTATCGAGGTTTAAAATCTAGGAAAAATAATTTTTCACTTTTAAGACTATCAAAGTGGCCCATAATATAATAATTTTTCACACCTATAATTTTTTTGTCGTGGGATCGGATCCTTGCTAAGAGAATTGTTTAGTTGTATGAACAAAAAGCACCAGAAAAAAATAATATAAAATTTTTTTCTCCATAACCTCATTTTTTTGATAAAATCAATCTCAGCGACCCCATACCTATCTTCAAAAAATCCCAAAAAAATTTCGAAATCCTTTTAGATCACAAGCTGTAATATTCCGCTTCAAGAGCTGCAAAATTTTTTTAAAGAAACGCCCTAATGCACATGACATGATGATATTCGAATCGCAATGCAAGGGAGATAAACATTAGTGCCTCCGTTCTTAAATAGATTTCAATTATTTCCGCTTTAAACAGAAGAAAACAAAAACCAGAGCATTCAAACTTTGAAAAAATCCCACACTTATAGTAGGAGAAATTTCCGACGGAGTAGATTTATTTCCCCCCAACATCATAAACATAACAATGCTGTACATTAAATTAAATTTAATATATTCACATAAAGTTACAATTTAAATTTACGACCGCTTTAATTAAGTGACCTGTAAGAAATGTATTCATTACCGAAAAGACCGTAAGAGATTTAATATAAATTTTATGAATTTTTAACTGACGTTGTAATTAAAGTGGTATTAGTGTGGTACGATAGTTAGTTGGTATTGTAAAAGGGCATATAAGCAAGGGCCTAAGATCTGATATAGAATAATATTAGGTCAAGTCGATTCACCTATTATCTCAAAATATTAGTTCTCATATTCATTCAACATTATTATTTAGCAAAATGATGTCTATAAAATCTCCATGTATATAGTTATTAATTTTAGGATATGAGATACTCATATTATGTTTATAGTGCCCATTAGTTTTGTGTACCCCATATTTAACATTGAACGCATGTGAAAGTGGAACACCTTTCCCTTTCAAATAATCTGTTTAACTATGGGATAGGCAATACTAAATTGTATATGATAAGCACAGTTGCAACAACTTATAATTACATAATATATATTTAGAGGTTTTAAAACTGCGCATAAGATACAGATAATTAGATAAAAATAACATATTACTATTATACTTATATAGTTTTGTTGTTAATTTTTTAGCTCATAGTTGGTGAATTGCAATGGTGATCACATGACAAGTTCCAATTCTCGTAAAATATTTATTCGCCACACTCCTAAGTCTTAGAAGTTTGCTCATTCTTAGAATTTGTAAAAAAGTTTGTTTTTCATGATTAGTACATACTATGCGTGCGAACATAAAGTTGCAGAGCACGCAATCTACATATACTTATGTATATTAAGTTGTAATGGGATAGGCTCTGTTTGCATATGTAATTTTGGAATATAAATTAAAAAAAAATTGTTAACAGTCATTTTGTCTAAAAGCTTCGAGATACTTCTTTGTATGTAGTATGTTCATCTCAACTCGATAAAAATAACAAAAAAAAAAAAACAGTTTGCGACTCCCAGTTTCTAAAATTTTTATTTCACAACCCTAACTGACTTACTTAAGTGGCCCATTACAACTTACGAACGTGGTTCATAAATTTAAGGCCTTAAGTATTAGTGAATTCCATACGCTTCGGTCTTTTGCGTGCGTTTTCCAGTTAGTCCTACCAGATGGTGGCACGTCGCCAACCATTTGGTCCTTCCAACGATGTTTGGGTCTCCCTGCTTTGCGCCGTCCTTCAGGTTCGCCTTCAAACACCTTCCTCGCTGGAGCATTAACATACATCCTGGCAACGTGTCTGAGCCATCGTAGTCGTTGGATTCTGACTCTTTTAGTTACGTCGATGTCGTGGTAAAGCTCATACAGCTCATGGCTCATCCGATAGCGAAACTCGCTGTCCAAACAGATAGGTCCATATATTTTCGGAGTACTTTCCTCTCGAATACTCCCAGGTTTTGCAACCACAATAGGGCAGCATACAGCAGAACGGGTAAGATTAGCACCTGGTATAGCTGTTTCTTAGTATTCCGAGATAAGTTGGTGTTACTAAAGTGCTGCCGAAGTCCGTAGACATCTATTGGTTAGCACTATTCTCCGCTTAATTTCTTGGCTGACATTATTTTTCTTGTTGACGGAAGATCCGAGGTAGGTAAACTCATCTACTACCTTAAAACAGTATGTAATTGTCAACGTTCACGGTGCATCCCCAACGACAGGACTCTTTGTTCGTCGAAATCATTATTTTTGTTTTGTCCTCGTTGACCGCTAAACCCATTTTTGCTGACTCCTTTTCTAGTGATGAGAAAACTGCAGTAATATCCCGCAGATTTCGGCCAACGATGTCTATACTCGTATCATCGGCATTGGCTCTTGTGGCCTGATACCTCTTTCCATGTTGAATGGTTCACACTGATCTTTACCAATCTTAACCGAGGATTTGGTGTTGTCTAAGGTACATCTGCAAAGTCGAATCAGCTTTGCAGGAATACCAAACTCAGACATGGCCTCATATACCCTTATCGGAGAGTCTAAGGCAGCTTTGCAGTCGGCAAATAGGTGGTAGGTGTCGATTTGCTTTACATGAGTTTTTTCCAGGATTTGTCGTAAGGTGAATATTTGATCCGTCGTAGATTTGCCAGGTCTAAAACCGCACTGATATGGTCCAATTAGTTTTTCTACAATTGGCTTTAGACGTTGACACAATATGCTCAAAAGGACCTTGTACGCAATTGGTAATAGGCTTATTCCACGGTAGTTCTTACATTCACGACGATCTAATTTCTTATATATGGGACATAACAGACTGATACTCCAATCCCCGGGCATGCTCTCTTTTAGCCAGATGTTCTCCATGAGCTGATGCATGCTCCTAAACAGCTCCTCCCCGCCAGCCTTAACAATTCAGCAGGGATACCATCGGCTCCTGCAGCTTTGTTGTTTTTAAGGGGGAGATTGCCACACGTATCTCGCTCCGGCTCGGAGATGGACAATTAATACCATCGTCATGGATTGAAGCGGGGTCTTCAGGAGTGGTGTCCGCATCCAGTAAATTTCTGAAATTATCTCTCCAAATCATCAGAACGTTATCCGTGTTTCTCTCGTGGCATTGCGACATTCATTATCGTACTAGACATCTTTTTGAGACGGCTGTGAGTAGACAAGTACGCTTCTCGCAGCCCGTTCTAAGGAGTTGGCTAGATTTTGCCACTGCGAGGTTATATTATCAGGGGTTGGAGCATTCCGCAGCAGTTGAGTTAGGTGGTTAGAGTAGACGTCCGCTACATCTGTGGTCCGCAGTTTACCGATGTCCAGCTTTCGTTGTGCCTGGTTTCGTACGTTTTTCCCCATGCTTAGCCTTGTGCGTACCATAACTGCGGTAAGGAAGTGATCGTAGTCAATGTTCGCACCCTTGATCGCTCGTACGTTCAGAACACTCGATGCGTGCCTTCCATCCACTACCACGTAATCTATCTAATTCCTTGTCAATTGATCTGGAGATATCCATGTTGCCTTATGGATATTTTCATGGTCAAATCTAGTTTCTTGCCGCAGAGAAATCAATCAGTCTGATGTCATTGTTCGACGTTTCGGTGTGCAGACTGAATTTTCCGATGGTAGGCTTAAGTTTCCCTGCATATTTTAGCATTAAAATAGCCTAGAACAATTTTAATGTCATGGCTCGGGCTACGATCATATACATTTTCTAGGCTCTCGTAGAACTCGTCTTTGTCCTCATCTCTTTTCTGTCCTGTCGGAGCATGTGCACATATAAGTATTATGTGGAAAAACTTTGTTTTGACTCTTACGTTCACACACCGGGTTGAATTCTGAGACTGGGTGTCGCAGTCTCTTGCCAAACACAAATCCTCATCCAAACTAGTGCTTGTTCGCATGGCCACTGTAGTAGATGTCGCAAGTCTTAATGCGCGAGCACACGTGTCCCGTCCACCAGATATCCTGTAAAGCGGTTCTGTCAGCCTTGTATTCTTCGAGGACTTTCGCCAGTTGGATGGAGGCACCTGGTCTATACAGTGTGCTAACATTCCAGGTACATATTCTTAAATCATGATCCTTAATTCGTTTGCGGCGGTCGACAACATTTTTGGGAGTCCATTTTATTCGTATCACACTTCTTTTCATTGCAATAGTTCAAACGTCGGTGGCGGGTTGCAAGCCCAGCGCACCAGGTCGCAGTTTTCTCCTCCTGCCAGGTTTTTTTACAGCCGCCCATTCTGGGACAGACGCTGACCAGGGTACCGCTCTCTCTGAGCAGACGTGCCTGGGTTTTAGGTTTCGCTCCTCACAGTTAGCCGTGCTCTGACAGGTGTCAAAGGCAGTAGTACTACGAATACGGAGCTCTGTGAGTAGACTTGAAGTGCAATTGGCAGGGATCACTCTGGGTTTGTCAAGTAAAGAAGCTTTACCTTGCATCATACACCCGACATTAACAATCCCAGAAGGAAGATTTTAAAAAAATAGGGATAGTAATCAGTACATTTTGATCACTCTAAAACTTTTGAATGTGTTTACCGTGACATGCATGACATCCTATGCATAAAATTGGAAATGATTATAAATTGTTAACCAATGCCATTTAAGCTTTATCAACTTCAACTTCATATCTTACATCCACATTCCAGTTTGTAGCCATTGGGACACAACAATAAGCTAAGACCCCACCGGCACCAGACATTCTTAATCAATTTTGAAGTCAACGGCACCAAATTAATTTCTCTTTACAACCCATGAATGAAGTATGGGATAACTTCTCGCGTTGTTGTGCATTAACACGGTTTCTATTTTTAAGTTCACAACTAACGGCACCTACTTGTTTATCGACGAATGCTAACGTCACTGTTTGAGAAGATTTTACTAGACATTCCGATTGACTCGAAACTTATACTGCGACTTGCTGTCGACAACATCGAGGTGGCCGGCAATGAAAGAAGGAGGCGGGAATCGAACCCGGGACCTCCCGCATGGTAGTCGCGTGTTCTAACCATCATGACACGGCCGCATCTCATCGAGTAAAAAATTCCGAACCGAGCTCGATAATATTGCAAACAACACCATATTTTTCCTCTCCCTCTGATCTCAGCTGTCGCACCGTACGAAGCAATAACACATGAAAATGTCACCCATTTAGCAATAATCCCATATGTTCTAAGGGTAGTACAAAAGCCACCATGAACATGTCAAGATAACATAAACCACCTTATCGCATCTACTATCATATGCGTCATGATTTATTATATTTAATACAAAATATACACTCTAGGTTTAGAAATGTATCTAAAATTCACTTGTTCTGCATAGAATTATTGTTTGTCTTACCTGTTGTATAAAATTGTATTGTATAGCCTTGGTAGCCATTGTAAGTTTGAAGTGTTCCCTTCTGCTGCAAATATTTCAGCAAATTTTCACACACAAATGTTAATTTAATTAAACTTTTTGTTAATATTTTGTTGCGGCTATTTGATGTTTAGTTTTTTATTTCTTTTTGTTTTTGTTTATACGATTAATTTTATTTGTACGACAAAAGGTTGTTAACACTTTCCGCGAGAGCGAGAGAACTTAGAACATTTTTGTATGTGTAGTTTGAAATAAACCGTTACAATATAAAACAATAACAAATGGACTGCCACTAATAATCACTTGATACAATTACTTTCGTCGCTATATTTCACCCTTTTGCTTAGGAATTTTTTGGACTGCAAATGTCAATGTTTTAAATATATCACACGTTAGTTCTCACTGTCGCACTGTGCAGCAGCAGCAGAAGGAGGAGTAGAAATATTTGACATTCGTAGTTTTGTAATGAAGTACGTTTGATAGCACCAATGTGTAATTTTTTGTACACTAGTTCTTTTATTTGTTAGTTTAAGTATAGATTTCGACCACTTGTTGAGTTTGTAGTAATTTGTTGGTTGCAACAATAGAACGCTTTTCCTTCCCTTTATGTTGTTGCGTTCTCTTGTTTTATGTTATTCCTTTCTTTTTGCTTTAATGACCGACCGCTTTGTTTCGATTCGTATTCAAAACTGAAACGTCCAAAACAAAGTTTGATCGTTGGTCGCCAGAGTTTGTTTTATTTTTTTGTTGGCGCTGGTCAAAGTGTGTTGGATTGTTGGTCGGGTTACTCTTCTCTTTTTTGTCGTTGGTGTTGGTTTTCCAAGTTGGTAGCTGTTTTTTTTTCTATCTTTTTGAATGTTAAATAATTGCGCTTCTCTTGTTTGTTGCTCTTTATTTGGCTTTTGTAGTGTACTTGATGTTGGTGGTGGTAATAGTTGTCGTTGTTGTTATTGTTGGTAAAATGTGCGGATGACCAAAATTAGATTTTATTGTATTTTTTTTTGTTTTTCCCTTTACGTGTCGCTTAATTTTTTTTGCATGTCACCGCACCCTATACACGGTGGTGGCGGTGATGGTGGTTGTACTCCAGTAGGGGTCACAGCAGAATAATTGAATGTCAAGTCATCATCACAGAAAATGCTCAGATGTCTGCAAATATTAGGAGTTGTAGTCATTCTTATAGAAGCTGGTAAAAATTCGGGCAAGAACGGTTTAATGATAGTTTTATTTAAAACCAAAAGTAAAGAAAATATTTATATTTTAAAAGTTAGTAATTTAAAAATAATGTTAGTGTTAGTCGGGAACGGATACCGCGGGTCCTAACAGTTTGTCAAAATTTCTTATTATATTAAAAATTAAAAAAATTTAATTTTTTCCTAATTGGCAAAAAAAAGTTCAACAATAATAAAACATGTACATATGTTTTAAATTGCAAATAAAGTTCAAAATTATTTTACAAAAAACATATATTTTTGTTTAAAAAAAAAATTAAACTATTTCAATATTACGAATTTTAAACATAAATTACTGTTATATTAAAATCGGATATTTTGCACCTTTTTTCACGAAATTGAATATTTTTCGACATCAAGATAAATTTGTAAAAAAAAAATGTTTTTTACAGTTAAAATTAGTTTCATATTACTTCTATAATCTATATATATATAAAAGTCTTTGAAATATAGCTTCCTTTTATGACGTAGGGATTATTGGAAATTTGGACCGCAAGGGGATCAAAAGGGAGTGGCACCGCCCCATTTAGCTCAAAATTTAAAATGGCTGTATCTCATTAATGATTATAGTTACGAAGCCGAGATTTTGTGCCTATGTTGTATTGTTGTCGTACAAAAAAAAAATACTTTTTTGTGGAAAGTGGGCGGTGCCACGCCCTTTTTCAAAATAGTTATATTGGCCAAATAAATGCACCGACTGCAATTATATTTTCTTTGTGTGACACTGTCCATAGGGCCTTCATCATAGGCTACATAAAAACTTAATTAGACAAAGGGGCGTGGCACCGCCCACACAAACCGAAATTTCAGTCGGTCAAAAGCCATTAGAGGTATGAACATACTTTACTGATACAAAGAGGAATACGCCTTGCTGGAAAATGGGCGGTGCCACGCCCCTTTGTCTAATTAAGTTTTCATGTAGCCTATGATGAAGGCCCTATGGACAGTGTCGTTCGTTATCTGGGAGAAATAATTGGACCGATTGCAATGAAATTTTCAATGTTAGGGCCTCTATCATAGGCTACATGAAAACATACTTAGACAAAGGGGCTGTTCGCCCAAACAAACCAAAATTTCAATCGGTAATATATCACGAGCCATTAAAGGTATGAAGATGAGATTTGCTACATATGTAAATGTTACATGGGGGATTACGTATCGCTGGGAAATGGGCGTTGCCACGCCCCATATGAAGAAATTGTTATGTCGGTCATATTAATAGAACGATTGTAATAACTATTTCATAATATATATATAAAAAATTGCATGACTAAATTATTTGATAAAATGGCTGTAGACAGGATAATGATATTTGGGGTGGATTTTGGGAAATTCGATCTTTTAGGTGTAAAAATGTCCAATAAGGGACATCACCCAAACCAATCGGCTTAAGGTATATTTGCGAAAATTTGTATGGGCATGCCCACTATCAAATTGAATTGAAGGTTTTTTCGAAATCCGATATTTCTGGGTAAAAAAAAGAAAAGGGATAAAATCGTGATAATTGAGATGGGTTTGCTCCGCGTATAATTAAAGTGAAGCAAAGACGGTTTTCGAAATTCGTACCTTTTAGGTGTAAAAAAGAACGTAATGTGATAAAACTGATACTAAACGGCTACAGATATAGTCGGAAATATTTAAGTGAATATTTTAGTTGGGCGATATGAAGTTATTTTTTCGAAGTTTGTTCTTGAGATGTAAAAATACATACTAATTGAGCAGAGAGCCGCTAGATAGGGTTTTTAGAAATTTTAGCATTTGGGGGTAAAAATGGTACTATTACCCAGACCAAACAGCTAAAGCTATAATCGTATATGAGCATCGAATTAGAGGGGGGAATCACTCCATTTTAGTTGTGCGATACGCAAGTATCTTTTGAAATTCAAACATTTTGGGATAGAAAGGAAGAAATGCGGTACAATCAGTTAGATCAATAGGATAAATCTCCAATCATATAAATGTGTGTCCGTTCTTCTTATAAAGCGTTTGCATTTTATCTGTATTGATTAAATTCTTAAGAAGATTCATTGAGCGTACGGGTGAATCAAAGCGAGCCGGGAAAGCTAATTTTGTATATTACTCTATAATTTTTATGGACAAGACCGAAATATTTATTAAATGTTTTTTTTTTCAATTTAATATGCTTTACTACTTTTTTGAAACATTTCGACTTTTTCGAAAAATTATTTTAAAACATCAAAATTTTAAATAAAAATTACATATATATTTTTGCTGCTAAAAAATTTTTTTTAATTTTAAAAAGGAAATAAGACTGAAATTTAAAAAATCATTTTTGTTTGTTTATGGACGAATAAATTGTGTGGTAGGTTGACAGATTGCTGTTATGTGGGCAAATTGGCAAATTCATAATACATAGTTGTGGACAGTATAAATGGATTTTATATTTTTTTAACCCGTTGTCTGTAAAATCTAGATATGTCTCAAATTTATTTTAAGTGACATATTGCTACAACTATATTTTACATTTTTATAGTTTTATATTTTTTTATATTTATTTTTCTAACTTTTTCATTTTTATATTTGAATATATTCATATTTTATATTTTTATATATTTATATTTTTATATTTTTATATTTTTATATTTTTATATTTTTATATTTTTATATTTTTATATTTTTATATTTTTATATTTTTATATTTTTATATTTTTATATTTTTATATTTTTATATTTTTATATTTTTATATTTTTATATTTTTATATTTTTATATTTCTATATTTTTATATTTTTATATATTTATATTTTTATATTTTATTATATTTCTATTTTTAAATTTTTATATTTTGTTTTATATTTTTATATTTTAATATTAAATATTTTTATATATTTATATTTTTATATTTTTATATGGTTGGTGTGCGGGCATCTCCATCTTCGAGGAGAACACTTAGGTCCTTATGGACCCATTGTGACACCCGTTGGGCATTTACGCCGTCCCTTCAACCTATGCTATCAGCGCGTGTGCTGCATGATTGCGTTGCCAGTTGTCGATTGGATATCCGGAGTTTCGATCCAATCCGTCCAGTTTATAATTTTACAAAAGTTGTTAATCCTTCCGATATCCAACGATGCAAGTTCCTCTGCACCATTTAGGAAGGGTTTCCCCAGGGTTTCCAGTCTCCTTCTGTATAGCGCTGGGCAATCACATATAATGTGGTCGGTGAATGGTTCAATGCTCCGCAGTAGATGCATTCGCTTTTTGTTGCGAATCCCATTCTGCTCGCATGACTGCCTATGGGTCCATGTCCCGTCAGGAATGTAATAATTTTCCTTATCTGGTCCCTCTCTAGGCTTACCAGGTACGATGTGCGTTTCGCGTTGTATTCTGGCCAAGTCTTTTTGGCCTTTCTACAGGTTTCTTCATTCTTCCATCTGTCGTTTGCAATTTCAAACGTTAGATTTCCAATGGTACTTTTACAGGTGGATATAGGGCGAAGTGCTACGTGTTCAACGTCGCATTCCTGCAGGACTGAGCCCTGTCTGGCCTCTTCGTCCGCTCTGCAGTTGCCCTCGATTCCGCTGTGTCCGGGTATCCACGTATATTTTTATATTTTTATATTTTTATATTTTTATATTTTTAATTTTTATATTTTTATATTATTATATTTATATATTTTTATATTATTATATTTGTATATTTTTAAATTTTTTATATTTTTATATTTTGTTTTATATTTTTATATTTTAATATTAAATATTTTTATGTTTTTATATTTTTATATATTTTTAAATTTTTATATTCTTTTTTTTTTAATTTTATATTTTAATTTTTTTATAGCTTTATATTTTTATATTTCTATATTTTTAGTAGCTACATTCCAAGTCGACTTTTTTCGAACCATATGACAAACAATTGTACCTATTTTATTATTATTATTTTTCCCTTGTTTAAGGAAATGGTTAAATAATTTCGAATACGGCATGTTTTCAGGTGTTTTGACCACTAGCCGGGTTGTTGTTGTTGCTTTTGTATATTTTTTTTCGCGATTTATGCTGCTGCTTCGGTTTGAGGTCTGCCTACCCTGACCGCCACCATTAGAATCACTAGTGAACAAGCGTCTCTTTCACCGGAAAAATGATTATTTTGCCATTAAAACCATTTTCAGCAGTGGATTTGATTATTTGTTTTCGCAATTTCAAACATAATCACGTACATACATTGGACGGTGGCAAGAACAACAACAAGTATACTACTACGATGTTAGAAATGGGTTTTTGGGTACATAAAACCCCTCTGCCACTAACACCTAGATCTCACCCTCCCGATTTACCTATACTCTATTGTGTCTTTTAGTAAAGTTCTACATATTGCGACGAGTAGTATAATTTTAAAAATTCTACCATGCCAAGAAGAACAACAATTTGATGAAATCATTGACATTGTCTTTACGAGCATTGCGTGTACCCATTGTGTCATTCTAGCCGGCTCTTCATTGCGAGACTTCTTCCGCTGCTTTTGGGAACACTTTACTCACTCCAGTCTTGTTGTTATTGTTGCTGCTGTTATTGTTACTGATATCAAAACACACACAGAAATGTTGGCTTTAAGCCATCACTTTTTCCCGTTTGCCAAGTTTTAGTTGCCTATACCTTCGCTCTGTCGCATCGGTCTCGTCTGCCGGGGTTGGGGCGGGGGTCTACGTGTGTATTGGTGCAACCCCAAATTCAAGTAGAATACTATGTTGCTGTGCTGCCGAGCCAAATAAGAATAATGGACAAACAACAAATTGACATGTAATGCTTTTGTTTTATTGTTGTTGTTGTCATTTTATGAAATTTTATGCATCCACCTGCTGTTGCGGGTCACTCATGCGTAGATCCCTTCTCGTCGATTCTGACTAAATGTTTAGAGAGGAGAGCGAACAACGAAAGGCCGCGGCTGCAAATGTTGTGATCAACAACAACCGGGTGAGGGCTTTTGAAATAAATGAGCATAATTGCGGTGCGGGAGTATAAAGTTCAATGAAATTTGTTAAATATAATTATATATTACAATTGTTGGTTTTTATTATAACCTTTACAGACGAATTTCTATTATAAATAAATATGTTATTATTGTATTGGGGGTATTTAATGCAATTTGTGGATTTAAACGATATTAAAATATGTATAATATTATGTAATTAACGAAAAAATCATCAGTATTCCCACTACATATATTTTTTTAATACATTATAGCCTCACGAATAAAAAAAAAATCGAATTTTTTTTAAACATTTTTTTAGTAAAAATTTTATTATTTATAATATTTATACCTTCAATCTACGGGTAGGAGGGTATAGGTATATCATTTGATACGACCCAAAAGTATAGCACATGGAAAGAGTCACTTTAAACCCTAGGTTTTTTTGAACCAAATTCGATTCATGACTTTTTAAGGCATTTGAGCCATGTCCGTCTGTCTGGCTGTCCGGCTGTAAGCACGATAGCTTTCGAAAGACGCAACCAAATGAAGGAGTCACTTTAGACCCTATGTTTTTTTGAACCAAATTCGATTCATGACTTTTTAAGTCGTTTGAGCCATGGCTGTCGGGCTGGTAAGCACGATAGCTTTCGAAAGACGCAACCAAATGTTTTGAAATTTTGCACGAGCTAATATTTTCCCAAAACTACTTACGGTATTGCAAATGGGCTACTTGGCCCCGCCCCTTCTAGTATCTCCCATACAAATACATCATTCCGTCCACTTTAGAAACCGATTAATAATATCAATACACCCAACGGGATCGTACCCAAATTCTGTATTTAGTAAAGCTATAACAGGAAAAAGTTTTGAAAAAAAATTGGAAGTCTAGCCACGCCCCTTCTGATACCTCCCATACAGATGTACCTTTCCGCCCACTATAGAGATGGAGTAATAATCAGGCCTGTTCTGAAAATCACAAATCACAAAAGTGATTTGAAATCACAAAAATGGTGTTCTGCATACCAAACTTTTTGAAATTTTGTGATTTCAAACCGGTCACCTAAGCACCTATCGATTTCAAATCACATGCTTATTTTTACGAGTACTTTTATGGGAATTTAAAAATAAATTGCTTAATTTATTAACAACATGTGTTATTTCTTAATTTATGTAGTAAAATTGCACATATAGCGCAATAAATGCTCTAAAATTAAAAATTTTTTGAGACACTATTTTTTGTGTATCTGTTTTGTGAATTTGTTTGTGATTTGTTAATGAAGTGCTTGTGATTTGATTTTGCTTGATGTCATCAGCTGATTTAGTTTTCGAAGATTTAATCAAAGCTCTTTTATGCGTTGTTGTTTAATTGTGTCATTCGCAAATTTTCCAGAGCAAAAAATATAGCTCCCGGCGTTTTACTTTAAACTTTTCTTTCTTTTTAAACTTAAAAACGTAAAATTTCTACTCACTTGAATAATCCCTATTAAATCACAACAAAATAAGTGAAAAAATCAGCTGTTTTGTTGTGATTTCGAAATATTCAAATCACACCGAAAAAGACAAAATCGTGTGATTTATAGAACAGGAAAAAATCACACGTGTGATTTAAAAACGGCATGTGATATGAAATCACGTGATTTACAGAACAGGCCTGAATATCAATAAATACAACGCGATCGTACCCAAACTCCGTATTAAGTAAAGCTATAACAGGACAAAGTTTTGGAGGAAAAAACTGGAAGTCTAACCGCGCCCCTTCTTGTACCTTCCATACAAATGTACCACTCCGCCCTTTTTAGAAATCGAGGAATTATATTAATAACATAGAAAATTTTATGTTTTACTGAGGGAGAGAGTATATGGCCTTGTTCGGGAAAATGTCAACCAGAGGGGAAAACAATTTTTGTGACTTTTACAAAAAATTTTTGGGTGTATGAAATAAGAAGTGTCTAATAAATCTGAAAAAATCTGTTTTTGGTCGAAAATTTCAAAACAGTGGCAACCCTGGCTTGTTTTTCCTAGTAAGCTTTATACTGAGATGTAAAACAAAATGGATAGCTCACAGAAAAAGGTAAAATCAACCTATTTTTCTCAGAAAATTGCATTGTTTTCTTTTGCAATATATAGATAAAGAATTGTTTTAGTGCTGAAACCAAAAAAAAATTAAACAAAATTTTTAAATGCACATTTGATGGCAATGAAAACTGCGCAATTTGGGTGTAATGTGAAAGACTAAAATTGGAAAAGTTTAATAACGGTGGTTGCACGCTGGTGTTTTGTTATGAAAACATAACTTTTTCTGAGCTGAAGTTCCTAATATCTGAAATGGGTGGTATTTTTAAAGATTAATGCTGGTTTCTCAGTTAAAATTGACATCAAATGTGTGTAATGTGAAAGACCACTTGAAAAAAAAACACTTAAATTTTTTTTTTGGTAGGATCCACTCACAAGTGCAGAAAAAAATAAAAATTACATCGAAAAGCTAAAAAAGAATGGTAAATACGAAGAATACAAAAGAAAGAGGGCAGAAGCTATGCGTTAATTGAGAGAAAACCGTAAACTGAAGGAAAGTGAAATGCCAAGAAAGGATCGTGAGTCTCTTGTAGAAAGACGTCGCAAAGACTACGTAAATGCATTCAACCTTACACCTTCAACCATTTCTGTCGAAGAAGTCACTGATGAAGACTTTTGTAAAATAAACAATAAATTAAATGTTGCCGATTTTTTTTAACACAAAAAATATTCGTGATATTGCGTCGGCCCATCACATACAGCAAGAGTCCGGCAATATCCGCATTTTTTCAACTTCCAAAGAAGGATATAATCAATCTTAAAAAATAAAAAATTAAAATCAAAAGAGAAACAAAATAAAAATAGAGTTTGAATAATTTTGTTTTTGCATTTTTTTATAATTCCGCAAATATAACCGTTTTCAAAAGAATGTAGTTTTATTTGGCATACGGAACAATGGTGTCATAAAACTTTAAAGCTTACTAGAAAAAACATGCTAGGGCTGGAATTTTCGACCAAAACAGTGTTGCCAAATTTATTAGACACTTCTTATTTCATACACATCAAAAATCTTTCGCGAACACTGCCAGGTGTGGGCACACCCTTAAATATTGTCATGCTTTTTTCAAATTAGTTTGCCATAAAAAGCTGATAAAAACATGGTTTTGTGCCACCTGTCACAAATCCCTCTCCCCCACCTCCCAAACCATGATATTTATTACGATCCCTTAGCCCCAAGACCTAATATTGGACTTTGGTTGTAAAAAAATTTCTTTAAGAAGCATTTATAAGCACTAAAAGTCGTTTTTAAATGCAAAAATTTGTACGATGTAATGTGAAAGACTTTCGTTGTAATGTGAAAGACTTGATATTTTTAGTCCTACTGAGGTTTCTAAGCAACATATTTAAACCGTTTAAATGCAATTTCCTTTCTTCATTATTCAACTTTTATCTCCAAAAGTACGGGGACAACCCGTTGTCTATAAGAGCAGAACTTTTAGAAAGTATCTGTCTACCTCAAAAGTGACTTCCAAAATTTGTAATGTGAAAGACCGTCTTTAACTGCTTATACCATGAAAACCATAGGACCTGGAAAAAAAATTTCTTTGAAGGAAATGTGCACACTGTTAAGCTTTATAATTTCCATGCATAAAACATTAGCATTAAAATAGTTTCAAACCAATTTTTTCAAATTTGTGTGTACAAATGTAATGTGAAAGACTGCGAACACGGCCATATGTAAGTCGGGTTGCTCGACTGAAACTTTCATACTGGTTTTTTGATGTATTATGGTCTCACAAATTCAAAACTAATTCAATTTTTTTAGTAAAATTTTCATTTTTGGAATTTTTGTTTTACAGATTTTAGCATAATATAAAAAACGATTTGTCCTATTGTATCAAAAAATGCATTTATTTAATTGTTACACAAAATCTGTATAATTTTTTTACCCTGATCTATAGTCTCGGAGTTATCTAAAAGTTGTTCTAAAAAATTTAGCTTTTCAGCTAAAATTACTAAGAAATTAAGTTTTTTACCTTAAATTTAATATTTTTTTTAATTCATAAAAAATAAAAAAAAATAAATATAAAAATAGTAAATAGTTTACAGATCTGTTGTGACGAAGAATTTCGAATTTGGATTTAATTCACAATTAATTGAATATCAGTTTAACGGGAAATTCAAATTTTACAATGAAATAGTTGTTATATGAGTGTTAACGCATTCTTCAGAATTCTGAAATGTTATTCACTTAATATCTATTTTTTGCAATTTCAGTAACGTACATCATTTTTTATTGAATTGAACATTTTTAAAATGTTTTGGACATTTGATAACCGTAGCAAACAAATATGCATACTATCATCGGTAACCTTCAAAAATGTCTCAAGTCCACTTTTTGTGTTTCTGAGTTATTGATGATTTAAAGTTTAGGACCGCTTGTGTTTTATAACAATAACTACAAAAGTACTTTAAATACACATAGGATTTTATTTTACAGGATATAGACCTTTGCATCATTGGTCCATTTCTCAAAAAAGTGGACTTCAGAACTCTTTGCAGGATGAAAAACTCTACAACGACTACAAAATCCTTTTTTTGTAGCTTGAAATATTCTGCAATGTATAACGCCTAAAACACTGCTGTTTATATGGATTAATTCAAAACCGTGACTGTTTTATGTTCTACAAAAGTTGTTTAACAGCTTTGCAATATATGAGGCCAAATCAAATATCACTTACTTAAGTTTGGACCTATAGTGTTTTGTAATTAGGACTTACGTCATTTATTACCTTTTTTATTTCAAATATGGTTATAAAATATGGCATTAATTATTTTTTTTTATTATTATTTATTCACATACTTTATTTTAACAATTAACAATCAATGACAAAAGCACGCAAGCATTTGTTTTGTGATATTTTCATATATACATTTGTGTATATAAACAAAAACGATTAAACGCTTACAATACCACAGCTTTGCCATCCTTTTACATTGCTACTATTACTCTTCCACCTCATCGCCATGTCTTCTTTGGCGCATTTGTCAATTACTAAGTTTAGCCTTTTCCAAATCCTCATTGACCGCTGCTTCACCACAGCCAAAACGTTGAAAATCTATAATGGTCAAGTTATTCTCTTTCAACACTTCAGCCACTGTCTTCTCATCATCGATTAAGTATTCTTGATGGATTAGGCAAGTTTCATCATCTTTATTGGCATGGGGTTTATCTTTACCCTCCTCTCCAACTTTGACCGGATTCATACCCACAATGTGTTGGCACAAATTCTTTTGTAAATCTTCTTCTACGGTATTGCCACGGAATGCTACAATTGCGCCATATTTACCTACTTGTAGAGTATTTTGTATTGGACCAGCGCTTGAGGGTTGAGGATGGGCATAACCGGAAAGTTTAAGGTCATTGTTGACCTTAAAGCAGATAGCTCTCTTAATGGAGGCGTTTTCACCCACAGTGCCAATGAGTAAGGCCAAATGATCGGCTAGAGATTTGCCATCTGAGGATTTGAGATTTTTCAAAGCTTCTGCCTCAAAACCGGACTAAAATGAAAGATGTTGGAATAATATAGATTTATCAAAACTATGCAATGTAATGTTTTTTGTTTTACCTTCCATAAATCACCATCAAATTGCGTTAGCTCTGTGTATTGAGCACATACTCTTGACACATGATCTACAAAACTTTTAAAGTTTTCATTACGTGCTACAAAATCTGTTTCACAGTTAACCTCCACCATGGCGCCAATGTTACCGCGCACCAATACACCAACCAGACCTTGAGCAGTTGCTCTTTCGGCTAACTTAGTGGCCTTGGACCAGCCAAGACTTTGGGCTTGTTCATTTAACCATTTTTCGGCCTAGAAAATAAGAGAAAAAAAGATGTTGCGTTGTTGTTCTAGGGTATTAATAGTTTTTCGATGGGAATAGTATTTTCATTAGCGAAGGATTGGATATTAATAATTTAAATAATATATAATAAAATTTATAATATAAAATCATATATATACACCCATGTTCTGGAAAACAATTCAGTTTAAAAACAGAGCAACATCAGTAAAAAGGTAATACTTTTTAATACATTTCTACAGAACATGGGTGATAATTTAAACTTTTCATAAGAAACCCATTTTTAAACTCATTTATCATTGTAAACAGTGTATCCACAACATTACAAATTTCGTATTTTTTTTTTGTATAAAAAGGATTATGTTTAAATGAAAATTGTCTCTACATACATCTGATTCATAGAATGTTACTTCTTGATATGTTCTTTACTACTGTCGGATCTTCAAGAGGTCTCAATTTTTGGTAAAAAAAAACAAAGGCTACCAGTTTTCGATATAAAAATATAGTCATTCTAATTTTTTTCTAATAGTAATACTAAAGAACTAATTGGAACACAAGTTTGTGATAAAGTATCTGGTCTTAATATTTCCTTTGTAAAAAATTACTTTCACTGCAGATTTAACTAGGAAGATCCTTCATCGTAATTGTCTGCTTGAAAACTGTCTTCAAAGTTTTTATTACTTATCTTTCTAATGAAAAATCTCCTTTATACCTCATATAGATTTCATAGACGTTTTCGGATTTGTAATGACTTAAAGGGACCAGTTTTCGTTATGAAATATAAAATGTATACAAAATTAGTCATTCTTAGTACTTTTCTAATATAAATAATACTCTTGATCCCTTTTATAGAGAACGAATTGGAGCAATAGTTATTGATGAAGAATATTTCAGTTGTTTTCAATTCCTTTGTGTATATGTCTTTCAGTACAGCTTCTCCTAGAAAGACTCTTTCGCACAGTTGTCAGCTGGAATACTATCTTTAACGTTTTCATCACTTAACTTTCTAATGAACGAATTTCCTCTCCTGAATTGAAAATTAAATATATGGAGAAAGAATGACATTTCTGAAAATGCTGCAGATTTAATTAAAAATGTCATATGTACCTATATAAGAGTTTTGCTCCTAGCCGTTTTCCTACATAAAGCGTTTTAAAAGTGTTGAAAAAATCTTCGTCGAATTTATGAAAGAAAATCTCCCGCATGACATTTTTTCTCTATATAGTTTTCCTCCATTGAGATTATCCTATATGAACCCATTTTTCGTAAATACTTTTCAATATCAACATTGTATCCTTAGATAATTTTCTATACAAAAGTATGTCAACATACACTATTCTATATGTTATGTTTAAGTGCCCTCTTTTGAGGGATTAAACAAATTTTCCATATTGGGCCTTTATGGACCTCAACTGTGATTTTCAATATTTGCTGACAAAGACGAATAGATCGATTCACTTTTTCCACTGGCACCTTACACTATGAAAACTCTTGGCGAAGAATTTTAACAGAATTATTTTATTCATATTGCAATTTTACCACACTTACCAAACTGATATCATTGTTGTGCATCTCCAGAGCCTTCTTGCAGTTGGCAAATGTATAGCCGGTCTTTTTCCTCAACGCAGCCAATGCACTTTTCTCCGCTCCAGCATAAATAACCCGGGTGGTGTGCAAGAATCGTGTAAATTGTTGGAAAATCATAGTTTGTTATTGTGGTTACTCCGGGTGATAGATAACTTGTTGAGCCTCGGGTATGGGTTGAGAGGTTTCCCTTAAATGCAGCACTATAAGTATGTTGACGATTTTCCACAACACCTTGGAAACAAGAAAAAAAAAACAGAATGATAGTTAATACAATTATTGTTTGTTTATAAAATGACAATAGAAGGAAAAACTTCCAGGCGCACACAGAAGGCAGCAGTCAATCAGTTGTGAAGAAAAACTCTTTTCAGTATTGAAGTGAAAAATATTAAAATATCGCAAGATTTAATAAAATATCATCAATAATCTATAACATTTAGTAAAAAACAACGTAAAACGAATAGTTTTATTCCTAAATATTCCTTAGTGCTGGTTTTTCTCAACATCGACCAGGATTTTTGTGAACGAAACTGCTAGACATCGAGGGATTTTCCTAATGCTCAACAGCAATGAAACGTTCCTCGGATACGGGTAAGAATTTTGCCCCACTTTTTTTCTGTTTTCATTGATAATTTCTACAATAATTTTATTAATTTACGTAAACTATTACTTTTTCTGCGTTGAATTTGCACAAGAATTCTTTCTTGTCTTTTGTTGCACAATCTGTCAATGAAATTTCATGTTTGACAGAAAGCACGTTGAGAACATGATAAAAATCAAAAGAGACCGGGTAAATTGAGAACAGAGCGCGAGAGAGCGGACGATGTGTGCGTTCAGTGTAAGATAGCAAAGCCTATTGTATTGTGAGGGAACGCCGTTATTTAATGTTTAAGTTAACGGCAAAATTATAGCGTTATTGTGCGCTTCAATGCACTATTGCAGCACAATTTAGTAGCAGACATAAAAAAATATAATAGAGGAAATTAAATACATGACATAGATAGTGATAATATATAAAATAATAATAAAAAATAACTATATTTTAATTTGATTGTATTAAAGATTTAAACTTCAGATGACGATTTTAATGTCATCAAGGATTTAGCAATTCTTATGGCAAGAAAATGTATAGAATGCAAT
The DNA here is from genome assembly GCA_964034835.1 of Muscina levida. Taxonomy (NCBI): domain Eukaryota; kingdom Metazoa; phylum Arthropoda; class Insecta; order Diptera; family Muscidae; genus Muscina; species Muscina levida. The sequence goes on from OZ035881.1 coordinate 151,794,906, forward strand.
TTTTCAAGTGGAATAAAACGGTAAATAAAAGAGTGATAGTTGAACATGTCGGAATACTATGTTCTTAGGGAAAGGTGGGCTGAGTTTCGATGAAAACAAAGTGAAAGCTTACAAAAAAAACATAATTAATGAAGTGTAATTTATTATTTAATTCTTACCAAATAACAATAACATATACATAAGTTAACAAATTTAAGTTTGATAGGCTCTATGTATTAAGCCCCACAAATTAAAAAAATAGGTCCCAAAATAAAATATGGGCATTTCCAGGATGGCGAACGTGGCATTCGTACGCCTTTAAAGTGAACAATTAATAACAAAATCTTTGAATTTGTTAAGCTTGTTTATATTTTTGATAGCATATTAGTGACACTCCGCTTAGTGCAAAATTCAGCTTTTGCCAATTTGTTGTTTCCAAAATATAAGGAAAAAACATGCGATGGCAAACGTGACAAAACTATAAATTTTTTTTAAAATGCATTTAGAAAAATGTTTAATTCAGCGTATTGGAACAATTATTTTTAACTATAATTTTTAAACTACAATAAAGGGATGTGGTAATGTGGACTCCTGCTTTTTCTAGAATTTTTTTTTTCATGATTTAGCACATGCCATTTGTCACGTGACATTTTTCTATGACTATATCTATATACATATATGGGCAATTCCTTGATTTTTTTTAGTTGCGAAATTAGGGAATTTTAAAATGTTGCACTAGAATGTCAAGAAAATATAATCAAAATTTGCGGCTAATTGATCAATTTTTACTATTACTGGAGTTATTTACTATTGTAACAAATATTTAATGATAAGAGTGCACTTGCATCATCAGTAAATAAGTTATTTTAAAAATGAATGAGGTGACCAGGTCATTTATGCACTTTTGCAGTCCTTTAATCATAAAAGAAAATAAGATAATAAAAATTTAATAAAATTATCATATTTGCCTTTACTAATACCCTAGACAGACGACAGCGTTAATGCGTATTTTAATTTTTCAAACCCGTATTTAAGCCCTGGAGAGATCAATTTTGGTACACAGACAGTGTTTAACAACACAAATATAAATATGTAGACGAAATTTTAATTTTGGATCAGTGGGCGGAGTGTGAGTGGCAAAAACTGTATTTTAGCCCTGGAGAGATGAAATTTAACACCCAGATGGATGAAATTTTAATGTTTTACCCAAGGGGCAGAGTGGGCGTGGCAAATATTTTTTTTTAAAGCTAGGAAGATAAAATTTGAAGCACAGATAGTACTCGGCAACCCCAATGTGAGTATGCAGACAGAATCTTAAATTTGGATCAATGGGCGGAGGGGGTGTGGAAAAACTGTATTTTAGCCCGAGAAAAAATACAATTTGGTACATAGATAATTCCCGACACCCTCAGTTGAAATTTGCAGACGACATTTTACTATTATAATGGGTTTTCTAAATATTGCCGAACTTTTGTTAATAAAAACTTTAATAAGCATTAAGAAAACAGTTTTTTTGTATCTCCTGAAAATTTTAAAGTTTTTTGCGTTAATACAGTATTGTTGAACGAGTGTGATATGTTTTAAAAAACTGTTGGGGTTGCAAAAATATTGAGGGTGGGTAATACATTTGACAGCTCTATGCGGCAATTTTGGGGCAGTTACAGCGCTGGGAGACAATTTTAGTTGGGAGCCCCCTTAGGGGGTGAATATGGGTGTTAGGTATGTTTGGAGGACAAAATGACAGAGGGTCGGTCATATATTTTACCCCTCTGTGGGCAGTTGCGTGGCTTGGTGTGGATTTACCCCCCCCCCACACTTTGACCACGATGCGCGAACAGAAGATATTGACCAATTTAATTTTTTTTACCAAAATATTTGTTATATTTCATTGTACGAACCACCCTACTGGTCATACGACCGAAAGTACCATCTCCAACCGTTTACACTCCACAAGCAGGCGTATAATAATACATAATATATATCATTTAAATATCTATAAATTTTAATATTTTGGATATTAAAAATTATCATATATAGGGTGAGGGTATTTATCAGTCATTTCAACTGACTGAAACTTCTGCACTGGTTTATCTTATAGACATGTCTGCCAGTATACAGTGTCCTTTATTCGTTTAAGAGTTATTTCATATCGCCTGTTATGAAAATATTATATGAAAATATTGCGTATATGCAATTTTTTTGTGCTTTTGAGTATTTCGAATATTCGATATACACTGTAATTTGCACCCCAAGAAGGATTGACAACCTGAACTTCATTAACATTACCATATTTGAATTGCATTGATAAATAATTATTTATTAACAAATTATCTTTAGTTGACTTTTTGGGGTTCTATTGGAGGTTATGGTGACCCTTGTACAAGTGAAAGTTAAGCTACGTACAGACGGTTGCCAGATCTTACAATATTTCCCGAAAATTTTGCAGAAAATGTCCAACAACCGTTTGCACTTTAAATTTTGTATGGCAACGTTTGCAGAAAAAGCTTTGTAAAACAAAAATATTGCCAGACATCCGATAATCGTGTGAACCGCAAAATGCTGCCACCTTCAAATTTTTATAAGATAATTGCAAACACGTTTAATTTGCAGATGTGCGAAGTTTATGCATCTGCTAATTTCACCATTTGCAGTGATTTATTTTATTGGCTACACTGTCCATGTCAACCGTCTATACTTATCTTTACAGTTCTGCCGAATATTTTGCACAAATGTTCGCCCCAAGTATTACAAAAATCGACCATCGGCTGCTGACATAAGTTCATGTCTTAGCTACAGTAATAATATAAACCAATCACAATAACACAGATAGTTGTGAAATTCACTATATGGTTGTGACACTTACTATGTTCCCATAAGGAAATAAACAGTGCGACCTCGAATAACGCATGCAAATGAATTTTCAAAATATAATAAATGTATTTTACCCTTAATTGTCTTGAAAGTATCATTTGATTTTCCCAAATTTTTTCGTTAATAATTGCTCGCACATCTCTCTACAAGATGTGATGATTTAAATATGGGTTCAAAAAGTATTGTCTTTCAATAGTGCAATTCTCACACTATGGGTTTTTCATATAATATTGCATGTATATGTGTATTTTGCAAACCAAACGTATATATTACATTATGAGTTTTATAACACCAAATTATTGTTGCCCTGTTTGTTATTTCGCTGATTTTAATCCTTTTAATGTCTTCAATTGTTTATTTATTTGCCAGCACCTCCTAAATACTACTCCCCTCATGCCTCGACCAGCAGTGGTACGAGTGCGGTCAAAAGGCCCTGCAACAAACAGAAGTTGGTTTACAATCGCCCCAAACCGGATATACTTCAGAGTATTTTGCGTTCTAAAGCCAATCCTGAATATAATTCACGACGTCTCTGGTATGAACTTAATATGCCAGAATGTACAAGTGAAATATTAGATGGAAGAATGTTATCCACCTCCATACCTGACAGTCTACTCTGCCATACTCGAGAGATGCGTGGCAAACGTAAAGTGCCAGTCAAAAAGAAAGAAAGTGAGTAGCAAAATGATTCTCCATCATCATTTTCATTAGTGGAAGTATCACACACACACACCTACAATTTTCCTTTATGTATAACACTTAGTGTTGCACATGATTTGCTCATCTTTGTATATACATACATACAAAGTATCATTGATCACTCCTTAACCAAATCATCATTCTGTACATCCACTCTCTCCCTCCCTTTCTCTCCGCCATACTTAATTCAACATCATTTTATCACAGAACGTCCTTCTTATATGCAAATGCGTTTGGAACGAGAAAACTTTCGCAAAAAGTTAGTCGAATTAATTGCCCGTAAAGATGATGAGGCACCTGATGGCTGTGTGGCTGCTGCTGCTGCCTCCGCCTCCGCCATCGATTTAGACGTGGATTTTCCCAACAAGCAGGAAAAAGAGGTTTTACGTTATTATTACTACATTAAGCATGGCATTGATACCATTCATGTGTCACCGATGAGCCGCAAGGTGTTGAACAGGTGCGTGAGCGTGTTGAAGTTTGGTACCGCAGTGCCTCATTTTATGGCCGGAGCACAATTATCTTATAAATGTTTCATTTCAGAATCAAAAGACAAATACCGCCCGTTTTGAATAAATGGGATGTGGCTTTGAATGAAAACATCGAAGAGATCAAAGCCGACTATGTGTTCTCAATGAAAAAAGCTGTAGTGGATTTTGTTCTTCAGAATTCTTTGACAAATTTGAAAAAAGAAACAAAATTAGAGATGACACCTGAGAGGAGAGAAGTGGCTGCTATGTCGAATCGTTGGAGATATAGGTGAGTTGATATATACAATACTCACTGACGTACACAGAAAAAACTATGTACGCAGGAAAAACTGTGGACACATTTTAAGTAATTAAAAAGAATTGCTAATAGTGAAATTTAAATTCCAAAAAAAAAAAAATTATATATATTTAAATATATTGTTAATACGATGAATTCATTATACCAAGATTATGAACGACTATATTTTTAACAATGAAGCTATAAAATCTGTGTTTGATTACACAAAAAAACATTTTTGGTTGAATTTCAATTAAAAAATCTGTTGTATTTGCGAAATCATCTTTTTCTGTGTACATATCGACCAAATTGTGCGAAATTATCGTATGTTACAGAAACCACATTTGAAAAGAGACCGTTGATTTACATTTTTGTTTTGCTTTGCGTGAGTATTTATTTATTAATGATAGAAATTCAAAACGAAGTACTTAATTACTTCTTGACACAATAAATTTACTCTTTGGTACAATAAAAGTACTTTTTAGTAGGATAAAAATACTATTTTAATCACTTAGAAGCACAATTAAAGTTTTTGGCAGAATAAAAGTATTTTTTGGAAAAATGTATGTCACAATTAAAGTAATTTTTGTACTATTAATGTACTTTTGATACTATTAAAGATCTTTTTAGTAGAATAATAGATACATTTTTGGTACAATTTAAGCATTTTTTGGTAAAACTATCATGCGCTAAAAGTACTTTTTGGTACAATTCAAAACTTATTGGTACAGTAAAATTACTTTTTGGTAAAGTAAAGCTATAATTAAAAAGTAATGGTTCACAAGTAGTACAATTTGGTACAATAAATTAACAATTTAGTACAATAAAATTGCGTGTTGATGCAGTAAAACTAATGTTTAGTATTTCTTTTAAAACGATGTACTTAAGTACTTTTTGACACAATAAATTTACTTTTTGCTAGAACTAAAGTACTTTTCAGGAGAATAAAATTACTATTTAAATCACTTTTGGGTACAATTAAAGTTTTTTTTGGCAGGATAATATACTTTTTTGGTACAATTAAGTTAAAGTTCTCTTTGGTCCAAAAAACTACTACACAATTAAAGTACTTTTTGGGGTTGGCCGATTTCTACGATATAGATAAAACTCGTTATAAAAAGGTAAAAAAGAGTGAAAAACATTAGGAAAATGCTGTGTTTTAAAAAAGAGTTTGTCATTAAGAGAAATTTGCTATAGAGTAGTTCGTTATAGAGAAGTTCGACTGTACTTTTCAGTAGAATAAAAATAAATGTTGGTACAAGTAATATACACTTTTTGGTACACCTCAGATCTTTTTATTACAAGAAAGACTGGTGGTACAAGTACTTTTTGGTACAATTAAAGTACTTTTAAGTAGAACAAAAGTACTGTTTTGGTACTTTTGTGCACAATTAAAGTACTTTTGAGTAGAAAATTAAAGTACTTTTTGGTACATAAAAGACTAATGGTGCGTTAAAACTACTTTTTGGTATAATTAAAGAAATTTTAACTTTTGGTAGAACAAAAGTACTTTTTGGTACAATTAAAATAAATACCAGTAGAATGAAAGTACAATTAAAGCACTTTTTGGTATAAAAGTACTTGAATGTACAATTAAATACCTTTTTCACACAATTAAAGTATATTTTTGTAGAAAAAATTAATATTTTTGGTACAACTAAGTTCTATTTGGTACAAAAAAGATGCGCTAAAAGTACTTTTTGGTACAGTTAAAAAATATTTGAAAAATAATACTTTTTGGTACAACTACAATACTTTTCAGTAGAAAAAAATTACTTCTTTGGTACAATTAAAGCACTTTTGGTACGATTAAAATACTTTTCAGTAGAAAAAGTACTATTTTAATACAATTAACGTACCTTTTGGTATTATTTAAGTATTTTTTGAAGGAACAAAAGTACTTTTTGCTACAATTAAATAACTTTTCATTAGTATAAAAGTACTTTTTTGGTACAATTTAAGCATTTTGTGGTAATTTAACAGTACATTTTAGTAGAATAAAAGTACTTTCTGGTACAATTAAAGTACTTTTTGGTACAATTAAAGTTATTTTTGGTACCATCAAGTACGGTACAACAAAAATACTTGTTGGTACAATTAAAGTACTTCTTTGTACTTTTAAAGTATTTTCTGAAGGAATAATTTTACATTTACATTTTACATTTTAGTAGAATAAACTTACCTTTTGGGAACAATTAAAGTACTTCTTGGTACAATCAAATTTATTTTTGTTACTATCGAGTACGGTACAATAAAAATACTTTTGGTACAATTAAAATCCTTCTTCGTTCAATTAAATTTACAATTAAGTACTTTTCAGTAGTATAAAAGTACTTTTTTTTGTTACTATTAAAGTACCTTTTGTATTATGAAGGTACTTTTGATACAATTTTTTGGGAGAGTAAAAGATAAAGTTTTGGTACAATTTAAGCACTTTTTGATAAAATTATGATGCACTTAAAGTACTTTTTGGTACAATTAAATAACTTTTCAGTATAAAAGTATTTTTATGGTACAATTTAAGCAAAAAGTACTTTTTGGTGCAATTAAAGGAGTTTTTGGTACAATTAAAGTACTTCTTTGTACTATTAAAGTACTATCTGAAGCATTAAATGTACTTTTAGGTACAATTAAAGTACTTTTCAGTATTACTAAAGAACTTTTTACTTTTTAGTATAAATTATATACTTTTGCACTATTAATGTACTTTTGACACAATTAAAGATCTTTTTGGTACAATTAAAAACTTTTCAGTACAATAAAAAACCCTTTTTGGTTTAATTAATAATACTTTTTGGTACATTTTTACTTTTCAGTGCAAATAGTACTTTTTCGTACAATAAAATTACTTTTAGTACAACAATAGTACTTTTTGGTATAATAAATGAAAAATTTGGTACAATAAAATGACAATAAGAGTACTTTTAGGTAATGTAAAAGTACTTTTTAAAACAGTAAAAGCACTATTTGGTACAATAAAATCACTTTTTAGTACAATGAAAGTACTTTTTTGTACTATAAACATATTTTTTGGTATTGAACAAGAATAGTACTTTTTGATACAAAAAAATCATTTTTGTACAGGGAAAGTACTTTGCAGTACTATAAACGTACTAACTGGAACAATAACAAAATTCTTTAAAGTACTATAGAAGAACTTTCTGGTAAATTTTAAGTACACTTTTGTACAACGAAAGTTCTTTATAATACAATAAAAGTACTTTTTAGTACAATTGAAGTACTATTTGATACAATAGAAGTACTTTTAGATAAAGTAAAAGTACTTTATGTTAGTAGAATTTTTGAGAACTGACATTGGTTGATGGTATTTATCAGTCAGTACAACTGGTCTTGAGGCAAATAATTGTATATGTATATCGTATACAAGTTTCCATTATAATATTTTACCTAGTAATGAAATAGTGGTTTTAGAAAAAATTTACATCAAAAAGTCAAAGGCGAAAAAATTGCATATCTATACGACAGTTTAGTGCAAAGAAGTTGATAGAAAAATAAAACATGTAATAAATTTCATAATAGGATTTAGTTTACAGTTCCCTGTAAATCATCACCATTTCGTTGTGATAAAACATACAAATTACACTTAAAGCTTAAAAGACGCAACCCGTTGATTGGCGAAAGAAATTTGTTTCACCGAACTTTAGATACACTTTACATACTCGTATCCACGGAGACTACGAAGAGTGCAAAAAAATTCCCATGTTTTTACATCCAAGATATTTTATATTTAATATTTTCTTACTAAACTACTTTTCACTTTAACTTTCCTACCCCAAGACCACTTAGGGTGAAACCTTTTAACGATCACTGAGAAGGAAAACATTATGAAACTTTTATGTAGCCTTTAAAACTTCACCAAACTTTGCCTCTAATGCTATATAACCAGAAAAATTTATCCATGCTTAAATATTATTTAAATTTTCTTTATTATTCCCTTTTAACCTCAGCGTATAATTCAAAAATTCTCCCTATTACCACATTTTTCCATATGATGTATGTTAAGGCAAAGAGTAAGAGAGACGAAAATACTTTAAGACCAACATTTACTTTGGGGGAAACTTTAAAACCTGTAGTGTTCACAACGTAGGATAACAAAAAGTTATATATGTGAGACTATTTTTTGTGTTGGCTGTAATAAATTACACATATTTGCATCTTGACTTGACTTAACCAAATATACTTCTTGCCGACCCGCCCCACCAACCACATATATCCTGGTCTTCCCCCACTTAGTCACATATTAAAGGAGAACGCAAAGCATAAGTCAGAGGTATGAGGAATTTTTCACACCCATTTTCAACATCAAAAAAAATCTGTAGTTCAGTTTTTCTTTGCAGTTTGTATTGGATTTGTGGATGTTGTTTTTTTTACTTTTTTTTCATTATTTTTACTTACAAATTTGCTACGGTTTATATGAACAAAGTTTATTATACTTTTAAAAGAAAGTAAGGGTCTGCTAGCACACAGTTGGGGGGGGGAGGTATGGTAATGTGGGAGAAAATTTGTTATTACATAGTGACTCAGTATGGAATTTAGTTAAATTTTTCTCAACTTTGCTCTCACGCTTCGAACTCTACTCAGTTGTTTTTGCAGATTTACCGTCTGGAAAAAAGGGGGTGATAAAATGAGAGTATGTTATTAAGAGACTAGTGTGAAGTGGGTGGTATAGACGAGTCGACATACATACATACATTGAATGGTGTGTTGGTGTTGCTGTGCGTAATACATGGACAGGCATCAAGGCATTCACACATGTGTCGCAGGATATGCTCTGTTCCGAAGGTGTCAAAAACAGGTCCAACTAACAAATGACTATAATTGTAAAATTTTGCTGGTTTTTTTTAGCAAAAAAACCTCTCCCCCACCCCTTGCTCCCCCCATTTCGTTCATTTTAAATCAACCCAAATTTAGAGAGCACTTTATCCATACAGCTGTGGCAGGCAGAATTGAATGGTTTAAGAGGCTTTAGCGAGGAGGACAGTGGGACAAGATGGTATAAATTATAGGATGAAAGATATACAGTCGAAACTCTCTATAACGAATTCCAAGGGACTGGATATTTACTTGAAAACGATTCAATTATGAAGCTACGGTCGCAAAACTGCTTCGTTATAAGGAAATATTCGCTATAGAGAAATTCGTTATATGGAGATTATAATACACTCAAAGTAGACCCAAAACACAGTGTTCTTATAATTGCTTCGCAATAAAGAAAACTTCGTTATATAGGAGTTCGCACACCCCAATAAAACTAGCGTAATGTTGTCAACAGCACCTTCGCCAAAGTGTCGAGTTTATTGGCATGTCTAGTAAAAGATTCACAAACAGATTAAGTTCGGAATCGAAGTTAAACTGTAGGTCCTTTTCTGTGAGGTTACTAATAGAAGCAAATTAATTTACAATAAAGCGACATTTCTCATCAATGGGGTGTAAAGAGAATTTTTATCAAAGACACTGCGATATTCCTGGGAACGAAACAGCGAATTTCCTGGCTAGAGGATGTTGTACAATACCTGAGACCGTCTGATCTCTAGAATCGATTGCATGACTAGATTCGTGTAGGGGGGTCCCTGCCGGAGGGCCTTCGGGGAGTATCGTCCCCGAGTACACGATACAACAACCGGTGGTCCAATCTTCGCCGCTGCAACGGTAAAAAGTTGTATCAAGGGTGTATTCCTTTGCGATCTCCGACCAAGGAGATAAAGATAGTACTAGGGGCGGCAAAGGTACAACTTACGAACGTGGACCATAAATTTAAGGCCTGAAGTATTAAAGAATTCCCCACGCTTCGGTCTTTTGCTTGCGTCTTCAAGTTAGTTCTACCAGATGGTGGTAGGTGGCACGTCTCCTACCACTTGGTCCTTTCAACGAAGTTTGGGTCTCCCTCCTCCGCGTCGTCCTTTAGGTTCGCCATCAAACACCTTTCTCGCTGGAGCATTTACATCTATCCTGGCAACATGTCCCAGCCATCGAAGTCGTTGGATTCTGACTCTTTTAGCTACGTCGATGTCGTAGTAAAGTTCATACAGCTCATGGTTCAACCGAAGGCGAAACTCACCGACGACACAGATAGGTTCATGTATTTTTCGGAGTACTTTTCTCTCGAATACTTCCAGTTTTTGTATGTTCGTTGTCGTAAGCAATCGTGGGTAGCATACAACAGAACGGGTAAATTCAGCACCTGGTATAGCTGTTTCTTAGTATCCCGAGATAAGGTTGTGTTACTAAAGTGCTGCCGAAGTCCGTAGAAACATCTATTGGCTAGCACTATTCTCTGTTCGATTTCGTGGCTGACACTATTTTCCCTATTGACGGAAGAACCGATGTAGGTAAATTCATCTACTACCACAAAACAATAATTGTCAACGTTCACTGTGCGTCCCCATTGATTCGTCGAAATCATTATTTTTGTTTTGTCCTCGTTAACCGCTAAACCCATTTTTGCTGACTACTTTTCTAGTGATGAGAAAACTGCAGTAACATCCAGCAGATTTCGGCCAATGATGTCTGTATCATCAGCATAGGCTAGTGGTATGTGGTTCTTGTTGAATATGGTGCCAGACATGTGGACACCAGCCTTTCGCATCACCTTCTCCATAACTATATTAAATAGTGTACAGGACATGCTATCACCCTGCCTGAGACATCTTTCCGTGTTGAATGGTTCACAGTGATCCTTACCAATCATAAGCGAGAATTTGGTGTTTTCCAAGGTACATCTGCAAAGTCAAATCAGCTTTGCAGGAATACTAAACTCAGACATGGCCTCATATAGCTTATTCCTTATCGGAGAGTCGAAGGCATCTTTGTAGTCGATAAAGAGGTGGTAGGTGTCTATCTGCTTTTCATGAGTTTTTTTCTCCAGGGTTTGTCGTAAGGTAAATATTTGATTTGTCGTAGATTTAGCAGGTCTAAACCCGCATTGATAAGGTCCAATTAGTTTTTCTACAATTGGCTTTAGACGTTCACACAATATGCTCGAAAGGACCTTCCACGCAATTGGTAATAAGCGATAGTTCACGATAGTTCTTACATTCACTACGATCTCCTTTCTTGTATATGGGACATAACATACTGAGACTCTTATCCCTGGACATGCTATCCTCTATGAGCTGATGCATGCTCCTAATCAGCTCTTCCCCGCCTGCCTTAAACAATTTAGCATTGAGACCATCGGCTCCAGCCGCTTTGTTTTTAAGGCGGTATATTACGACACGTATCTCGCTCTGGCTCGGAGGTGGACAGTTAATACCATCGCCTTGGATTGAAACGCGGCCTTCTGGAGTGGTGTCCGTATATAGTAAATTTCTAAAATGATCTCTCCATATCGTCAGAAAGTTATCCGGGTCCGTCACTAGCTGACCATCACTGTCCTTAACTCTCTGGTAGATTTTTCAGGTTTCCCCTCTACTTCGGAGCAACTCTGGGCACTGATCCTGTCTCCTCTTCAGCTCCTTCTTTATCCGTCTAAAGAGACGAGTTGCCTCTCTTCTTCCTGTGCCGTTTACAAACAGCTCGCGTTGCCAAGTTCGCCTCTCGCAATCCCTGATATGGAGTCGACTATATATTGCCACTGCGACGTAATATCCGTATCAGTTGAGTTGGGTGGTTTACCGATGTCTGATCTGGAGGTAACCATGTTGCCTTAAGGAATATTTTTATGGTCAAATCTAGTGCTTTTAACTACCATATTTCTACTTTTTCCGCACAGAAAACAATCAGTCTGATGCCATTGTTTGACGTTTCGGTGTGCAGACTGAATTCTCCGATGGTAGGTCCAAATGCGGTCTCACTGCCTATTTTAGCATTAAAATCGCCTAGTCATGATGTCTAGGCGATTGATGTCATTGATATCATGGCTCGGGCTACGGTCATATACATTTTCTAGACTATCGTATCACTCGCCTTTGCCCTAATCGCTTTTCTCTTCTGTCGGAGCATGGGCACATATAAGTGTTAGGTGGAAAAACTTTGTATTGACTCTTATGGTGGCTATTCGTTCAAACACCGGATTGAACCGTGAGACACATCCAAACTCGTGCTTGTTCGCCTGGCCACTATAGTAGATGTCGTAAGCTATCATGCGCGAGCACCCGTGTCCCTTCCACAGAATTTCCTGTAAAGCGGTTATGTCAGCCTTGTATTCTACGAGGACTTCCCTAAGTTGGATGGAGGCATCTGGTCTATACAGTATTATAACATTCCAGGAGCATATCCTCAAATCATTGTTCTTAATTCGTTTGCTGTGGTCGTCCGTTTTATTATTTTCTTACTTTTCTTCATTGCAATAGTTTAAACGTCGGTGGCGGGTTGCAAGCCCAGCACACCACATCGCAGTTTTTTATTACAGCCGCTAATTTTGGGTCAGACGCTGACCAGGGTACCCATCACTCTGAGCCGACTTGCCTGGGTTTTTGGTTGACGGGAGTCAAAAGCACGTTTTCAGGCGTCACCACGTGGAGCTACTTTGTCCGCAGTAGTACCACGAATACGGAGCTCTGTGATTAGACTTGAAGTGTAATTGGCAAGGATCGCTCTGGGTTTACCAAGTTTACCTTGCATCACACTCCCGGCGCCGCTTTTATCGCCTAAACGATTGGTAAATGAATCGCTTTTACGATACGGTAATGAATGTTCACCAGCGATTCAACAATGTTATAATTTACGAATGGTTTTTACAATTCTATCGCATTTTTATCGGTTTTACGATTAGTAAACTATTCACTTTACGATTCGTTGGCGAATGTTCACCAGTGGTTCTACCAACGAATTTTAAGCGAATCACCCCTCGCCACATGGTTTGTCGAGTTATTACAATTTGGAGCCTTTTAATAGCGACTATTTTTACTTCTACTTTAAAAATAAGCTTTACCCAACTGCCAAGATATTTAAACATCTTTTTTCGCATACAACTTCCCTTCAACCATTTTCCCCACTGTAAAAGTCAATGTGCGACTAAATTTGTTCGCTTAGATTGTTTTTGTTGTCGTTGTTAAAATTTCCTTTTTTTTTCTTCTTTGAGCTTTACGCTCTCTTGGTTTTTTAAGAAAAAGTTTCACTTAGTTTTTCCAACATATTAATACAAAAAATAATATGCTTTAGCCCCAACTCTCTTATGTGTGGTGGAGTGTGGTGTGGTGTGTGGATTACTTTGTCAATGGGGGGAAAAAGGAATACGAAGCTCCAACCTGACATGAGTTCCCTTTAGAGTTGCTACCATTCATATATACTATAAATTTTATAAGTTATGCATCGCTGATTTTATAAGACAACAATTTGATTGAGTCAAATTCGTTTCCGTCGCCTTTCAGTTCTTTCGTTACATTTTTCATGCACATTTGATTTTGAAAACTAGCGTAGGGTGTATTATGTTTTGTTGTTTGCTTTTGTAGCGAAAATACTGGATGATACAAGTTGCATCGAAAGTCGTATGTGTGGCTATATTTGTATGCTGCAGTAGTATTTTTTGAAATCGAAGATTTATTTTTAGGAATATTGTTTTATATTGTTTTTTTACAAATTATAATATATAAGTTCCTTATACAGGACAACACCTGATATTTGGGACTAAATTCTGAGAACTGCACGTGAAAGTAGCCCCAAAAAGAAGAAGTTCTGCATCATTTGTTTTGTCAAGTAACATGCCATAATAATTTTGAGATCGATTTAAAGTTAGTAAGTAACGCATAGGGGAATTTGTTCTAGGTTTTAGGTTCTGTTGTTTGACATAACAATTTTCTTTACAAGCCCCTACCCTACCATTCTTTCATTTGAGAGGCGGTCACCTCGTTATGTAGGCAGCATGTTTATGATTCGTGTTTCCGTTTCCCTTTTCCAGATATGATGAAAATCGTTGCCGCCTCAAACGCACACTATTTTGCATACATCGAGCTGTAGCCAACATTTTGGAATTATGGAATACAAAATACAAGGAGATAACCTTGGTCGATGCCAAAGAACTATCGAAGTCGGCAACACCATTTGAATTATTCAATTTTGCGGTAAGATTTCTTATATGTGATATCACACAACAAATTTATTGTACTCAACATTTCAGTATGTGGTGGGACAACATGTTGACAATACCAAAAATCTCTTAGAAAATGAATGGTATGGAGAAATTCACACGGTGCTCTTAAAAGCCAGTCAGCGGGGTCAACTGCCTGATGTTAGGAAAACGCGACTGATACAACGTTTCTATAATTGTGTGGCAGCCTTGATGACGCAACAGCTGGAGGATATGTGTATTAGAAGTTTGCATCGTTTTGCGGATTTTGTATGCGACTATGGGGTAAGCGAGGGGTAGTATTAAAAAGGTGAAAGGATAACGTTGTCCCTGAAAACCTAAATGATACCCATTTGCAATTTTTTTTTGATTCCAAGTGATTTTATTTGCATTTGTATACTTATCTCGTTATTACCTTTCAGAAATCCAATCCTGGCTTCAAGATATCCGTTATCCTAGAGGATGAAGATGTGATTGTATTCAATCCGAATTTTTCCAAATTCCAAAGTGAAATGGTACGCATCATCGAGTCCATTGTCTTGGCGGTGCAGAATCTGCCACGCATCGAGAGTAAACTTTATACAGATCTGAAAATTTCCGATAAAGTTATACTGACTCCCGCCATACCCCAATCTATCATAGTGGATACGCGCAATCGTATATGCGCCCTACTGGAAGAGCAACGTATTGGCCCAGAGTTACGCCTACAGGATTTCGATGAATATATAGATCTAATGAATGGTAAAGATGCCGAACGTATAGGCCGCTTTATGAATGCTGAACCTCCATTCGATGCCTTTTGTGATATGGTCTATGAGTATAAACAGAAAGAGGATAAAATCTCTCGTGATATATGGGGAGTTATACGCATGGGCCTATACGAATTTCATCGTGAAAAGTTTATAGCAAATCTGGAGAATTTTGGCAGATATATGCAGGAACAACTGCTCACGCACATGGTCAATGATCAACAGGCGAAAATATCCAAACTGGGCAAGGAGTATGAGTCGATAGCCAAAAAAGCCTTAACTATACCTAAAGATACTGCCGAACTGATGAGCCTCAAGGCTTACGTCATTAATACCGAAGAGAATGTGGTGCCTGAAATGGAACAACGGCTAAGAGTCAACATGGGTCATATTCTATGGTTAATGGATCATACTTTATACTCCCCGCTGCAAATTAAAAATAATTCCAATACTTTCCAGTGGTATTTGAAGTTACCCTCCATATTTGATGAGCATCGTGTCATCATAGCCGACAAGACTATCGAATACCAGGAATTGCTTAAGAAACGCATCGATGCCTTCCGCCGCGAATTGCAAACATACAATGAACAGGTTCAGACTTACGATGAATGGGGTGACTTTAAACAATTGGCCAAGTATAAGCGTAAGGCTACCATACTCGACAACCGTTTAGTGGTGGCCATGGACACCATTGATCAAATAAACGAGGAAGAAACATCGTATGGCTGGGATCTATCGCAATATTTCATAAGGAAAAAGACACACGATCAGCTGAAGCCTTATAAAACTCTTTACGATGCCGCTCAGGAGTTTATGGATAAACATGATTTGTGGATGAATGCCCAAGTGGGCACCTTTGATCCGGATGAAATTGAAACGGATGTAGCGAATTTGTATAGGGTAATACAAAAGCTAGAGAAACAAATGGGTGATCATCCGACGACAATGATATTGATCAAAGATGTGAGTATGTCAATAGAATACAGTGCTTTAAATTAAATGTTGTGAAGTAAAAGTCAATTGCAAACAAAATGTTCTGACATCGGTTAGAAATCGGTACAACATTCGGCTAAATCTTCCGATATCGGACGGAAGTCGTTTTAAAAACGTATTGAGTGGTTTAAATCAGATGTATGCACGACATGTCGTTTCGACGTCTGAACGATTTCTGAATGTAAATCGAGGGAAATTTGACGCGTCGTTACGACTTCGGATCGATATCTTACCAAAAATCTGAAGTAATGAGGATGTTCTTGCCGACGTCTCGTATCGATTTCAGCTCGAAGTGTTTAGGAAAATGTCTTCCGATGTCGAATCCGAAATCTGACAGAAATCGTTACTAAAAACGTTTCAAGTGGTTGACACGATGTCTGACCTATGTAGCTAAGGGAAATCTGTTGTACGACATGTCGTACCGGCGTCTGAACGATTTCTGAATATAAATCGAGGGAAACTCGACGGATTGATATCTTGCCAAATATCTGAAGTAATGAGGATGTTCTTGCCGACGTCTCGTATCGATTTCTGCTCAAAGTGTCTAGGAAAATATCTTCCGAAATCGGATCCGAAATCTGAACGAAATCTTTACTAAATACGTTTTAAGTGGTTGACACGATGTTTGACCTACTCAGCTGAGGGAAATCAGATGAACGACTTGTCGTACCAATGTCTGAAATTTTGTTCTTTCCTCCGACACAGAGTTCCGAAATCGTTGCGAACTCGATCAGATATATCGGAGCAAAAAAAAATAAAATATCCCTTCAACGAGTCGTAACGATTTCTGTACGATATTGGTAAGAAGAGTTCAGACAATGTGCAGACGTGTCGGATATCAGCCAATGTCGGAGCTATTGATTTGCTGGGCATATACAAAAATCTGTGTAACTCGAGCCCTAGTTGATCGTAGAGACTTGGTATTTCGCTTCGTATTATTATGGCCGTTAACATTGTATTACAATTATGTTTGGCAGATTAAAGAACAAATTGAAGCCTTCCGCGAGCACATGCCCATCATATGCACTTTGGGCAATCCTGGCATGAAGGCACGCCATTGGGAATTGGTCTCGGAAATTATTGGATTCCCGATTAAAGTGTCGCCTGATCTAACATTGGCCCGCATTATTGAATATGGTCTGGAGGACTATGTGCCAAAATTCGAAAATATTTCCGAAAGTGCTACCAAGGAAAACAATTTAGAAAGAGCTATGACCAAAATGGTGGCGGAATGGGAAGATATATCATTTTCGGTATCTCCTTATAGGTGAGTTAATTGGAATTTACAATATGTCATCTTTCCTATTTTATTCAATTTCAACCTACAGAGACACTGGTACTTACAAACTAGCGGCCGTGGATGATATACAAGTCCTTTTGGACGATCAAATCATTAAGACTCAGACCATGAAGAGTTCACCCTATATTAAACCCTTTGAAAAGGCTATACTGTAAGTTAAAATATAGGAGTTTTATAAGACGTATTATCGATTGTTGCCTTTCAGTAAATGGGAAGCTAAACTTATACTGCTGCAAGATATTTTGGATGATTGGTTGAAGGTACAAGCCACGTGGATGTACTTAGAACCCATATTCTCCAGTCCCGATATTCAACAACAAATGCCCGAAGAAGGCAGACGTTTTAGTGCCGTCGATAAGGTCAGTATGGGGTGGCTTTATGGAAAATCTTGTGACATAAAAGAAGTCCAAAAACTAGTTCAGAAATTTCAGTTAGGTGAATTGACTGATAAATACACATTACCCAATATCTTCACTCTAAAATTCTTGTAGATATCGTTTAATTCGGAAATATTTAAATTAACCAATTTCCAAAGTGAAATTGCTTATTTACGAAGTATTTGAAAGCTTTTGCAGCGTTAAAGGTCGGAAATAGGACTTTTTGTCGTATGGCCAGACGTAAACACCAGTGGTAGGCATAACCAAACTCACGCATACGACAATATGACGAGGTTGTGTGCGGTTGCACAAGAAGCGAATTGTACACGATGAAACTGTTGTGCTCTCTCAACAAACTTTGAAAATTTTCTCTCTGTCTATACTTGTGTCTGTTTTTGGGTTTAAATCATACAGCCGATAGCCTATGCAGCTAGTGCTTTAGTTCCTAAGATTTATTGTAATTTTAATTATAGTAAATATCAAAATAAAATAAAAAAAATAAATATTATATAGAGACATCAACTCTCTCGCGAAAGTTAGGTTACATAGGCTCGAGCAAACTGGTGGGGAAATGTTTGAAAAGAGGGACAAAGTGGATCAATTTACAAGAAAAGAAGTGATAAATTTCCTAACCCAACATCTAACATGTTAGTATTCGCTTGAGCCTATTTATCAAACAGACGTCTATCTCGAACCCAGAGAGAATTTGAGACCCATTGGTTTAAATGTGAAACAAGAGTGTGTGGTGTTCCTTTCATAACACACAAACATAGACTGACTGTTTTGAAAAAATACGATTATTGACGGCCTGGCGAGTTCATGGGAAGCCTTAATTAACTATTTTTTTGTGAAGTAGCAGAATGTAAATGTAAAGCATACTACATATTTTCTACGTCCAAAAGAATCGCTTTTTTAAAAAGAAGTGCTAAAAAATAATTCCAGTGTGATCTCTTCTTACACTTCATATATGCAAGTAGTGAGATTACGTGGGGACACTATGGTTCTCTGCCCTTAAGCCAGCTCAAACCATCTGTGAACTTCACCAGACTATCAAATAACTATTTTCCGAGGAATTGCTTCCTTCTTCTATAAAGAGCTGGGCAATGACATAACAAACGCTCAATGGTCTATATATCCTCCTCATCTTAGCAAAGCCTGCAATAATCCTCCTGTATCGTCTCCCAGTTAGATGTAAATGGTCTGAAGTCGCAGTGCTCCATGATTACTGCAATTAGTCCATTTAGTCTAACGGACCTCCTATCCAGTTCCAATAGTGATCTGGTTCGTCTTCCATCCAGTCCTGGCCGAATATTTCGTGATACCACACAGTGTACATCTGTACACTAATCTCGACTTTATAACCTTTAATACCAAAGCCTTTAAGCTAGACTATCCACATAGATTGTGACGATTCACAAGTAGAAGGCACAAGACCAGCACCAGGAACATTCGCACAACACAAAATCACACTAAAACTCTTAAACAAGCAATTGCTTGAAAAGAACGTTACACTCACAACCTGAAATAGCTCGGTCATTGCAGATACCGCTAACAGGATATGCAGGGAAAATCGAGAAAACTGATTTGCGGCTCAAACGAAAACATAAAAAACTGTAAAGTCTTTTAACAAAAATCTGTAGGATCTTTTAGACTTTGCACTGTTTGCTTTCTGTCAAGCCTTCCAATTCCATTTGCCTTTAATCTAACAGCACAAAAAGCACCAAATAAATCATTGACAGCTTTGGAGAGACTAAAGTTTGTCGCAAGGCCCATATAGGACTAAAGGTTCCGTATAGGTTTTAAAAAAATCATGGCATAAGAAGTGAAGGATAAAAGAGAATCTGAAATGGACATCAAATATAGTTAGCAATTTAACTGTTGAAGCGTAAGTAAATTGGCGAAAAAATGATTGGCAAAAAGAAGGGGGGGGGGGGGTTTGGTTGATCGCAGGTAAGGACGTTTTTGGGAAGGGCAACTAAACAATAGTTATAGTTGGAAAAAACAAATGGTATAGGGAAAGATGGAAAGGCGGTGAGTTTTCTAGAACGAAAGTTTAGATAAGACATCAATGAGAATTAGTGATACGTTAAGTATTGAAGAGAATTGCAAGAGACCAAATGAGATTTTAAAGGATTTGACTTCAATGCAGGTAAAGCACAATCAGTTGCACCCATTCGTGCTGAACCATAACAGATTGATGCGTGACCCGACTCCGATTGCCGCCAAACACCTGCTTCTCTTAGTGCACTTTTAGCCGCTACAGATAGTGCATGGTACCGCAGGTTCTCCAGGTTCAATATCACGTCCTGTGATGCTTGTGGTGTGCTTCGTCTAGCACCTCTTGTATACAGTGATGTCATTCGCTGTGCACTATTCATCAGCATTAGCTTACTTTCCGTAACCAGAGCCACCCACCAAACAAGGCATCCCTAAGCTACTATGGGACACACTACCACTGTGTATATCCAATATACCAGTGAAAGTTGTAGTCCCCAGCTTTTCCCTACAGAGTTCCGGCAGGCGTATAGACCATTAAATCCTTTCTTCGTTCTTTCCTTCGTATTGTGTCTCCAGTTCAGTTTCCTATCCAAAATGACGCCTAAATATTACGCTTTAGACGAAAGTTTCAGTTCGACACCATAAATTACCGGCAATCTGAAGTTATCAATGAGATATTTGCGTGTGAATAGTACAAGCTCCGTTTTCTGTGTGAAGTTATCAATGAGATATTTGCGTGTGAATAGTACAAGCTCCGTTTTCTGTGTTTTGACATTCAGACCATAGCTTGTGGCCTTATCTGATAAAGATCCTAGGTCATCCTGATTAAGATCACTTAAAGTTGGGGCAAATTTACCTGTAACAAGGATAACGACGGCGTCCGCATAGGCCACAATCTTACTTCTAATTCGCTCAAAAGTCTTGAGAACGCCGTTTGCCACTAGTAATGGAGATAGCACTGCGCCTTGTGGTGTACCCCTAGTCGTCAGCTTCATCGTAGTACTCGTGCCAAGGGTGGAGTTGATTATACGATTCGACATCATAGAATCAATCCAGTTCCTAAGCAAAAGAGATGTTTTAGTCGTCCTTAACGCTTCCATTATGGCTGTGGATGTTACATTATTGAAGGCCCCTTCGATGTCCAGGAGTGCCGCTAATGTGTATAAATCATTTCCTTAACTGTTCTTCAAATGTCCAACCACTTCGTGTCGAGCGCTGTCCACAGATCTCCCCTTATGGTATGCATGTTGAGCTCCACTGATGAGGTCTCTCAAAAGTCTTTAAAAAAACGATGATAGGTTAGTAGGTCTATAGTCCTTTGGTAGTGAATGTGTTGATTTATCTGGGTATGAAAACTACCTTCACTTCCCTCCATGAAATGAGAACATACGATAGCCGTAGATACCTTCTTAGAAGTTCCGTTAGGTTCGGTGCGATGACGATAGATATCTGCTGTAACATAGCCGGATAGATTTCGTCCATCTCTGAAGGCTTATAGGGTTTAAAGGTAACCAAAACCCAATTAACTTTTTCCTCACTAATTACGTCGTTTAATAAGATTCCGTGTACTAAATCCATTGTTTAGGGCGGCCACCACTGCATCCAATGTGTAGCAACATTTTCGCATTCCGGGATGTGTGTACTCATCAAAATTTCCAACTTGTCCTCTGCGGACTCAATCTAGTCACCGTTTGGTTTCTAAACACATCCGAGTAATTTAGGGTCCTTTGAAAGCAATCGCTTAAAACGCCCGGCCGCATTTACGCCCCCAATGGCTTCACAGAAATTGACCCATGAATACCACTTAGACCGCTTAAGCGTCCCGATATGCGTCCCAATCCATTTGTTCCTTAGACCGCCTGGCCCTGATGAACAGATTCCTCACGCTCTTCCGTTTATTTCTCAGCTCTTTATTCCAGTCCACCCTGTAATTAATTTATAAGTTTTAATATTTCTATTACTATTTAAATGATTAAATTTTTAATGTTTTAATAATATCAATATTTTTACCGTTTTCAATATTTTTTTTGTATTTTTAAGATTTTTCATATTTTCAATATTTTAAACCTTTTTCATATTTTTTTATTTAAAAAAAATAATTTAATATTGATGTTATACTTTTTCTATAATTAACTTTCAGATCTGGAAAGAATTAATGAAACAAGTTAATTCCGATCCTCGGGTTATGACCGTGGTGGAAATCGATAAAATGTCGGAAAAACTTAAAAAAGCGTTCAATCTGCTAGAGATTATACAAAAAGGACTTAATGCGGTAACTAATAACCTTTTCGAACAATCGAATTTAATTTCTCATTGCATTCTTTCTCTCTTCCTCACTTCTTTCCTCTTTGTAGTACCTCGAAAAGAAACGCCTGTACTTTCCCCGATTTTTCTTTCTCTCCAATGATGAACTATTGGAAATCCTTTCGGAAACAAAAGATCCTACACGTGTTCAACCTCATCTCAAAAAATGTTTTGAAGGTATTGCTACTCTAAAATTCACCGAAGAGCTAGAGGTTACCGTAATGCGATCATCGGAACGTGAAGAGGTAGAATTGGTCGATATTATATCAACGGCTAAGGCTAGAGGTCAAGTAGAGAAATGGCTGCTGGAATTGGAGATTAATATGAAAAAGAGTATACATAGGAAAATAAGTGAAGCTTTCTATAGCTATCCAAAGAGTATTAGACACGAATGGGTTCTTGTGTGGCCGGGTCAATGTGTGCAGTCGATATCGTTGACCTATTGGACTTTGTATATAACAGAATGTTTTCTATCCGAAGATCCTAAGAAGAATTTGCAAAAGTATTTGCAAACTAATGTGGTGCAGGTAAGATTATTATAAAGTTAAAACATTAATGTAAGTGTTAAAAATGTATATATAAAACAATCAACCGCGAGAAGTAGCCCATGGGCAACATGAGCGAGAGAACCACACATGTATTCCGACGCGGTTGTGTCGACGCTTATTTTTAGCACTACAATAAAAAAATGAATTTTTTCGGTAAAAATTAACTCTAATTTGTTAATGTATATTTATTAATTATTTCCGGCATTTTTATATTATAATTTTGTTTATAGTTATGAAAAAACTACATAACAATTTTCTTCACTAAAGTGAGAGAAGGAAAAGAGCAACTCACCAGCACAAACTCATATTGTGTTTGTATGTGGCTGCCGTTCACTGATATGAAATTATGTTTTCCCTTTAATTTCGTAAGATTGCCCGCGTTGTTGACTTGGTTAGGGGTGATTTGAGTACCCAGAATCGTATAACATTAGGAGCTCTAGTGGTGCTGGATGTCCATGCCCGAGACGTATTGGCTGAGATAGTGGAAAAAGAAGTATCGGAGCTCAACGATTTCGAGTGGCTGTGTCAGGTGGGTATTTCTTTCTTTATTGTTCTGACAAATCGTTACCACCATAGTTTTCGTATAACATTTGTATATATTTGCAGCTCCGTTACTATTGGGAGGACAATAACCTGGACACTCGTATGATAAATTGTTCCCTCAAATATGGCTATGAATATCTGGGCAACACTACACGACTGGTGGTTACTCCACTCACCGATAGATGTTATCGTACCCTGTTCAGTGCTCTACATCTACATTTGGGTGGTGCTCCGGAAGGTCCTGCCGGCACCGGCAAAACAGAGACTACCAAAGATTTGGCCAAAGCCGTCGCTAAACAATGTGTAGTCTTTAATTGTTCGGATGGTTTAGATTATCTAGCCCTGGGTAAATTCTTTAAAGGCTTAGCTTCATGTGGCGCTTGGTCTTGTTTCGATGAATTCAATCGTATAGACTTAGAGGTGCTATCGGTGGTGGCCCAACAGATATTGACCATACAACGGGGTATTAACTCGGGCAGTCCCACATTGGTGTTTGAGGGCACAACTTTGACGTTGGATCCTACGTGCTCGGTGTTTATTACTATGAATCCTGGCTACGCTGGACGTTCGGAGTTGCCGGATAATCTGAAGGTAAGTTAAAAAAGAAACAAAATTATAAAAGGTATAAGAGTTTTTGAAGTTGTATTTCCAAGTTTTTGATAAATAACTTTTGCACATGAAAACCAATATACACAGGGTGGACCAAAACTTTGATTACATTTGTTTGCTTAGAGCAGCTACCGATTCAAATTCCCGAATGTTGATTCCCGAAAATGGAACTTCAGTGTCAACATTCTGAATTTTTCCTTAAGATACTTGGCGTCCAATGCATCTCCTTTAATTCGTTACGCTTTTTCTCGTTTGAAATGATATATATCATCCTCCCTATTGCAGACGGTATAAAAAATTATTTTTCCCACATTTAAATTTTCTTTTATTTTTATTCAAAAAGTTAATCATTGGTCGGTCGTTTCCCCTGCAAACAAAATGATATCGGTCAGAAATCGGTACGACTGTCGGCAAAATCTTCCGATATCAGATTCGAAATAGGGCTGAAGTAGTTACTAAAATCGGATGAAGTGGTTGACACGATGTCTGACCGATTCAGCTGAGGGAAATCTGATGTATGTTCGCAATGTCGTACCGACGTCTGATCGATTTCTGAATGTAAATCAAGGGAAACTCGACGCGTCGTTACGACTTCGGACCGATATCTTACCAAATATCTGAAGTAATTCGGATGTACTTGCCGACGCGCCGTACCGATTTCTCCCCAAAGTCTTTAGGAATATATCTTCCGATATCGGATCCGAAATCTTTACTAAAAACGTATGAAGTGGTTCACACGATGTCATACCTACTTAGTTGAGAGAAATCTGATGTACGTCATGTCGTACCGATGTTCGAAAGATTTCTGAATTCTGAACCGAAATTAGTTGTTTCTTTAATAACATGTTGTTGTAACCTCCGAAATATCGTTCCGACGTCTGATCGATTTCTGAATGTAAATCGACGGAAATTTGACACGTCGTTACGAATTCGGACCGATATCTTACCAAATACCTGATGCATTCAGATATTCTTGCCGACGGGTCGTACCAATTTTTGTCCGAAGTCTTTAGGAAAATATCTTCCGATATCGGATATGAAATCAGACCGAAATCGTTACTAAAAATGTATGAAGTAGTTGACACGATGTCTGACCTACTTAGTTGAGGGAAATCAGATGTACGACATGTTGTACCGATGTCTGAAAGATTTCTGTAAGTATCGTAGGAAAATCTGAACGGAAATTCGTCGTTTCTTTAATAACATGTCGTTGTTACCTCCGACACAGAGTTCCGAAATCGCTGCGAACTCGATTAGATATATCGGAGAAAAATAAATATAATTTCCCTTCAAAGAGTCGTACCGAATTCTGTTCGATATCGGTGAGAAGAGTTCAGACAATGTGCAGACGTGTGGATATAAGTCGGTTTGCTGGATTGGTGCTTATAATTTTCCGAATTTTTACCACTTCGTAACATTTACATTTTTCCTCCCTTTCAGGCCCTCTTCCGCTCGGTGGCTATGATGGTACCCGATTATGCTTTGATTTCCGAAATCGAACTATACTCCTATGGCTTTCTCACCGCTAAACCTTTATCCGTCAAAATTGTGGCCACCTATCGGTTGTGTTCGGAACAACTGAGTACTCAGTGTCATTATGATTATGGTATGAGGGCTGTCAAGTCGGTTCTAAAAGCTGCTGGTGCCTTAAAATTACGTTATCGTGATGAAAACGAAGACATCTTAGTGTTGCGTTCCATTAAGGATGTCAATTTGCCTAAATTCCTTAATCAGGATGTACCTTTGTTCCATGGCATAACTTCGGATTTATTCCCGGGCACTGTTTTACCCGAAGCTGATTATGTCGTATTCAACGAATGTTGTCGTCAGGTGTGTGAGAAGAATAATAAACAATGTACGGATTTCTTTTTGGAAAAGGTACAACAATTGTACGAGATGATTGTGGTGCGACATGGGTTAATGTTGGTAGGGTTGCCATTTGGCGGCAAGACAACGTGCTATCGGATTTTGGGCGAAACGTTGGAGTGTATGGAAAAGAGAGTAAGTTAAATGCACTTGACTGATACTGCTGAGTTTGAAAATATCTTTAACCTCAAGCTTTTCTAATAATAATTTGGTTTTGGTTTACGTTTTTAGGGCGCCGGTGAAAATCGCGCTATTTACACCATCATCAATCCCAAGGCCATTACTATGGGCCAACTTTATGGTCAATTCGATGCCGTCTCCCATGAATGGAGTGATGGCGTGCTGGCCGTCAACTATCGTCAATTTGCCGTATCCGAAAGTCCAGATCGCAAGTGGTTAATATTTGACGGACCCGTCGATGCCATTTGGATAGAGAATATGAATACCGTGCTGGATGATAATAAAAAGTTATGCCTCATGTCTGGTGAAATTATTCAGCTGTCTCCCACCACCAATTTAATATTCGAACCTATGGACTTGGAAGTGGCTTCGCCGGCTACAGTTTCACGATGTGGCATGATCTATATGGAACCTTCCTCGCTGGGATGGGAACCTTTAGTGACGTCATGGAAAAATAAATTACCCGCTAGTTTCCATGCGGTAGCCAAGCAACAGGTTACAGCGCTGGTGCACCGATTTTGTCCCATTTTACTATATATAGTAAGAAAATCTTCGCTGTTCGAAATTGCTCCTACCTCGGATGCCAATCTAATGGTGTCCCTGATGAATTTGTTTGACAGCTTTCTGGATGATTTCAAAGATGAAAAATATATGCAGAACATATCCGATTTGGATATGCGAGCCCAGATTGAAGGAGTGTTTCTATTCTCCTGCATATGGTCCATTGGCGGTTCGTTGGACTCAAATAGTCGTGAGAAGTTCAATTTAGTCTTTCGTGGCTTGATGGAGAAGAACTTCCCAGAGAATCTATACGAAAGCTTTGGCATTCTTGAGGATCTGCATGTGCCGGTGCTGACGAAACCTTTTATCTTTCCCATACCCAAACAGGGCTCAGTATTTGACTATCGCTACATTAAGGAGGGTAAAGGCAAATGGAAGCCTTGGCAAGATGATGTGACTGCAGCGCCTCCTATAAGCCGCGATGTGCCCGTCAATCAGATCATTATAGTGACCAATGAAAATGTGCGCATGACCGCAATTTTAGATCTATTGGTACGTCATGGCAAACCGGTAATGTTTGTAGGTCCCACTGGCACTGGAAAGAGCTGCTACATTATTGACTACATGCTTAAGAAAATGGATTTGTCTGTATTCAAGCCATTGCTCATCAGTTTTTCGGCACAGACTTCAGCCAATCAAACGCAGGATATTATTATGTCTAAATTGGATAAAAGACGTAAGGGCGTCTTTGGGCCACCGTTGAATAAGAGATTTGTAACATTTGTCGATGATATATCGATGCCTTTGAAAGAGAACTATGGGGCTCAGCCACCCATTGAGCTGCTGCGTATGATGTTGGATCATTGGATGTGGTATGATCGCAAGACTATAGTACCGCTGAAATTGATTGATATACAAATGATTTGTGCCATGGGTCCTCCATCGACGGGTAATACAGTGACGCCACGATTCCAGCGTCATTTCAATGTTCTGTCCATAGATGAGTTTAATGATGACATACTGAGGACCATTTTCAGTAAGATTGTGCTGTGGCACTTGGATACAAGGTAAGTTAAAAAGCAAGGATAGAAAGGAGGCAGGTTAATTTAAATAGATAATTTGAATTTAAATTAATTTGTCTTGAGAAACTTCTAAACGATGTAATAATAGATCGATTAATCTTTACAATTTCTCTTCTCCCACCATCCAGAGGTTTTTCTAAGGAATTCGATCCGTGCATCGAAGAAATCGTCAATGCTACCCTAACCATCTACAACAAGGCCAAGATAAACCTTTTACCTACTCCCGCCAAGTCTCACTATCTCTTTAATCTGCGTGACTTTTCTCGCGTCATTCAAGGTGTACTGCTATCGGTGCCCGAGGCTACAGAAGATCTTAATTCTATGCGTCGCCTATGGGTCCACGAGGTGCTGCGAGTCTATGGTGATCGTTTGGTCGAAGATGTTGATCGCTCTTGGCTCTTTACTGCTCTTGGCGAACAAATGCGTGAAAGTTTCGGTATCGAACCGGAAGCGCTCTTTGAACGTCTTGTGCAGAAGGGTCAGCGTTTGAGTGAAAATGATTTTCGCAGTTTGATTTTCTGTGATTTCACCAATCCCAAAGCCGACACCAAAAACTACATTGAAGTACAAGATTTGGATGAGCTGCGCAATGTCGTCGAATCCTATCTGGTGGAGTATAATAATATGTCCAAGAAACCTATGAACCTGGTACTCTTTCGTTTTGCCGTGGAACATTTATCGAGAATATGTCGCATCATAAAGCAGCCACGTAGTCATGCTCTACTGATCGGAGTGGGAGGCTCCGGACGTCAGAGCTTAACACGATTGGCTTCGCATATATGTGACTATGAATTGTTTCAAGTTGAAATCTCTCGATTATATGGACAAAATGAATGGCACGAAGATCTTAAGGTTATATTGCGTAAGATAAGTTCGTCGGAAATGCATGGAGTGTTTTTATTTACTGATGTACAGGTAAACGATCATAGTGTGTAAAATAGGGTTAAATGGGAATAAGGGTAGGGAAGGGTAAAAACAATATGCCATTTTTGACGGTAAAAGCTAAAGGAAGTGCCTGAAACTTAATTAGTTCTATTTCTCTTTTGTTATAGTTTTGATACTACAGTTCTAACGACGAAGCCGAACGTCAGATGTTTTGAGTTTTGGTGTTTTCACTAAGCTTGTCGATTGTTTCGGCCACTCAGAAGTTGCTGTCGACAGCAATGGAAATGGCTGCGACAGTGCCCGAACCTAGGTCACCAGCATGGTAGTCGCGTAATCGAAGCGTCATCTCACTGTCGGCCTCGATCTGATAAAACTTTCTTTGAATAGTTCGAAAAGTTAATTTACCGAAGTTAAAATTTGAGACCTACACTGCTCTTCAAATAACGATATGTCGTACATCAGATTTCCCTCAGCTGCGTAGGTCAGACATCGTGTTACCACTTTAGCAACGTTTTCGGTTAGATTTCGCATCCGATATCGGAAGATATTTTCCTTAAAACTTTGGTCAGAAATCAGTACGACACGTCGGAAAAACACCGGCATTACTTCAAAAATTTGGTTAGATATCAATCCGAAATCGTAACGACGCGACGAATTTCCCTCGATTTACATTCAAAAATCGTTCATACGTCAATACGACATGTCGTACATCAGATTTCACTTAGTTGCATAGGTCAGACATCGTGTCAACCACTTCATAAAATTTTAGCAATGATTTCGGTCAAATTTCGCATCCGATATCGGATGATATTTCCCTAAAGACCGGGCAGAAATCGGAATAACGCGTGGGCAAGAACATCCGCATTACTTCAGATATTTGGTAAGATATTAATCCAAATTTGTTACGACGCCTCGATTTCGCTCGATTTACAATCAGAAGACGTTCATACATCGGTACGATATGGTCAGGTCAGACATCGTGTCAACCACTCTATGAGCTTTTAGTAACGACTTAGGCCCAATTTCGCATCCGATATCGAACAGAAATCGGTACGACGGTCGGCACAATCTTCCGATATCGGATCCGAAATCGGGTCGAAGTCGTTACTTAAAACGTTTGGAATGGTTGACACGAAGTCTGACCGACGCAGTAAAGGGAAATCTGATGTGTGTACGACAATTCGTATCGACTTTCCGTACGATTGCGAGGGCAATTCTGAAGGGAAATTCGACGCGTCGTTACAAATTTGGACCAATATCTTATCTTGCCGACACGTCGTACCTAGGTCTTTAGGAAATTATCTTTTGATATCGGGCCGAAGTCGTTAATAATACGACATCTGACTGACGCAACTGAGGGAAAACAGGTGTACGACATGTCGTACCGATGTCTGAAAGATTTCTGAATGTAAATCGTAGGAAAATTTGAAGGGTAATTCGATGTTTCTTCAATAACAACTTGTTGTTTCCTCTGACACAGAATTCCGAACTCGCTGCGAACTCGATCAGATATGTCGGAGCAAAATTAAAAAAAAATTTCCTTTAACGAATCGTACAGAATTCTGTACGATAGCGGTAAGAAGAGTTCAGACAATGTGCAGACGTGACGGATATCACCCAATATCGAAGCTTTTGGTTTGCTGGAAGGAATAGCTGTTATTAAGTGGATGTGGCACTTCCTTTAAGTTGACACCAACAAGTGGCATATTGGCATATTCATTGACCTACTTTTGTTACCTAATCCCCTTAGATTAAAGACGAATCGTTTTTGGAAGATATCAACAATCTGCTGAACTCCGGTGAGGTTCCCAATCTCTTTTCAAATGAAGAAAAAATGGAGGTTGTCGAAAAAATGGCTCAAATTGATAAGCAAAGAGATAAAGCAGTGCAAACCGATGGTAGTCCTGTGGCGCTCTTTAATTTCTTTGTAACGGTAGGTTTATATAATATAGTTTGTTGTCTTTCTTTCATAATTATCAACATTTTTCCACCCTATAGACCTGTAAAGATCAATTACACGTTGTCCTGGCCATGTCTCCCATAGGCGAAGCTTTGCGTGTACGCATACGCAAATTTCCCTCCATTGTAAATTGCTGCACTATAGATTGGTTTCAAGCTTGGCCGGAAGATGCTTTATTAGCCGTATCGACGCGATTCTTGGCACAGGAAGAATTGACAGACTTGGAGCGACGAGCAGCGATAGATATGTGCATGGAATTTCATACTTCAACTCAAGCTCTATCGGAGGCATTCTTCTTAAGACTGAGACGTCATAACTATGTGACGCCCACCTCATATTTGGAATTGATACAGACATTTAAGACATTGCTGAATAAGAAGAGAACGTGAGTATGAATATGGTACAAGAAGATGTTTAGAATAATTTGTGATATTATCCTGAATTGTAAAATGTAACTACTCTAAGAAATTTTTAGATATATATATGTGAATTGATTGAATTTGTTTCGCATTTCTTTCACTGCATTACCAGCAAATAAATTGTTTAGACATCGGTCAAATATTGGTACGACAGTCGGCAAAATCTTCCGATATCGGATCCGAAATCTGACCGATATCGTTGCTAAAATTTTACCTACGCAACTGAGGGAAATCTGATGTACGACATGTCGTACCGATATCTGAACGATTTTTGAATGTAAATCGATGGAAGTTCTGAAGGAAAATTCGACGCGTCGTAAGAAATCGGACCGATATCATACCAAATATCTGAAGTAATTTGGATATTGTAACCGACACGTCGTACCGATTTCTGCCCGAAGTCTTTAGGAAAATATCTTCCCATATCGGATCCGAAATCTGACCGAAATCGTTACTAAAAACGTATGAAGTAGTTGACACAATGTCTGACCTGCTCAGCTGAGGGAAATCTGATGTACGACATGTCGTACCGATGTCTGAAAGATTTCTGAATGTAAATCGAGAGAAAGTCGACGCGTCGTTACGAATTCCGACAAATATCTTACCAAACATATGAAGTAATTCGAATGTTTTTGCCGACGCGTCGATCCTATTTCTGCCCAAAGTCTTACGGAAAATATCTTCCGATATCGGATTCGAAATCTGACCGACAGCTAAGGGAAATCTGATGTACGACATGTCATACCGTTGTCTGAAAGATTTCTGAATGTTAATCGTAGGAAAATCTGAAGGGGAATTCGTTGTTTCTTCAATAACATTTTAGAAAATGTGCAGACGTGTCTGATATCAGCCAATGTCGGAGATTTTGGTTTGCTGGGTTGCCAGAGAAAAGGGAGAGCAAACCCACCAACACATTATGGTGGTATGCGGTTGCCGACCACTGTATTATATAATCGATTTGATTTAATTTAAATATATTTTTACTTTTCTCTCTCTCTCTCTCTCTTTATTCCCTTCGCAGTTCCATTTTACTTAACAAAAATCGCTACCTCACCGGAATATCCCAGCTGGATATTGCCGCCCAACAAGTTGGCGTCATGCAAGAACAGCTGGAAGCTTTGGAGCCCAAAATTAAGGCAGCCGCCGAAACTGTAGCCATACAAGTGGCCAAAGTCACGGAGGACAGCAAAGCTGCCGAGGAACAACGTGAAACCGTTAAACAAGATGAAGCAGTGGCCTCCGAACAGGCAAAAGTTGCGGAAAGCATCAAAGAAGAATGTGACGCCAAACTGGGCGAAGCTCTGCCAATACTCAATGAAGCTATGGCTGCCTTGAACACACTGACCACTGCCGATATTGCTGTCGTAAAGACCATGAAAAGTCCTCCGATTGGTGTGCGCATTGTCATGGAGGCCGTATGCATTCTCAAAGAAGTTAAACCCGAACGTGTAGCCAATCCCAGTGGTGTGGGCATGATTGAAGACTATTGGGGACCTTCGAAGAAAGTGTTGAGCGACATTAAATTCTTGGACAGTCTGTTGAATTTCGATAAGGATAATATACCACCAGCGGTGATCAAAAAGTTACAGGAGCGAGTTTTAAGCAATGAAGCTTTTGATCCGGACAAGATTAAGACAGCTTCCACAGCTTGTGAGGGTTTGTGTAAATGGGTTATAGCATTGACTAAATACGATGTGGTGGCCAAGGTGGTGGCTCCCAAGAAGATAGCATTGGCCGAGGCCGAAGCGGCCTATAGCGTAAGTGTCTTAAGGCGGATGGGAAGGGAGTTATAGCGATATGTTGATCTATTTACATTTTTAGTCCGCCCAAAAAACTTTAAATGAGAAATTAGCGCAGTTGGCGCGTGTAGAGGCAAATCTGGCGGCCATTCAAAAGGTTTTGGATAAGCAAATGAAGGAATATGGGTAAGCCATAGCAAAGGTTTCTATTAATGAGCGGCGATAGAGTGATAGAGATAGAATATTGCAACATATATCCCACACGAGTTATGGTACAATATCACAGTACAATATTTTGCAGCTCATTGATTGGGACTCAATTCTGAGAAATGCACGTGAAAGTAGCCCCAGAAAGAAGAACTCCTGCATCATTTGTTTTGTCAAGTTACATTGCATAATAATTTAATATCTATTTGAAGCTAGTAAGTATCGTATAGGGAAATTTGTCACGTTTTAGCCTCTTTTGTTATATTGTTATATGGTGGCGTATGATTATCATACGTAATATTCCACGTAAATCATTCGCCACGGACTACAACAGTTTTATTGTAACTGCTACAGAATAATGGCATGTAACTTGACAAAACGAATGATGCAGAATTTCTTCTTTTTGGGGCTACTTTCACGTGCAGTTTTCAGAATTGAGTCCCAAAATGAAATTGAATGCCAATCTTTATTTTGAATCTTTATTTTTATTAACTATTGTTGTCTATTCCCCCCCCCTATTCAGCATCCTTCAGGCCGAACATGAGGCTTGCACCAAAAAGCTGCAACGTGCTCAGGATTTGATCTCTGGCCTGGGTGGAGAACGCACCAGATGGTCGGAGACTGCCAAACAATTGGGACGTACTTACAATACCTTGACGGGCGACGTCCTCATCTCCTCTGGGGTGGTATCATACCTAGGACCATTTACCATCGATTATAGAGTTGATCAAATACGCAAATGGGCTGAAAAATGTTCTGGTTTCGGCATTGTATGCAGTCATGATTTCCAGTTGGTCAGTGTTTTGGGTGAACCAGTAGAAATACGTAATTGGAATATATGCGGTTTACCCACCGATTCGTTTTCCGTTGAAAGTGCCATCATGATGCAGTAAGTAATAGTAATAATATCTCATCATATCATATTGAACAAACTTTTATAATATTCCTTGGGGATGGGAAGAAGGGAGAGATGTTGGGGGTGTAACATGATCAAAGTGATAACATCAAGACCATAAATTTCAAATGAGAATGTTCGCGTCTATGCTTTGTCATTATTGAAATGTCGTAATAATCCCCTTTTGTAACAAAAACAACCAGCGGCAAAAGAGTTTTTAAGAACATTTCTCACAAAGACAGGATATTGATGGGGTAAGGTGGCCGGCTTAACCCAGCACTAGTGTATCTACCACCCTAATTTAATGTTCATACCACCTTCAGCTTTTTAACTATCAGCAACGTAACATCCTATCCGTCGCCATCACTTAATTACAGAACTTTCGCACTCCAGAGTATTTGTCGAAGGTAGCACCGTCATCATCATCTTGTGCCAACAAAAAATTAATTACATTTACATTACAAGATATTTTAATTACAGCTTCTCGCAACGCAACAAACTTCTGTAACTGAAGTACATACAAACACAAAGGTCCTGGCGAGAGGCGTGTGGGAGACAGTGATGGTGAGGTGAGGTAATATTGCCTGATGTGATGATGATGGCGCAACTAAACGAACTACTCAACTAAGTGCTGGAGCTTATACGTTTATTCCTTTAATATTTATTTAGTTTCCTTTGAAACACATCCTTGACAGGTTTAAGCAGCAAGCACGTAAACATGTTAGCGTATTAGTTAGCGTACCTAAGCGGTACAAAAAAAACTTATAATAAAATCAACAAAAAATTAGCAGACAATTAAGGCGTATTAGACATCGGTCAGATATCGGTACGACAGTAGGCAAAATCTTCAGGAATCGGATCTGAAATCTGGTCGAAGTCGTTACTAAAAACGTATGGAGTGGCTGACACGAAGTCTTACCGACTCAGCTGAGGGAAATCTGATCTACGACATGTAGTACCGATGTCCGAACCATTTCTGAATGTAAATCGAGGAAAATTCTGAAGAGAAATTCCAGGCGTCGTTACGAATTCGGACCGATATCTGGCCAAATATCTAAGGTAATTCGGATGTTTTTGCCGACGCGTAGTACCGGTATCTGCCCGAAGTATTTAGGAAAATATCTCCCGAAATCTGACCGAAATCGCTTCTACAATTGTATAAAGTGGTATTCAAGATGTCTGACCTACGCCGACGTATGAACGATTTCTGAGTGTTAAACGAGGGAAATTCTGAAGGGAAATTCGAGGCGTCGTTACCAATTCGAACCGATATGTGACCAACTATCTGAAGATATTCAGATGTTCTTGCCGACGCGTAGTACCGGTATCTGAAGTTATGCGGATGTTCTTATCGATGCGTCGTACCGATTTCTGTCCGAAATCTTTAGGAAAATTTCTTACGATATCGGAACCGAAATCGGCCGTAGTCGTTACTAAAACCTTATGAAATGGTTGACACGAATTCTGACCGACGCACCTGAGAGAAATTCGACGCACCGTAACGAATTCGGACCGATATCTTACCAAATAAGTGAAGTAATGCGGATGTTCTTGCCGACATGTCGTGGCAATTTCTGCCCGAAGTCTTTAGGAGAATTTCATCCGATATCGGATGCAAAATCTGACCAAAATCGTTAATACAGTTGCATAAAGTGGTTGACACTATTTCTGCGCCGCTGAGGAAAATCTGATGTACGATATTTCGTACCGACGTATGAACGATTTCTGAATGTAAATCGAGGGAAATTCGACGAAAAGTCGTAACGAATTCGGATTGATATCTAATAAAATATGTGAAGTAACGCGAATGTTCTTCCCGACGCGCCGTACCGATTTCAGCCCGAAGTCTTTAGAAAAATAGCTTTCGATATAGGATCCGAAATCGGGACGAAATCGTTCCTAAAATTGTATAAAATGGTTGACACCATGTCTTACCTACGCAGCTGAAGGAAATCTGATGTACGACATGTCGTAGCGACGTCGAACGATTTCAGAATGTAAATAAAATAAAAATAATAAATTCGACGCGTCGTTACGAATTCGGAACGATATCTTACAAAATATCTGAAATAATTCGGATGTTCTTGCCATCGTGTCGTTCTGCCCGAAATCTTTAGGAAAATATCTTCCGATATCGGATATGAAATCTGACCGAAATCGTTCCTACACCTGACCTACGCAGCTGAGGGAACTCTGATGACATTTCCGACGCGTCGTACCGATTTCTGCCCGAAGTGTTTAGTAAAATATCTTCCGATATCGGATCAGAAATCGGGCCGAAGTTGTTTTTAAAAACGTATGGATTGGCACGAAGTCTGACCGACGCAGCTGAGAGAAATCTGATGTACGACATGTCGTAACGATTTCTGAATGTAATTCGGACCGATATACCAAATAACTGATGTTCTTGCCGACACGTCGTATCGATTTCTATCCGAAGTCTTAAGGAAAATATCTTCCGATATAGGATGCGAAATCTGACCGAAATCGTTGCTAAAATTGTATGAAGTGGTCGATGTCTGATCTACGCAGCTCAGGATAATCGGATGTACGACTTATCGCACGAATGTTTGAAAGATTTCTAAATGTAAATCGTAGGAAAATTTGAAAGGACATTTGTGGTTTCTTTAATAGCAATTTATTGTTTCCTCCGACATAGAGTTCCGACATCGCTGCGAACTCGATCAGATATGTCGGAGAGCAAAATAAATAAAATTTCCCTTCAACGAGTCGTCCCGAGTTTTGTACGATATCGGTAAGAAGTGTTCAGATAATGTGCAGAGGTGTCGGATATCAGTCAATGTCGGAGCTTTTAGTTTGCTGGGTGCCTAGTCCAACCAAATCTACCAATTACTTCAAACCAGGTCGGCGGCGTTGAACTGACGATGTACATGCACCAGCTCGATCTCTTAATTATCAGAACACAGTACACAATTTTTCAGCTCATTGATTAGGGACTAAATTCTGAGAACTGCATGTGAAAGTTGCCCCAAAAATAAGAATATTCTGCATTATTCGTTTTGTCAAGTTACATAATATTTTAATATCGATTAAAAGTTAGTAAGTATCGTATAGAGGAATATGTCACATTTTAGGCTCTTTTGTTTGACATAACATTAATACTATATGGTGGCGTATAATAATCATAAGTCGGCAGTCGGCACAAGGGGGTCTGGTGACAAATAAAGAGTCTACTCGTTCAGGACGCTGTGTGAACTTTGACAACTTTAACTTTATATCTAATGGGAGATGTTCTTGTCTACCTTGACTCAGACGTAAACAAACATAATGCCAGCCTAGAAATCAAGAGACTAGTGATTTAATAACAAAGCCCTCTCTCGACGAACGAAGATCCAACTCTACCAGACACTGAATAATTTAATATATCTCAAATTCGATAAGATGCACCCTATTAACCTCTACATAAGTAAAAATCTCATTTCATTTAACGCTCACGTATTTATAACTATGCGTGAGCGCTAAACTTAAACTCAAGTTTAATTCCAGTGTGTTATAGTAATTAAACCAAATAAGGGAAAACTTTACGCACACTAATGCATACAACATGATGGAGGATAAGGGAACTCCCAAGGAGCTACTCACACACACACACACATTGGTGTCTGATGTCAAAGTTCGTGAGTTTCTCCCGCAACTGTACGAAACACACACACACGCACCTTTGCCTCTGGCAGAGAGCAAATTTTCTTTTAATTACATAAAAATAACATCAAATTTGTTAACAAAAGAATTTTATGCATTCGCGCATATCATCCCATTTTTCCCCTATATCCGTATGGACCTTTCACTAATCTTTTTGCAGAGTTTGCAACGGTAAGGGGGTGTATATTTAATTCGGGTAATCTCTCCCTCCCTCTTTACGTCTCTGCTTCCGGTATTAAATGTAAAATGTACAATTAAATAACGTTTCGTATTAAATGTCATTCATTTGTTGTTGTTGTTATGTTCGTTGTAAACACATACAAATAATGGATGATACTGCCGTTTGCTGAGCACAAAGGTGGCTGGCTGGTAAGAGAGTTGGTGGGGTGGTGTTGATGGCACTGCTACATATCAAAGATTCAGGGAATGGGGGCAGGCACTGAGGGTTGGAGTAAGTTTAATACATTTTAGATATTTTATACATCTGATGTTGATGTTCTCTCACGATATCCCAGCCAAGATGAAAATAAAAAGACGAAAAAAATTCGTATTAAGGTAAACATGGTAAACGTCAAAGGTTGAGTGCGCCAGTACTACTTGTAGTCCTTTCTACTATGTCAAGAGTCTACAGTAAAGGATTCGCGTGCAGGAGATGCGTGTGTGCGTTACCTGCAGCAAGGGTGGTTGACTGTTTAGATTGCAAATCGTTTTTGATGTTTGCTTCAAACAAAGGCAGCAAACGCACTTTAAAGATTACAGACTAACGTTAGAGGAAATATTAAGATATAGGGAAAGAGTTTGAATTTAAGAATACTTTTTGATTGAAAAACAACATTCTTCTTCTAATTTGGCAACAGCAACAGAAATCTAACCATCAGTAGCCGCAAGTAGAAAACAATAACAAGCGCTTCTACAGGCGCTCCTTAGATAGTTTATTACACTATGTTCAGATAACAGCTCTTTCACCTGGTCCATCAAACAAAATTTTGGTAGCCCCCTCCTGCGCTGCCTATCGAGTTTATTGCCGCAAACTTTTCGAGCTGAATGAAGCATTATCATATATTCGTACAACATGTCCAAGCAAGCACATTCGATATATTTAACGCGCTTGACTACGTCGATGTCGCTAAACAACTCATAGTTTAGTTGACGACGATAATCGTCGTTAACGATGATCGGTCCAAATATTTTGCACAGTATTTTTCTCTCGAAGACTTTCAGAATTAATTGATACGCTTGTGTCATTACCTAGGATTCTGCGTTCTCTGTTCGTAACCAAACGAAGAGGAATCTTGAGGTCACACAGCTGCATACCAACGATATAGCCAATGCCGATCAGAAATCGGTACGATAGTCGGCAAAATCTTCCAATATCTGATCCGAAATCGGAAAATCTGATGTGTGTACCGCATGTCGTACCGACGTCTGATCGATTTCTGAATGTAAATCAAGGGAAATTGTAAAGGGAAATTCGCTACGAATTCGGACCGATATCTTACAAAATATCTGAAGTAATGCGTATGTTCTTGCCGATGTTACCGATTTGCCGATTTCAGCCCGAAGTCTTTAAGAAAATGTCTTCCGATTTCGGATCCGAAATCTGACAGAAATCGTTGCAAAAATTGTATGAAGTGATTGACACGATGTCTGACCTATGCAGCTGAGGGAAATCTGATGTACGACATGTCTGACCGGTGTCTGAAAGATTTCTGATAGTAAATCGTAGGAATATTTGAATGGAAATCGAGATCTTTAACATCATATTAGAGATGATCATGCGGAAGGCTACAGTAAACACGACTGGTACCATGTTAACTCATCGTTTAGTTGACGACGGTTGTCGTTAACGATGATGGGTCCAAATATTTTGCAAAGTAATTTTCTTTAGAGGACTCTCAAAATAAATTGATCCGCTTGTGTTATTATCTCGAATTCTGCACTGTAGATCAGGACAAGCAGGTTCAGTATCTTGTGGAGTTGGATCTTTGGCAGAGAGAACTTTGTCATTAAATCGCTTCCTCAGCGCATAATAGCAGCGGTTTGCGATCAATCCACGTCTCTTGATTTCCAGACTGACTTTACTATTTGAAATTATGGCGGAGCCAAGGTAGACAAATACATCTGCCACTTCAAAGTTATAGTTCATGCATCATCTTAAACAACTCTTTGTTCATTGAAACAAATAACTTGATTTTGTCCTCATTTAACACCAGACCCTGTTCTTCTCACTGTTTCTCAATGAATGAAAAGGCCGCAGTAACATTTCGCAGTCCGTGGCCAATGACCCGTGGCAGGAATACCAAACTCAGACATGGCCTTATATAGTCTATTCCTTATCGGAGAGTCGAGCCAGTTTTGTAGTCGACAAAGAGGTGGTAGGTGTCGATCTGCTTTTCATGAGTTTTTTCCAGGATTTGTCGTAGAGTGAATATTTGATCCGTCCTAAATTTACCAGGTCTAAAGCCGCACTGATAAGGTCCAACTAGTTTTTCAACAATTGGCTTTAGACGTTCACACAATACGCTTGAAAGTACCTTGTACGCAATTGATAATATGCTTAATCCTCAATATTTCGTACACTCTCTACGATCTACTTTCTTATATATGGGACATAACCGACTGAGACTTCAATTCCCGGGCATGCTCTCCTCTAGCCAGATTTTCTCTATGAGGTGATGCATGCTCCTAATCAGCTTCTTCCCGCCTTAAATAATTCAGCAGGGAGACTATCGGCTCCAGCCGCATTGTTATATTTAAGACGGGAAATTGCCACACGTATCTCGCTCTGGCTCAGAGGTGGGCAGTTAATACCATCTTTATGAATTGGGACGGGGTCTTTTGGAGTGGTGTCTGTATCCAGTAGATTGCTGAAATGTTCTCTCCTTAAATTCAGAACGTTATTCGGGTCCGTCACTAGCTGGCCATCACTGTCCTCGTAGGAGGGCAACCCTGTTCCACACATTCTCTACACAACTCTCTAGTAGAATTATCGGTCTTCCCCTCTACTTCGGAGCAACTCTGTGCACTCATCCTGTCTCTTCTTCAGCTCCTTCTTTTTCTGTCTACAAAGACGAGTTGCCTCTCGTCTCTTCCCCCTGTGTCGTTTATGAACAGCTCGCGTTGCCATTGACTGCAGTTTCGCCCTGTATGCAGCATCCGTCCCTCTCGTGGGATTGCGACATTCATCATCGTACTAGGCATCTTTTTAAGACGGCTTGGAGTACCCAAGTACGTTTCTCGCAATTCGTTCTATGGACTCGGTTATATGTTGCCACTGCAAGGTAATATTTTCAGGGGTTGGAACATTCCGCAGCAGTTGGAGTAGCCGTCCGCTACCTCTGT
Source organism: Muscina levida (assembly GCA_964034835.1). Lineage (NCBI taxonomy): Eukaryota > Metazoa > Arthropoda > Insecta > Diptera > Muscidae > Muscina > Muscina levida. The sequence continues at coordinate 151,835,410 of OZ035881.1, forward strand.
GGTTCGCAGTTTACTGATGTCTAGCTTTCGTTGACTGGTCTGATGGTTAGAACACGCGACTACCATGCGGGAGATCCCAGGTTCAATTCCCGTCTCCAGTCATCTACTTTTTCTTTCATTGCCGACCCCTCGAAATTGTGAGTCAATCGGCAGGTCTAGTAAAGCCCTCACAAACAGTGACGTTCTCATTCGTTAATAAACAAGTAGATGCCGTTAGTTGTGTATCTGTAAAGGGAAAATACGGTAAGCTTTCGTTGTACCTGGTTAAGTTCGTTTTTCGCCATGCTTAGCCTTGTACTTACCTTAACTGCGGCGGAGTTGATGTTCGCACCCCTGATCACTCGTACTTACAGAACACAAGATGCGTGACTTCCATCGACTACCACGTGATCTATCTGGTTCCTCGTCAATTGATCTGGAGATAACCATGTTGCCTTATGAGTTTTCTTATGGTCAAATCTGGTGCTGCTATCTACAATATTTCTTGCCGCAGAGAAATCAATCAGTCTGATACCATTGTTCGACATTTCGGTGTGCAGACTGAATTTTCCGATGGAAGGCTCAAATCCGGTCTGCATGTCTATTTTACCATTGAAATCGCCTAATAAAATTTTGATGTCATGGCTGGGGCTACGGTCATATACATTTTCTAGACTCTCGTAGAACTCGTCATTGTCCTCATCGCTTTTATCTTCTGTCGGAGCATAGGCACAAATATAAGTGTTATGTGGAAAAACTTTGTCTTGTCTTCTATGGTGGCTATTCGTTCAAACACCGGATTGAACCGTGGGACTAAGTGTCGCAATCACTTGCCAACCACAAATCCACATCCAAACTTTTGCTTGTCCTCATGACCACTATAGTAGATGTCGCACGTCTTCATGCGCGAGCACCCGTGTCCCGTCCACCGGATTTTCTGTAAAGCGGTTATGTCAGCATTGTATTCTTCGAGGACTTCTGCCAGTTGGATGGGGGCACCTGATCTATATAGTGTTTTAATATTTCAGGTACATATCCTCAAGTCATGGCCCTTAATTCGTTTGCCGTGGTCGTCAACATTTTGGGTCGGTTTTATTCTTTTCTTACTTATTCTTTTCATTGCAATAGATCAAACGTCGGTTTGAACAAAATTGAAAGAATTGGGCGGAGTAGGCATTGGCTATCTCGGTGTTATGCAGCTGTGTGATGTTTTGCTTACTTTGCGTTTACTTACGATCGTTTTTAGCATTACTAAATCGCATGCGTACGTTGGCTGCAGCGAGGTGGTGATTCGAGTCAATATTAGCTCTGTGCATCTCATACACGTCCATTACGCTCCAGACATGCCATCTGTTGATTACCACGTGATCAATCTGTTTGCTTGTCTTTTGATCAGGGCATATCCAGGTTGCCCAGTGAATATCTTCATGCTGAAATCTGGATCCACTTGTATCATGTTTTTTGCCAACGCGAAGCAAAACAGCTTATACCGGATGTGCCGATATGTAGACTAAATTTTCCGAACTATGGACCAAAAAAATTTTCCCTTCCCACTTTTGCATTTAAATCTCTTAGGACAATTTTAATGTCGTGCCCACATTTTGCATCTGCTCCCTCTGTAATGATGAAAATTTTCCGTTATCAACATTTGCCATAATATTATAGTAATATTCCCTTTAAAGCAATATTTTCAATAAATAATTCACGCAATGCATAAACCTCTCAGAAAGCTATAAAGCATTTTTGTAAATTGTTCTGTCACAGGTGCTATAAAGGACTGCGTATAAGACCAACATTAGTTGGGTTTTCTCATACGCACTTTCATGTACAATGCTGAAAGCATTAATTTTGTATTTGCAATGCCCACATACCAATCGTGCCAATTGTACCCACTAGCACACACACACACACACGCAAACAATCAAAATGAAAACGTCTGCGAGCACTACAAGCAACGATAATATTTCCACACCGCCAGTCACGAACACACGCGTAGCACACCTACACCCAAATCCTTGCACAAAGATTAAAATCAAAAGATGACGATGAACAAATTGAAAGGAGCACACATCTGTTGTTGTGCTGTACCAATTTTCTACCCGATAAGGTGGTAAATGTTGTTTTACGCTTAACTGCCACTACCCCCAATGCGTCGGCTGTTTTTGAGCATTACTAATATGTGGCACAGTGGGGAGATGATTTCGCTGTTGGAATTGTTAAACGTTCATATGAAAATTTCGTTTTCTATGAAATTGTTTTACAGCATTTGGGGTATTTCATATATCTGATATCTCCGGCATGTTTTTATGGTTATAGAAAGTCTCACACAGTTGGCACATTAGTTTTAGTGATAGTAAAAATTATCACAATTTTTTTTAATTTAAAATTTAAAAATTTGACTTTAAATTTATCTTAATTTTAAGAGCCAAGTTTATTTTTGCGAAATCCCTATAATTTCTCTCATTGTGCTTGCACTCATCTGCACTACCTAAGTATGCCAATCCCCTCCCCATTACAAGGACAGCGATAAGGGGCATCAGCAGCCATTAGTCTCAGCAATCTTATCGCAATGTTTCATGAGGCAAATGCAATATCCTCGAACTCATTCGTTTGTATATATGAAATTTTACACCACACACAAACACACACACACTCATGAACCACCAACATCACCAGCGATAACAGAAACAGCAGCAAGAAAATTGATTAATGTCCTTTTGCGATAGATTAAAGAGCGCACACACACACACACACACATTATGCCCTTGCGAACCATATGAATGCAAGCACGACAAATGAACGAACGGACGACGGGCAAAATTAAATGAATGAATGAACAAATGGAATGAAATGAATAAGTGAACAAATGATAGAAACGAATGTCCTCATATGGCATTTCACCACAGCACTCCGTCTCTCTATGTGCCCTGTGGCACACAATACTAATTTTCTATTTTGGCAGCGTAACTACCGCACCATGGCAAAATAGCATTTGAAGAATATTTGGTAGACGTTAGACGAATTTTTTTTTATTATTAAAAAATTTCTCATTTTTCATTGGAACATTGTTATAAGGTTGACAAATTCGAGTGTGTGTGTGTGTGCACAAATATCTAATGTAACTTAAACACATGTGTGTGTTCACTATGATATAGGTGGACATGGATTGGACAATTAAGCGTTATGTGCGTACGTGTCAGTGCGTATGTGTGTTAATATTGCGAGTCCTTAATATCTTTCATGGGGTGCAAAGGGAAATTAAGTATTAAGTAAGTTAACAAAAAAAAACTCAATTCCCCTTTACACCCCATGAATGACGTATGGGATAGCTTCTCGCATTGTTGTGAATTAACACGTTTTTTTATTTTTAAACGGCACCTACTTATTTATCGACGAATGCAAACGAGAAGCTTTTACTAGACATGTCGATTGACTCGACACTTATACTGCGAAGTTGCTGTCGACAACATCGAGGTGGCCGGCAATGAAAAAAAAGGTAGATGACTTGAGGCGGGAATCGAACCCGTGATCTCCCGCATGGTAATCGCGTGTTCCAACCATCATGCTACGGCCGGTCTTCGTCTGAAAAACAACACCTCCAACAACGGATTCAGAGTGGTTAGCTCTACGTTGGCTAAAATTGTAGTGAGTTGAACCACATGTCTCCACAAAGATATTCGCAGGGCAACCTAAAGCAAATCATTACAGGACTGCAGGACCCCCGAGATAGCCAATGCCTATAATTTCTCGATTGCTGCAAACAAAAGCTCCCAATATCGCGTAATATATGACCATTGTCGCTACTATAGAAATTGTGTATAAAAAAACAACTCTCATACAAGTTCTGTTACGATATCTAAGGAAAAGGATGATGCATATGCAGTCACTGGTAAAGCGTTCTCTGAGGGAGCGGTATAATGATATAATGAGAAACAAAACGCTTCTCAAGACGGAAAAAGCTTTTATGGAGGAGAAGAGAGAATGCATATAAAAATACAGAGATATCGCTAAAGCACGAATATTCTCTTAAAATGTATAATGCAAAGGCTATGAAACGTGGATCCCCAACTGTAAAAACAGAGAGAAAAATCTAGCCACGTATATGCAGAATGTGCTGCAAATATGTAGTGAACATTCCTTTAAATATGCTCATGACAGATGGAATGATCTTCTATCTGAAAGATCATCAAGATCTACGCAGAGAAAGCTGCAACTAAGGTGGGAATACTTTCACACTATGCTCTTTCACGCAGGCAGCATAAGGGACGACAACACGTCAATCATCGACGACGGAGTAGATTGTCCACCACAGAGCCAAAACGAGGTCAGCAATGCAAGTGCGAGGCTTAAAAACAATAAAGCTACAGGAGCCGATGATCTGCCGGCAAGGATTTTTTAGGCCGGCAGCGATAAGCTGACAACGTACATGCCCCAGCTCATAAACACGACTTGGCTAAAGGATGGTTGGAATCTGAGTGTTATATATCGAGTACTAATGAAAGGCGATCCAAATGTGAACACCAACTTCCGCCAAAACAGCATTTTACCCATCGCATACAAGGTTCTGCCTACTGTTTTATATGAAAAACTTAAGCCTATCCAAGCGAACCTTTTAAGTGTGGCTTTAGATCTGGTAAATCCACGAACGGCCAGATATTCACACTACGACAAATCCGGGAGAACACACAATAAATGCAGATTGACACCTACCATTTGTTCATCGACTACAAAGCTGCATTCGGCAGTCCGATACGACAGAAATTGTTAGATGCTATGGCTGTGTTGGGTATCCCCGCGAAGCTAATACGACTTTGCGGGATGTCACTGACTGAGACGAAGTCTTCTTCAGTGAAATTGGCAAAAATCTGGGCCAGCCAAGCGAGGCTTTAGACGAGGAGATGATCTTGCGGAAGGCTGCAGAAAACATAAATGTACCATCTTTAACAAAAGTCACATGCTGCTCGCATATGGCGATGATATAGATATCATTGGCCTGGCATTGTGTGATGTTACTGCGGCTTTTTCGAGCATTGAAAAGCAGTCGGCGGAAGTGGGCCTGGTTTCAACGAACAAAGAGTCCACTCGTCTGGGACGCTGCGTGAACGTTGACAAATATACCTTTGAAGTGATGGACGATTTTGTCTACCTTAGCTCCGACGTAAACAAAAATAATAAAGTCAGCCTGGAAATCAAAAGACTAGTATCCTGGGTAATGACGCAAGCGGATAAATCTATTCTGGGAGTCTTCGAGAGTAAAATACTTCGCAAAATATTTGGACCCATCATCATTAACAGCAAGTATTGCCGTCGAATGAATCATGAGCTGTATGAGCTGTACAACGACATCGACGTAGTCAAGTGCGTTGGAATAGACCGAATGCGCTGGCTTAAACACGTTATACGATTGGATGAATGAATGTTTCATCTCGAAAGGACTTCGTCAATTAACCTCGTTCGATAAACTAGGTGAAAGAGCTGTTATCGAAACTTGACGTTGACTACTGGTGGATGAATTTCTGTTGCCCCTCAGAAATTATAATAAGATTTGTATACCCTCACCTATAGTGACGGTGGTATGTTTTATTTGATACGAAAAATAGTTAAAGGACACAAGTTAGACCCGAGAAGCATCCCGTACCTTATTCATGGGGTGTAAAGGGTAATTAATATTTTTTTTTAGTTAGACCCCAAGTATCTTAAAGCTAAGTTATTTTCAAGACCTTTAAAAACTTTTAAGCTATGTCCGTCTGGCTAGCAGACTGGTGAGCACCTTAACTCGAGTAAACCTTCAGTGATCCTCGTAAATAAGCAGAAAACCCGCCACCTTTCTGGTACCTCTTATAAAAAATTACCGTTTTTTTTAGAAAATTAATATTTCTCTCTAAACATCCACACAGAAAACTGCAGGATATTTGAATTTCGTCGGTTTAAAACTATTTTTTATTAGACTAAACCTCAGAAAACTGAAATAATTATCTCTAAAACGATTTCTACCAGAATTTTGGGAAAAGGGACATAGGCTATTGGCATTCATCATTCAGTCCATCTGACCCAAGTATGTATTATCATTATTTGCGGGTTATGGGACAATTTTGAGAAATTGCTTACAAGTCAACTTTGGAGGGAGTTCAAGGGTTTAAATCTTTGATAGTAAAAATTTTCCGGAAAATTTCACCATGAGAACAGAAGTTTATTTTTTTCCACCAAACTTCAAACCACCCTAAAAAATTTTAACATAGTGGAGCAAAATGGCTATCATTTGATATTGGTCGTTAACTCCTGAGACAATGAACCTCAAATTGTTGCAAAGTGTAATCAGCAACTTCTCACACATACTACACCGTAGATCGGCATAGCAAAGCCCATGGGCGAGAGAGCCACACATGCATTCTCCCACACATTGAATGAAAACAATCAAATGCATTCAGTCTCGCTTGAACATTCATCGATGGGGCTGTATCGACGGATGTTTGCTTGCAAGACACTAAAAGAAAATGTAGAATGAAAATTGGGAATTCAATTTTTTTATGACGAACATTTTTTCGGTAAAAATGAATTTTAATGTAAATGTGTGTTGCCACTCGCACGCGATTATATTTTTTTAAATTATTTTCTGGCTTTCTATATTAAAAATAGGTTGATAGTTATAAAAAAAAACTGTGCAACAATTTCTTTCACTACATTTTGAAACGGAGGAGAGCAACTCACCAACACCTACACAAGTGCAGCCGACCACTGCATTACACCCACAGAGTCATATTAACGATTTCTTGCTAATTGAAATATCGACACTCTCTTAGTGTCCAATCCCATTCTTCAAAGAACTCTATTCTATGTCGCTGTGATCGAACTATAGTTTATGTTGCTGTTTCTTATACTTAGACATTATGGAGAGAACTTTAACAATGAGCATTAAGCATTTAATGGTTTTCGGCATATCTAGAAGAACTTGTTCAAAAAACAAATGCTGAGATTCGTCGTTAAAACGTAGGTCCCGTTGTTTAAATCAAAATGTTAAAGCTATAAATATATAACGAGAAGCTCTCCCGTATTTAAATCATTGGAATATATAATATTTCTCCTATATGGCTGTGAGTAAAGTAAATTATGTAAAAAGATCTTCAAACTACATATGAACTCCTTTGAATGAGAATATACCTGCATGAGCTACATAACCCATTAGCCCATAACTCAACGTAAGTTATTAATTTAACAATTTAAAATAATTTGTACCATATACACATACATTCATATATCAGCAAGTGACCAATAGTGTCATTAAGAGTTTTGTTCAACAATTACTTGAAATGTGACGACAAAGTTTTAATAACTTCCTTCAATCAACGATGTAATAAAATATATCCCATTTGCCACGTTTCTCCATTTGTATTATAAAGGCTATGTGAGTATATCAGCACTAACACACACACACACACACAATCATCTCCATTTCTCATTAACCGCACACATGAATCGATTTATTTATTCATCCATCAAATTTTCAATTTATAAAAGAGCTCACATCGCACTTTGTGCGTTCAATCAACCATCGGTTTGCCAGCCAGACCACCCACCCAGCCATCAATCCCATTCAGGCAACCCAACCCAATCATCCATCTTGGTGTCCTTTAATCATTCCGTCATTTGCTCATCCTTTGAAGCTATGAATTGTATATCGTATGCGTATGTGCAATGTTTAAATGTACAAATGTACATTTTTGCTTTGTAGCAGCTATGCATTTATTTATTCGATTTCATCATTTTTCGATTAAATTTATGTTTCCAATAGCAATTTAATCATTCGCTCTCTGCCCGTCTGAGGCAGTCCTTTGATGCCATATCATCACAGTTCGTGTAGATGCGTTTTTGTTTTTGTTTCCAATTTCGTTACGTTAGTTACTGTCTGTCGGTCTGTCTGTCTCTCTGTGTGTGGATGCCAATGATGCTCTGTGGTTAAGCTGAGAATTTTATCATATGGCTGCTGCCTATTGCCGCGTAACTGTATCCTGGCATCCACTGAAATTAGGGTGCGAGTGTGTGTTCGTGTGTGTTAGAGCGAGTGTATAACATGTGCGTTAGTTTGCGGATTAAAACGAGTAAATTAGTTTCTTTTTCGTGTAATCTCGTTTTATTTCTATACCAAGAGCTCCACACTCAATGCATTAGTTGGGTGGCGCAAGTTTTTGCACGAAAATACATATGAATGTTGCGAGTTAGATATGAAGGGAATGTGAATAGTTGGTGTTTAAAACGAAAGCGAGTAGTAGGACCCCACTTTAATATGAAAAAAATAGGGGTTTTAATATGATTTGATATTACCGCCGAAACTTTCAGGTACCTCATATTTATATTTTCTTCATAACATCCAATCGATATACGACAGGATATTTGGATTTCGTCAGATGTATCACCCTGTAATATTTGGCAAAACCTCAGAAACCCAAAACATTCGCCACACCCCTTCAAGTACTTACTTACTTAATTTTCCTTTACACCCCATGAATGAGGTATGGGCTGCTTCTCGCTTTCTATTTTAGATTCACAACAAACTGCACCTACTTGTTTATCGACGAATGCGAACATCACTGTTTGAGAAGCTTTTACTAGACATGCCGATTATTTCGACACTTTTACTGCGAAGTTGCTGTCGACAACATTGAGGGGGCCGGAAATGAATGAAAAATAAAGATGACTGAAGACGGAATCGAACCCGTGATCTCCTGCATGGTAGTCGCGTGTTCTAACCATTGTGCCACGGCCGGTACCTAGTATCTCCCATAAAACTGACCGAATTTACCCTTATAGTTTTAAATGCATACCTTTTTGCATGTCAACTGAATTGTGTAAAATTTTGCTCATGGTTCTTCATCTTAATTGGCAGCTGCAACAGTAAATCATCTATTAGACACCGCACGTTGAAGAGAATTCCAAAAGCTTCGATCTTTTGCGTTCCGTAGATAGTTCGTCACACCAAGTGTAGATAACAGCTCTTTTACATGGTCCATCCATTGAAGTTTTGGTCGCCCCCTCCGAGTTTATTGACGAAAACCATTCGAGCTGGAACGTTGTCATCCTTTCGTACAACGGGTCCAAGCTAGCGCATTCGGTCTATTTCAACGACTACGTCCATATCGTTGTACAGCTCATACAGCTCGTGGTTCATTCGACGACGATACTCGCCGTTAACGATGATGGGTCCAAATATTTTGCGAAGTGCTTTTCTCTCGAAGACACCCAGAATAGATTGATCTGCTTGTATTATTACCCAGGATTCTGCGTTGTAAAGCAAGACAGGTGATCAGAGTCTAGTTCTGATCTTTGTTGTTCGAGAGAGCGCTTTGTCATTAAATCGCTTGCTTAGCGTATAGTAACAGCGGTTTGCGATCAATACTAGTCTTTTGATTTCCAGTCTAACATTATAATTTTTGTTTATGGCGAATCTAAGGTAGACAAAATCATTTACCACTTCAAATAGTATAGTTGTCAACCACGCAGCGTCCCAGAAGAGTGGATTATATGTTCGTTGAAACAAATAACTATATGTCCTCATTTATCATTTGACCCACTTCCGACAACTGCTTCTCAATGCTCGAAAAGGCTGCAGTACCATCCCGCAATCCACGGCCAATGGTATCTATATTATTGACATACGCGATCAGCATGTGACTTTTGTTGAAGATGCTAAGATTCCTATTTACTGCAGTGTTCCGAATCTAAAGCTTCGCTTGGTAGAAAATGGCTCTGTCAGATTTTTGCCAATTTTCACTGAAGATGTTCTTCTCAGTCTGTGTCATTCAGCAAAGACGTATCAGCTTCACGGGGATACCAAACTCGCACATATCTTCTGACAATTTCTGTCGTATCGGACTATCATATGCATCGTTGGTTTCGATCTCCATTTCTAGGGTGTTCTCTAGGATTGGTCGTAGTGAGAATATCTGTTTGGTCTAAGATTTACCAACTCTAAAGCCACACAAATGACACGACCTTGTATGCGATGGCTAAAAGACCAATACCGCAATAATTGGCACACTTCGATCGCCTTTCTTAACCACAGGACATATATTCCAATCATCGGGCTTGCATTCCTTGAGCCTAGTTGTATTTATGAGCTGGTGCATGCATGTTGCCAGCTTATCGCCGCCTGCTTTAAAAAGCTCTGCCCATCCATCATCTCCTTTGTTATTTTTAAGCCTTGCGATTGCCGTGCTGATCTCGTTTTGGCTCGGAGGTGGACAATCTACTCCATCGTCTACGATTGGTGTCATTTCGTCACTTATGCTGCCTTCGGGAACCAGTAGAGATTAAAAGTGTCCGTGACCAGATTTCCGTCTCTGTTCTTACAGGTGGGGATCCCTGTTCCAAAACCTTTTGGCAGACCTTTCGGTCTTCAGCTCGATACCGGTAGTTTTCGATATCCTGGCTCTCCTTTTTCTTCCACAGACGCTGAACAGGCGTTTCATCTTACCCTCTTCTCATTATAACGCTCCGTCACTGCACCCGTTACAATAGGCTGCAGTTTTGCCCTGTATGTGCGTCCTTTTCTTCAGACATTTCCCGACATTCCTCATCGCACCAGGGCTTGTCTGAGCGTGGTTTTTCATAAGCTGATAGTGGTCATAGAATTCGCAATTAGCTGCCATTGAGTGTCGGGAATATCAGAATTAATTGGTAGGAGTAGGCATTGGCTATCTCGGTGGTATGCAGCTTTGTGATATCTAGCTTCCTTTGCGTTTGGTTACTAGCGTTTTTAACACTGCTGCTTAATCGGGTGCGTACCTCAGCTGCAATCGAGTCAATATTTGCACCGCGCACCACACGCACATCCATAACGCTTGAGCCATGCCTTCCATCAATTACCACGTGATCAAACTGATTTCTTGTATTTTGAACGGGACATGTTCTGGTTGCCTTGTGGATATCTTTATGCGGGAATATATTTCCACTCACTTCCATGTTTCTTGCCGACGCAAAGCTAACTAGTCTGCATCTGTTATCGTTGCTTTGAACACCATCGAGGCGACCGCCGATTAAAGAAATGTAAATAATTGAGAAAGGCATCATATCCTGGTCCACTGCATGTTAGTCACGTGTTCAAAATAACATGCCACGATCGGCCCCTATAACGTCCATTAGTCCCTACATACATAAGCACCTCCACTTCCAATGTATTCGATTACTTTACACTGTAACCTAATACAAACAACATCCCTATGGCGAACAACTTCCGCAATCATTTATTACTTTTCGGTTTTATGCATTACTAATGCTGCAGGACAGACGGAAGGAAGGATGAACATTTGTAGCAATGGTGTTGGCATTGGCGTTGGCGATAACGAAACATTCACCGAACATACTTACATATATATGAAAATGTTGTTGCTGTTGTTGTCGTATCACAAATTACCGTAATCGTTTATATTGATTGGAATTATTTGTTGTTGTGCCAGCTTATTGCCATATTTTATATATTTTGTTACTGTGGCACAGCGTTAAGCGTTAATCGCTTCTCTCTGGCAACATACGCACAGCACAGCATTTGTTGTATGAGTTGATAATCAAGGGTTGCACAGCTCCTTATTTTTATGCTATGGAACTAATTTTATTCATTCATGTACGAGTTCGGCATAAATGCGGCGGCGGCGTCGCACATTTCATGTGCAGCATAAAATCCGGCGTGTAATTAAAAAATATGTTGCATTTGTATGTGTGTGTGTCTCTTTTTTGTGATCATTCACATTTGAATTAAAGCATAAGGCGTTTATATTGTCAGTAGTATATCTTCAAATGGTCTGCGGTTTTATGTCTGTTCGTTTATTACGGCACAAATTGGATTCGTTACAAAATTTACTATACTTTTCATGAATTTTACGCAGTAATGAAGATTTTGTATCTCTTTGATTACATTTGTTTTGGGAGGGGGAAGGCAGTGTAAGGAAGGGTTGGGATGTGCTAATCCTTTAGATGAGTACGAATAAGTAATTTCAGTTGGCAAAAAAAAAGGAGTTTGTGTCCTTCTGATTGAAAATTCAAGCCATCAGCGAGCTACTATGTTATTGCGAACAGAGCCTCTGTGTTGAGCTTCAGTAACTTCTTTTACCTACTTCCTAAAACGTATCGGTATGAGCATGCCGTTTAGGTTACTTAACATAGCGCCTTCTTACATTTGCTACCATTGCCCGGGAAATACTAGATCTCTCGGACGTTGTGAGCTGCTGGGAACCTCCTAAGACAGCTTATGGGTTTTCTCTTGAATTAATTTTCATTGGTAAGAGGAAGATGCTCTTGGTTCAGCTGTAAAAAAATTCAAAGTCTACACAACAACACTTCCGATGACGGATTCAGACTGGTTAGTTTAGCGTTGGCACTAACCATGGTTGTGAGTGGAACCAGATTCCCTCATAAAAGTATCCACAAGGCCACCTGGATATCTTCCGATCAAAATACAAGAAATGAGATTGATCAGGTGGTTATTGATGGAAGGCATATCTCAAGCGTTATGGACGAGCGTGTGATGCACGGTGCAAATATTGACACGTTTAAATAGTGCTAAAAAAGATCGTAATCAAACGCAAAGGAAGCTAGACATCACAAAGTTGCATACCATAGAGATAGCTGATGCCCACTCTAACCAACTCTTTAAATTATTTCAAACAAACCCCCTTGTTCTGATGTTACCGACACACAGTAGCAGGATGTTGTAAATTCTATGACCACTGCCGCAACGACCGTACTGGGTTATAAAAAACCACGCTCAGATAAGCCCTGGTATAATGAAGAAAGCCGTGAAATGTCTGAGGAAAAGGATGCTGCATACAAGGTAATACTGCAGCCAATGTCGACGCGTGCGGTGCCAGAGAGTCAGAGCTGTAAACTCAAGTACAAGTAATCATTACCTACCATATTCGAAAGTATTTAAAAGTTAACTACAATTCTAATTACATGAGGAATTGGAAATGAAACTAAAAGTCTCAACTACACAGGTAATTGTACTTGAAAGTAATGATTCCTAATTACTTTTCAATTAGCTCAATTACTTTTTAATTACAATTGGGAGGAATTGGAAGGAATTAAGAGGAATTGCTGCAATTTGGAAAGGTATCAGCTGTCATCAAATAACATGTGAAGTGTATGAAAACATAGCAGTGTGACGTCACAAAGAGAAAAGGAGAGTGGGAGCAATATATTTTAACATAACGGACCTTTCCAAATTGCAGCAATTCCTCTTAATTCCTTCCAATTCCTCCCAATTCCGTCAATTCCTTTCAATTCCTTGTAATTAAAAAGTAATTGAGCTAATTGAAAAGTAATTAGGAATCATTACTTTCAAGTACAATTACCTGTGTATTTGAGACTTTTAGTTTCAATTCCAATTCCTCATGTAATTAGAATTGTAGTTAACTTTCAATTCCTTTTTAGATGTACTTGTATTTGTAATTGAGCAGTAATGAGTACAAATTGTAATGATTAGTTTACAGCTCTGCAGAGAGTTATGTTGGGGAGAGGAGGGAGATGAAAACCGCTTCCTGATCAGGAGGAAAAACCGTCTGTGGAAGAAACGAGAGAGCCAGGATATCGAAAATTACAGGGACAAAGGTGAAGCCTGAAAGTTCTACCAAAAAGGTGAAAAAGGTTTTGGAACAGGGATCCCCACCTATAAGAACAGAGACGAACATCTGGTCACAGACACTCAAAGTGTGCTGCAAATATGGAGAGAACACTTTCGATCTCTAGTCGTTCCCGAAGGCATCGGAGTTGATTGTCCACCACCGAGCCAAAACGAGATCAGCACGGCGATCACAAGGCTTACAAATTATATAGCTGCGGGAGTCGATGAACTGCCGGCAGAGCTTTTTTAAGCCGGCGGCGATGATGAAATGGCAACATGCATGCACCTGCTCAAAAACACGATTTGGATCAAGGAATGCATGCTCAATGATTGGAATCTGTGGTGGTGTGTCCTATGCTTAAGAAAGGCGATCCAAGTGGGTGTAAAAACTATCGCGGGATCAGTTTTTTATCCATTGCATACAAGGTCCTGTCTAGTGTTTTATGTGAAAGAGTTAAGCCTATCCAAGCGAACCTGATTGGGCCTTATCAGTGTGGCTTTAGACCTGGTAAATCCACGAACGATCAGATATTCACACTATGACAAATGCTGAAGAAGACCTAAGAAATGCAGATCGACCATCCTACCAAATGTTCATCGACTACAAAGCAGCATTCGCTGAGTTTGGTATCCTCGCGAAGCTAATACGTCTTTGCGGGATGACACTGACTGACACGAAGTCTTCAGTGAAAAATCTGACTGAGCCATTTTCCACCAAGCGAGGCGTTAGACAAGGCGACAGTTTGTCTTGCGATCTCTTCAACATCGTAATGGAGATGGTCATGCGGAAGGCTACAGTAAGCAGGTACCATCTTCAACAAAAGTCACATGTTGCTCCCGTATGCCGATGAAATAAATATAAATTGAATATTCGAGCATTGAAAAGCAGTCGGCGGAAGTGGGCCTGGTGATAAATGAGGACAAAGCTAAATTATTTTATTTCAACGAACAAAGAGTCCACTCGTCTGGGATGCTGCGTGAACGTTGACAATTATAACTTTGAAGTGGTAGATGATGTTGTCTACCTTGGCTACGCTAAAAAGAAAAATAATAATGTCAGAAGACTAGTATTGATCGCAAACTTTTGCTACTAGGTGCTAAGAAAGCTATTTAATGACAAAGCGCCTTCTCGAAGAACAAAGATCCAACTCTACCAAACTCTGATCTTATCTGTCTTTTTCTACAGAGCAGAATCCTGGGTAATGACATAAGCGGATCAATCTATTCTGGGAGTTGCAAAATATTTGGACACATTTTCGTTAACGGCGAGAATCGTCGTTGAATGAACCACGAGCTGTATGAGGTGTACAACGATATCGACGTAGTCAAGCGCGTTGAAATAGACCGAATGCGCTGGCTTGGACACGTTGTACGAATGGATAAAATTGTTCTAGCTCGAATGGTTTTCGTCAATAAACTCGATGGACGGCTCAGGAGAGGGCGACCAAAACTTCGTTGGATGGACTAGGTGAAAGAGATGGTAACTAAGCTTGGTCTGACGAACTATCTACGCAAAAGACTGAAGCGCTTGGAATTTTTTTTTTGTGCGGCTACTGATAGATAAATTTCTGTTGCTGCTGCCAATTAAGACGAAGAAGAATTTAGCTTTTGATCAAAAACAACTTAGTACTTGGCTTTACTGAGAGTGTCAGTTCCACACCATTCAGTTTCGGTTAAGAGAAACGTGTTAAGAGAATCAGGTCTTGTCTCACCGCTTAGTTTATGATTTAAAGGTTTTTATAAGACTGGATGATTTCTCAATAATTTGATAGTATATTTTAACTGCTCTTTCTATAGCATCCTGCGGTTCACTATAGTGATCATAAATTAGTCTGAAATATAATATTTTTTTTTTTTCAGAAATGCCCGACGTTGGCCCCTTATGATAGACCCCCAAGGTCAGGCCAATAAATGGATTAAAAACCTTGAAAAGAGCAACAAACTATGCGTTATACGTCTGAATCAACCTGACTACACCCGAGTATTGGAGAATGCAATACAATTCGGATTGCCAGTGCTACTCGAGAACATCGGTGAAGAATTGGATCCATTGCTAGAATCTATATTACTGAAGCAACTGTTTAAACAAGGTGGAGCTTTATGCATCAAATTGGGTGACTCCGTTATAGAATATAATCATAATTTCAAGTAAGGCAACAATATTAATCATTACCGTACTTGATGAACCATTACATTCCACCTCTTCAGATTCTATATGACCACCAAACTGAGAAACCCTCATTATCTGCCTGAAGTGGCTGTCAAAGTAACATTGTTGAATTTTATGATTACCACTCAAGGTTTGCAAGATCAGCTGCTGGGCATTACAGTGGCTCGAGAGAGACCTGACTTGGAGGCAGAAAAGAATACATTGATTGTTCAAGGAGCAGAGAATAAACGTATGTTAAAGGAAACGGAAGATCAGATATTAGAAGTTTTATCGACGGC
Source organism: Muscina levida (assembly GCA_964034835.1). Classification (NCBI taxonomy): domain Eukaryota; kingdom Metazoa; phylum Arthropoda; class Insecta; order Diptera; family Muscidae; genus Muscina; species Muscina levida. Next base: position 151,851,446 of record OZ035881.1, read on the forward strand.
AGAGAATATACTAGAAGATGAGACTGCAGTACAAGTGCTAAGTTCCGCCAAAGCATTGGCCAATGACATACAGGAGAAACAGGTGGTGACCGAAGCAACAGAGAAACAAATTGATACGGCACGTTTAAGTTATGTGCCAATAGCAGAACATTCGACCATATTGTTTTTTACTATAGGTAAGTAACTTTTATTTAAAATTTGTGTTATTGTTGTAAGACTATCTAAAATACCTTGACAATTCACTTAAATTCTATTACATGTTACATACAAACACACAATGTTCATTGTTGCCCCTTTTGTTGGTTTTAATTAAATTGAACTAGAATTCAACTTGCTCTCTTGCTTTCATGCTAGTGTGTATGTATGTATGTTTGATCTTACCTCAACACAATCTCATTCACAGTTAACATGGAATTCAAAAACCAATATCCGGATTTTCAAGTAAAAGCTCTTTGTTTTGTTTTGCCGACAGTTTAACTCTGTGGATGATAACAGCCGGTGTAGTAACCACTTCTGCGATTGCCTTAAGTCAATTGCATGCTGCTGTGTCATAGGTCTTTGTCTAAGTGTTTATAGTTTTTAATTTCCGGTACATGCTGGTCATGATAGGTGAGCCTCGAGATGTTTTCCATTTTCCAAAGATGTTTTCTCACAGTGTGTGGCATTTTAAAAAAGAACAAAAATAACAACAATATACAACATGTGGATAAGGTAACACATGAATACAATAGATAAACCTGCGAAAGAAGAATGTGTGTGTGTATTTATGAAACATGATAAAAGAAACAACGTATGAAAGGTTGCTTTATCCAAAGAGGAAAAGGACAAAATTTGGAATTTAAGTTTTAAATTGCCAAACCATAATTGAATATTTGAATAGCTCCATCAGTACTTATTTAATTTCTTAAACTGGCAACGCAATTCGAAGATTTTCGAGATGGAGCTGACCTAGCCAACGCAACCGTTGCAGCACCTTAATGCGTTTGACCTCGTCAATGTTAGTGTACAGCTCGTACAGCTCATGATTCACTCGACGTCGATAATCTCCGTTGACGATGAAGGGCCTACATATTTTTCTCTCGAATACTGCCAGAACCGATTTATTCGCTTGTGTCATAACCCAGGATTCTGAACCATACATCAAGGTAGGTAGAACCAGTTTCTGGTATAGCTGAATTGTTGTTCGTCAAGAAAGGGCTCTGTCATTAAATCGCTTGCTTAGTCCGTAGCCTGCACCTCGAAATTATTGCTGTTAACGTTCACGCAGTTTCCTTAACGAGTAGATTCTTTGTTCATTGAAACTAATAACTTCATTTTGTCCTCGTTCACCATTACACCCATTTTCGCTGATTTCTACTGTATACTTGAGAAGGCTGCAGTCACATCCGGAAGTTTTCGTGTTTACTGCAGCTTTCCTCATTATCATCTTCATCACTATGTTGAAGAGGTCACACGATAGGTCGTCGCCTTGTTTTAGGCTTCGGCTGGTATAGAATGGCTCCGTTAGGTCCTTGCATATCTTCACTGAAGACTTCGTGTCGGTCAGTGTCATTCCTCATAAGCGCATCAGCTTCGCTGGAATACTAAACTCAGCTATGGCTGCTTCCAACATCATGCCGTATCGGGATGTTAAAAGCAGCTTCATAGTCAACGAAAAGATGGTACGTATCGATCTGTTTCTCTTGGGTCTTTTCCAGAATTTACCGAAATGTTAATATCTGGTCAGTTGTTGATTTTTCAGGTCTAAAGCCACACTGATAAGGCCCGATCAGGTTTGATAACACTGGCTTTAGTCTTTCACATAGCACACTTGACAGGACCCTGTATACGCGATGGGTAAAAGGCTGATACGGCGGTAGTAGGAGCACACACTTGGATCACCTTTTTCAGCACAGGACAAAATACGCTTAGATTCCAATCATAGGGCATGCACTCGTTAAGCCAAACCGTGCGTAGGAGTTGTTGCATGCTCATTATCAGCTCCTCGCCACCGGACTTCACGATCTCTGCCGGAATTCCGACGGCACCGGCTGCTTTATTATTTTTCAGCCGCGATATAGGTCTTCTTACCTTGGCTTGACTTGGTGGTGGGCAATCTAAGCCGTCGTCGACAATTGGCGTGATACCTTCTCATGCGCTGCCTTCTGGAATCAGCAGTTGCTGGAAGTGTTCTCTCCATATATGTGGCACGCTCTACGTATCTGTAACCAGATTTCCATCCATGTCCTTACAGTAGGAAAGCCCATTACTGTAGCCTTTCGCTTTTACTTTCTGTTTACATTTTCGGGCCTCACCTCAATCCCTGTATTGCTCAATATCCTCGTTCCCCCTTTGCTTCATCTGACGTTTTTTTCGCATAAATAGCTGTCCCGTCTGTTTTACTGTCTCCTTGTGCCGTTCCCTAACAGCCGGGGGTACCAATAGGCTGTAGCGTTGCCCTATAAGCGGCATCCTGTTCCTCAGACGCTATGCGACATTCATCATCGTACCAGGATTCGTCTGAGCGCCGTTTTTCATATCTTTGCACGGTTGTTGTGTTGGAATCTGGTCTCACTCACTTCCATATTCCTTCCCGCTGCAAAGCTAACCAGCCTAAACCCGTTGTCTGACGTGTCGGTATGAAGGTTGAATTTGCCGATCGATGGACCATGAACATCTTCCCTTCCTATTTTTGCATTAAAGTCACCCAAAATAATTTTAATGTCGTGGCCACGGCAGCGGTCGTATGTTTCCTCTAGGCACTCGTATAAAGCATCTTTAATCTCATCGTCTTTATCTTCCGTCGGGGCATGAGCACAAATCAGCGTGATGTAGAAATATTTCGCCTTGAGGCGGAATATCCTTTAACCATGGTCCTTATTAGGCTTGCGGGGGTCGTCAACAATTGGGAGGGGTTCGGTTTGTTACTTTTTTCTCTCTCGTGTTTATATAGCCAGTAAAGGACCTGAAGGCGGGTGGCTAGCCCAACCATTAGGGTTCGTCGCTCACTACCTGTCGCTATTCATGATAAAAAAATATCACGAACACCGATGCCCAGGTGCCACCACGAAGAAGGTTGTGAATCGGTTTGAGATGCAAGATTCACTTTACATCCCCAACGGCACCCCAAGATAGCGTTGGGTGTATTAATATTTTTACTCGATTTATAAAGTGGGAGGAATGCTAAATTTGCATTCGAGATAACAGTAGGGGCTTGGCTGGACTTCCAATATGTTCTCTAAAACTTTACTCAGTTATTGATTTACTAAAAATAGAATTTGGGCAAGATTGCGTTGGGTGTATTAACATTATGAGTTAAAGTGGGCGGAATGTTAAATTTGCATGAGAGGTAACAGAAGAGGCGTGGTCGTGTAGCCCGTATGTATGTAATCTCGTATGTAGTTTTGGGAAAATATTAACCCAGGCAAAGTTTGGTTACGTCTTTCGAATGTTATCAGGTAACCAGCCGGACAGGCGTCACGAATCGCATTTTGTTCAAAAAAAACCTAAAGTCTAAAGTGACTCCGTCTATGTGTTACACTTTTGGGTTGTATTAAATGGAATATACCGTACTAAGCGTAGGGTGAGAGTATAATAAGAAATTATTATGAATAAGAATTGATTTAAATATATACGGATTTCAATTTAACCGTAAGCCAAGATTTTGATGGTGTTATGGTAATTTGGTATACAGATTCATGTTCTTAGCGACTAGACCTACAACAAGCACTAGTTCAGATTGGCAGTGTCACGGTGTAATTAAAACCAAACTGTCGTCCAATAGTTAAATGGTACCAGATGTCAATTAATTGACTTAACTAATAAATTAAAATACAATCGATAACAATTAGACTGGGCTTACTTAAAGTTGAAATCTGCACTTCACATTTCTCTTTATATATATATTCTTTTTTCAGCTTTTCATTAAAATATTTAAATTGAAATTCAACATTAACCACACGTTGCATTGCACAGTAATTCCAATTAAATCTCGTTACAATTTCAGCCATTCAATTTCGCGCACAGAATTTCATTTTGTGAAATGTCTGCGGTTATTCCTCTGCTATTGCCCAGCCCTCTTTTGGGCTTCCGTTTGCGTGTCATTCACAATTTAACAAATCCTTTCAATATCTGTGTCCATTTAGTCCGTTCATACGACGCGTCATGCATTCATTCCAATAGGATTTAACGTAGCCGAATGTCGAGTATGCATCTAGTCGAGTGCTGCTATTCCGCTGTCGTCGTCGCCATCGTCGTCCTGACTATGTATTATCATTCTAATTTAATACAAAAAAAATCTCATTAATTTTCATTACAGTTGAATTGGCCAACATCGATCCGATGTATCAATACAGCTTGGCCTGGTTTGTGGGTTTGTACACCGCATCCATAGACAACACGGAAAAAGTCGATGATATAATCGAGCGCTTAAAGGATCTGCGTGCACATTTCACGTACAGTCTGTACGTGAATATTTGTCGGAGTTTATTTGAAAGGGTGAGTAGAAAAAGTTTTTTTTTTTTTTAAATCATAGTAGTGCTAAGACGAACTTAGAGTGAGGTATTTAAAGATTTTTGAAGATATCTAGCCACGATATATAAATAAGTCTAAAGACTTGATTACAATATTGAAAACTGTGATTTGGTTGTGTTTTTGTATTCTTTTGCAATCGTTTGTATTCTCCTATTTCAGGTTACCAACTATTGGTTTAACTTAATATATCGACGTTGGTTGTAGTGTTTTCAGCTTTCTAATTACAAATGCAAATATTTTGTAACTTTGTAATTTGAAGGTATTATGGTTGGCAACTGCCCCTTTTCGCGTTCGTTGCTCTCTATGCGTATTTGATGCTAATTAAGTTTATTAACAATGGGATTGCATTTAAATTGAAAGGGCCAAAGTTTGTTGGTGTTGAATTTTAAATTTACAATTATGTTAATTTTATGTTGTCGACGTTACATTCCTTGGGAGCAAATGCGTTGAAAGTTTAAAAAAAACATCTTAGTTGGAATGTTAATGAATTTATAAAGATCTTATGGTGAACATGCTGTACTTTAAATTGTTAGTGCTTGGGGTGTGGTAGCCAATACGGATTGTAACGTGACGAAAGTCGTCCGTACATACATGCATCCTACATATACAGTTCTGGCGCTAACTACGTTATTATGACCCTTAGCCTCTAACCACCAATAACATAGTACAGTACATGATTTTGGGACCCAATTCTGCATCATTCGTTTCGTCAAGTTACATGCCATAATAATTTAATATCGATTTGAAGTTAGTTAGTATTGTATAGGGGAATTTGTCACGTTTTAGGCTTGGGAATTGTGTATATTGTGTAATATACTTACCTTTCATTTACTCTTGAATATCACCAACCAACCCAATCTGCATACACTGTTTCAATTACTTCAAGGGAAAACAGCAAAACCAGCGATCACACGACCGCCGCAAACGACGCGTTCGGCAATGCACGCGACTGCTATCAACGACACATTCATCAATCGCCACGAACGGCGAATAATCGCGACGACCAACATCCACCTAAACACATACAAGAAACGACATCACAAGGGAAAGTGTTCATTGATGCAGTGTGAATTATATAGCAATTCTCATTTCATCGAGAGCTCCACTTACGTAAATAAGTTGAATAAACATTTGTTAGTTTAACCCAAATTCCATTCGTTTAACTCGACTACGGTCGGTTAAATCGGACTTCGGTCTGTTGAATCGGACTTCGGTCTGTTAAATCGGACTGTGGTCTGTTAAATTGGATTTCGATCTGTTAATTGGGACTTCGGTCTGTTCAACCGCACTTTGGTCTGTAGAATCGCACTTCGGCCTGTTAGATCGGACTTTGGTATGTTACATCGGATTTCGGCCTGTTTAATCGGACTTCGGTCTGTTGAATCGCACTTCGGCCTGTTAGATCGGACTTTGGTCTGTTACATCGGATTTCGGTCTATTGAATCGGACTTCAGTCTGTTGAATCGGACTTCTGTCTGTTAAATCGGACTTCGGTCTATTGAATCGGACTTCGGTCTGTTGAATCGTACTTTGGTCTGTAGAATCGCACTTCGGCCTGTTAGATCGGACTTTGGTATGTTACATCGGATTTCGGTCTGTTTAATCGGACTTCGGTCTGTTGAATCGGACTTTGGTCTGTTACATCGGATTTCGGTCTGTTGAATCGGACTTGGTCTGTTGAATCGGACTTTGTTCTGTTGAATCGCACTTCGGCCTGTTAGATCGGACTTTGGTCTGTTACATCGGATTTCGGTCTGTTTAATCAGACTTCTGTCTTTTGAATCGGACTTCGGTCAGTTAAATCGGATTTCGGTCTGTTGAATCGCACTTGGGTCTATTGAAATGGACTTCGGTCTTTTGAACCAACTTTTGTTTTTTAAACCCAAATTCCATTGGTTTAACTCGACCACGGTCTGTTAAATCGGACTTCGGCCTGTTAGATCGGACTTTTGTATGTTACATCGGATTTCGGTATGTTGAATCGGACTTTGGTCTGTTACATCGGATTTCGGTCTGTTGAATCGGACTTGGTCTGTTGAATCGGACTTCGGTCTGTTGAATCGCACTTCGGCCTGTTAGATCGGACTTTGGTCTGTTACATCGGATTTCGGTCTGTTGAATCGGACTTGGTCTGTTGAATCGGACTTCGTTCTGTTGAATCGCACTTCGGCCTGTTAGATCGGACTGTTTAATCAGACTTCTGTCTTTTGAATCGGACTTCGGTCAGTTAAATCGGATTTCGGTCTGTTGAATCGGACTTGGGTCTGTTGAAATGGACTACGGTCTTTTGAACCAACTTTTGTTGGTTAAACCAAAATTCAATTGGTTTAACTCGACCACGGTCTGTTAAATCGGACTTGGGTCTGTTGAATCGGACTTGGGTCTTTTGACACGGCTTTCGGTCTGTTGAACCAACTTTTGTTGGTTAAACCCAAATTCCATTGGTTAAACTCGACCACGGTCTGTTGAGTCGGACTTCGGTCTGTTAAATTGGACTTCGGTCTGTTGCACCGCACTTCGGTCTGTTAAATCGCTCTTCAATGTGTTGAACCGAACTTCGGTTTGTTGAATCGGACTTCGGTTTGTTGAATCGGACTTTGGTCTGTTGAATCGGACTTCGGTCTGTTGAATCGGACTCCGGTCTGTTGAATCGGACTTCGGTCAGTTTAATCGGACTCCGGTCTGTTGAATCGGACTTCGGTCTGTTGAATCGCACTTCGGTTTGATAAATCGGACTTCGGTCTGTTGAATCGCACTTCTGTCTGTTACATCGAATTTTGATCCCTTTAATCGGACTTCGGTCTGTTAAATCGGATTTCGGTCTGTTGAATCGGACTTGGGTCTGTTAAATCGGACTTCGGTTTGTTAAATCGGACTTGGGTCTGTTGAATCCGACTTGGGTCTTTTGACACGGCTTTCGGTCTGTTGAACCAACTTTTGTTGGTTAAACCCAAATTCCATTGGTTTAACTCGACCACGGTCTGTTGAGTCGGACTTCGGTCTGTTAAATTGGACTTCGGTCTGTTAAAACGCTCTTCAATGTGTTGAACCGAACATCGGTTTGTTGAATCGGACTTCGGTTTGTTAAATCGGACTTTGGTCTGTTGAATCGGACTCCGGTCTGTTGAATCGGACTCCGGTCTGTTGAATCGGACTTCGGTCAGTTTAATCGGACTCCGGTCTGTTGAATCGCACTTCGGTCTGTTGAATCGCACTTCGGTTTGATAAATCGGACTTCGGTCTGTTGAATCGCACTTCGGTCTGTTACATCGAATTTTGATCCCTTTAATCGGACTTCGGTCTGTTAAATCGGATTTCGGTCTGTTGAATCGGACTTGGGTCTGTTAAATCGGACTTAGGTCAGTTAAATCGGACTTCGGTTCTTTGAATAGGACTTCGGTCAGTCGGCTTCCAAACTGATTTACGACGAAAGCCGAATCATCGAAACTACCACGAGCTGCAGATATCGATTTGCTGAATCAAAACAATTCACCCCCACGATTCCGAGTTGCGAATTCGAAGCTGAATTACCAACAACCCCGAATTGCTAAATATATTCCCGAATTGCTGATATATACCTAGGCCACTGACAAACCCGATTCATCAAGATGACCCAGTATTTCTGATTTATGAGTCATCCACAAAACTCGAATCACCAATTCTCTTCTGAATTGTTGACATAACCCCTAACTACTGACAAACACGAATCATCAATCATAAATTGCTAATATTAACTTGAAACCCCGACAAAACCCGAATCACCAAGCTGGCCACATACTGCTGATATTAATCGTAACCACCGATGAACCCGAATCATCAGTACGCTGCGGAGTTGCTAGTGCGAGCCTAAATTATCGAAAGTACCCGCATTACCACGTTCCTGAATACCGAAACGATCCTGACCTACCTGAACTCTACAGTTTTGGGAGTATAGTATAAGTTTCCGATCACATCAAATCGACCGATTCGTAAAGTTCCTGACTATCTTAAATCGACCCGAGTCCCAAAACCTGCTATTGGAGTCATAGGTCACATCAATACTCGTCGAACGTGTATTAAAAGTTCTGGATCATCAAAAATCGGTCTGGGTACAAATTACCGGACAAGTCAACAACGCTATCACTGAATCCTAATCTTAATTATTTTCGTATCAAAATACTTTATCCAGTAGATTATAAGTTTGAATTACACCATGAATAAACAATAATGTTATTTTGTCCTAGTCAGAGAAAATCGACTGAGTTCTTATTCCGTAAGGGTTTGTAGGTCCTTATGAAAACCCTGGCGACAACTGGACTTATCTCAGCCGATGAGAGAACCACGAAACAGGATGCTGCCTTAAATATATTTCGGCACATCACGTCTATTTGTTAATATAGATTTAAACTAAATTTATAAAAATATACAAATACCTATATAATCTATATTAAGAGTCATAACTATATGTACTCAAGGACGATTTCCTTACCACTATACAAGTTGTGTAGCTCTCTTCACTTGTTCAAATACTAGTACTTTAAATATAAGACAATTATAAAATTTGCATTTTATGAATGAGATGTAATAAATTTTTAATAAGTTGCCTAAAACGTATAATGCATTTTCTGTTCTGTTCTTTTATAATATTAAAATTTTAATTTAGAATTCTATTGTTATTTTTTTTATAAACAATCTCCCTTTTTGTTAAAACTTAATTTGTGTAACGTTATAAAGTTATAAATGAGCACAAATATTTTAATGCCACAAAAACTATGACGATGTATGTACGTGTACATTAGAGTGGGTCGGTCCCAGTATTAAAAAAAAAAGTTGCACTTGTCAGTCCCTAAATTTGAAGATTAGACAACAACGATTCTGGGACACAAGAAAAAAAATTTTTACGCGCACCCTAAAAACGGCCCATTTAGTTTTTTCTGTGCTGTGATGTTATTTGAAGTTCGATCGAGAACAAAAGTACACTGTTGTTTTTGGTTTTACAAAGGCTACATTTCCTCCATATGTCATTTTTGACTCCGACGTCAAATTTGACAAGTGACTGATTCTATCTCGACCATTATAATTGAAGATTAGGAGGAAAAAATTACTGGGGGTCGGTCATCCATTTTACACCTCTAGGGGCGACTCCGCGGCAGTTTCTTGGCTTGATGTGGTTTTTTTTTCTATTTCCCCACCAATTTGACCACGATGCGCGATCTGAAGATATTGTCCGATTTCAATTTTTTTTACCAAAATACTTGTAATATCCATAGTAAGTTTTCCGCACTACTAAAAATTGATCTGAATAACTTGATGGAATTCGAGCCACCTATTATGTATTGGCGGTCGAAATTAACGTGTCTTTCTAATATTCTTAATCATCTTAATATAATTAATTGTGGAATTTTTATGATAAAACTATTTATTTTCACTCGGTTTATAATATACTTAAGTTATATAATCAAATTAATATGATTAATTAATTTATTTAATTTAACTTCTAAGCACATTTGTACATTTTAAAAACGTTTGTAACTTTTTTGTTTATGAATAAAAGTGGGTAATTCAAAAGCAATATATTTACACTTTTTTAAGATCTTTACGTGCGTTATGAATAATCTCCGGAAAATAGGGGTAGAAATCGAGATAGAATCAGTCACTTGTCAAATTTGACGTCGGAGTCAAAAATGACATATGGAGGAAATGTAGCCTTTGTAAAACCAAAAACAACAGTGTACTTTTTTTCTCGATCGGACTTCAAATGACGTCACAGCACAGAAAAAACTAAATGGGCCGTTTTTAGGGTGCGCGTAAAAAATTTTTTTCTTGTGTCCCAGAATCGTTGTTGCCTAATCTTCAAATTTAGGGACTGACAAGTGCAACTTTTTTTTTCGACCCTATCTAGTGTACATGTATGCCAAAACAAAATCACTGGAAAATTCTAATTTAATTTTAAACAAAAAACTTTATTTCAACTACATTAATGAACATTTTATGTTGGCCATTTTGTTGCAAAACTACATTTAGTTGGGATTCATCATGGCGCGTAGCGAAAAATGATTCCATTGTTGATTTCAAAAGTAAACTAAATCACGAAGAGAAGCTGATGACTTTATATAAACAATTATTAATAGTGGCCATTAGGTCATTTACAGGGTTAAACCGCAAGACCAGATGTTGAAGTCTCTTGCGAACTTTGAATTTACATCCAAATTCGTGTCATTCTGCATGGCAGCTGTAAAACATGTCACAGTTCTCTTGGCGTGTGTTACACTGCCCCGTCCATCGTATTTTCTGTATGGCAGTGACGTCATGCTTATATTTGTTGAGAACATCTCGGCGGAGAGTTCGGATATTCCAGAGGCATGTCCTTGAATCATAGTTCCTATAACTTTTGAAAGGTTCGCCAACATATATGCTGTAGACTGATTCATTTATAACTCTATTTTTTAATTTTATATTAAATAGTCTTAATATAATTATTTATCGGAATTTTTTTATAATGCTAACTAATAATCTCTGACATTTTTATTCTAAATATAATTTATTTCAAATTGTGGCTGAGGCTGTTCCTTTGTTTGGTCTATTCGGAAAGTCCAACTTTCGATTACTTGTACCAGCATTGTTACCGGTATTTCGTGATTTGTCTTTGTAATATTTCTAAGTGATTTATATTCATGCAAAATATTGCTAATTTTTCAACTTAGTGCACTTTTACTCATTTAAAGGCTCTCAGTTTTTATGCATGAGCGGTCGAGTGTGAGAACTTTATTTAGTATGCATGCATACATAAAATCCATGTACTGTTTTATTAGTATAATTGTTATGTATCCACGCAACATCATGTTCAAGTTTACCATGAAACATCAGACATATGTTTCAGCAACACACATACATACATGCACACATATAGGCTCCACGAAAAGCCCCCCAATGAAATAACGCCCAAACGAGAAATGAAATATCTCCCAAATTTTTTTCATACAATTTTGGGTGTTATTTCATATGAAATAACTCCCAAATTTTTCGGGTGTTTTTTCATTTATTTTTGGGAATTATTTCATTCGTCATTTGGGGTTTTCAAATTATGAAATAATCTCCAATGACATAACACCCAACAAATTTGTTAAATTCGGGGCTTGTTTCATAGACTGTATAATTTGGGTGTTATTTCATTTTTTATTCGGGGGTTATTTCATTTTTTAAACTGTTGGTTTTTGTGGGGTTATAATTATATAATTATATAAAAATAGGCCTTTTACAAGAAAACTTTTAGCCTGCGAATACATTACAATATCTTTTGAATGTTTACAGATATTTCCATTTGTGTTCATATTGACGGATAGAAAATCAACAATATGCTACGAGCATTTTTTCATTTTGAGAATGATATCTAAAAATGGAAACTTTTTTAAATTTGTAAGAGTTCTTCGGAAGGAGGAATTCAATTAAAGCAGAGAGTTTGATTTGCTTGTGAACAGTGGAGGTGGTTGTGTAAAGGCCAATCGTAAAAGGCAAATTGTCTTCCGAACTGTAAAAATAGAGCAGGGTTACAACGATCTACGATCCACACGATTCATTTCAATAATTTTGCGACTTTGCTGTTGGTCCATATTGACTTCATGAAATTCTTGGTAAAACTGACTGTTTTATGAATTTTGGGCATAATTTCGTTTTTGTTGCTGATGGGGTTTATTTCATTGGGGGTTATTTCATTTTCATTATTGGGTGTTATTTCATATGAAATAACTCCCAAATATTGGGGGTTGTTTCGTTTTCGCTTTGGGGTTTATTTCATTTATTCTTGGATGTTATTTCATTCACTGTTTTTGGGTGTTATTTCCTATTTTTTGGGGTTTATTTCATTGGGGGTTATTTCCTGGGCGTTATTTCATTGGGGGGCTTTTCGTGGAGCCCACATATACACCAAAATACAGGATGCAGAGTCGATTCGCGGAGTCGATGAACAAATGACGAGATATGTTAAGGTTTTGATTCGTTAAATGAAAAATATCGTACAACTCATGACATAACTCGAATTTCAAAACACTAATCTATCAAAAAACTGTACAGAAATTTCCGTCAGGTTAACTGACTGATAAATAACCTCACCCATTGGGTGTATTGATGTTATTACTCGTTTTTTAAAGTGGGCGGAGTGGTATATTAGATCGGAGATACAGAAGGGACCTGGCTAGACTTCCAGTTTTTTCTCTTTAGTTTTATCCGGCTATAGCTTTACGAAATAGAGAATTTAGGCACGTTCACAGTGGGTGTATTGATAATATTTCTCGATTTCTAAAGTGGGCGGAGTGGTACCTGTGTATGGGAGGTATCTAAAGGGACGTGGCCATGTAGCCCATTTGCAATACCGTAAGTAGTATGCAAAGTTTCAAAACAATTGATTGTGTCTTTTGAAAGTTATCGTGCTTTCCAGCCGGCCAGACAGACAGACGGACATAGCATAAACGACTTAAAAAGTCATGAATCGAATTTGGTTCAAAGAAACCTAGGATCTAAAGTGACTACTTCTATGTGTTAAACTTTTGGTGACGTATCAAAAGATACATACCCTCCTACCCGGGCTGTTGAGGAACTGCACAAGGAAGCAGTAAAACAGGCGAGACAGCTATTTAAGCGAACGATGATATAAAGCGATAGAGGTGAGGCCCAAAAATTTCACCAGAAAGTAAAAGCAAAAGGCTACGGGAGCCCACTACCTCCATTAAGGGCAAGGATGGTAATCTGGTTACAGATACGCAGAGTGTGCTGCGTATATGAAGAGAACACCTGCAGCAACTGCTGGTTACAGAAGGCAGCGCAAGTGAATGTATCACCCTAATTGTCGACGACGGCTTAGATTGCCTACCTCCAAGTCAAGCCAAGGTAAAAAGAGCAATACCGCGGCTGGCATAATAATAAAGCAGCCGGTGCCGACGGACGGATAACCAGCATGCACCAGCTCCTACGCACAGTTTGACTTAATGAGTAAATGCCCCATGATTGGAATCCAAGGGTATTATGACCTGTGGACAAAAAAGGGGATCCAACTACCGCGGTGTCAGCCTTTTACCCATCGCATATAAGGTCCTGTAGGGTGTGCTACGTGAACCACTAAAGCCAGTGATAACCAACGTGATTGTGCCTTATCAGTGTGACTTTAGAACAGGTAAATCAACAACTGATCAAATATACACAATTCGGCAAATTCGGGAAAAGAACCAAGACTATGAAGCTGCCTTCGACAGCCCGACATGGCAGAAATTACTCGAAGCCTAAGGCTGAGTTCGGTATTCCAGAGAAGCTGATACGCCTTTGCGAAATGATGCTGACTTACACGAAGTCTTCAGTGAAGATTGGCAAGGGCCTTACGGAGCCATTCTATACCAGACGAGGCCTAAAACAATGCGAGGGCCTATCGTGTGAGCTCTTCAATATAGTGATGGAGATGATAATGAGAACAATTGCGTACTAGCGTACGCTGAGGACGCATATAAGGTCCTGTAGGGTGTGCTACGTGAACCACTAAAGCCAGTGATAACCAACGTGATTGGGCCTTATCAGTGTGACTTTAGACCTGATAAATCAACAACTGATCAAATATTCACACTTCGGCAAATTCGGGAAAAGAACCAAGACTATAAAGCTGCTTTCGACAGCCCGACATTGCAGAAATTACTCGAAGCCTAAGGCTGAGTTCGGTATTCCAGAGAAGCTGATACGCCTTTGCGAAATGATGCTGACTGACACGAAGTCTTCAGTGAAGATTGGCAAGGACCTTACGGCCTTAGGCCATTCTTTACCAGACGAGGCCTAAAACAAGGCGATGGCCTATCGTGTGAGCTCTTCAACATAGTGATGGAGATGATAATGAGAACAGCTGCGTACTCGCGTACGCTGATGACGGTCGAAAACCGCGGGAGGTGACTGCAGCCTTTACAGGTATACAGAAGGAATCAGCGAAAATTGGTCTAACGGTGAACGAGGAAAAAACGAATTTATTAGTTTCAACGAACAAAGAATCTACTCGTTTGGGAAACTGTGTGAACGTTGACAATTATAATTTCGAGGTGGTAGATAATCTTATCTACCAATGCTCCACCATCAACAAAACAAATAATGTTAGCCTCGAAATCCGGAGAAGAATCCTGCTTGCAAATAAATGCTACTACGGACTAAGCAAGCGATTTACTGACAGAACAATCTCTGTCCGAATAAAAATCCAGTTATACCAGATACATGTTCCATCTGTCTTAATGTATGGTTCAGATTCCTGGGCTATGACACAAACGGATGAATCGGTTCTTGCAGTATTCGAGAGAAAAAAACTCCGTAATATATATAGGCCCATCATCGTTAACGAAGAGTATCGGCGTCGTATGAATTATAAGCTGTACGAGCTGTTTTGACGTGGTCAGACGCATTAAGGTGCAGCGATTGCTTTAGCTAGGTCATGTTGTACGCATGGTCGAAAATGCTCTAGCTCGAAAAGTCTTCGACAATGAACTCGATGGATGGCGCAGAAGAGGGAAAGGTCAGGTTACTGAGAACCTTACAGAACTAAGCGCTTATAATATTTTTTTACGTGCGGTGTATATAAGCAAATAGGATTGGAAAGAAGTGCCAGCTAAGTAAGTAGGCATATAGGCACGCCCCTTCTGATACCTTCCAAACAAATGTAGCACTCCTCCCACTTTAGAAATCGAGTAATATTTTCAAGTAATATATTAACGAGTAATGTATATGAGGGTATATTTGAGTGCGGTTTCCCGACTGGAACTTTGTTACTGGTTTTAACCTAACCTCACACAAAACTAACAGGTTTTTTTTTGGAACAGATGAGTTTTCAGTTCTCGCATACATTGAGGGTACACCTTAATATGCAGCAAACTCTGAGTATCTGTTACCAGTTTTCCATTCTTGTCCTTACTTTCTAGTATAATTTTGGGCTTCACCTCTATCCCTCTGCCTCTCTATATCCTCGCCTTCCATTAATTAACATACAATCGATTTGATTTTTGATGTTTTGGTTATTTTTACTTCGCGAGCATCGCTGTCTTATTAATCTCATCTCCTGGATGGCGGTAATGTTGGACTTGTATCGTGGTTCTTATAACGTTTGCGGGGGTCATCAATATTTGGGGGATTCCGTTTGTTAATTTTTCATTTTGGTGTTTTCATAGCCAGTGTAGGATCTGAAAGAAGGTGGCTAGCTCAACAATTAGGGTTTGTCGCCTACCGATGTGATCACGATCTATTCAAATATTTTATCTCTTTGTACCTTAAAAAATATAACGCTTAATAAATTAAAATTTACATTTACAATTTCTGCTATTCATGTCTATATGAAGACATTTAACTTCAATGTTGGTTCGTATATTATTTCGAACATACACAAACGCACACATGTATGAGCACATATTTTATATGATGTTGCATAAAATTGAAATTATTTCTCAAAATGCAATTTTCATCACTGTCACCCGAGACAAGCAGAACAAAACACATATGTATGTATGCACAGCAACAAATGTTATAGCAAAAGCTTCACAATAAGTGCAAAATAAATAACAATAACAACAACAAAAGCAATAAAATATAAAATTGTTTATTTCTTTTTGTAAAAAAACTTTTATAGAAAGAATGAGTAGCTTGCTGGCAAATCCTCTGTACTGCATCTGTATGCCAGTCGTATTCATGCAAAAAAGAAATACTACAGAGAATTTCCAAAACAAGGAAATCCAAACAAACGAATGTAGATTTTTCTTCTTTTTCGGGTGACTATGGTAGAGAACTCAGCCGCAATTTGCATGGCGTAGTAGCAAGCAAATGTAGAGTTCTACTTCTTTCTGTATGTTGGGTACGAACTTCTGTATGTTGGGTATGAACACGAATACTCCATAGTACATATGTCGATATCTACAGGGGAATCATGTAAAATGTGGGATTGTTTTGAATGTGAGGTTGTTGGAGTTAAGAGACCCATTAAAATTATTATTTTTATACCATCACCCTTAGGGATGAGGATATATATCATTTGATACGACCCAAAAGTGTAACACATAGAAGGAGTCACTTTAGACCCTAGGTTTCTTTGAACTAAATTCGATTCATGACTTTTTAAGTCGTTTGAGCCTTGTCCGTCTGTCTGTCTGTCCGTTTGTCTGGCTGTCCAGCTGGTTCGCACGATAAGTTTCGAAAGACACAACCAAATGTTTTGAAATTTTGCACGAGTTATTATTTTCTCAAAACTACTTACGGTATTGCAAATGGGCTACATGGCCCCGCCCCTTCTGGTACCTCCCATACAAATACATCATTCCGCCCACTTTAGAAATCGAGTAATAATATCAATACATCCTATGGGATCGTCCCCAAATTCTGTATTTAGTAAAGATATAACAGGATTAAGTTTTGGAAAACATTTTGAAAGCCTAGCCACGCCCCTTCTGGTACCTCCCATACAAATCTACCTTTCCGGCCACTATAGAGATGGCGAAATAATATCAATAAATCAAACGTGATCGTACCCAAATTCTATTTTTAGTAAAGCTATAACAGGATAAAGTTTTGGAGGAAAAAATTAGAAGTCTATCCAGGCCCAATCTGCTACCTCCCATACACATCTGGTACCGCCCGCTAACTTTAGAAATCGATTAATATTATTAAAAGACGTAACGCGATCATGCCCAAATTCTGTATTTGGTAAAGTTCAAGCAGGATAAAGTTTTGGAGAAAAAAATCTGGAAGTCTAGACACGCCCCTTCTGGTACCTCCCATACAAATGTACCACTCCGCCCACTTTAGAGATAGGGTAATAATATCAATACACTAGACACGATCGTGCCCAAATTCTTTATTTTGTTATGTATTTGGTAAAGTTCAAGCAGGATAAAGTTTTGGAGAAAAAAATTGGAAGTCTAGCGGCGCCCCTTATAGTACCTCCCATACAAATGTACCTTTCCGCCCACTTTAGGGATGTAGTAATAATATCAGTACACCCAACGCAATCGTGCCCAAATTCTGTATTTAGTAAAGCTATAAAAGGATAAAGTTATGGAGAATAAATCTGGAAGCCTAAACACACCCCTTCTCGTACCTCCTATACAAATATACCACTCCGCCCACTTTCGAAATCGAGTATTAATATCAATATAATAGAAAATTATTTGTTTTACTGAGGGTAAGGTTTGCCCGTTTGAAACTTTCTAACTGGATTTAATTACAAATCGATTAATTTCAATAACTCAAGACTTAAACAATATCTTATATTGGGTGATGGTAATTATATTAACTGACTGAAATTTTTGTACTGGTTATATCATAAAATCAATACAAATAAAAACTAGTATCACATCAATTAAGACTAAAAAAAAAGAGTTTTGAAATACTAATATATGTAGAGATAGTAAAATCTGGTGTTTAGTTCAAAATTTTTTCGTTCTGTATTTTTTTTGTTGCGATTTTTCAATTTTTCACTCTTCTCCACTCTAAGTGTGTGTCCCACTTTACAAATCCTTTACTTATTCATATACATACATAGTATGTATGTAGCCTAGCTGCCTAGATGCTCTTCTACAGCAAATAACCATTATCCATCCTGTCACACACATAGGAATGAGAAACAGGACTACTATGCCGTACTCGTATAACACATTGGTGTTGTCAATGTGGTAAATGTTGGAAAATTTATTTTCCTAGTTTTGTTGCTACTCTCTCAAGTTTTCTTTTAGCTGTGTTATTTTTTTATTTTGCATTATTGCTGTTGTTGCTGTTGCAGTTTTTGATGTTATACCGATGGCAACATATATTTTCGCATATAGTAGTGTATGCTAACTCGTACTGGTATGTATTCATTCGCATCGGCTAGATGTACGATGTACGATAAACAACATTGGTTATGCTGGAATCAGCGAATTTATAACCGGCACACGGCTGCAATATGTGGCGGGCACAGTGTTGTAGAAATGAAAATTTCGATAAAATTCCAAAAAAAATTCAAGAAATGTCCGAACTCTCTACCGTGATGGTTCCTCTATCCAATTTGCTGATGTCCTCGATACAAGGCTGGCATCACCGCCATACAGGAAATGAGATGGACGGGACAGGGATGCACACGACGAAAGAACTGTGACATCTTTTACAGCTTAAACTTAATTTCCCTTTGCACCCCATGAATGAGGTATGGGATAGCTTCTCGCGTTGTTGTGAATTAACACGCTTTCTATTTTTAGATTCACAACTAACGGCACCTACTTGTTTATCGACGAATGCGAACGTCACTGTTTGAAAAGCTCTTACTAGACACGACGATTGAATCGACGCTTAATACTGCGATGTTGCTGTCAACAACATTCGAGGGGAGCCGACAATGAAATACAATTTTTATTTATTTTTTTTCTTTTAAGATGACTAGAGCCAGGTTTGAACCTGCGATCTCCCGCATGGTAGTCGCGTGTTCTAACCACTATGCCACGGCCGGTCCCATCTTTTTTTACACTGCTTGCTTTTACAGCTGCCATGCAGAAAAACACGAATTTGGAGGTGGATTAAAAGTCGAAAAGAGACTTCGACACCTGGTCTCGCGGTTTAACCCTGTAAGTGACTGAATAACCACTATTCGCATCCGGGCAAAATATTTTTACATGACGCTGATTTGTGTACACGCCCCGACGAAAGAAAAAGACGGTTACATAAAAGATGCATTATATAAGAGCCTAGAGGAGTTATAGGACCGCTGCCCTGCATATGACATTACAATTGTTCTGCGAGATTTAAGTCTTAAAATAGGAAGGGAAGATGCTCTTGGTTCATCAGTCAGGAAATTCAGTCAGCAAAACAACACCATCGATAATGGTTTATTCCGCAAGAAACATGGCTGTGAGTGAAACCATATACCCACATAAAGATAACCACAAAGGAATCCAGATATCCCCTGATCTACATACAAGAAACCAGATTGATCAGAAAGGTAGAGATTACAAAGCCGCAGACCACCGAGATAGCCAATGTCTATCCCAACCAACTCAATCAATAATTGCAATCAAACTCCCTTAATTCTGATGTTCCCGACACACAGTAACAACATATGGCGAATTCTGTGACCGGCATGACGTACTGGGTTATGATAAATACCGCTCAGACAAGTTCTTGCAGGTACAAGGCAAAACTGCATGCAATGGTAACGTGTGTAGTGACAGAACGATATAATAAGAAGAGGAGCGAGATGAAACGCCTCTTTATACGAAAAAGGCGTCTATGGAAGAAAATATAGATCCAGGACATCGAAAATTACAGGGATAGAGGTGAGGCCCGAAAAATCTACCAAAGGGTTAAAAGCAAAAGTTTTGGAACAGGGATCCGCACGTATAAGGACAGAGACGGAAATCTGGTCACGAACATTCAGAGTGTGCTGCAAATATGGAGAGAACACTTTCAGTCTCTACTCGTTCCCGAAGGCAACATAAGTGACGAAATTACACAAATCATTTTTTCCACCGAGCCAAAACGAGATCAGCACGGCGAGCGCAAGGTTAAAAAATAATAAAGCTGCGGGAGCTGATGGACTGCCGGCAGAGCTTTTTAAAGCTGGCGGCGATGATGTGGTAACATGCATGCTCCAACTCACAAACACGATTTGGCTCTAGGAATGCATGCCCGATGATTGGAATCTAAATGTCCTATGTCCCCTGCTTAAGAAAGGCGATCCAAGTGTGTGCACCAACTACCGCAGGATCAGCCTTTTAACCATCGCATACAAAGTTCTGTCTAGTGTGTAATGCGGAAGACTAAAGCCCATTCTGGCGAACCTGAGTGCTGACACCTACCATCTGTTTATCGATTAAAAAGCTGCATTCGACAGTCCGATACTACTGAAACTCGATCGCTGCGTAGCAACTGGATTGACTCTATACTGTCAAATCGTTTAATCAACTCCACTCTTGGCACGAGCTCTACGAGGAAGCTGAGGACTCACCACAGGATGGAGTGCTGTTTCCATTGCTTTGCAAACTTGTGGTAAACGGCGTTCTCCAAACTTTTGAGGGAAATAGAAGGAAGATTGCAAACAATTTGGTCGTAATTTTGGATAGAAAAAGCGGGGGAAGAATTGAATGCCCTATACGCCTGTCGCAAGTCTGTAGGTAAAAGCTGGGGACTACAACCCGTAATGGTATATAGTATATACACGGTGGTAGTACGTCCCATCGTAACTATCGATGAGGCGAAAGTTACGCCTTGTCTGGTGGCGTACATTGTACACGGAGATTAAATAATACTGGTCAGTTATGAATGGCATCACTGTGTATAGCACATGCTAGACGAAGCATATCACAAGCTGCACTGGATATGATATTGAACCTGAAGAACCTACGGTACCATGCACTATCCCTAGCGAATAAAAGTGCGATATAATAACGAAAAGTTGGCCTGCGTATCGATACTGTTATGGTTCAGCAGATATAGATGCACAGCGGAATGGACTACTTGGTTCCAACGATGGATTTTCCATTATGCTCGGATTTAGTTGACTGAATAGTTTCCCTTTCGTTCGTGGGATTGTCTATCTTCACTGAGGGTTAAAAAGGACATCGGAACAGGATGTATTTAGCGAGATTCTATCGTCCGGAAATAGTGTTCAACTCTGCTGGGTCCTCAGGAGAACAAGATGGCGAATGAATTGACTCATCCCAGGAACTCGACCAATCGTATGAATCTGTGCGACAGCCAAAGTGTCATATATACCGCTTTTTAAACCGGCACATCAAAGGTTGGCAAACGTATCGGGCTATTTTCTGAAAACTGGGTGGAAGAAGAACCAGCTCAATCTTGGGACTAGATAGAAAGGTTGCCTGATGACGTATACACAAAAAAAACACAATTGTTGTTAAGTAATTAAATAAAATTGTTAGCATTCAATTTTGATTTATAACAATTTTTCCATTTGAGAGTGGTTTTAAATTGTCATATTTACAAATTTTCTACTACTGTTCAAATTCAACAAAAATAAAAAAATTGTAAATGTGACAAAACTGGTTATTGTTTTTACAATTTCGGTTGTTGGCGCCTTTTTAATTAAATATTTAATTGTATTGACGAAATGGTATTTAATATGACAATTCATTTGTCGTAATTTTTTTCTGTGTAGGCATAATAATAGGACACCATGGCGTTAGGGCCTTTATAAAACACTGGGAGATAACGCTGGAAGACTGTTGTAGACTGTGTGACGATGAGGTGGAAATTACAATTATTGAGCATTTGCGCAGCCAGTGCCCAGCTCTTCATAAAAGAAGGATGCAATTTCTATGGAAGTGAATTTCGATAGTCCCAAACAACTATCGTCAGGCAAAATGGAAAATCGGTTTGAGACGTTTTACAGGCAGAAGATTAAAGTATCTCCATTCGATTACGAATATAACCTGCCCATGACCATAAAAACGTTTCAATCCAACGGATACTTGGACATAACATAGATGATTCCTTAAAAAATTGGAATGTATTGACACTTTTGTCAAATTTTCATTAAAGTCCTAACGACTAGTCAACACTACTTAACAATTGGAGAATTTTTTTTTAGAAATTGACACAGCTTTATCTTCTGTAAAATGGGCTCTGGCAAATTTTTTCTCTAACTTAATCGATTTCGTGCCACTGTAACCAAACATACAAGTGCAACGTTGTAGTTTGTGATTTTCTCAGTATCTTTTGCATTAGTATGATGTCCTGTGAATAAATGCGACCACATACACATTCATATGCAATACATATAACATACAAACATAGGTAAACATATGCGAGTTCATGAACAAATGGGTGTGTTTGTGTGCGTGAGTGTGTAGGAATTGCTACAATAAAGCGGATGTGCGCCATTTTATGCACTTTAAAGTCTTAATTGCTGCAAATGATGTTAACGCTTACTTTGCTCTCTAAGTGGTTTTAATGGAAACATTATGAAAATAACCAAAAAAAAAAAAATACTAAAAATAACTAGAGCGGGAGGTAAAATACACGATGCTCATGATGACATAGACGATAATGACGACGATGATGATGGTGATGTTGCCGATGGTGTTGACGTTTTTAACAGCCAAATGTACAACAGAAGTTAGAAACTCTTCCTTTACCATAGGCTTATTCCCACGTATACAACAATATTGTGCTGAGTGGGTTACAGTTGTGCATTAAGGTGTTAATGCTCTCATTTAAAGCCTATGACCCCTTAAATTAAGTTTGTTAAACTATTGTGCGAATTGGCAATGCTGATGCTGTTCTTCCTCTTCCCTAATTACCACAACTGTCAAAGTGACAATGCCGCTAAGGATGCGACAAAGACACATAATTATCTGTTTCCGTTAAAATCACCGAAGTGTGAAATTATTTTATGCCACATTGTTTGAAACCCATTTTCGTAACAAAAAAAATATGCTTAAATTGTCATTTCTTGTGTTATCATAAATCTCTGCTTGAAGATGTAAAAAATGTCGTTATGCTTAGCACAAGCAATAAAAAAAAAACTGAGTAAAAAATGAAAAGAATAGAACATCATCTCATCCATGTTCAACAAATTGTTAAAGTTTTCCTTTTTCTTGTTACCTGCAAAATTTATTATTCTACACTTTGCCGTCGTTGTGTCTTTGTGTCAAGATGATTTTCTTATTTTCCTTGGGCTATAAAAATATTGAAAGTTTTTTCATTATGTCGACGCATACGACTCATCTGAACTGGGATTGTTTTCAATGTAATAAAAAAGAGATCTATTAAAAGGAAAAATTCTACCTTTCGGTGGGTTAAGCTTTTGAAAGCCATTCTCTCCCCCCCCCACCCACTGTTACTGTTCTCAAGGGTAGAAAAGAGACATTTATCTTGTTACTATAATAAATCTCATTAATTTTCTGCTTTTTTAGCACTACACAAGGAAAATTTTAAGTTATATAGATTGTAACGAGGGTCGTGCAAAGAAATGTTAATATGAAGTTGTTGAGTTTATATCATCAACCCTATGGTTGAGAATCGGTGCTTGGGGTTGTTGTCCTTTGTACGGAGAAGCGATCCTTAGACGAGCGGCGGTAATTCGGTGATTGGAAACAGGACAGGTTTTATGATCCGATAGTTCGGGTGGCGTCGGACGTCGAGGACTCGCAGGTAAATTTGGTAGGTCCTGGAATAGAAGAATAAGAACCAAAAATAATAGGCCCTGGTCTTACAAGTACGAGGACTCGTTGTACAGACTCGTAGGTCTGATTGTACGGGCTTATACCCCGATTGTACAGGCTCATAGCCCTGTTATACAGACTTATTGTCCGACTGCACATACAGAAGGAATCAAGGAGATCAGATAACATTCCTTGACTTGGCAATAAACTTCGTTTTGGAGGTGTCACCGACGATCGTTGTAGAATAACGTCGTCTCCTTATAATATGGGTGGCATGAACAAAATGAGAATTATGAACCTTTGCGCTACTGACCGATGATGCTGTTGTGTGCTGGTATGGTAGGCGTCGCGACAGCCTTTGGATTGCTGATCGATGATGCTGTGTGTGTCGTGGTATGCTATGCGTTCTTTTATCGCCCGCGTCGCAACCGTCTGACATGGTGTAGTAAGAAAGCATCTGGCTGGCAATCGCAAGCTTGCGAGTTCGAATCCCTCTGGAGTCGGTGTAATGCAAAACAATAATGCATTAGTAATTATATTTAAAAATCGGTACATATCATTATCTCGAAATTAACCAATAACCACGAAAATTTTAAAGAAAGGTCATATAAGTGAAGGTATTTATCAGTTTGTTGACCGTACTGAAATTTCTCTACCGTTTTTGTGGCTTATTTAAATATAGTTGAAACCACAACATTTTTCATGCCAACCTCGTACACACTCCATTATTACGTTGTCGAATAAATTATGGAATGGAACAAAAAAAAAAGTGAGATAGAAAAAGAATAAATAATTTTGCCACGAGCATAAGAAGTTTATTATCATTTCGCAGCAGCAGCGGCAGCAGCATAGCCAAAGTCCCAAATACCCTTGAAAGAGGTAGAGGGGAGGGGGAGGGGATGGTATACATCTTAAACTTATCGAAAACACTTGTATCGACGTACACATGTCCTCAGGCGTACATCATTGTACTCTCCTGCTCCTTGCACGGAATATAAATATGTTGGCGTTGTGTGTGAATATAGCTTTACATTTTTCAAGTTTAATGAAGGGATCTGTTGAATGTGAAAGTATGCCTGACAGTCCCAAAACAGAGGGGGTGGGGGAGTTCTTTACTAAATTCCTGCCATCGATTTTCATACAGGAACGCGCTGTTGTTTATCTTTTAGTGCTTTGCAATTTTCAGCATAAAGTTTTGGTATTTTGCGTTTTTCTGTTTTCCTCGTTATATGCTTCCCAGTTTCCCAGTTTTTTTTTTTTTTTGTATCCTGGGGCATGTGTGAGTGAGGTCGTTGCGTCGTTGTCGTTCTACGTTTTGCTTTATCACCCAACTTTATTTTTTGCTGTTTTTTTTTGCTCCATCCATATTAAACGCGTGAATGCGTTATATTGAGTTCTGTCAAATTAACTTTATTTGCTCAGGAAATAAAGGCAAATCCCGTTGGAAATGACAACAAAATGATGGGGATTTTGTGAAATTATTTTCGTCTTTGTGGCAGATAAAAGTAAAAAGGATTTTGGAGGGATAAATGACAATTTAGTTATATATGCATTGAGGGATAGTTTTAGACGGTTATTGAGGTTTGTGTGAAGGATGACAGGCAATTTTTCACTTGGCTTAGATTTAGGGAGGATTTGTCGTGTGCTGGCGGGTACGGAAACGTGGGTTGTAAATAATGCAGGATAATTTTGATTACTAACAAATGTGGAATACTTAAGTTACCCCAAGGGAATGAAAAACTTTGTGTTGTAAAAATTTATAGCAGAAAAAATTGAACGCCAATTCACATTCTTCTTAATTGGCAGCAGCGACAGAAATTCATATATCACTAGCCGCATTTAGAAAAGAATTCCAAGCGCTTTGGTCTTTCACGCTCCGTAGATAGTTTGTCACACCAAGTGTTTGTTACACGAAGTTTTGGTCACCACTCCTGTGCCGCCCTTTGAGTTTATTGACGAAGACCTTTCGAGCTGGAACATTTTCATCCATTCGTACAAAGTATCCAAGCCAGTGCATTCGATCTATTTCAAAGCGCTTGACTACGTCGATGTCGCTGTACAGCTCATACAGCTCGTGATTCATTTAACGACGATACTCGCCGTTAACGATGATGGGTCCCAATATTTTGCGAATGACTCCCAGAATAGATTGATCCGCTTGTGTCATCACCCGGAATTCTGCGCTGTAGAGCAGGACAGGTAGGATCAAAGTCTCGTAGAATTGAATCTTTGTTCTTCGAGAAGGCTCTTTGTCATTAAATCGCTTGCGTAGCGCGTAAAAGCAGCGGTTTGCTTTCAATATTCGCCTCTTGATTTCCCGGCTGATCTTATTATTTTATTATACAAAAACATCTACCACTTCAAAGTTATAGTTGTCAACGTTTACGCAGCGTCCCAGACGAGTGGACTCTTTCTTCGTTGAAACAAATAACTTGGTTTTGTTCTTATTTATCACCAGACCCACTTCCGCCGACAGATTTTCACAGTTTGAAAAGGACGCAGTAACATCCCACAATCTACGGCCAAAGCTATCTATATCATCGCCATACGCGAGCTGTTTACTGTAGCCTTCCGAATGATGATATCCATTATGATGTTAAAGAGATCACAACACAAACTATCGCCTTGTCTAGATATGACTATCGCCTTGTCTAAAGTCTCGCATGGTAGAAAATGGATCTGTCAGAATTTAAAATTTCACTGAAGATTTCGTGTCAGTATCAGCTTCGCGAGGATACCAAACTAAGCCATAGCATTTAACAATTTCTGTCGAATGCAGCTTTGTAGTCGATGAATACATGGTTGACGTCGATCTGCATTTCTTGGGTATTCTCAAGGATTTGTCGTAGTGTGAATGTCTGGTCGGTCTTGGATTTACCAGGTCTACAACACACTAATAAGTTCCAATCAGGTTCGGTAGAATTAGCTTTAGTTTTAGTCTTTCACATTACACACTAGATATGACCTTGTATGCGATGGGTAAAAGGCATACATTCCCTTGAGCCAAATCGTGTGTATGAGCTGATGCATGCATGTTGCCAGCACATCGCCGCCGGTTTTAAAAAGCTTTAAAAGCTCTGTCGGCAGTCTATCGGCTGCCGCAGCTTTATTGATAGAAATTGAAAGTGTTTCCTTCATATTTGCAGGACACTGTGAGTGTCCGTGATCAGATTTCCGTATCTGTCCTTACAGGTGGGGATCCCTGTTCCAAAACCTTTGCTTTTTACCTTTTGTTGGAACTTTCGGGCTTCACCTCTATCCCTGTAGTTTTTGATATCCTGGCTCTCTCATTTCTTCCACAGACGCTTTTTCCGCCCGAACAGGCGTTTTATCTCTCTCCTCTTCTCATATTGTAGCTTCGTCACCGGACGTGTTACCATTGGCTGCAGTTTTGCCTTGTACGCAACATCCATTACCTCTAACATTTCGCGACATTCATACTAGGGCTTATCTGAGCGTAGTATTTCATAACCCAGTGCGGCATTGGTCATAGAATTCGCAAGTTTGTTTGCAATAGTTAAGAAAGTTGGTTGGTATAGGCAATGGCTATGTCGGTGGTATGTAGCTTTGTGATGTCTAGCTACCTTTGCGTTTGGTTACGAATGTTTTTAGCACTACTTAAACGTGTGCGTACCTTAGCTGCAACTAGGTGGTCATCCGAGCCAACATTTGCACCACGCATCACACGCACATCTAGAACGCTTAAGACATGCCTTCCATCAATTAGTACGTGAACAATCTGATTTCTTGTATTTTGATCGGAAGATATCCAGGTTGCCTTGTGGATATCTTTGTGCGGGAATCTGGTTCCACTCACAACCATGTTTCTTGCCGACGCGAAACTAACTAGTCTGAATCCGATATCGGAAGTGTTGTTGTGTAGACTGAGTTTTTGGAGTGCTGAATCAAGAGCATCTTCATTTCTTATTTTAGCATTTCAATCCCCCAGAACAATTTTAATGTCATGTGCAGGGCAGCGTTCATATATCTCCTCCAGGCGCTCAGAGAATACATTTTTAATGTCAACGGCTATCATACGGGTCACCTGGGTTCGAGCCTTGGTTCCCCTGGTTCGAGTGTTGTTAATCTATATTATATTCAAATTTGTTGCCCCTTTTCTCAAACAACACCAATTGTGTAATATAGCTTTAGACATCTAGGCTACTGCAGTTGCTTCCCTCTATACTCTCAATAAATCATATATTCGTATTGTAGTTGTTCTTTCCCTAAAACCTTACCGTACGACAATTACATGTAGCACAAATTTGTTTTATTTTTTCACAAGAACACATCTCTCTACAATCATAATATATTTCAACGATTATCTCATTCTTTAATATAACTGCAAGTCCTACTCATGTCGTTGGCTGTATATCCATCTTCAGCCATATTGCATCAGCTGTTGCGACTTTAAGTGCTGCCAATCACAGTTGGCCTTGATAATCTCTCACTGGCTATGTGTGTGAGACAACGTGAGACAGACAGTTTACAAAATTCCTTTTTATCTGCTGAATGACGTGTTTAGATGTAATTAAATATGTAACAGTAATCTTGTGTTGTTTTTTTTCTCTTGTGTGCTCTCTTTGCAGGATAAATTGTTGTTTTCGTTGATACTGAACATAAATCTCATGAAGGCGGAAGGACGCATCGATAACGCTGAATGGATGTTCCTGCTGACGGGTGGTATAGGCTTAGACAATCCCCACAAGAATCCGGCAAAATGGTTGGGCGTGCAGAGCTGGAATGAGATATGTCGTTTATCTGAACTGAGCACATTCAAGGGGCTACGTGAACACATTGTCGCCAATTTGGAGGATTGGAAGATCTTTTTTGATTCACCTACACCGCAAGATAATAAGGGAATACCCGAGCCCTGGGCGAAAAGGTCTATATTTCAGAAGCTGTTGCTATTGAGAGTTTTTAGGCCTGATAAGCTAGTGCCGGCTGTGTTGGCCTTCGTGGGCTCTGAACTGGGTGTTCAGTTTGTGGATCCACCACAATTTGATTTGTCGGCTTCTTATGCGGACTCGCATAGTTGCATACCCTTGATATTTATTCTAACGCCTGGCTCAGATCCCACCGCTACGCTCTTGAAGTTTGCCGACGAACAAGGTTTTGGCTCAAATCGTCTATTTTCCCTTTCTCTGGGCCAAGGACAAGGACCCATAGCTGTTAAAATGATAGATGAAGGTGTAAAACTTGGCAACTGGGTAGTTTTGCAAAACTGTCATTTGGCCAAAAGTTTCATGCCCTCCCTGGAGAAAATATGTGAGGGCATGGTGCCCGACACAACCCATCCTGATTTTCGTTTGTGGCTTACCTCCTATCCGGCTGACCACTTTCCCGTGGTTGTGCTCCAAAACGGCATCAAGATGACCAATGAACCGCCCAAGGGTTTGAGGTCGAACATTATGCGTTCTATGTTATCCGATCCCATCTCAGATCCTGAGTGGTACGAGTCCTGTAAACAGAATCAAACTTTTAAACAATTGATCTACTCGTTGTGTTTTTTCCACGCGGTCATACAAGAGCGTCGTTATTTTGGTCCCATAGGCTGGAATATACCCTACGAGTTCAATGAAACCGACTTGCGCATAAGTCTAATGCAATTGAAAATGTTTCTGGATCAATATGAGGGTGTGAACTATGATGCTTTGCGCTATCTGACGGGAGAATGTAATTATGGTGGCCGTGTAACGGATGATTGGGATCGTAGAACGCTGCAAACAATTCTAAATCGTTACTATTGCCCCGAGGTGTTGGACATTGAGACCCCATTCTACTTTGATGATAAACAAATCTATTATATACCCGTGTACAAGGAGGTGGACAGCTATTTGTTGTATACCAAAGATTTGCCACAACAAACGGTGCCGGCTATATTTGGTTTTCATGCGAATGCTGATATTATGAAGGATCAACAGGAAACGGATATGCTGCTGAGTCACACGTTGTTAACGCAGGTGAGTACAAGATACAACATTACAAAGCGATCAAAATGTGTGCTACAGTCATGATTATTTGGTTAAATATGAAAGTTTAAGTGGACGCCAGGGCAGGGCAACAGCTTGCTAAAAACTGACAGATGCAGCAAGCGGTTTGGTCTTATAGTTTGTATGGAATTTGTGAAATTTCCATAACAGACATTACTCATTATTAGACTTTTTAAAAATCTTAATTAGTTTAATTACTTTAAAATTAAAAATTTGTGTGTCTTCATCTTAGGCTAAACTGTCTCTAGATAAATTACAGAGTGTTTCATTTAAAGGTTATTTTTTAAATTTTAAACCAAATGGTAAAATTAGAAGTGGATAGCGGATTCTTAGTTATGACCTGAAAGAACTTAATCTGGCATTTACTTTGTAATGATAATTTGATTCAAATGTTGGCCTTGACTGTGCCGTAGGTGGTATATATTTAGTAGGTCCAACTTTCGATCAGTCTTTCCAGTATTGCGACCAAACAGAATTGAGCTGGATATCTGATCAAATATATCTTATCAAAGAAGACTTTATATTTCAGACCTAAAAAAATAAAATCCGCAGTGTGATATGACACACTTTTTACGGCCAGTTGACTGGTCCTTATCACGAAATTAGATATCCACCAAAATAATGTATTTATAGTCTTGCTAAAACTAAATGTCACCGATATCACCGACTTCAAATGCAGGCAATGGGAAGTCCGTATTCAGCATGCGGTGGCGCTCGACATTGACGGTTTTACCACCGTCTTGCTAAAATCAAATGTCATCGTTATGACCGACTTCAATTGCAGGCAACGAAAAGTCCGTATTCGGCCTGCGGCGGCGGTAGCCATTGCAGGTTATATTATGTCAGACCTAATTTGTTTTAAAGTAATCCTTTCACAAAAATTCGCCAAGTTTTTGTATACGGGAGACCAAAATCCAGTACTCGGTGTCAAATCGATTTGGTGGCGGTTTTAGGCACACTCTTAGCAACAGCCGCAATATTATACCCACTACGGGCTAAATGATCACATTTCTGGTCGAGTACTGCTGAATGTGATCTTAGCAGCCACGTTCCATTCAATATCAGCAATTCAAATTGGCGAAAAGTATTGACGCAAGTGTGTCCGCAATGTCGATTATGCACCACATATGTGTAGTTGTTTTTCTAATTTCAGTTTTCTGATCGTTATTCACTTGTGAATTACCAGAGTACTCTCTTTGATTCGATTGATCACGTGTTCTCTGGGCAATGCCACTAAACATCCGTTCAATGGTAGCAAATGTGAGATGACGAAATGTTGAGCACCGATGCGTCTTAGAGAGTGGGTTACTGAAGTTGTTGAAGCTCAACATAAAGGCTCTCTTGGTGGCTTTCGCAGCCCCAAGAAACTAGGATCGGGCGCGTTGCTCTTACTTAAAATCTATTCAGAAAAAAAAACGAAAAAAACAAGAACCCACCAAAATATTGACGACCCCCCGCAAACATTATAATGCCATGATTTAAGGATATGCACCTGGAATGTCCGAACTCTATACAGAGATGGTCCCTCTATCCAACTGGAGGATGTCCTTGACAAATAAAAGACAGGAATGCACACGACGGAAGAACTGAGACATCTTTAACAGTTGCCATGCAGAAAGATACGAAATGGGATATGGTATCATAGTCGGCAACAGGATTCGACATCTGGTCTCGTGGTCACCATATAAGTGACCAAACAACCACTTTCCACACCGAAGCGAACTATTTTAACATCACTCCCCGATGGACGATAAAGGCGAGTACATTAAATATGCATTCCATGAGGGTCTGGAGGGAATAATATGACCGCTGCCCTGCCCAAGACATTCGTTGTTGTTCTGGGTGATTTTAATGCTAAAATATGAAAGGAAGATGTTCTTGGTTCAGCAGTCGGACAAATTAGTCTATACAACAACACATCCGATAACGGATTCAGACTGATTAGCTTCTCGTCGGCATCGTATTAGTGAGTGCAACCAGATGCATGCATAACAATATCCACAAAAAAAACTGGATATCCTCTACTCAAAAGAGCAGAAACCAGACTGACAACGTGGTAATTGATGGAAGGCATACAAATGTCGTCTTAGACCACCACCAAGTTGCAACAAAGGTACGCACGCGATGAGCAAAGGTATACATCAAACAGCTGCATGCCACCGAGATAGCCAATGCCTACTCCAACCAACTCTTTCAATCACTGCAATTCTCATGTTACCCATGCACAGTGACGGCCGCCGCTATGGCACTACTGGGTTATAGTAAACTTCGTTTAAAAAGGTCCCGGTCCGATGAGGAATGTCTGAGGAAATGGATGCGATATACAAGACAATACTGCAGCCAATAATAACGCGTGCTGTGTAGGATCGATATAATGAGAAAAGGAGGAAGACGAAACGACGCTTTAGGCGAATAAGAGAGTAATCCAGGATGTTGAAAACTACAGGGATAGAGTTGAAGCCTGAAAGTGCCCGATGATTGAAATCTAAGTGATAAATGTCTTTTTCTTAAGAATTACTACAGTGAAAGTAGGCAAAAATCCGACAGATACAATTTCTATCAAGCGAGGCTTTAGACAAGGCCATAGTCTGTAATATCATAATTAAGATGATCGTGCAGAGGGATGAAGTAAACGCGACTGGTGCTATCATTAATAAATGTCATATGCTGCTCGTCGTTGACGGTGACTACCGTCGTGGAAAGAACCATGAACTGTATAACGACATTGACTTTGTCAAGTGCGTTCAAATAGACCGACTACGCTGGCTTGGACACGTTCAACGAATAAATGAAACTGCTACAGCTCGAAAAGTCTTCGGCAATAAACTCGATGGGCGGCGTAGGAACTATCTATGGAGCGCCAAAGACCGAAACGTATGGAATTCTTTTCTACATTCGGCTACTGATGGATCTTCAAATAAGAAGTAGAAGAAGATTTTGAAGACCATGTTGCGATGTAAGAATTGTCAAACTATGCCAAATAAAATGTAGATAAAAATTTGAGAACAGAATTTCGTGATCAGTGAAATAATTAAAACAAAAAACAACATCTAAATGAATCACGCTTAAGTAGTACGAAATTTAAATGTTTTCTTAATTTGAGTTGGATTTTTATAATATACCTAGAATTTAAAATAGTCTAGATGTGTCGTTGAATCGGATACTGTGAATATACATACCATCACATAATAAGGATACCGGTAGTATTCATTGATCTCCCGCAACTAGCATGCAGGAGATCCATACTTCGTTTGTGCCTCCAGTCATCTACATTTTTTTTCATCAACGACTCCCTCGATGTTGTCATTAGCAAATTCGCAGTATAGCGTCGAGTCAGTTGACATGTCTAGTAAAAGCTTCACAAATAGCTGACGTTCGCTTTGGTCTATAAAAAAATAGGTGCCGTTTGTTGTAGAAGCGTGTTAATTCACAATAACGCCAGAAGATATCCCATACCTCATTCATGGGGTGTAAAGGGATATTAAATTTAGATAATTTCTTTGCCCGAGAAATAGTAATACGTAGTCACATCCTTTGGCAAATATACCAATTCCGTAACGTAATTAACAACAATTCACTTTATTATTACGGCTTAACGATGTTACATAATGGCTAGATTAAATATTAGAGGTAAAATGAAATTAGACGAGCTATACAAATAAGTCAAGTAATCAATTTAGCCTTCTCTTATAAATAGTGTTATTCAATATGAATTGAAGTCGGTATACTGGCTGTGCAATCAACAGACATTACAACACATCTGCTATCAGAACACCAATATCATCAAGCTTAGTAGTATATGTTGGCTATTAGTGCTTGTAAATTGTTCAATATCTTAACGTTTTAATCATTTGTTTCCATTTTTTATATATTATTTTTTCCATAAACCATTAATATTTAAAAATATCACTTAATTTTTAAAAATGTTTTCAATTATTTTAATAATTTACGTTATTACCCAAAATGCTTTCAAGGATCGTGTGGTAAGTACTAGTTAATAATAGATTAAAACAAAAGCATCTCATGTTATGTAATTTTTTTATGACTTCAATTTCGCTCATCAGGATTTATACCAGAAAAGGGTAAGCTTACATAACTCCAGTTTGTTATTAAATATTTAACATATTTTTTTTGTCTAACTATGCTTTGCTTCCGCTTTTCAAAAAATAAAAAATACTCCACATAACAACCACACCACATTACACTAACAGCTGCTGACGAAATCCCAACCCCATTACATAGAAACCCTATCGAAACGTTTCCCCGAAAACCTTTTCCTACCCAATTGTCCCACATGTCCTGAATTTGTTTCCCTCTACTATTCCCGCAAGGATACTTCGGGTGCAGCCGATGACGATGAAGAGGGTGGTGGTGAACGTCTCACGCCAGAAGAGGTTGTCATTAATGTGGCTACAGATATTTTACAACGTTTACCCAAAGATTTCGATCGTGATGCTGCATTGTTACGTTATCCCACTAGCTATCATCAGAGTATGAATACTGTGCTGGTGCAAGAGATGGTGCGCTTTAATGTCCTGTTGCATACAATACGATCCAGTTTGGTAACGCTGAGGAAGGCCATTAAGGGTAAGTGAGAAATGGATGTATTAATTTCGACATTTACAATCACATGGCAAAAACCTGGGACGTTCTATTTTTCTCTCAGATTACCTTCCTTAGTTAATTGGGCAAGGATTAAGGTTTTTTAAAGTTTTTTAAGTTTAATTATAACAGAGTACTACACATGATTTTGGGACTAAATTCTGAGAGCTGCACGTGAAAGTAGCCCCAAAAAGGAGAAGTTCTGCATCATTCGTTTTGTCCAGTTACATGCTATAATTATTTTATATCGATTTAAAGTTAGTAAGCATCGTATAGGGGAATTTGTCTCGATTTAGACTCTTTCACGTACAGTTCTCAGAACTGCGTCCCAAATCAATAAGCTAAAAAATGTTGTACTGTTTAATTTTTTAAAATATCTTTATTTTCTTACTAATTCAGTATTTCGGTCAAATCGGAAAGCACTAATTTTTTCTAAAAACCCATATTCCTCTTATAATTCTTCGTCAATAAGTTTATCACAAAGTTTATATTAAAATTTCGTTATATTTGCATACATCGACATAAGGTACAAAAATAAGAAGAAAACTAGAAAAGAGGAATAATTATGACATATGAAATATAATTCTCCCCTACCATAGAAATAAAAAATATAAATGAAATATTTTGCCAAATATCTCTGTGAAGTTCAACACATCAACATTTCGACTGCGTTCCAGTCCAATTGAAAAAATTGCTGCATACCTGGTGTGTTTATTACATATCTGGTGTCTAGTCTAATTTTTATTAAAAACAGTCCTCCAACTTTAGTTTATCCATACTTAGGCATATCTTTTCTCTAACCCTCCTTTGCGATATGTTGCTCTCCTTCATTGCCCTTATACTCTAAGGTCCCCTCTAACGTCTCGTTGCCTGAGACAATTTCATAGCTTGAAGGCACCGGAACAGTAAACTTTACAGTGGGGTCATAAGAAAATGCCATAGGAATAACACCACCAGCTTCTTCGTCATCACTCTTCGGTTCAGGTTCAATTTCGATAATCTCTTCCGCAATAGGTTTGGCATCAAAGTGCACTTGAGAGTCCATTTTTCTTTGTTCCACTTTCACAATTTCAACTGATTCCTCTTCGCATTCCATGGCTTCTTCAATGTTTTCTTCTTCCTGCTCTTCTGCGCCACCATGTGAAGAGGACATTTCCAGAGCCCATGACTCCATGCGTTCTCGTATTTCATCTACGGCATCTGTTGCTTCCATTTCTTCTTGTGGCATATCATCGGAAGATGTGCGACAGTACACAGGAGTCTTGTTAAAATCCCAAACACTGGATATATCGTGGGTACTGGGTATATTGTGCACTATGGGAGGTTGAGGTTGAGGTTCAGGGCAGTTATACTCGTTACAGTGTATAAGCAGCTTATCCATTGACAGTTTGTCCGGGTCGGCCAACAACAGTTGTTCACAGTTCTGTAAACTTTTGGTAATATCCTTGGATACCATCGTGGGCAAATCACCCATCTGATTTACCCTATAGTAATCCTTGGAGGGACGGCTTTCCGCTTCCGATACATCGGAGTAGAACATTTCTTCCTCGGGTTCTATTAAATCGAGATAAGAGAATTTCTTGACCACATCTGGCATTGGTTTGTCGGTCTCCACAATAGGTCCTTTGGGTATAACTTTATCAAAGACATCATCAAGAATATCGCCTACATTTTCATCGGCTATCCGTTCGGTTGAAGTTCTCCAACGACGACCGGGCACAGCGCGACGTATAAGTCTCCTTAGTATGGCCATGGCTTCCGCTCTAGCTCTGGAGCATGTACAGTATTCGGTGCACTCGCAATCTGAACTACAATCGGGTGATTTGAGGTGCATATCATTGTCTATAAGACGATCTACAAAATCGGAGGCTATAGAGAAGGATATATCATAGGACTCCAGAGAGCGGTAAACATCGGGTAGCAGCACCCCATTGATGATGTAATCAATGCAGTCATCTCTCTCTAGGCGATATAACACTTTCTCCACATCTGGCATAATAATGTCCTTAATGGCATAACGCAGATTGCAATAGGTGTGCGGATTTTGTACTTCTCTCAACGATTGCAGCCAACCCTCGATTTCTTTATCTAAATCCTTGGCTACTGCTACAATATGATCTTGTGCTTCCTGATCGGCATAATTATGGATATCGGTCTGCAGTATGGAGCTCATATACTTTTCAGCCACTTCCTTATTCGCTTGCTCACATTGTTGATACATATGCTCATAGCTCTCACGTGTACTATTCTCCTTCTGTCGTAGACCAGCCTCGGCAGCTTCACGACGCCAACGCTCGCGTTTGGCCAACATGGTAAAGAAGTGCAGCTTTCTTTGCTCTTTAAGGCGGCACATTTCTTCGGTAAGGAAACGCATAAGCCAGCCAATCGTGTTGCCCTCATAAGCATGAATCAGCGTCTCAAATTCTTCGTGACGCATTTCCTGCTGTAAATGTTCTCGTGTATGTCGCTCAGCTTGTTTTTCTTTACGAACTTCTTGTAAGTACGCCTGATGTTCTTGCTCTTCATGTAATTGACGCAGTTCGGAATCATCTGAGGACAAGTCCTCTCGTGGATACTCAAAGGCAGCTACATCACTTGTGATGCCCACTTTAGTGCTGCGATCTGTTGCACCTTGATTGTAGACGGTGGTTGGAGGCGTCTCTTTAGCTAGAAGGCACTGGGGTTGGGTCTTCTGTTTCTCGGTGGTCTCACGAAGGGTCTGCAGTGGGAAAAGTAGGGGAGAAGATGAGAATGTAATTGGTTACAATAAAATGGAAATGCATTGAAATTAATGTTGAGGGATACAGATAAGTCTTCTAAATAATCTCATATATCAAGGTAAAATTCTCAATTTCTAAATAACCAATCAGCATGAATATATTATAGTGGGCCAATTTTATTCTCGACCTAAAGTTTATCAAAATCGTAAACAACGATGAAGAAATCTACGATCTAAAAAAAATTGGCCAAGAAACCATGGGTCTAAAATCAAAATCGAGCCGCCGGTTTTTAATGATAACTTTTTAGCATGGGGAAAATATCCACAACAAGCCCCGCAACTGCCCCGGAATCGCTCTTGAAAGCATTTCCTTAATTTTTCCCTAACATGCACAAAAATGCACATCTTAGCAGAGGTAAAGTTCCAAGATGAGCAAGATCGAACTACGAAACTAGAATCGGGCTCGGTGATAGGTCACAAAAGTTACTGAATCAACACAACGGCTCTCTTAGAGGCCTTGGTAGTCCGAAATTACTAGGATCGGTAGTGGTGGCCTATTAGTACACCCTCCTTACATGATCAAGCTATTAGGATAAAATATACAAAAACAAGAACGGACGACCTAAGCAAACTTTAAATAGAAGACCTAAGCAAACTTTAAAAGGACCATGATTTAGGGATATATCCGTGAAATGTCCCAACACTCTACAGACACGGTGTCTAATTGGCGAATACCCTCGACAAATGTAATAACATACAGGAAATGCGATGGACGGAATATTGATTCAACCGGAAAGCTTGACGTCAGTAACAAACTTGGTAATAAGCGGAACCTATTGATACAAGGCAAGTCTCGAGTGTTACGGTCGTGCGTGCGATGCGTGGTGAAAATATATACAGATATGTACGAGATCCAGCCTCATAACCATAGATCTCATAACCAAACATAAAGGAAGATAGATATCGCAAAGCTGCACAACACCGAGAAAGCCAATGCCTATTACAACGAAATCTATCAATTACTTCAAACAACTGCCCTCCATGACTTACAGTGACAAATTAGTGTGTATTCCACGACCACCACCGCAACGGCCGTACTTGGGTGTTAAAAACCAAGCTCAGAAATCCAGGCATGCAAGCTCAGAAATCCAGAGTAGGCTCCAAATATGAAAGGAAAATTTGAGTGCGCTGCATCTTCTCGAAAGCAGCGGAAGTGTCAAAATTACCTCAATCATCCATGACGTAGTAGATTATCCACCACCGAATAAGAGGATATCGAAAAGTACAGGGTTAGAGATAAAGACCGAAAATTCTATCAAAATAAAGGATGTACAAGTTTTAGCACATGGATCTGAAAGGACAGCGATGGAAATGTTGTAAGGAATGCATGATCATGCGAAAAGTTGCTGTTAATACGACTAGTACCATCTTTGTTCGAAACCACATGCTGCTCGAGTACGTCTATAATATCATAGGCCGAGTACTGCGAAATGTAACTGCGGCCTTTTCAAATATTTAGAAACGGTCACCAGAAGTGGGTCTGGTGATAAACGATAACAATACCAAGTTATTTGTTGTAACGAACAAAGATTCTACTTGTTCGGCAAGCTGGTGCGTGATCGAAGACAACTAAAATTTTGAAGTATTGGAAGATTTTACCTACATACCTTAGCTCCGCCCTAAACATAAATGGAAATCAAGAGACGAGTATTGATCGCAATCAGCTGCTACCAGGAGGTAAGAAAACATTGTAATGACGCCCCATCACGACGAGCGAGAACACAAGAGGATGAATCTTTTCTGGGAGTCTTCGAAATATTTGACCTATCATCATTAATGGAGAGAACTGTCTTACGAACTAGTATAGTACTAATCGTGAACCGCTGCTACTATGAGCTAAGCAAGCGTTGTACTGACAAAGCTATCCAACGACGAGTGAAAAGGCCATAGTACCAGACACAGGTCCCAACTATGTATCTTGCTCAATGGCGCAGATTCCCACACACATGTGGATGAATCTATTCTAGGAGTCTTTAAAATGTTTGAAAGGAGAGAAACGTCTTACGAACCATAAGTTATATATCCACATCGACGTAGTCAAGCGCATCCTACTAAAAACGATGAAAATACACAAAATGTCTTCGGCAACAGACTCAAAGGGCAATTATCTACGAATTCGTTGGAGAGAGTGACGAGCTTTTGTATTGTATCTTCTGGAGGTCTTCCAAGCCTATAAACGTAAAAGGAGAGTACCGTCATACGAACCATGAGTTGTAAAACAACATCGACCTAGTCAAGTGCATCCTACTCAAAACAAATCCGCTCACTGGGACTTATTGTGGAATGGATGAAAATACACAAAAAGTCTTCGGCAATAAACTCAAAGGGCGGAGCAGGATGGTCGAGTAACTAAGAATTCGTTAGAGACAGTAATGAACTATTGCATTGTATCTTCTGAGAGTCTGTGAAATATTTGACTTATATTCGGTTAAGAAGAGGCCCGTCTTACGAACCATGAGCTGAATAACGACATCGATGTGGTCAATAGAACAAATTCGCTGAGTAAGACATATTGAGCGAATTTATGAAAATGCACAATAAACTCAAATGGCGGCGCATGATGCGCGATTATTCAAGAATTCGTTAGGGAGAGTGACAAACTATGGTATTGTATTTTCTGAGAGTCTTTGAAACCTATCATCGTATAAGGAGAGTACCGTCATACGAACCATGGGTTGTATAACGACATCGACGTAGTCAAGCGCGTCCTAATAAAAACAAAGCTGTTGACTGCGAAATTTTATAGGAATCTTGGAAAATGCACAAAAAGTCTTCGGCAATAAACTCAAAGGGCAGCGCAGAATGGGCGACTATCTAGAACTTCGTCGAATAGAGTGACGAACTGTTGTGTTGTGTTTTCTAAGAGACTTCATAATATAATTTGCATACAAAACCAATTTATCTCATATTGGAATAAATAAAAAATAGTTTGTAGCCAAGATCCATCATTTAATGTGTACCCAACTACGCGTCTGTCCAACTTTGTCCCTTTTGAAAAACTTATTTTCCCTTTACTAGATTGCTTCTCTTCATTGTGAATTAACACAGCTTCTATTGTAGATTTGCAACTAACGGCACCTACTATGACTAGAGGAATCGAACCATGGATCTCCCGCATGGTAGTCGTGTGTTCTAACCATTATGCCACGGCCGGTCCGAACTTTGTCTCTCTGCGTTTATTTTTTTACATAATTTCTCCCCCAATCCGCTTCCGTTTCAGTTTAAAAACTTACCCTTAGACTCTCATACAGTTTCCTTAGATTGACTTCCGAGCAGAAGTTTTGCTCCACTTCCTGGACCACTTCTTTCGGTTTCGACCACTCCTTGAGCTTAGCGAACGGACACTTTAGATGACCTGGATCCATTTTCACCGTTTTCTTTTCCAAATCATCCATGCGCATATCGAAACCCCTACGTGAGGCTGTAAAATGTCTACGACTTGGATCGACTCCGTAACGCATTTTGGGTGCATAGAATTCTGAACAAGGATCCCCTAGGCCTTGCGAAATATGTTCCTTGCGCCACATGCGTGGACGTTTGGTATGTTCAATCTCCAGACGCCGCATGGCTCGACCATATTCCAGCTCACTTTTCTTAAGAGCCGCTCTACGTTTAGCCTCTATTTGTTGCAAGCTATGTTGTATGCGCAACTGGGAATCAGAGCGCATTTGTCCTTCTCGCTGATCAAACATACGTATAAGTAACTCTAGTCGCAGCATTTGACACTCTTGTATATATTCTTCGCGTTCAATCCAATGTTCCCATTCGAAAGCTTCAAGGATGTGTTGATGTTGAGCTAACTTGGCTTGTTCGCGTGCTTCTTCGATTTGGCGACGAAAATTCTCCTTGAGTGCCTTGGCAAAGGCCCACCGTTTGCGTGCTCTCTCCAATACCTCGACTTCATACAAACCAGGAGGGCCATCACCGGGTAAAATGGTGGGCAGCTTGAATAGTTCCATGGCCTCTAATTCATCGGGATTATTTGAGACGGGTGGCAAGTAGGGCAACGTTTGGGCTGAGGACTCTCTGTGGAAGATAAAATCAAAGTTGGATAATAGAATTTTTATTACTTTTACTCTACAACACATACACCAAGCCAACCCCCCCACCCATTTCTACTCTAGGGATTTGTGTGAATTTAATGGGTCTTTGTGTAGTTTTATGTTTTATGATTTACAATCATTTCATATTTTGTTTCCAGCATAACTTCCACTTGACTGAGTTTTACGCTTAGTTTACTGCTGCCGGCTGATGGGTAGAAATCATGCATCCATCCTTTTGCCCTGCCAGGCCCCCTTAAGTAGCATTCA
This sequence comes from Muscina levida, assembly GCA_964034835.1. Lineage (NCBI taxonomy): Eukaryota > Metazoa > Arthropoda > Insecta > Diptera > Muscidae > Muscina > Muscina levida. The sequence continues at coordinate 151,892,772 of OZ035881.1, forward strand.
TTGCTACGTATGCGGACAATGTCGTAGTTTTTGCTGCTGCTACAACTAGAGCTAGAGCTGGAGCTACCAGTAATATCCACAGCAGCATAGATAATAACAACAACAATGGCAACTACGGGGAGCAACAGTAAAATCAGCATCTTCCAACAAGGGAGCTGCTGCGAGAGCATCAGTCATTTTAAATTATATAAAAGTGTGGCTATGCTTGACTACTTTAGTTTAGGAGTAGCAGTGTTGGTATTGGTGTAGTTGTTGTTGCTGCTGCTGTTGTTGTTTTTTTTTGTATCTGGGTAATTATGGAGCTTCATTAAACATTATCTTTTAGTTTAATGGCCATTATTTTTACAAAGCGATTGAAGATATTTGTCGAGATGACGCACGCTGCTGACGGCAATCAGGTTCCCGATACAGATTTTGTTGCATGAGATTCAAAAGTTGACTATGACGATCATCGTCTTTCTCATCGCCATAATCATCGGCAAAGTTATACTTGTGGTACTGAGTGGCAAGCTCTTGTTGGCCCTCAGTGCCATGTGTAGTTTTTAAGGGTAACTTTTGAATTCAATTAAAGAATTCTCTGCGGATGATGCTGCATCAGTATTAAAGGAAACTCCATTAAAAGGACTGACAGTCGCTGCGTTAGCCTGGCTTTCATATTGTATTAAAGTTGTGTATCTTAATGGATATCTAATAACTATGTAGCTGGATGCGGGGTAATTTTACATTGTTGCTGCAAGGACTTAATATTCATGCGTATACCGTAAAGGATAAAAGCAATTATATTGCGAGATTTTGGTAGTTAAAGAATGTAATTTTTTTTTTATAATATTGAAATGAATAGATTGCCGTAACGAGACCAATTACACCCCAACCTATTGCCTAAAGGAGTTGCTGTAATTGAAGAGTTGGAACATTATTTAAAAGTTGTTTCAAATGAAAAATGGAACTAATTATAAACTATGGACGTTTTAGTTTTGAAAAGGTTAGAGATAATGGCAAATTAAAATTTGGCCAAAGCTTTACAGCGGTGTTGAATGGGGAGAGTGCGAGCGTTGGTAGTAGGGATGGCGTTATGAGGGAAGAAGTTTGAGATGCGAAGGCATATTTGACAAATGTTAGCTGCTGCTTGAATGATACAAGATAGGGGTTTGTGGTATAATCGTAACAAGAAGTCCACATTAGCTGTTCGAAACTGGTGTTCGCAATGTTCGAAAGAAGTCCTTGGAAATATCGCTTTTACTGAGTTTACACTGAAGTTTCAGCTTTTCTCAGGCAAATCTATTCACCAATAACCCTTTACAACAATATCAAAAAAAAAAAAAAATTATGTCAGTATTACCGCTATATTTCTTTTATGTATTATAGTCTTTTTGATTACAAAAACAGTCGAAAATATTTTCCATTGGTAAAGTTTTCTTAACAGATTAACAGAATGTGATCCTTATTTCACTTAAAAACCAGTAAGGAAGTTTCAGTCGAGAAACCCGACTTACATATACCCTTACCCTCAGTGAAACATAATATTTTCTAGTATATTGATATTATTACTCGAATTTTAAAGTGGGCGGATGGGAAGTACCAAAAGTGGCGTGGTTAGACTTCCAGTTTTTTATCTCAAAACTTGATCCTGTTTGGGCTTTACTAATTGCAGAAATTGGGGGCGATTGCGTTTAATTATCGATTTCTAAAGTGGGCGGTACCAGATGGATATGTGAGGTACCAGAAGGGGAGTGGCTAGACTTCAAATTTTTTCTCAAAAATTTTATCCTGTTATATCTTAACAAAATACAGAATTTGGACAACAACCCGTTGGATGTATTGATATTTTTATTCCATCTCTAAAGTGGGCAGAAAGGTACATTTGTATGGGAGGTACCAGAAGGGGCGTGGCTGGACTTGCAATTTTTTCTCCAAAACTTGATCCTATTAGAGCTTAACAAATACTGAATTTAGGCAAGATCGCTTTGGGTCTATTGATATTATTACTCCATATCTAAAATGGGCAGAATGGTACATTTGTATGGGAGGTACCAGAAGGGGCGTGGCTAGACTTTAAATTTTTCCTCAAAAACTTTATCCTGTTACAGCTTAACAAAATACAGAATTTGGGCACGATCGCGTTGAGTGTATTGATATTATTACTCGATTTCTCAAGTTGGTGATGTGGTACATTTTTAGGGGAGGTACCAGAAGGGGTGTGGCTAGACTTCCAGACTTTTTCTCTAAAAAGCTATCCTGCTTGAGCTTTACTAATTAAAAAAAATTGGGTACGTTCGCTTTGCGTCATTTAATAATAATCATTTTGTAAAGTTAGCGGTACCAGAAGGGGCGTGGCTAGACTTCAGTTTTTTTGACTAAAAAACTTTATGCAGTTATAACAAAAAAAAGAATTTGTGTTGTCCCTAAAGTGGGCGGAATGGTATATTTGTAAGGTAGGTACCAGAAGGGCGTGGCTGGATTTCCAATTTTTTCTCCAAAACTTTATCCTGTTACAGTTTAACAAAATACAGAATTTGGGCACGATCGCGTTGGCAGTATTAATATTATTACTCCATCTCTAAAGTGGGTAGAAGGGCCGTTACCTTGTGGCCCATTGGCAATACCGTAGTTAGTAGTTTTCGGGAAATCTTAACCTATGCAAAGTTTCAAAACAATTGGCTGTGTCTTTTGAAAGTTATCGTGCGTAACAGCCGGACAGACAGACATACAGACAGGCGGACATGGCTTAAACGACTTTAAAAGTCATGAATCGAATTTGGTTCAAAGAAACCTAAGGTCTAAAGTGACTCTTTCTATGTGTTACACTTTTGGATCGTATCAAATGATATATACCCTCTGCAGGGTGAGGGTATAAAAAAAACTTAATATCCCATTTCACCCCATGAATGAGGTGTGGGATAGCTTCTCGCTGTGTTGTCCATATTTATCAGACTCTGTCGTCAACTGATGCTTGAATGTACACTTTACCAGACCATCAAATAAGGCAATAAAAGGGGGCACTTCGAGAAAACGTATGTAAAGTGATATCCTGATTCCCAATATCACCCCCATTTTCCCTTAGCCGTCGTTATCTTTTTTCTTAGATTTTCTTAAATGATAACAAAAACGAAAAGTGGTCAAGTCTTATGTAAATAAACACATCCTATTCCTAAAGTGTAAGGATCCCATGGTTTCCTTTGCCGATACATCATAAGAATGTGCACAGAGGTTGAAAAATTTCCCCTTTAATGACCTCCCATGTGTTAACTTTCCAAACGGCGATACACTTATCGCCCTTAGGAATAAGAACATTTATAACTTGATACAAGGAAAAGTGTAGCGCATTAAAGGGCATGTGTTAGACCCCAAGTATTTTAAGACCAAATTCGTTTTAGGAGTTTTTAAGACGATTTAGCCATGTCCGTCTGTATGTCTGACTTGTCATGGCTAATGGGGTCTCGCTGATGTATTATACTTCGGTAACTGCTTAAGTAAGTTAGGTCCGTAAGGTGATGATGTCTGACTATGGTCTGGTAGAGATTTGGCGAGTTTAGAGTAGAAGGTGTGCTTGCCACGCCTACTTTGGGCTTTGGCCCTTGCTTTGCAGAGGTAATAGGTTGTACGGCCATTGCGGTCGCGATTAACTTTTCATTGGTTTGTTGTGTGAAGGCAGAGCCAACATAAACAATCTTGTTCATCTTGATAAAGCGGCAGTCAAACGTACAGTATGGGGCACCAGCCTAATGGCTACAAGGAGGCGAAACTAGGAGTATCTTTCGGTACGAAACTTGATTTATCTGGTACCACAGGTGTCTGGGAGTTCTAAGGTTATGTTTCCTCATTCCGCCCAGGCATTACAGTACCTCGAATCTTGGGGGGTGCAGACAAGCCTATCCTTAATACATGATTGCCGTTCACTGTCATCGAGCTGAAAGGGTTTGGGTTTTCTCCCCGTCTTTCACTAGTGAGGTTGTTGCATGTCTGACGTGTAGTATCGAACAGTTTCCATTAACCGGGGCGCTTGGATGTTAGTGTCGTACAATTTCCATGTCTGCTCTCTGCGAAAGGTGACCATTCCTGTGAAGTATGGTTCCGTAAATCACAAATTGGTAGCAACTTCCCTACGAAACTCTCACTCAGACTGGTAGCGTGGAGATTAGGAATCCCGGAACTTGTTCCCGACCAATAGTAGGTTGTAGGTCCACTTGTGAGAGCAACACGCTGGCTGTGGTTAAAACCAAAATCGCTGGTAGAGTCGTCGTCCTCGATGTGGAGTTGCATTGCAACCGAGTGCTACAGACTTATAGTTTGCCACAGATGTTAAGATAAGCTTTACATTGACCAAAGAGGGGTATGCTCCATACTAACATACCCAATTTGGTATCTTCTGACTAGAAGAAAGGGCCGATAATTGCGGTAGCTTGCCTAGACGGCCGTGGCATGGTGGTTAGAATACGCGACTACTATACGGAAAATCCCAGGTTCGACTTCTGGCTCCAGTCATATACATTTTTCATTCATTGCCGGCCCCCTCGATGTTGTCGACAGGAACTTCGCAGTATAAGTGTCGAGTCAATCGGCATGACTAGTAAAAAGCTTCTCAAGCTGTAACGTTCGCATTCGTCGATAAACAAGTAGGTGCCGTTAGTTGTAAATCTAAAAATAGAATGCGTGTCAATTCACATAAACGCGAGATACCATCCCAAACCTCATTCATGGGGTGTAAAGGGAAAGGGAAATTATGTTTTTTTTTAATACTGACTCGTTCAAGCTTGCTTGGGCTAAGTACACTGAATTTAGTAAAATTTTCAACAATGTAAAAGGTTATTCAAAGTTGATAGACGAAAAAACAAAATTGGGAACGTTGTGCTGCCCCAACTGGTACCTTTTATACAAATTAGCCAATTTTATTTTCAATAAATGTTATTCCAATAACACTGTGGTAGTCGAAAAAAATGCAAGACCTGATTCGACGGTTTTACTCCAATTCGGACACGTAGTATCAAACTGCACCATTCATTTGTATACCCTCACCCTATGTGTAGGAAGGTATATATCATTTGATACTACGCAAAAGTGTAACACATAGAAGAAATCTCTTTAGACTCTAGGTTTCTTTGAACCAAATTCGATTTATGACTTTTAAAGTCGTTTGAACCATGGACGTCTGTCAGTCTGTCAGTCTGTCTGGCTGTCCGGCTGGTGCGCACGATAACTTTCGAATGATGAAACCAAATGTTTTGAAACTTTGCACGAGTTAATATTTCCCTAAAACTACTTACGGTATTAAAAATGTGTTACATGGCCACGCCCCTTCTGGTACCTGCCATACAAATGTAACATTCCGTCCACTTTAGAAATCGGGTAATAATATCAATACTTCCAACGTGATCGTTCCCAAATCCTATATTTAATAATACTTTAACAGGATAAAGTTTTAGAGAAAAAACTGTAAGTCTAGCCACGCCCCTTTTGGTACCTCCCATACAAATGTCACATTCCGTCCACTTTAGAAATCGAGTAATAATATCAATACGCCCAATGCGATCGTGGGCGTTAAACAATAAGTTAAACTATAGCAGACAAAGTTTTGAGAAAAAAAACTGGAAGTGTAGCCACGCCCCATCTAGTACCTCCCATATCCATCAGGTACCGCCCACTTTACAAATCGATTAATGTTATTAATGGATCCAACGCAATCGTGACCAAATTCTGTTTTTCGTAAAGCTCAAGCAGGATAAAGTTTTGGAGAAAAAATCTGGAAGTCTAGCCACACCCCTTCTGGTACCTCTCAGACAATTGTACCACTCCGCCCACTTTAGAGATGGGATAATAATATCAATATAACGAACGCGATCGTACCCAAATTCTTTATTTAGTACAACTTTAGCAGGACACAGTTTTGGAGAGAACAACTGGGAGTCTAGCCAGGCCCAATCTGGTATCGCCCACTTTAGAAATCGATTAATATTATTAATAGATTCAACGCGGTCGTGCCCAAATTCTGTATTTAGTAAAGCTCAAGCGGGATAAAGTTTTTGAGAAAAAATCTGGAAGTTTAGCCGGGTCCCTTCTGATACCTCCCATACAAATGTACCACCCCGCCCACTTCAGAGATGGAGTAATAATATCAATACATCCAATACGATCGTACCCAAATTCTGTATTTAGTAAAGCTCAAGGATGAAAAAGTTTTTGAGAAAAAATCTGTATGTCTAGACACGCCCCTTGTGGGACCTGCCATACGAATGTGCCACTCCGCCCAATTTAAAAATCGAGTAATAATATTAATATACTAGAAATTCTCTTGTTTTTTTTATCGATCTCTGCGGAATATGAATATGTTTTTCATTGTTCGGTTTGAGATCTATTCTATTACACTATGTCACAAAATTTCAAAAGTTTCTGTATCCCGGACATTTAATAATATATTTTAATGTAAAATTCCACGCTGAATTCAAATCTGCTCTCAGATATGTGGAAAGTAGAACAGTTTTTGAGATATGGTCAAATTTCCATTTTTAGTGTTTTGAAAAAAGGTAGGTCTACTAAAATATAATTTTCTCTGGTTTTTGTTCACCGATGTCACCGAGCTGTGACGAAAATAAAAGATAATAAAATTATTTATTAAAAAAACGATAGCTGATTAAAATCCTATCATAAATGACGAAGTTATGGCACTTTAAAGTTAGATTTTTGTAAAAATTTTAGTGATTTTTCAGGTTTTCGCTGCCTTTAATTATGTTTTTTTCGTGTTTTTGTAAAATTTGCTCCGGTTTCTGACCATTACATGAAAGAATAATATGTTACAAAAATTTGTTGCCCTTGGTCATCAAAATCGGTTGAAAAATAAACGCTACATTCACAATTAAGTACACATACCTCTTCTTGAGAGTAGTAGTAATTGTTGTTTTGCTTGCTTTCCGAAAAATAACTCTACATTTTTTGTTAAACAAGTCACATAGGAAAATCTAAAAAAAAAAATTGGGTTATTTTCCCAAATGCTGCAAATGCGGAAGTATTTTTTATCCGATTTTGATGACCAAGGGCAAAAAATTTTTATAACACATTATTCTATCATGCAAAAGTTTGAAACCGGAGCAATTTTTACGGAAACACGGAAAAAAACTTAATTAAAGGCAGCGAAAACTTGAAAAATCATCAAAATTTTAACAAAAATCCAACTTTGAAGTGCCATAACTTCGTCATTTGTGATTAGATTTTAAACAACTATTGTTTAAGAAATAATTTTATTATCTTTCATTTTCGTCACAGTTCGGTGACATCGGTGAACAAAAACCAGAGAAAATGTAATTTTAGTAGACCTACCTTTTTTCAAAACACTAAAAATGGAAATTTGACCATATCTCAAAAACTGTTCTACTTTCTAAATATCTGAGAGCAGATTTGAATTCAGCATGAAATTTTACATAAGGATCAACTATTTAGAAGCCGGGATCAAAAATTTGTTGCATTGTGTTATTGCTAATAGAATTTGTTTTTACAAGAGTTGTGTGAAATGGATTATGTTGACAGCTGGCAGGGCAGATAGCTATTTCGATGGTTGCCAAACCATCATCATTAGTGCCGTTTGTTGTGCCTTCTCCACTCATTATCACAACCTTAAGTGTTAAAAGCTTCACACAATCAATGTGAAGCTCACACACACCGGTGCGAAAATGGTATCAACGAAGACAACGTCAACATAATCCACACAAGCTCTTGTCTATGCTTTGCCCATCGAACAAAATTGCATAGAATTGTTTTTGGCATCAAATGCCAACCCAGTGTACCTCCCGTGTATGTATTCTCTTGTTTTTTTTTTATTTTTAAATAAATTTTTTAAAATGCTCATGGTAACTAAAAAAATTTAAAATATTTTTTCTCAGGGATTGTGGCTTATGAGTTTAAATTGATTATCGCAGACTTTACTTGGATTTTCGGATATGTCGTCTTTGACAAAGTTGTTTTAAATAAGTCAAGCTATACGAAAACTCAACTATACAAACACATTTTCATTAACATTCCACGAATAAGAGTTCTGCTCTCAATAAAATTTTAGTCATTAATTTAAATCAGTGATGGTCATCTTATAGCCTCGCGAGGTCGGCAATATTCGTTTTTTAACACAGACACGGCCGACAATTCACGCAATCCTCCATAGATTTGTTCTATTTAAAACAGTCAGCATATGCTTTAGTGTTATGAAATCAATATCACACATGCTTGATTGCATTCGACACAAAAACGACACAAGTACAGATAGAGAAACAATGTTTCGTTGTGTGCGTGCTTTCGGTTATGCCTACCACTGATTTAAATATCATATCATTCGTATTGTTCATAAATACAAATAAATACCCCATACACCCTAAGCTTCATTTATAAACTTATATTTCGAAATGCATTACCTTACCTTTACTATTATCCATATCCTTTCCAATTGAATGATTTAATACACATAAAGAATATCATTAGAAATTGTCTATTTGAAAGGTCAAATGATATGGCACGTGCCGCTGTGCCGCACAAATGATATAACAGAAATGCTATGAATTTTTTAATCAGTTTTATCTATGTATGTATTTTCATTTCATTGCTTTAAACTTTTGACCACCGAAAACAAAATGATTTACAAGAATGGCTTAGTCATCTGTTAATTACGTTTTTCCTGTAATTTCGTTGTGGAAAAAGGTTTACAGACCTTAATAGCTTACGGTTGCCCCACAATTACCATCCCCCTTTTATTCCCACAGCCTCATTTCATATCTTTTGGCCATCAGGCGACTCTGTGAGATGTTCTCTTCGTATTTGTTAAAAGCATTAACTGACTTCTTCTATCATAAATCATTTTGCATTCATCCGCCTTTGTATCTCATGTAGCGGAACTCACATCCGTAGACAATCTATCGCCTCCACTGTGTCTACGTTTCCTTTGCTATTATACAATTCTTATCTTATTTTTCCTTTCCCTTTCTGTGCTTTTGGGTATTTTTTGTTATTAGTGTGTTCTTGTATTTTTGGTGGGTTCTGTTAATTCCTAACCATGAATAATGAACTCACCGATACAATGACTGAGTGCCACGTGTCCTGGTTTTGGTCTTGGGTGGCGGCGGCGTCTGCGGCATCTTCGTTGTGGTTTGTTTGACATAGAGACAATCAGAATTTGTATTTATGATATTTGTTTTCGAACCCGGCAACTTAAGGCTGATGACATTAACTTGCGGCCTGGGATCGTGATATGCCATTCCGAGGGCTTTAATTTTACACTGGCTGGGTGAGAGTATTAGTTTGTCGGCCTCACGTTGTGTGCGATTGGTGCCTGGAATGAAACAATAGTTTAGGCTGAATCATGTGATTAGGCAGACGAAAAGGGCATATATTTGAGCAGAGCTTAAGCACTAAAAAATTTCAATAGTTTTTATTAACGATCGCGGATTCAGTAAGATGGGGCAGCATGTCACAGCTCAAACGAACGATTTAGTGCAGTTTATGAAATTTTTTGGGCATAAAGTGATATTTAAAAGAATTGTCATGAATAGGTTACCTCTAAGATAAAAAAGGATCATATTTGGATGATGTAATTTATATAAAATAAAATCCCTACTTCTATACTTTTATAATAAGTAAAAAGTTTCTGTTTCATTTATCTAGTTCTTTTCTTATCATCGGTTGAAAAGTAAAACAACTTTTGGTTCGTCCTGCACTATCATTACTAAATACAAAACTAACTTCAAATACACTAAGTCACATTTCGTCCTTCTTTTATACTTACCACCTCTTAGCCGTGCTGTCCTCGGTGTCCTATAACTCTGCTGACTGTACATGCTGATACTGTCGCCTTGTCGCACTTCTAAGCGATTGCTACGTTGTCGATAATTATTCGTGTCCACTTCAAACATATTTTCATAATTTATCACCACATTATTAAAAGATCTTGAGCATGACGATGAGTATCTCATTTGCTCTGGTCGTAAATTGTTTGTAAATTGTCCATTGGTCAAAATAATAGAATCATTATCCTTTACAGATTCTCTTCTTTTGCTGCTGCTGTTGTAATTGCTTTCGTTGCCACTCAAATAGTTTGATCTCACTAATGACCCCTTTAAGGTTTCATTTATGGGCATAGCTTTTTCTATTTTCTTCTTGTTGTGGTTGTTGTTGTTAGGTTTCGTGATATCTTCTCTGATTGCCAATCTCGTTATGTGTTTTCCTTTTTCACTAATTCTTCCACTTGGCTTGAGGGAGGAGGAGCAGGATTTGTTTTTATTTTTGTATTTTTCGTTTCAGTTGGTAGTTTGTGTTGCTGTTGTTGTTTTCTTTACGTTGTGACCTTAATTTGGTTTTAAGCTTTTTGCGAAAATTAAAATCTTAAATGTCTTTTAGTAGTTTTGTGATGCCGCCGTAATCTGTAAAGCAATCCAGTCCAAAATGAGAAACGTAATAAAATATTTAAATTTCAATTAAGTTTAATGACATTTTTACTTTATTCTGTTTTATTTGACATTCGCTGGGGGGCTGTTGGGTTGCCGTTTTCTATTTTTCGTTTTAAAATTTACATACATTTTTGCATTTTTTTTATTCAATCCTCGTTTAACCCATTTTTAATCGGTTCTGTTGTTGTTGTGTTTTCTGTATTTGTTTTCATCGTTTTATCCTTTGTGTCCTTTTTTTTAGGTTTGGTGGTAATGTCCGCTGCCTACGAAGCTGTATATAAATCGATTTTGATTAGTAAAATTCCGGCTATGTGGGCCTCAAAGTCATATCCGAGCCTAAAACCGTTGGGTGCTTATGTTACGGATTTCCTCAGGCGTTTGGAATTTTTGCAGGTAAGTAACTGACTTCTGGGGAGGAGAGAACACTTTAGCTTCCTTTGGTATCCTGGCAACATTTGTTTATGGTGGTGGGTGTTGTAGGGTGTGAAGGGATTGCAAAGTGTACTGCCTTAACCTGTATCGAATTGTCCTACATTGTGTAGGGAATTGTGTTAACATGCAGTTAATTAAAGAAGAATGAGCTGTCAGTTTAGTATTACTAAACTAAACTACTGTCAGTCAGTGATATTCCCTAAAGGCTGTAAAGATACATACAAATGTGTGTTAAGGATGTTATTTCATTAAAAATGTATGAGATGGCTAAAACAATGTCCTGTAGGAGTTGGGTTTGCAAAAAAAAAAAAAAATACACTGTTATACCATGTAAAGGAACAAATAGGAATTCGTGTTTATCCGCTAGTGTCACCTTTATTAGATGTTATATTCTACGCTATTTATGGGTATACAGCGCAAAAAGGATAATTTTCAACCAGTTTATTTTTTAATTATAATAGCTTTCAGCAAACAAATTGAAATCACAAAGGCCCTCTCGGTGGCTTTGGCAGGTCTAGGACTGGACGATGTGGCCTAATAAGCCACTCTACTTAAAAAAATAATAAGAAAACACGAAGAAAAGAAAAAAAAGAACACCGCCCCAAATGCGAACGATCCCCGCAAACGTTATAAGGATCTAAATTTAAGGATATGCACCGAACTCTCTACAGAGATGGTGCTTCCATCCATTTGGTGATGGATGTCATCACCGCTGTACAGGAAATGCGATAGACGGGACAGTCCCATGCAGAAAGACACGAACTGGATGTGGATTCATAATCGGCAAGAGACTTCGGCATCTGGTCTCACAATTTTACCCTATAAGTGACTAAATAGCCACTATCCGCATCAAGGCGAAATATTTGTATACCCTTTACCATGCGCATGAACAGAGTGAAGGGTATATTAATTTTGTTCTTCCATGTGTAACGCCCATAAGGAGGCGTGGTAGGTATGACAATATATATGTATATATAAATGATCAGTATCGAAATCTGAGTCGATTAAAAGGAGACAGTCTGTCCGTCCGTCTGTCTGTCCCCGCGATTACAGCCGCAGCTTAAGAGATATCGAGCTGAAATTTGGAATGCAAGCTTTTATCCTCAAAGCGGAGGGTAAGTTCTAAGATGAGCCCGATCGGTCAAAAACTACTCCCACCTCCCATACAAACTCCCCCTTTTTCGGGTCTGTCTCTGCGATTACATCCGTAGTTTAAGGGCAATCAAGCTGAAATTTTGAGGTTGAGTAGTTAGATGAGACCGATCGGTAAAAAACTGCTCCCACCTCCCATACAAACACTCCCTTTTGGGGTCTGTCCCTGCGATTGCAGCCGTATTTTAAGAGGAATATTGCTGACATTTTGTACGCAAAATGCAATCCTAAGCGGAGGATACTTTCTAAGATAAGCAATGTCGGTCAAAAACTACTCCCACCTCCCATTCAGACTCTACCCTTTTAGGAAATATCGAAATAAATTCGATATGCAAGCTTTAATCCTATAATAGGAGCTTACGTTGTAATACGAGCAACATCGGACGAATACTTCTCCCACCTACAGACGGGGTGTCCGTCTGTATGTCCCTGTAGTTTATGAGCTTTCGGGCTGAAATTTGGTATGTCCAGAAGCAGAGGTTAAGTTATAATAAGCAACATCGGATTTAAACTACTCCCACATCCCAAACAAATTCCCATTTTTGGATGTAACTAATATCATAAAAATATTCTCCAACTCACCAACTTATCGTAAATCGAATAAAATCGATAAAAATTATTGACAAAAAATTAATGTGTGAAGCTAAAAGTAACGTCCACTTTTCACCAACTCCCCTTTTTGTGGTACAAAGTTTAATAAAATATAGCTGTTGTGCAAATAACCAGTTTTATCACCATTTTTACAAATGGTGAAGGGTATCTGAGCTTCGGCATAGCCGAAGATAACCGCCTTACTAGTTTTATATCACGCTGATTTGTGTACTCGCCCCGACAGAAGACAAAGACGATGACATTAAAGATGCGTTCAGAACCAGATTTCCGCATTAAGATATCCACAAGGCAACCACAAGATAAGATAACAGTGGCCTTCGATAGCTCAATGAAAGCGACGTAGACTAGCGATCCAAAGGTGCCGGGTTTGATTCCTATTAAAATACTTTCGATTTCTCCAGCCAACAAAACTCATCTTAGATGCTTCCGCTGCAATAATCCAGATTGCGCAAGGAATAAGGAAAATGATTTATCAACATCGCAAATAAATCAACAAAAACCAGCTTGCTCCATCTTTGGTGGAATTTGGCGATTAAAACTCACAACAACAACACATAACAATCCTTGACACCAACCTTGTTACCTACAAAGGAACGAAATAGAGTTGCCAACAATGATCGTATGATAATCGGATTATATGCCCGATAGAGTGCCGATAAATTAAAAATCGGTACAAAGAATTATAACCTCAGCAAATTACACCAGTTATTACAACAACACCAGATTGATCCCGTGGTCCACGTGAAGGCCTTATCTATGGTATGCTAAACAGACTGGACATATTAGAATTCGATTACCAGCGCTTCATGGGAAGCCCAAGCAAGCCTGGGCTGCCTAGGAATAGGAGTCAACAACATTGGGAGCATGCAATTGTCGCCTTTTTCATCCAGCCAGAAGATACCAAATTAGGTATGACAGTACAGTATGGGTCTGTAACATACGATTGCAATGCAACTCCACATTCGAGCCCGAATACCAGTGATTTCGGTATAACCACAGCCCACGTGAAGCTCCCACAAAGAGGCCTCCAAATATCGATTAGGCGGGTACAAGTTCCCCACGTTATCGGCTACACTCAACGGTGGTAGTTTCGCATAGAAGCTGCTACCAACTTGTTATATTGCATTTCGTAAAAAGATAAACTATTGCAATGAAAAGAAGTAAGAAAAGAATAAAATGGACCCCTCCAAATTGTTGACGATATGCTCCTGGAATGTTAGAACACTGTATAGACCAGGTGCCTCCATCCAACTGGCGGAAATCCTCGAAGAATACAAGGCTGACATAACCGCTTTACAGGAAATCCGGTGGACGGGACACGGGTGCTCGCGCATGAAAACGTGCGACATCTACTATAGTGGCCATGCGGAAAAGCACGAGTTTGGATGTGGATTTGTGGTTGGCAAGAGACTGCGACACCTAGTCTCAAGGTTCAACCCGGTGTGTGAACGTATAGCCACCATAAGAGTCAAAACAAAGTTTTTCCACATAACACTTATATGTGCCCTAGGGTGTTCCTTGTATGGGATTTTTGGGAATTTCGTTAAAAAAAGGTATTAGTAGCGAAGTTGGACATCGAGCTCCACCTACCATTTGTTATTTACAAAATTTCGAATAGGTTGTGCGAAATTTCGCATCGATAGTTAGACGTTAGAGTGTGTCGCAAAGAGGTCAAAGTTCGACTTTTGTGTTGAAATCTGTTTATCGCCGCTGAATAATTTCCTAGTTTAGATAGGTGAACTAGTAATATGCCGTTGAATAGGTGAACTTACCATATCTTTTATAGATATCGAGATATTTGTTGCAAAAGAGGGGGTATTTTTGAAGAATAAGTTAACAAACATTTTTTAAACTGCTTTACGAAGTCGGTTATATCTGACCACAATATATTTCCACAATTTTGCATATATCAAGTCAAAGTCTACAAAAAAAGTATATGAGCATTTTTTTCAATATCTCTATCCGTTTCCGAGATATCAGGCTTTAAAAACCGTTATTTTGACATTAAATATAGCAAATACTATTGAGTCTAGATTTTGATCTGTAGTTCCATCCGAATACTCATTGGGTCTACTTTCTAATGACACCAAAAACGGCGATAAACTGATTTCAACACAAAAGTTGAACTTTGACCTCTTTGCGGCACACTCTAGCGTCTTACTATCGATGCGAAATTTCGCACAACATATTTGTAATTTTGTAAATAACAAATTGAAGGTGGAGCTCGAGGTCCAACTTCGCTAGTAATATCTTTTTTTAACGAAATTCCTAATAATCCCATATAAGGAACATCCTAATGTGCCCATGCTCCGACAGAAGAGAAAAGCGATGAGGACAAAGATGAGTTCTACGAGTGCTTAGAAAATGTATATGACCGTAGCCCGAGGCATGACATTAAAATTGTACTAGGCGATTTTAATGCTAAAATAGGCAGGGAAACCGCATTTGAGCCTACCATCGGAAAATTCAGTCTACACACCGAAACGTCGAACAATGGCACCTGATTGACTGATTGATTTCTCTGCGGCAAGAAATATGGTAGTAAGCAGCACTAGATTTGACCATAAAAAGATGGATAAGGCAACATGGTAACTCCAGAACAATTGACGAGGAATCAGATAGATCACGTGGTAGTCGATGGAAGGCACGAATCGAGTATTCTGGACGTACGAGTGAATAGGGGTGCGAACATTGACTCCGATCACTTCCTTACCGCAGTTAAGGTACGCACAAGGCT
Organism: Muscina levida; assembly: GCA_964034835.1. Classification (NCBI taxonomy): domain Eukaryota; kingdom Metazoa; phylum Arthropoda; class Insecta; order Diptera; family Muscidae; genus Muscina; species Muscina levida. The sequence continues at coordinate 151,908,120 of OZ035881.1, forward strand.
AAGCATGGCGAAAAACGTACGTAACCAGGTACAACGAAAGCTGGACATCGGTAAACTGCGGGCCACAGAGGTAGCAAACGCCTACTCCAACCACCTAACTTAACTCCCGCCTTAAAAACAACAAAGCTGCTGTAGCTGATGGTATCCCTGCTGAATTGTTTAAGAATGGCGGGGAGGAGCTGATTAGGAGCATGCATCATCTCATGGAGAACATCTGGCAAGAGGACAGCATACCCGGGGATTGGAGTCTCAGTCTGTTATGTCCCATATACAAGAAAGGAGATCGTAGTGAATGTAAGAACTACCGTGGAATAAGCCTATTACCAATTGCGTACAAGGTCCTTTCAAGCATATGTGTGAACGTCTAAAGCCAATTGTAGAAAAACTAATTGGACCATATCAGTGCGGCTTTAGACCTGGCAAATCTACGACGGATCAAATATTCACCTTACGACAAATCCTGGAAAAAACCCATGAAAAGCAGATCGACACCTACCACCTCTTTGTCGACTACAAAGCTGCCATGTATGTGTTTGGTATTCCTGCAAAGTTGATTCGAATTGTAGATGTACCTTAGAAAATACCAAATCCTCGGTTAAGATTTGTAAGGATCACTCTGAGCAATTTAACACGAGAAGAGGTTTCGGGCAGGGTGATAGCTTGTCCTGTACACTATTTAACCCTTATCCTGTATTTAAAAAAAATTACGTATACTGTATTTATGGGTCAATTTTGCCCAATACATATTTATTTGAATTTTTAAATTTTTTGAAATGGTTCGACCGTTTTTAAAAGAAATTAAGCTATTACAATGATTTTTGCACACAAACTTTGCACAATTGAAACATTTTCTGAGTATTTTGTGCTTTTTGAACATTTAAGGGTATACATAGCAACGGTCCCTTGTAAGGTTTGTCTTTTGCAGTTCGCTTAATGCAGCAGGATTTAAACTGCGTAAGATTGCTTTAGCTGAATTGCTGTGGGATATATGATCTCGGCGAAATATTTCCTGTTGAACAAGAGGCCTGCCTAATTTGTTCCAAAATATTAGACTTCAGAAATTATTTTTCTAAGTCCAGTCTTGTTTTATTGAAGTAAATAAATAACAAGCGTTATATTTTGCAATGTCCAACATGTTGTGGAATGGGGTTGATAGCCATCGATCGATTAGATCTGCGCCTGCAAGTGCAATTTCTGGCCAATTAATTTATCAATTCCTGACTTAGTGTCATGGCGTTAGTATGATATAATGTGCATACTAAAATAACAAACCTATTTTGCTTGTGTACGAGAACAAATGCAAGATTGTTTGTCTTATTTTATTTATCGAGAAGAATTTAGAAAAGTTTTCTGGTATATTTTTCATGTCCAATTTTATTAGCAGAAGGTACTTTTTATTTTGGAGAACCATAGTAAGGTTTCCTTTGAGTAGTTAATTTCGAAATCCTTAGTATGTAATCAAATTGTTGCATATAACTATTCGACATTTCAAATCTTTAACTAAATCCAAAACAATGCAAATATCTTTTTCCGGCTTTCAGTTTACAGCTTTATGTGTATGTGTTTGCTTGCAACAACCATGTATTATTTATCTGAACGTCACATAGAGCCCGGATACTTATCTCATATTTGCCGGTCTTAGAGGGTATATATTCCTTGAAAGGGCTACGTTCACGGTATGTAACTAATTGTTCACCTACGGTCGTACTTTCGCCAGTAATAACACATTATTCTAAAATTTCCTTCCCAGCGACCCAAAAAGTCACTTATAAGAGCTAGTTTATCTCGCGCTTGTCTAAATTTCTGTCTGACTTTTTATCGAAAGGAGAACTCGGAGTAAATTCTGAAATCGTTGCCTTCGATATTGGCCTGCCCTTTCTTATCATCTCACAATCTTACTAGCCATACCACGAGATCGAAATACATACGAGCCAAGAGAAGAACGCCTAAATATGCTTTTGTAGAATTTTCGACTACCAGAATCCAGTTATCTTCAAAACAGAATGGATATAATTACTGTTGAAGAAATTCACAGCAAATATATTTGACTTAGATATGCCTAAAACGCTGTAAAAGTATAACATAGTTAACAATTTCGTTGACATTTGTATTGGGCAATATTGACCCATTAATGCAGTATCCGTAACATTGTTCGTAGGCCACATCCAAAAATAGTATTTAACTTAATTGAACTTTTAAGACTAAATTTAGGCCAAAAAAATAATTGTCAGAAAATTTCACGAATCAGTTTTCAGAACGTCCAAAGTTATAAGAACTCAAAAACGGTTTGGGCAATTTTGACCCATTAATACAGGATAAGGGTTAATATAGTTATGGAGAGGGTGATGAGACTGGCTGGTGTCAATATGTCTGGTACCATATTTCACAGGAGCCACATGCCACTATCCTAATTGGCAGGATGTTACTGCAGTTTTATCATCACTAGAAAAGGAGTCAGCCAAAAAGGGTTTAGCAGTCAACGAGGACAAAACAACAATAATGACTTCGACGAACAAAGAGTCCTCTCAATGGGGAACGTTGCCAATTATTGTTTTGATGTATTAGATGAACTTACCTACCTCGGATCTTCCGTCAATAAGAAAAATAGTGTTAGCCAAGAAATCAAGCGGAGAAAAGTGCTCGCCAATAGATGTTTTTACGGACTTCAGCAGCACTTTAGTACCACCACCTTATCTCGAGATACGAAGAAACAGCTATACCTGGTGTTAATTTTACCCGTTCTGTTGTATGCTGCCGAATCTTGGGTGCTTACGACAACGGACATACAAAACCTGGGAGAATTCGAGAGAAAAGTATTCCGAAAAATATATGGACCTATCTGTGTCGACGCCGAGTTTCGCCATAGAATAAACCATGAGCTGTATAAACTTTACCACGACATCGACGTAGCTTAAAGAGTCAGAATCCAACGCCAACGATGGCTGGGACATGTTAACTGGCAAAGTAACAGGGATCCGTAGCTGTAAGGACAGATATGGAAATTTGTTCACGAACACGCAGAGTCACTTGAAAATATGGTGCAAACACTTTCGTACTCTGCTCGTTCCTGAATGCAGCATAAGTGACGGCATCACTTCAATCAACAACGACGGAGTTGATTATCCACCACCGAATCAAAACGATTTCAACACGGAAAGTGACGGGTAAAAATAAATGAAGCTGCGGGAGCCAATGGACTGCCGGCAGAGGCTTATAGGCCTGTGGCCACGAGCTGTCAATATGCATGCATAAACACTATTTGGCTTAAGTAATGTATACCCGACGGTTATAATTTCAGTGTTCTATGTCCTGTGCTTAAGAAAAGCGATCCAAGCTTTGTACCCATCGCATACAAAGTCCTGACTACTATGTTATGTGATATACCAAAGCCCATCCTAGCGAACTTGATTGGACCTTATCAGTGTAACTTTAGACCTGGTAAATCCACGAAACGCCCAGACATTCACGCTACGACAAATCCTGAAAAAGACCCAAGAAATGGATATCGACACCTACTATCTGTTCATCAACTACACAGCTGCATTCTACTGTCCGATACGACAAAAATTGTTAAACGGTATGGCTGAGTTTGGTATTCCCGCGAAGCTAATACGACTTTGCGGGATGACACTGACTGACACGAAGTCTTTAGTGAAAATTGGCAAAAATCTGACAGAGCCATTTTCTGCCAAGTGAGGCTTTAGACAAGGCGGAAGTCTGTCTTGCGTTCTCTTTAACATCGTAATGGAGATGATCATGTGGAAGGCTGCAGTAAACAGGAATGGTACCATCTACAACAAAAGTCACATGCTGCTCGCGTATGCCGATGATATAGATATCATTTGTCGTGGATTGCGGGATGCTACTGCGTCTTTTTCGAGCATTAAAAAGCAGTCGGTTGAAGTGGGTCTGGTGATAAACGAGGACAAAACCAAGTTATTTGTTTCAACGAACAAAGAGTCCACTCGTCTGGGACTAGGGTGATCAGTTCGGTTTTCAAAAACCGGCTACTCGGTTTTTTTCACTCATAAAAACCGTCGGTTTTTTTTAAATCCCTGTTTTTCGAATATCGAATAATCCGGTTATTTTTTGTCGAATCTCGGTTTTTTGGCGTTCGATACTTTTAATTTAAATTCATTCATAATTGTGTTAAATGTGTACTGGTACATGTTTTTTTCCAGCTTCTTCCGGCTTCTGAGACTACAATATGGGAGAAAATATATGATTTCTATCTATCCAAAAAAGATAAGGTTACAAAAAAATTTATTTTCTTAAAGCAGAAAAACCAGCGCTTCTCTATTGTGGTCGATGAATGGTTGGATATGTCTTACATCCAGAAAGCAAAACGTTTAAAACCAATTATCAGTAAATTTATATGAAATTTTAAAAAGACGTATATCAGAAAGAAGTATTCATACACTGAATACTCTCATTTTGTATTTAAGTACGAGTAAACTCCCAATTATTGACGCATTTTTAAAATATTCAAGTAAAAATGAAACAAAAGAGTTGGCGTCCATTTTGTATTCACGATTATTTACTGAGGAACATGATTCGTTTACAGATTTAAATGACCAAATTATCGTTGATGCCTCTGAAGATACTATAGCAACAGAACTAAATAAAGCTATAAAAAACGTTCAAAATCCTAAAACTACCATTAAAAAATCTACCAAAAATTTTCTTTTTCAAGATTTTTTATATATGAATAAGAGTGGCAAAAGGACTGAAAACCTTGACAGATTATTAAACGCCTTGAACACAATAAGTCCAACTAGTACATTGAGTGAAAGGGCATTTTCTATGGCAAGTTTTATAAGAACCAAAGAATAAAATAGGTATACACCCAAGCACTTAAATTGTATCTTATTTTTATAAATGTTACTTTAGGGAAAACTAAAGATTAAATTAAATATATTTATATACAATCAAGTATTTACAAATGAATTGTTATGTTTTGTTTGTCTTTGTTAAAATAACAAACTGATCTCAGTAATGTTTTGCATTGTAATTATAATTAAACTAAAAGTTTCCTTTTTTAATTATTTTTGAATTATTTTCTGCTATTTTTCAATGCAATTTTTTTGTCAAAAATTGTGTTTTAATTTTTTATTTGGCATACATTTGAAAACCGGATTATCCGGTTTTTTGTGAATTTCAAAAAAAGCAACCAGTTTTTTTTCAATGCCATTTTTCGAATAATTCGAAAACCGGTTTTCGCAAAAACCCGAATAATTGATCACCCTATCTGGGACGCTGCGTGAATGTTGACAACTATAACTTTGAAGTGGTAGATGATTTTGTCTACCTTGGCTCCGCCATTAACAAAAATAATAATGTCAGCATCGAAATCAAAAGACGAGTATTGATCGCAAACCGCTGCTATTATGCGCTAAGCAAGCGACATAACGACAAAGCGCTCTCTCGAAGAACAAAGATCCAGCTCTACCAGACTCTGATCCTACCTGTCTTGTTCTACAGCGCAGAATCCTGGGTAATGACACAAGCGGATCAATCTATTCTGAGAGTCTTCGAGAGAAAAATACTCCGCAAAATATTAAATCATGATCTGTACAACGACATCGACGTGGTCAAGCGCGTTCAAATAGACCGAATGCGCTGTAAGTCTGTAAGTAAGTAGGTGTAGTTTGTTGTGAATCTTAAAATAGAAAGCGTGCTAAACTACAATAACGCGAAGTAACTATACCATACCTTATTCATGGTATATATGGGAAATAAAGTTTTTTTATAGTGCTTCTGCTATTACTATTTAAGGAAGGTCTAAATGCAAATGTGGTAGTAGTATTTGAATTACGGTTTTACTTTTAACTTTTCGTCTTACAAAATAGATGTAATTTGGAATAAATTTCATTTTTCGAAAGACACCACATTATCACATGTAATTAAAACCAATAAAATAGGACTCATATTATATTTTATAATACCTTATTTACACTTTTCCCATCTTTTAGAAATGGTACGACGTTGGACCACCCACAACATTCTGGCTGTCGGGATTCTTCTTTACGCAAGCCTTTCTCACTGGAGCTCAACAGAATTTCGCACGCAAATATGTAATACCCATTGATTTACTCGTGTTCGATTACGAAGTTCTACGTATTGAAGAAGATCAAGCCATGGCCATGACAGCTCCAGCTGATGGTGTCTATGTGTATGGCATCTTTCTCGAAGGTGCACGATGGGATCGTGTAGACAACTATCTAGCCGAGTCGCATCCGCGAGAACTATTCGATCGCATGCCTTTAATATGGATGAAACCTGTTAAGAAATCTGATTTAAAAGAAAGACATGTCTACGTCTGTCCGCTATATAAAACGGCAGAGCGTCGGGGTGTACTCTCTACGACGGGTCACAGCACCAACTTCGTGGTGGGCATGTTAATGGAATGTAATCCCAAAACACCGGTATCTCACTGGATTATACGTGGCACAGCGCTACTGTGTCAATTGAGTTATTAGAAGACTGCGGACTGCCTTATTTTGTTATTGAATAGCATTTCTGTTGTGTAAATAATATTAATAGCATTTTTAAATTTGTCTCTAATAAATTGTATGCAATTCTCCAGCATCATATTACTTTAATATTAATGTTGTGGTAGTTGTGTGTTCTTCCTTCCTTCCTTCCTTGTTCGTTTACATAACGATTTCACTTTTGGAAACATTTTCAATTTTCCCTTTTTTTTTTGTTGCTTTCGATTTGTGTACTACCCAGAAAATTTATGAACCTAAACAATCAAAAATTGTTGTTTACATATTTCTATTTCAATATTTGCATGCAATTAATTTTACCAAAGTTTTCCCACCCTCTTACGTTCCCCATGGACCGACAGAGCGATAGCATCGTGTCCCTTAGTTGAACGTAAAATGTGAACGAATGAATGAATAAAACCAGAAACTAACAACGTCAACATACATATACTATACATACTTACATAGAGTATATATACAATACATATACTCGTTCCAGACTAGTATACTAGTCAATGTATGGATATGCCAACGGTATACCCTCACCTACCTGAATTTATGCAGAGTGAACTCTGAGGGACCAAAATATATAGTTTGTAGGAGGGTGGTATGTGAAGCATATTGCGGAGATGCTAAGAAGTTGGTTGAGAAGTTGCAAAAAGGTTGGAAGTGCACACACAGATATATGTGGAATAGGTGGTTTTTCTCATTTGTGATTTGTATATTATATAATATAAATAAATTACGGACGTAGTAAATTTCCTTTACATCTTACACATGTGGAATGTGAGAGGGCTTTTGGTATTCGGTGACTTTATGCTTAATTCTTTTTTATATACATTCGACTATATGCTGTTACAATTTCATAAAGAATTTTAACCAGAGTAAGTATTGGCTCGCTCTTTTCGGTTCTCGGTTCTCGAGCCAGGAGCCAAAAAACTACAAAAGAGCTCGTGAGCCAAGAGCCACAAATTTCAAACGATCTCTCGGCTCTCAAGTACTTTTTTGTATCAAAAAGTTATTTTTGTTGGGCCAAAAGCATTTTTCTGTTGCACAAAGTACTTTTTTTGTACCAGAGTATTTTTTTTGTACAAAAAAGTACTTTTATTTTACATTTTAGTACAAATTACTTTCTTTTGTACTAGAGTACTTTTTTTTTGCCAAAAGTTATTTTTTTTTAGCCCAAAAGCACTTTTCTGTTGCACAAAGTACTCTTTTGTTTCTTTTTTATACCAGAAGGTACTTTTAATGTACTCTCGGTACGAAGTACTTTTTTATTCCAAAAAGTATTTTTATTGGCCCAAAAACACTTTTCTGTTGCACAAAGTACTTTTTTTGTACCAGAAGGTACTTTTTATTTACTTTCGGTACAAAGTACTTTTTTGTACGAAAAAGTTATTTTATTGGTCCAAAAGCACTTTTATATTACACAAAGTACTTTTTTGTACCAGCAAAGTATTTTTATTGACCCAAAATACTCTTATAGCCCCAAACGTACAATAAAAGTACTTTTTGATACAAAAAAGTACTCTGGTACAAAAAAAGTACTTTGTTCAACAGAACAGTGCTTTTGGGCCAGTAAAAATACTTTTTGTTACAAAAAAGATCTATGGTACAAAAAAGTACTTTGTGCAACAGAAAACAGCTTTTGTGTCAATAAAAGTACTTTTAGGTACAAAAAAGTACTTTGGTACAAAATAAGTACAAAAAAGTACTCTCGTACCAAAAAAGTACTTTGTGCAACAGAAAAGTGCTGTTTGGCCAATAAAATAACTTTTTGGCACATAAAAGTACTTTAGTACATAGCCTTGAGCTGGCTCGCGAGAGCTCATTTGAAATATTGTAGCTCTTGGCAGAACAGTGCTTTTGGGACAGTAAAAGTACTTATTGGTACAAAAAAGTAATTTGGTACAAAAAAGTACTCTGGTACAAAAAAGTATTTTGTGCAACAGAAAAGTGCTTTTGTGCCTATAAAAGTACTTTTTGGTATAAAAAAGTACTTCGGTACAAAATAAGTACAAAAAAGCACTCTCGTACCAAAAAAGAATACTTTGTGCAACAGAAAAGTGCTTTTGAGACATTAAAATAACTTTTTGGCACAAAAAAGTATATTTAGTACAAAAGAAAGAACTTTGTTCCAAACTTTTTTTTATACATACATGCATACATACATATTTAAAAATTTGGAAACAATTTCGTATTAGAAATGTGGAAAATCGAAAATGCATAGTTTTAGTGGTCTTCGCATTATTGCCTAGATGGTTTTAAAGTCTATAACGGATAAAAGCGGAAACTTTTTTTTTGTATTTTTTTATACTACATACGGATTTGTACGCAATTGGATTATGGTGGCAAATTTTGCAATCAATCTTATTTATGGATCCCTTCAGGTCCCGACGAGTTTTTCTGCCTATTCGTGGCAATCCATTTACATAATTCATTTATAAAAGTTTTGTCTTAAATCATTTATTCTTGCCTACCCTCGTACTCCCACAAAACCCTTCAATAACATCGAAATTTATGTTGAAACATACCAAAGCTGAGTGACATCAACGATAATAACTTTGTTGCACCCAGAATATTTATTTTGATTGCTCTCCTATGCTCCCTGAGTGGGTGTCCTCGTCGAACATACATATAGACTATCCCCATCACACAAAGTTTCAAAGTAATGAAAGGTATACACAATATCGAACGAACATGTAGAGTTTGCTTAAAACGATGTTGACTGTGAGCGAGAGGGGCAACAGTTCCTAGTCATGGATATGAAGGCATAGGGGCAGAGTAGGATCTGTGGTTGGTTCACAAGTCCCTAGCAGTTGCAACTAATACGGGCTGGGATGCTGGTTTACAGAAATTCATGATTTTGAAAGATACCAAATTGACGAGTATTTGCAACTGATGGCTGCTTGCTGTGGATGGGGTGATGTTAATGTTTAAAATAGTTGACATTTTTTTTTATTGAATCTGTAATATTTCGTTAGTTTACCTTTGTAAGTGGAAATTTTAATTAAATTTAAGTTTTTTTTGTTATGTGGTTGACGAAAGTTAGTTGTGGGTAAGATGGTGATAAAAGATATTTGGATACAATATTGTAATGGATTGAAGTGTAATGAAATAAACTACAAGGAAACCCATTCTCAGTGCAGGGCATAAAGGAGATATGGGAGAGACTTTTGTAATAGTTATGAGCATACGACAAAGGTTTAATGACGATTATGAGTATTTATTGAGCTGATTAGATTTGAGCGATTAGTAGCTGCTACTTGAGAGAGAGAGAGAGAATACTATAAAGCCAATAAAATATCGTGTTTTTTCACATTTATCGTTGACATTTGTCATTGACATTTTAAACCTCTAGGAGGCACAACGGGAGCGACAGGAACTGATTTCATAAAAAATACAACAAATTATAAAAGAAAAAAAATTTGTATGGGGACCACTTTAAGTGTTTAAGATTAAAGTTTTTTATGTTCTGGCAAACTGTTGGCGTTGGTATTTAACGATTCTAGGGGCACATGTGGGTCCGTTAGATCGGTGGGAGCAAAATTCATAAAAATTTTGTATTTTTATCGGCGCCGCAATATATTTTGAAAGAATGTTAAGAGGGAAAATTTAGTTGGGGTCTGTCATACATTTTATCGCTCTGGGAGATACCACGGGAGCGCCAGGAGATGATTTTATAAACAAATTTAAAAAAAAAAATAAATTGTATGGCGATCACCTAAGGGTGTAAATGAAATATATTGGTGGTCGGCCATACATTTGACTTTTTTAGGGGCACCTTTGGGGCAGTAAGATCGGTGGCAGAAAAATTAATAAAAATCTTCTGTTTTGTATGGAGCCCCAACAGGCGTTTGGTATGTTTGGATATAAATAGTCGGGGTAGGTCATACATTTTACGCCTCTAGGAGGCACCATGCGAACGACAGGAGCTGGTTTAATAAAAAAAATAAAATTACGAAAAATAAAAAAAAAATTGTATAGAAACCACTTTAAGGGTTGAAAATTGAGGGTAAATTTGTTCCGAGTTTTGCAAAAAATATTGGGGGTCGGTCATACATTTGGCTCCTCTAGGAAAAAAATTCCAATAACATATACCCTCAGTACTCAATTTCACAAGTGGGCGGAGTGGTACATTTTTTTGTAAGATACTAGAAGAGGCGTGGCTAGACTTCCAGTTTATATTTTCCAAAACTTTATCATGATTAAGGTTTACTACACACAGAATTTGGGCAAAATCAAGCTCTAAAATAGACGGAGTGGTACATTTGTATGGGAGATATCAGAAGCGCGTGGCTAGACTTCCAATTCGTACTCCTAAACTTTAAAGCTATAGCAATTTTACTAAATACAGAATTTGGGCACGATCGCGTTAAGTGTATTGATATAATTATTCGATTTCTTAAGTGTGCGGTACCAGATGGGGCTTGGTTGACTTCCATTTTTTTCTTTAAAACTTTATCTTGTTATAGTTTTACTAAATACAGAAATAGGGACGATCGCGTTGTGTTGATATTATTATCCATCTCCATCTCTAAAGTGGGCGGAAAGGTACATTTGTATAGGAGGTATCAGAAGGGGCGTGGCTAGACTATCAGTTTTTTTCGCCAAAACTTTATACTGTTATAGCTTTATTAAATACAGAATTTGGGCACGATCCCGTTGGGTGTATTGATATTATTACTCGATTACTAAAGTGGGCAGATTGATGTATTTGTATGGAAGGAACCAGAAGGCGCGGGGCCATGTAGCCCATTTGCAATACCGTAAGTATTTTTAGTTAAATATTAGCTTGTTCAAGGTTTCAAACTCTTTGGTTAAGTCTTTCGAAAGTTATCGTACGTACTAGTCATGAATGGAATTTGTTCAATAAATCTAGGGTCTGAAGTGACTTCTTCTATGTGTATCACTTTCGTGTCGTATCAAAAGATAAAAAGGGTGTCCCAACAAGAACGCAATTTTTAAATCTGGCAAAATCACGCATGAACAACGCATTCTTATTGTGAAATTGTTTTACAAAAATGGTGAAAGTTTTGCGGCTACAGTTCGCAAATTGGGGTCACAATAATGCTCCAAAAAAGTCAACTGTAAAGAGATTAATGGATAAATTTGTCGAAACTGGGTCTGTTAGTGATGTAAAGACAACAACGCGCCATCGACCAGGTCGATCGACCGAAAATGTCGCAGCTGTACGTGATGATGTCGCTCAAACTCCATCCACCTCAATTCGACACCGAGCTCAGCAATTGGTGTCTCCAAATCCACTATGCAGCGAATTTTGACGAAAGATTTGCATCTTCATGCATACAAAGTTCAATTGACTCAGGAACTGAAGACAGCTGACCATGGACAGCGAAGGGAGTTCGTTAATTGGGTATTAGAGAGACAACATGAAAATGCCGATTTTGCCGCTAAAATCATTTTCAGTGACGAGTTCCATTTCCATCTTGATGGCTTCGTCAATAGGAAAAATTGTCGCATTTGGGGTGAGGAAAATCCTCGAGTGATTCACGAGAAGCAAATGCATCCTCAACGTGTCACTGTGTGGTGTGGTTTTTGGGCTGGAGGAATCATTGGACCTTTTTTTTATGAAAATGAGGCAGGTCAAGCGCAAATAATCAATGGTGTTCGGTATCGTGAAACCAGTTTTTTCTTGCCTCGAATTGAAGAAATGAATGTGGAGGGCATGTGGTTCCAACAAGACGGTGTCGCATGTCATACAGCCAGAGAAACAATTCAATTGCTGCATCAGTCATTTCCCGGTCGTGTTATTTCGCGTTTTGGAGAACAGAATTGGCCGCCTAGATCGTGCGATTTTTAACACCATTAAATTTTTTCTTTGGGGTTTTTTGAAGTCGATGGTTTACGCGAATAAGCCGACGACGACTAAAGCCTTAAAAGAGGAAATTGGACGCTGCATTAATGAAATACCGCAGCATTTATGCGAAACGGTCATTGAAAATTTCATTAAATCATTAAAAGATCGAGTGCATATCAGCAAAGCCGCGGCGGCCATCAGCACGATATATTGTTCCATACATAACCTCATTCTGTCTACTTTACGATATAATAAAGTTTCACGATTTTTCTTAAAATATCAGTGTTTTATTTAAAATTTAAAAATTTTCAACTAGTATAACTAAAAAGATCTGATTAAATAGATTAACAATGAACTTCAAAAAAAAAAAAAAAATTCGACCAGTCTAGTGCTCATACACCATTATTTTTTTATTGCATATTTAGAATCTCCATCATTGATTCTATGCCTGATCAAAATTTCGTCAAAATCTACTTCCACAAAGTGCGTCAAAAGGTCATTGGAAATATAGTGATTATTTTCTTCTTCGAAAATTTCATAGACATCCGATTTGACGAAAACTTTAAACTCGATTTTCTCAAAACACCACAATATATTATACACTATTGTTTTATTAAATGAACGATATCATCCAGTTGTACTTTCGGTATTTCCGGTTTGCCAAGAGCAATCACAATGGCTTATCGCCTTTCCGCAACAAAACACGGTAAGAACGACAGTAATGAATGACCACAACAAATGCTGCAACAGTCAGCAACACTCAGCCACACAAATTTCCATCCAAATTTTAATCAGATTATCATTGAAAGCGTTGAAAACCTACAACCACTTAATTTAAGACATATGGCTGGAAATTCAAATATGACAATTTGGTTTCGTCCACTATGCTTCAGTCCATGGCTCCATTGTCGATGGTTCAAATGAAATGTCATCATCTACGTTGTGACACGATGCGAACTGGTTTGTTTTTGCCGCTCGCCTGGTGTCTACCCTCAGATTTGCCTGCCTTTCTTTGTCTGTGCTTATGCCGTGTTAATATATGCAAATTCAGCAAAAAGCCATCGGGAGGACCGGATGGTCGAGGCGGACACGTTCATTGCCACTACTAACTCTGTTGGCATATGCCATTTTGAACTTTTTCCTTCTTGCTTTTTTTTTTTTGCTTTCATGTCCAAGCGGAAGAATAAAAGAATAGCTTCATCAAAAATGTTAATAAATGCCAAATGACTAATGGCCTAATGATGGTGGTGGTGGTGGTGATGATGATTGGGCGCTGGGCCTCGCTTGGCTGGCCGATTGGACCGCTAAGTTCAACTAGAGAGTCGTTGGGTCTGTGTTGCTCACAGACACTGGTAAATCCTCGGTAACAAAAACAATAGCACGCGTTTAGTGCGTGTCCTTTGTTGTGATAAAAGCGCAGCTGCCTTTTTAAAATGTTATATAGATTTTTTTTCTGTTATTAAATTTCATTTTTCACAAACGCATAAAAACGCACAGAACAACAGAATGGATGGATGGATGGCAGGAGACACAGTGCGTGGACAAGCCAACAGCGAATGCGAATCTGTCTGAAAAAAGCTGGACTGGGCATTGTTTTCATTTGTGATTTTATAGAAATAACAGAAGAAATGAAATGACTATAAAAAATATTCCAATTTGCTTATTTTATGCATACACTCCGGTGGTACGAGGGTTAGTGTGGTAAGTGAAGTAAATGGTGGCGCCATTATTTAGCTAAGTTGGAAGGGAGAATGATGGTAAAGCGATAGCAAATATTTAAATGAGAACAAGAAATAGGGATATGTTTGGAAATTCCTAAGAATCGAGATATTTGAAATTCGTTGTGTTTGTATTTATTTGGTCTGTTTATATAAACATTGATTTGGTATTTATTTCAAGCTCAAGACCAGGGGTTACTGATCCGATTTTAAAAATTCTGTCACAAGTGGATGGCTACGTTATCTCTGAGTGCTATAGGCTGTTCGAAATTTTGTACTTTTAAGGGTAAACAGCCCGAAAATGGGATAAAACTGGTACCATCACCCAAAAGAAACGGCTAAATGTAGAAACGCGAAAATTAGGGTGCATATTTATTTTAAAGAGTATGTGTGCGATACTTAGAAGGCGTATTTATTTTATAGAGTAGATGTAGAATGAAAACAGTTTTTTAAAAATTCGCACTTTTAGGGCTAAAAAGGCTCAATAAGGGATAAGGGTGGTACAATCACCCAGATCAAAAGACTAAAGATAGAAAAGAAAAGACAGCTGCAGGAAGGGATTTTTGGAAATTTGTACTTTTAGGACCAAAAAAGATTAAAAAAGGGATAAAACTGGTACCATAGCCAGGACCAAACGGGTAAATCTATAATCACGAAAACTATAAATAAAACTATAAAGCTGCATGAAGGGATTTTTTACAATTCATACTTTTAAGGCCAAAAAGCAATAAAACTGACAAAAGGGATAAATCCCTCTGACCAATCGTTACAATCGCGAAAATAGGTATGGGCATGCTTAGTATAAAGTTAGAGAGCTAAATAAAAAGATTTCATGAAATTCGTATTTTTAGAATTAAGAAAAAAAATTCAAAAAGTGATAAAAAATGTACCATCAACCGGAAGAAATTCGAAGTTCGTAATTTTAGGGCGAAAAAAGAACCAAAAAAAACAATAAAAAAAACTGGTGCCATCACTCAGGCCAACTGCACAAGGTAACATATATTTTTTTCATGGAGTAGTTGAGCTCTCATAAGAGATTTTTCCAAATTCAAACTTTTAGGGAATAAAAGGTCGAAAAAGGGATACAATTAGTACAATCACGTAGACCAAACTGGACAACGTAGAATCACGAAAATTAGGTGTAATTCTTATTATATTGGGTTGTTGTGCGATTTGAAGGGATTTTTCGAAAGTCGTACTTTTAGAGGCATAAGGCCAAGAAAGGGATAAAATTGGTACGATAACCCAGACCAAATAGCTAAAGATGAATGTTTATTTTATAGAGTAGTAGTGCGATACGGACCGGCAGTGGCATAGTGGTTAGAACACGCGACTACCATGCGGGAGATCACAGGTTCAACTCCAGGCTCCAGCAGTCTTAAAAAAAAGAAAAATTTTCTTTTATGGTCGGCACCCTTCGAATGTTGTTGACAACAACTTCGCAGTATAAGTGTCTAGTCGGCATGTCTAGTAAGAGCTTCTCAAACAGTGACGTTCGCATTCGTCGATAAACAAGTAGGTGCCGTTAGTTGTGAATCTAAAAATAGTATGCGTGTTAATTCACAACAAAGCGGTAGAATCAGGTGCTTGGCATTTAATAAAATCAATTAGCACCCTAATGAAACGACTCAAGTATGGATTATGCAATTTAGTGTAGTTTTTTTCCTAATTAATAAGGCTTTATTGAATATCTAAGTTGGGAGCGAAGAAAATAGGCGTTTCACTAAAACAGACTAATCTGAACAAAAGAGTAGTTGTGAAAAAAAATTATATAAATTAAAATTAAATATTTGTCTAGCGACAAGTGTGAGCAATGTAATGGACCAATCGTTAGTAATATATAACTGTACTCAACATCTTTACCAGGCTTTTTGGTACCCATTTACAAAATGCCCAGTGGGTCTTGAAATTTCATTAGACTATTACATTCAAGTTAATTAACCAATTTTGTCCATAGTTTGCAAAACATAATATAATAACTTTTAATATTTCTGCAAAAAGTTTTACCAAAATCAGACCAGTATATCTGGTATGTCCCATACAAGCCTTGAAAATTTAAAATTTATTGATAAATTTTGATTTAATTTTGCAAAACTTAATTTTCTGGCAAATTTCCCAGAAATTTGTTTAGACCACTAGTAGACCCGGCAGTACTTCGCTATTGGTTCAACAAATGCACTTTTTGATAAAAATAATACTACTCTTTGAGACAATACAAATAATTTTTGGCACAATTAAAGAACTTTTAGGTACAATAAAAGTACTTTAATTGTGTATAAATTAAATTTTACTTTTTGGTATCGAGTATTATCTGTGTATCAAAAATTATCGCTCTAGAGATAAAATACAGTTTTGCCACGCCCCATCTCCCACTGATTGAGAATAATAATTTCGTCTGCAAATTTGAACCTGAAGTGCCGAATGCCATCTGTGTACTATATTTTATATCTACATATATATATTATATACTATACAGTTGTATGGACCAGGTGAAATAGCTATTAACTAAGCTTGGTGTGACGAATTATATACGGAGCGCAAAAGACCGCAGCGCTTGGAATACTTTTCTACTTGCGGTTACTGATGGATAAATTTCTGTTGTTGCTGCCATTAAAGAAGAAGACTATACATTTGTTTCCCCCACTGATCCAAAATTAAATGTTGTCATCATATTCATATTCGTATTGTCGAGTATTATCTGGGTGTCAAATTTTCTCTCTCTTAGGTTAAAATACAGTTTTGTCACGACAACCGATTACTATCTGTGTACCAAATGTTATTTTTATACGATCACCCTTAGGGATGGGGGTATATATCATTTGATACGACCCAAAAGTGTAACACATAGAAGGAGTCACTTTAGACCGTAGGTTTCTTTGAACCAAATTCGATTCATGACTTTTTAAGTCGTTTGAGCCAAGTCCGTCTGTCAGTCTGTCTGGCTGTCCGGCTGGTTCGCACGCACGATAACTTTCGAAAGACGCGACAAAATGTTTTGAAATTTTGCACGAGTTATTATTTTCTGTAAATTTTGTTATTATTTTCTCAAAACTACTTAACGTATTGCAAATGGGCTACATGGCCCCGCCCCTTCTGGTACCTCCCATACAAATACATCATTCCGCCCACTTTAGAAATCGAGTAATAATATCAATACACCCTACGGGATCGTCCCCAAATTATGTATTTAGTAAAGCTATAACAGGATAAAGTTTTGGAAAAAATTTTGAAAGCATAGCCACGCCCCTTCTTGTACCTCCCATACAAATCTACCTTTTCGCCCACTATAGAGATGGAGAAATAATATCAATAAATTAAACATGATCGTACCCAAATTCTATTTTTAGTAAAGCTATAACATTTTAAAGTTTTGGAGAAAAAAATTGGAAGTCTATCCACGCCCCATCTGGTACCTCGCATACACATCTGGTACCGCCCACTTTGGAAATCGATTAATATTATTAAAAGACCTAACGCGATCTGTATTTGGTAAAGTTTAAGCAGGATAAAGTTTTGGAGAAAAAATCTGGAAGTCTAGACACGCCCTTCTGGTACCTCCCATACAAATGTACCACTCCGCCCACTTTAGAAATAGGGTAATAATATCAATACACTCGACACGATCGTGGCCAAATTCTGTATTTTGTTATGTTATAACAGGACAAAGTTTTGGAGAAAAAAAAAATTGGAAGTCTAGCGACGCCCCTTATGGTACCTCCCATACAAATGTACCTTTCCGCCCACTTTAGGGATGTAGTAATAATATCAGTACACCTAACGCAATCGTGCCCAAATTCTGTAATTAGTAAAGCTATAACAGGATAAAGTTATGGAGAATAAATCTGGAAGCCTAACCACATCCCTTCTTGTACCTCCCATACGAATATACCACTCCGCCCACTTTCGAAATCGAGTAATAATATCAATATAATAGAAAATTATTTGTTATACTGAGGGTAAGGGTAAATGCAAGTCAGGTTGCCCGACTGAAACTTTCTAACTGGTTTTAATTACAAATCGGTTAATTTCAATAACTCAAGACATAAGCAATATCTTATGGTATTTATCAGTCAGTTTAACTGACTGAAATTTCTGTACTGGTTCTAGAGCTTAAATGCAGTTTTGCCACACCTCCTAAGCCCACCAATTCATATTCATGTTGCCGACTACTATCTGTGTATCAAATTGTATCTATCTAGCTCTAAAAAAATGTGTTGCCACGACCACTTCGCTCACTGGTCCAAAATTAAAATTTCTCCGGGATAATCATATTTGTGTTGCCAATAATATGTGTGTTAAATTTTGTCTCCCTAGCTCTCAAAATGGTTTGCCACGCCTACTTATCCAAAGTACGTTTAAAAGTGGCTTATGTACAACTTTTATAACTGCGAGGCAATTCTAATTGATATGTGTATTATATTAAGTTAATATTGTAATATTAGTCGATAATGATTTTTTTTTTTGAAACTTTAAACAACATAGTGAAAACAAAAAAAAACAATTTTTGGTAAAATTTCATCAAACTTTTGTAATTTTTAAATTTTGATTGGGAAAAAATATTATTTTGCCAGCAATTAAAAATAATTCTAGTTAACATATGTAACACATATTTTATTTTTCCGACTTTTGAACACGCTGAATAATACAAAAAACGAAATTTCGACCTCTTTGATAAAGAAAACTAAATTTTTGGGTATCATTTTCTTGAAGCAATATTTAATTTATGCTTAAATTCCAATGACTTTAGCGTCCTCTGGTGCAGTCTAGGAGAGTTCTTTAAAATTTATTTGAGTTGCGTTGTTATCTGTCGATCACTTTAACTTTCATCACATTTTGAGACATTTTTTATTTGATTTATGTCTATGAGCCAAAGTACTGTGCAGCGTAGTGGCGGACAAAAATTTTATGAAATGTTTTTGGCTACCCTTGGTTTTCCACATAACCACAATTGTCAGTGCCGACCTCGTTGTTTACCTCATATACATTTAATTTGCATTTCATTGTTTCAGTTTATTTTTCCACAACTTCGTGTTGTTTCATGTCATTTCCATTGTTGGTGTTGTTGTTGTTGTTGCCTTAATTCAGAACGATGTACATTATATGCTGATCTTAAAATCAACATTAACATCATCATCCCCTGGAGATTTCCCTTAGAAGCTGGATGGATGAATGAATGGTTGGTCGTTTGGCCACACTGCGCGTATAGAGGTTAGGGAACGCATGTCCTTTTTAGCTTTAGCTTACGATCATGGACAGTTACTTTTCCTGTGCTGTTGTATTTTTTTATTGTTATTGAATTTTATTATAATGTTGTCGTCAGTGCTGTTGCTGTTATTGTCGTTGCTGTTATATTTAAAATAATAATAAGAACTTTGGCGTGGCACACGCACGCACGCAGCACGAACCTGTTTCCATTAACGTGGCGCAGGATGACAGAATTCGCAAATGGCGGATATGAAATAAAAGAACGATTTGATACATTTATGTCGATGTTTCGTGTTTTTATGAGTGCACTCGTTAGGCATTCATAAATTGGAAACGTACAAAAAAACAGACGTACATATCCAGCTAGGCCTTTGCCAAGTTAATGAAATATAGACGAATGTCATGTGGCGTATCATATTTCTGTGATATGAAATCATAAAAATTTTAATTGTTAAAACTCAACGGAAATGGTAATAATTCAAGCGTTAATACACAACAATGCCCATGAAACAGCCAGAGATTCAGTGATTGTCACAATTTTGTTTGCATTACAAAAAGAAATGAAATACAATGATATTTCTAAATCTTATCTAAGCCTAAAAGTATGCCACAATGTAATATAAAGAACAATTATATTGTAGATTTACGAATACAGCGTAGCACTCAAGTGTGAAGACAAAGCAATAATAACTTTTCTCTATTATGAATGAAAACGATGAGAACTATACAAAGGCTTTGGCAAACGTAATGTGATTTAATTAAGCAATATTCAATATGTTCAACAGGCTGGCAGTTTCTTGTCTATTTACATTAAGCTTTGTTAGCAATTTGCCTAATGTTTACTGCAAAGTGGTAGACAAAGGCAATTGAGTTGGACTGTTTTGTTTTTTTTGTAAAGATCAGCAACGATTAAGATTTATTGTAACAATCTATGGTTAGTGAACATTAGATACTGGTGACATTTAGGGACTTGAAGATGGTTTCACAATTCTGACAATTGTTGGGGAAAAAATAAAAAAAAAAATAAATAAATATTATGGTAAAAACGAAGTGCCAAACATAAACTTCGGTGACATAATATGATAATACAGTGGAACTGAATTCATTCATATTTTTATCAGTATACACTGGCTAAAAGTATGCAACGCTATAGAGTATTGTTTCTATCTAAAAAAAGTTCTATGAATAAGGTCATTTACTGCCTAAAAGTATGTACTGCTATAGAGTATTGTGTCGATCTAAAAACATTCTATGAACAAAAATAGTACAGTATACTAGTAATAGCACAAAGTTGGAAATAATTTTGAAAGGTTTTGGAATAAATATATGTATGTGGTTTGCCATGCCAGAGATTCATCCGATTTTGTCGTTCATTACCCATTCAATTCATCTTTGCCTTTAAAAGTGGGTCTTCCTGTTCCATATCCATATCTTTTCCAAAAAAAAAATATTTTCCCTTTACACCCCATGAATAAGGTAAGGGATGCTTCTCGCGTTGTTTAGAATTAACACGCTTTCTATTTTAGATTCACAACAAACGGCACCTAATTGTTTATCGGCGAATGATAACCTCACTTTTGTGAGAAGGTTTTTACTAGAGATGCCGGTTGACTCGACACTTATACTGCGAAGTTGCTGTCAACAACATTGAGGGGGCCGGCAATGAAAGAAAAACCAGATGACTGTAGCCGGGAATCAACCCACGGATCTCCTGCATTATAGTCGGGTGTTCTTACCACTATGCCACAGTCGGTTTCTGTATTTGTTCCTATATTTTTATATATATCATTTGATACGACCCAAAAGTGTAACACATAGAAGAAGGTACTTTAGACCCTAGGTTTCTTTTTCCACATTTCGATTAACGACTTTTTAATTCGTTTGAACCGTGGCCGTCCGTCTGGCTGGTACGCACGATCATTTTCGGAGACCAACCAATGGTCTTGAAACTTTCCACAAGTTAATATTACCCCAAAACAACTTATGGTATTGCAAATGGACTACATGAACACGCCCCTTCTTGTACCTCCCATGGGCTCTATGAAATAAGGTCCCAAGAAATAAGGCCCCAAAACAAAAATGAAATAAAGCCCCAAAAATTTGTTCAGAAAACAACAACAGTGAAATTTGCGGTGTTATTTCATTTTTTTGGGACTTTATTTCATTTTTGTTTTGGGGCCTTATTTTGGTATGAAATAAAGCCCCAAATTTCGAAAATGAAATAATGTCCTAATCTCGCAACTCTTATTCTCTGACATTGTTAAAAGACGAAAAGGCGTGCCCCCCCCCGCCTACGTCGTAGTCAGCCTCGCAACTTTCACTTTCTGGTATTATTAAAAGACGAATGCGGTAGGGGGCACGCCCCCACCTTTACCACTTTACCACTTCTACTATCCCTACCACACGTACCAAGCCTTTTTATTAAAAAAATGGGGCATTATTTCATTTATGAATTGGGGTGTTTTTGCATTTAGTTGGGGTCTTATTTCATTCTTGATATTGGGGCTTTGTTTCATAACGAAATAAAGCCCCATTTTTGGGACTTTATTTCATTTTTGTTTTGGGGCCTTATTTCATAGAGCCCCTCCCATACAAATATATCATTCCGCCCAATTCAAAAATCGTGTAATAATATCAATACTCCCCACTCGATCGCGCCAAAATATTGTATTTAGTAAAGCTATAGCAGAATAAAGTTTTAGAGAAAAAAAACTGGAAGTCTAGCCACGCCCTATCTGTTACCTACCATACCCATCTGGTGCCGCCCTCTTTAGAAATCGATTAATATTACTGATAGAACCAGCGTGATCGTGCCCAAACTCTATATTTAGTAAATCAGATAAAGTTTTGGAGAAAAAACTGGCAGTCCAACCACGTCCCTTCTGGTACCTCCCATACAAATGTCCCATTCCGCCCACTTTAGAAAGCGAGTACTAATATCAATACACCCAACGCGATCGTGCCCAAATTTTGTATTTAGTAAAGCTAAAGCAGGATACAATTTTGGAGACAAAATCTGGAAGTCCAAGATATCGAGTAATTACATCAATATGACTAATTTCGTACATATTTAGTAAAGCTGTAACAGGATAAAGTTTTGGAGGAAACACTGGAAGTCTAGCCACGTCCCATACCCACGTGGTGCCGCCCTCTTTAGAAATCGATTAATATTATTAATACACTCAACGCGATCGTTTCCAAATTCAGTATTTTGTTAAGCAATAACAGGATAAAATTTTGGAGAAAAAATTGGAACTCTAGCTCCGCCCTTCTAGTACCTCCCATACAAATGTACCATTTCGCCCACTTTAGATATGGAGTAATAATATCAATACACCAACACAATCGTGCCCAAATTAAGTATTTAGTGAAGATAGTTAGGATGAACTTCTGAAAAAAAATTGAAGTCTAGCCACGCCCCTTCTGGTACGTCCCATACAAATGTACCATTCCGCCTACTTTACAAATCGAGTAATGATATTAATATACAAGAAAATTTTATATTTTACTGAGGGTAAGGGTATATGTAAGTCGGTTTTCCCGACTAAAACATTCTTACTGGCTTCCATATCCTCTTTACTTCCCTTTGATGATATATTTGAGAGCTCTTCGCATTTGATTGATTTAGCACGATTATAAAACGGGACTTCAGTTTTCAGAGCTTTTTCAGTGACAAAAGCCAATTGACTTGACTAGGTGATAAATTCAGTCCGCAACAACGATAGTGCCGCCAATCAAACAAATGTAGATGGCTGTGGCTAGGCTTGAACCCAGGACATCAGCATGATAGTCTTATGTTCTTACCATCAAGTCACGGTCGGTCCCGTAAACATAGTATCAGCTAAAAAGATAATACTATATACATATTCAAAATATTATGATAGCCTCCACCCCTCCTGTTTACATTATTTAACCTTATACATCTGATTCCTGCTAAACATTTGTCCTGCCACTATATCATATCAATCAATCAATACTCTCAGAGTTTTGTAACATTAATTCAATTATCTAAATTAAAACGTTCGTTGTATTTGCAGCTAGCTACATACTTCTTTATGTATAATCAAATAAAATGTTTGTACTTACTTGCCTTTGCATAAATTTAATTGAAAATTTCCATCATTATTACACAAATATCACTACAAATTGTGTAACCTACCCATGCCTCTGTTCGCTCCCCTCTCCACCCTTTTGGCTATGCTACAATTATACATCATTATAAGTAGCTCCCATAAGTAGGCAATAATATTATACAACATCATAGGGCTACAAATGAATTAACATGAATTGAAAGGTAATTTGGACAACAAACCAATTTTCAATTAATTTACAACTGTTATGTATAAATTAATTTATTTCCTGTTTTTATCAAGCGCCCACACAAATTTCCACTACCATTCAATCGAGTATGAACACAACAGATCCATTCACTATTTCGTTGCAATTATAATTAATTAAATATTTTGCCACATCCTCAATAACTCTATTAAAATTCTCAATTATTTTGTTGGTTCGTCACAAAAGCTATGGGAAGGGAGCATAGGTCGTCGTCGTCATCGGCATCGGCTATTTCCACTACGCCCGGCCACATTCTTTGCTCAGTGGGTGGTTATGATATGAGTATGGAATTGGAATAATTCAATATAATCTCAAATATTTGTTTGTTAAATAATCGAATTTAATGGAAATTTGCATATATATCTATGTATATATA
This sequence comes from Muscina levida, assembly GCA_964034835.1. Lineage (NCBI taxonomy): Eukaryota > Metazoa > Arthropoda > Insecta > Diptera > Muscidae > Muscina > Muscina levida. The sequence goes on from OZ035881.1 coordinate 151,932,066, forward strand.
TATCTGTACCTTATCATAATAGAAACGATAACGTTGGCGGGGCTGGGAGAGCAGTTCTGTGGGATTTTAGCAAGAAGTAGAAATATTATATGGTATATATACTAGTATTATGTGTTGTGGTATTATATATATATACAAGTTTGCATATACTTGATACACATGTGCAAATGTGTGTGTCTTACATTTACATTTACATACATAATGAAACCAACAAAAACATGATTTCCTTTTTGTTTGGATGCTCAGGCATAAATTAACTTTAATATTGCTCTTTACCAGATACACCCAAATATGAGGGTGATCTAAGGAGGATTAGTTGGAAATCTGTAAGCTCACATGTAGAGCTGATTAAATCTTTGTGATAAAAAAAATTAACGAAGATAGTTATCTTAGGGAGCTGTGTAATTGAAGCAACCGCACTAATGGTTAACATCGACTGGTATGGGGAAGGAGATAACATTAATAAAAATTGTATGGAAATCTACTAATATGACTATAAATTGGGTTGCAAAATAGATGGAAAGATGTATATTTGGGCTAGTGCAAAGAAATGTAGAAGCGAAATTATTAAGACAGTTGTCTAAATATAACCGCACTATCAGGCTATGGTTAATCGTTTATTTGTCCTATTATTTGAATAAATAATTTTATTTGATTTACCAAAAAATCGAGAAAAAAAGTTTGAAGTTTGAATTTTTTAGTCAAAAGTCAATTCAAGGAATTTAAAAATTAATCAATAAAAGTACATTTGGGGTATTTCATGTCTTCGGAGACCTATACTAAAACATTCAGGGGAATATTTCCTCGGAACATTTTAACCCCCTAGCTGCCACCCGTGTGGGACATTTTTGGCCCAATTTTGAAAAAGTGTTTATACTTCAACTATGGAGGGAGGTCAACGCCTAGCATCTTCGACACAAATATTTTCTGGATATTTTCACTAAGAGTCACCGAAGACAAATAGCCTCTACGAGTCAAAGGTTATAAAATAAAATCAAAATTAAATGTTATGAAGACTACTTTTGAGCAAAGAGTGCAACAAGCTTTTTCAAGAGTGAACCAAACTAATATCAAACGGTAGCATTTGACCTCAGTGACAAAACCCTAAACTTCATTTTGCTCCACTACGTCACAAATTATTTTTACAGTTGTTTCAAGTTTGATTTTTTTTGGTAAAAAGTCGAATCAACGAATTTGAATAATCATACGTAAATATACATTAAGGATAGGTCATGTCTTAGGAGACATACATTAAAATTTTCTGGGGAATATTTTATCAAAACATTTGAACCCTCTAGCTCCCACCCGTATGGGACATCTTAGGATGAATTTTAAAAAACAGCTTAAAAATCAAATTTCTTAAAATGTTCAGCATGGGTGGCAGATAGAGGGTTAAAATGTTCCGAGGAAATATCCCCCGGAAAGTTTAAATGTAGGTCTCTGAAGACATGAACTAACCCAAATCTATTTTTACACATGATTTTTCATTTTCTTTTATTAAACTTTTTACCAAAAAAAATCAAAACTTCAAACCACTGTAAACAAAAATTGTGACGTAGTGGAGCAAAATGGAGTTTAGGGTTTTGTTACTGAGGCTAAATGCTATTGTTTGATATTAGTTTGGTTCACTCCCCAAAAAGTGTGTTGCACTGTTTGTTCAAAAATAGATTTTTTAACGTTCCATTAACATTTCATTTTGATTTTATTTTGGAACCTTTGACTCATAGAGTCTATTTGGTTTAGGGAATCTTAATGAAATTATCCGGAGAATATTTCCATCGAAGATTCTAAGCCTTGACCTACGTTCAAAATTGGGCCAAAATGTCCCACACGGTTGGCAACTAGAGGGTTAAAATGTTCCCAGGAAATATTTCCCTGATTGTTTTAATATAGGTCTCCGAAGACAACAAATACGCAAAATGTACTTTTATAGATGATTTTTCATATTCTTTGAATCGACTTTTGGCCAAAAAATTCAAACTTCAAACCACTGTAGAAAAATATTGTGACGTAGTGGAGCGAAATGGAGTTTACGGTTTTGTTACTGAGGTCAAGTGCTATCGTTTGATATTGGTTTGGTTTACTCACGAAAAAGTGTGTTGATAGTTTTAAAGTCTGCCTCTTCTTATTTTGCTAGAGTAGAGTTACAATCAGTGTTGTTGTTTTTGCATGTGAAAGGACAAAATTTAGTTCTTGCTTTTTGGTACAACAGCTGTCATTTTTTATACAAAACATGTAAGAAAGTTTCAGTTGGTTAAACCAACTTACTTGTAATCTCATCCGCAGTTGAAACTTAAAATTAGGTTAACAAAAACCAAAATTAGTACAAGATCGCATTGGTTGTATTGCGGCTGGTACGCACGACAACTTTCGAAAGACGTAACCACCAATTGTTTTGAAACTTTGCATGGTTTAATGTTTTCCCAAAGCTACTTACGGGATTGGATATGGTATACATGGGCACGCCCTTTCTGGTACCTCCCATACAAATTTTCTGCCCATTTTAAAAATATCAATACAAATAACGCGATCGCGCCAAATTCTGTACTTTGTTAAGCTATAACAGGATAAAGATTTAGGAAATAAATTGGAGGTCAAGCTACGCCTTTTCTGGTGCCTCCCATACAAATGTATCACTTAGAAATCGAGTAATAATATCAATACAACATTAAATCATGCAAAGTCTCAAAACAATTGGTTACGTCTTTCGAAAGTCGGACAGACGGACATAGATCAAACTTCTTAAAATGTCATGAGTCGAATTTGGTTAAAAGAAACCTAGGGTCTGAAGTGACTCCTTCTTTGATTGTATTAAAAGTACTATAAACAAAAAAGTACAGTACAATAAATGTGGTACTATATATTGTACTTTTAGTTGCAACAAAATTACTTTTTGTCACAATAAATTGTACTATTTGGTATCATAAAATTTACTTTTTAGTAAACCAAATTGTACTTTTTGTACTATAAATTCAATATCTGATACAATGAATTCTACTATTAAATACAATAAAATGTAATATGTGGTACCATAAATTGTACTATTGAGTACAGTTAATTTTACTTCTTGCTACAATAAATTGTAGTGTTTAGTACAATAAAAGTTCTTTCTGGTACTATAAATTGTTCTTTTTTGATGCAATGATTTGTACATTTTGGTTAAATCAATTGTACTTTTTGGTACAAGTAATTGTACTTTTCGGTACATTAAAATCACTTTTTGGTATAGTAAATTTTACTATTTGGTACTATAAATTGTACTTTTAAATATTATAAATTTTACTTTTTGGTACAATAATAGTACAATAAATTTTACTGTGTGGTATGATAAATTGTACTTTCTAGTACTTTTTAGTTCTTTCTAATACTTTTTCATGCAATACATTACACAAATTGCTGCCGGCCGTGTATAATTGTTATAACACGCGACTACCATGCGGGAGATCCCAGGTTCAATTCCTGGCACCATTCATCTAAAAAAATAATTTTTCCTTTCATTGTCAACAACTTCGCAGTATTAGTGTCAAGTCAATCGGTATGTCTAGTAAAAGATTCTCAAACAGTGACGTTCGCATTCGTGGATAAACAAGTAGATGCCGTTAGTTGTGAAACTAAAAATATAAAGCGTGTTAAATCACAACAACGCGAGTAGCTATTCCGTACCTCATTCATGAGGTAGAAAGGGAAGTTTAGTAAGTAATTGCTACCATAAATTGTACATATGAGAACAATTATTTTACTTTTCGGTTCAATAAATTGTACTATTTAGTACAATAAAACTACTTTCTGGAACCATAAATTTTACTCTTTATTACAATAAAATGAATTTTTGTTACCATTAATATTACTTTTTGCTATAAGGAGCAATAAAAGTACTTTCTGATACAATATAAAATGGTACAATAAATTTTACTTTGTGGTACAATAAGTTGTAATATATGGTACAATAAAGGTACGTGTTGGTTCAATCGGCATAGTATATACATTGTACAATTAATTGTAATTTTTGGTACAATAAATTCAACTAATAATAGGTACAATAAAAGTACCTTTCGTACAGTAAATTGTACTATTTGGTACAACAAATTGTACTAGTAGGTACATTAAATTGTACTATTTGATACAAAATGGGGCAGGTCGTGGCATGATAGTTAGAACACACGCCTATCATGCGGAAGATCCATAGTTTTTAATACTGTCAGTCATCATCTTTTACCGCCAGCCTCCTCGATGTGGTCGACAGTAACTTTGCAGTATAGAGCCGAGTCAATCTGCAAGTCTGATAAAATCTTCTCAAACATCTGACGTTCGTATTCGTCTATAATGAGGAGGTGCCGTGAGTTCTAACTTTACTTACTTACTTACTTAGCTGGTACTTCTATGCAATCCCAGTGGATTATATACCGCACGTAGAAAAATATTATAAGCGCCTCGATCTTCTGCGCTTCTTCTCCAGTTAGTCACAACGAGTTCTGTAAGGTTCTCAGTAACCTGGTCTTTCCAACGGAGTTTAGGTCGCCATCTTCTGCGCCGTTCATTGAGTTCATTGTCGAAGACTTTTCGAGCTGGAGCATCCTCGTCCACACAACATGACCTAGCCAACGCAACCGTTGCACCTTAATGCGTCTGACCACGTCAATGTCAGTGTACAGCTCGTACAGCTCATGATTTATACGACGCCGATACTCTCCGTTAACGATGATGGGCCCATATATTTTACGGAGTATTTTTCTCTCGAATACCGCCAGAACCGATTCATCCGCTTGTGTCATAACCCAGGATTCTGAGCCATACATTAAGACAGGTAGAATTAGTATCTGATATAGCTTGAGTTTTGTTCGTCGAGAGAGGGCTCTGTCATTGAATCGCTTGCTTAGTCCGTAGTAGCATTTATTTGCAAGCAGGATTCTTCTCCGGATTTCTAGGCTGACATTATTTGCTTTGTTGATGGCGGAGCCTAAGTAGACAAAATTATCTACCACCTCGAAATTATAGTTGTCAAGTTGCCACGCAGTTTCCCAAACGAGTAGATTCTTTGTTCGTTGAAACTAATAACTTCGTTTTGTCCTCGTTCACCGTTAGGCCCATTTTCGCTGATTTTTTCTGAATACCTGAGAAGGCTGCAGTCACATCCCGCAGTTTTCGACCGATGATGTCTACGTCATCAGCGTACGCGAGTAGCATGTGGCTTTTGTTGAATATAGTGCCACTCGTGTTTACTGCAGCTTTTCTCATTATCATCTCCATCACAATGTTGAAGAGATCGCACGATAGGCCGTCGCCTTGTTTTAGGCCTCGTCTGGTATAGAATGACTCCGTAAGGTCCTTGCCAATCTTCACTGAAGACTTCGTGTCAGTCAGCGTCATTCCGCAAAGACGTATCAGCTTCGCTGGAATACCAAACTCAGCCATGGCTTCAAGTAATTTCTGCCGTATCGGGCTGTCGAAGGCAGCTTTATAGTCGACAAAAAGATGGTACGTGTCGATCTGTTTCTCTTGGGTATTTTCCAGGATTTGGCGAAGTGTGAAAATCTGGTCAGTTGTTGATTTTCCAGGTCTAAAGCCACACTGATAAGGCCCGATCAGGTTGGATAACACTGGCTTTAGTCTTTCACATAGCACACTCGACAGGACCTTATATGCGATGGGTAAAAGGCTGATCCCGCGGTAGTTGGAGCACACACTTGGATCACCTTTTTTCAGCACAGGACATAATACGCTTACATTCCAATCGTCGGGCATGCACTCTTTAAGCCAAACCGTGCGCAGGAGCTGGTGCATGCTCGTTATCAACTCCTCGCCACCGGACTTGAAGAGCTCTGCGGGCAGACCGTCGGCACCGGCTGCTTTGTTGTTTTTCAGCCGCGATATTGCTCTTCTTACCTCGGCTTGACTTGGTGGTGGGCAATCTAAGCCGTCGTCAACAATTGGCGTGATAACTTCAAGTGCGCTGCCTTCTGGAACCAGCAGTTGCTGGAAGTGTTCTCTCCATATGTGCAGCACACTCTGCGTATCCGTGACCAGATTTCCATCACTGTCCTTACAGGTGGGGAGGCCATTACCGTATCCATTTCCTCTTACTTTCTGGTAAAATTTTCGGGCCTCACCTCTATCCCTGTATCGCTCTATATCCTCGTTCTCCCGTTCCTTCATCTGAAGCTTTTTTTCGCCTAAATAGCTGTCTCGCCCGTTTTACTTTCTCCTTATGCCGTTCCCTAACAGCACGGGTTACAATTGGCTGTAGCATTGCCATATAAGCAGCATCCTGTTCCTCAGACGCTATGCGACATTCTTAATCGTACCAGGATTTGTCTGAGCGCCGCTCTTCATATCCTAGCACAAAAGTTGGGAGAGTGGGTCGGAGTAGGCAGTAGCTATCTCTGGGGTTTGCAACTTCGCGATGACCAGCTTTCTTTGAGTTTCTTTCTAACTTTAAATAGTTTTTAACATTGCCACAGGTAAATCGCTTATTACGCAAGTAACATTAGCTTCCAAGACTGATTTATCAACAACAATTTTTGACTTTAGATAACCATCAAGAAAAAATATCCAGAGATGTAATATCAAATGATCCATGACGCCTCTAAAATGTTTTTTCAATAAAGTCATTAAGAAGCGAAATATCGCCAAAATTACGAGCTTAAATTTTAGGTAACAATATGTCCGTAGTAGCGATCTTCATTGACGGCTATATTTTGTCTGGCTTCATTTTTAAAGAATTCCGGACCGAAATATATATTTCGAAAATTTAGGTTGAGCCAACAGGTATACTCAATGAAACAAATTCATTAGAGCTGCGCGGTGGCCATTAACTGTCACCACTTCTTGTCTAAAAATGTTGCTAACTGCACGCAATGAGTCTTTGAAGGTCTGACATGTTGCCAGACAGTGATAAAATCATGATCGTTGAAATTCTTTAACACTGAAGTACCACACCGCTCAGTATTCTCTGAAAAAGCATATCCTCTTTGATGTTATTAAAATGATTCCTGTACCATTTCAACTTTCTACAGTTGTACATGTAGATTTTTGAGAAGAATGTGGCCTAAAAATGTATTGGACATATATATACAACAATAAACTGTTTTCAGTCGAAAATCTAGATTTTTTACGAACAAACGCTTTCACAGGCTCTACGTTTTCTGATTGAGTCGATTTGAGATTTATTTCTATGCCATATATTGTAATGGGCGCATAAATTTCGTTGCGCTATAGTCAAATAATCATTGTTTCGATAGTTGAACGACTATATGCCTCTGAATTCCTATAGAACTTAGAAGTTAAATATCTAAAAACTACCTAAATGGACTTTCTTTATTAGGAGGGTAGTATAGTGGTGGAATATGGCGGTGCTATGTATTTCTAGGTATTACATTGCAAAATTAAAAGTATTGTCTCATCATGTTTCTTTGCATTTACCAACACCTAACCCCCTAAGGCACTATTTCTTTACTACTGCATACCATGACACACATTAATAGGGATTACTTGAGTGTTGTACATAAAATTCTAAAATGATGACTTCGTTCTACTATCACCTTAAATCACTATTAATTGCATATAGTACATAGTTATAAGTATATAAATTAAATTAATGTTTTACCTTACTGCCATATTTATGTCTTACTACAATGAACTGTAGCTTCTTTGAGAGATATCATTAAATTAATTTATGTAGCATACTTTTAGATATTACAAATATGAGTGTGTGTGTGTGTGTGTGCGCGCCTTTTACACCTGTATCATTTCTTGTTTAAACCATTCTACCATCGCGTAGCATGATATTAAAATTATTATGTAACCCTCGTCGAAACTTTTCACATTTCCATATCTGTACAATCTGTATGGCTATGACTACATAAGCTTTTTTTAAGATTTATGGTAATTTCATGAATGTATGAACACACACACACACACACAAATGTAGCTCAATATACAAGGGGAGATTTTTGATGTAGATATAAAACTAAGACCATAGGAAGACGACCAACGCATACAACAGAGTCTTCGTATAAATGCCCATTATGGGCATACAAATATTAGAGTGGACCGTAATGGGCGATGGAAAGTATAGAGTTTTTCCTACAAAATAGAGCGAAAATAATGTTGCTGTTTTATTTCACTAATGGGATCGTTAAAGCGCTACTATATTAGATTTCTTAAACTACAAATAAATTTTTACTTTTTTTTGTATATTTACACACATGCTAGTACTTTTAGGCGAACATAGATTGCAACGTAAGAATATGACAACAAACACGTTTAGTTTTTTTCGTTTTTGCAACGATTTGATATCAGGCATAACACTTGACGATTACTGAGTTTTGTTGGCGCACAAGATTGTGTAAATACCAAATATTTATCGAAAAATATACTGTAGTTGAAAGGGTGCATTTGATGTTTTTCGAGGCTATGTTACAATAAAGTGTCTCTCTAACATACAAATTTATTTAACATCTCGTTTTATATTTCACATATTATGTGAACTCTACTCGAAAAATACAACAAGTAAAAAACTATCAGTGGGAAACCGACTTACATATGCCATCACCCTTAGTAGAAACATAAAATATACAAATTTTAGGTATTCTGAGAGGTACAAAAAGGGGAGTGGCTAAGCTTCCATTTTTTTCTCCAAAACTTTATCCAGATATAAATTTAAAAAGAATTTGTGCTAGATTGCGTTATGTGTATTGACATTAATACTCGATTTCTAGTGGGCGGAATGCTACATTTGAATGAGAAATACCAGCAGAGGCATGGCCATGTAGCTCATATGCAATCCCGTAAGAAGTTTTGGGAAAATATGCAAAATTTCAAAACAATTGGCTACGTTTTTCGAAAGTTACTGTGCGTACCAGTCGGACAGACAGACAGACGGATATGGTTCGAAAGACTTAAAAAGTCATAAATCGAAATTTGTCTAAAGAAACCTTAGATCTAAAGTGAAATTTTGAATGAATTTGAATGAAGAATGGTTTTTAAAAAAAAATAATTTGGCTGAAGTGCAGAATAAGGGGGGAACCCGATTAAAAAAAAAATATGCCATTGTCTTCGTTTTGGTCCTCAAACATCGGGGAGTGAAAATGGATATGTTGGGATAAAAAGCGCCGCAAGCGCAAAAAAAAAATCACGTGATTTTTAAAAAAAAAATTTTTTTTTTGGTATAGCCCTGAAATTTAAATGGCTCTAACTCGGTCCAGGAGACCCGTAGGAACTTAAAAATACCGCCGTTCGTCCCCAAAGTATCTTTCATTTGAGTACCCTCACCTGGGGGGTTATCATAGAACCCAAGGGGCCCCTTTTTTTGCCCCCAGGGCCCCGTGGGCATTAACGCCAACTTTGACCTTGATATTCATGTTTTAGGGCGTATTTGGGAGGGAGTGCCATTTTTTTGGGCTTCCGCCCCATATTCTGCACTTTTGCCAAAAATTTGGCCACGCCCATTTCTATGCCCACTTTTTTAATGTATCTAAAATTTCCTATAAAACGCTCTAAAACTTAAATTTCTTTACAGATTTAGCTCTATAATGTTCTATATGGATAATAGAATGGCGTACCGTCATTTCGCTCAAAAACATGTCTTATCGACCAAAAACCTAACTACAAAATGACATAAGACCCAACACAATTTTTTTTGGGCGAAATGTCAGTTTGAAAAGTAATCATATTATACTAATTAGGGTGTTCAAAACCGAAACCGAAAAACCGTAAACCGGTTTTTTTTATTTAAAACCGTATGCCGGTTTTTGCAAAAATGTCATTTTCGAATAACCGGTTTAACCGAGTTTTTTCCTTCGGGTACTCGGTTTTTTTTTAAATTAGTTTGAAATTTAATTTTACAAAGCTTTTAAAAACATTCTTGTTTATAAAATGTAATAAGATTTTTCTAAACTAATTTGAAATTTAATTTTAAAATTTTCCAAAGCTTCTTAAAGTTTAGTTTTTAGTTTTTTCTAAATAATTTTGACATTGAGTTTGAAAATTTTGAAAAGCTTTTAAAAAACATTTTGGTTATACAATGTAAAAGAATTTATCTAAATTAATTTGCAATTGAATTTTAAAATTTTACAAAACTTCTTAAATAAGTTCTTGTTTATAAAATGTAAAAAGTATTTTCTAAATTAATTTGAAATTAAATTTTAAAACTTTAAAAAGCTTCTAAAAACATTTACAAACATAGAATACCCTAATTATATGTATTAGGACCGGAAAATATCCTACAAGCTAATCCTGTGTAAAGTAGTCTAGAAAGGCGGAAACAATGGAATTTGCCAACGAGCTTTTTAAAATACTTTATCCTGCAATTTCCCCAACAACGGCAGAGTCCAGTAACAGTTCAGATTGCGAGATTGGGGAAGCTCCTAATGGTAGTCTTTGCAACGATTTAAACAGGACAATAAATAACATCCAAAATGCACCAGTGAAGCCTATATGATGATTTCGATAAATTTAATAAAAGGACAGAAAAGCTCAACATCCTTCTAAACACTCTTTTGCCAATAAATCCTACTTCCACAATAAGTGAGCGCGTGTTTTCTGTATCAAGCTTTATAAAAACGAAACAGAAGAATTGACTCAAAAGTCGATTTTCTATCATTACTCGATTTCTAAAGTGGGCAAAGTGGTACATTTATATGGGAGGTACCATAAGAGGCGTGGATAGACTTAAAGTTTTTTTCTTCAAAACTTTATCCTGATTTAGCTTTAATAAATACAGAACTTGGGCCCGATCATGTTGGGTGTATTGATATTACTACTCCATCTCTAGAGTGCGCGGAATAGTACATTTGTATGGAAGGTCTCAGATGGGGCGTGGCTAGACTTAAAAACTTTATCCTGAATTAGCTTTACTAAATACAGAATTTGGACACGATCACGTTGGGTGTATTGATATTACTACTCCATCTCTGAAGTGGGCGGAATGGTGCATTTGTATGGGAGGCTCCAGCAGGTACGTGGCTAGGCTTCCAAATTGGTTCTCCAAATTTTTATTCTGTTTGAGCAATACTAAAAAAAGAATTTGGTCACGATCGCGTTGGATCTATTAATAATATTAATCGATTTCTAAAGTGGGTGGTACCTGATGGGTATGGGAGGTACCAGATGGGGCGTAGCTAGACTTCCAGTTTTTCCTCCAAAACTTTGTCCTGCTGTAGTTTTACTAAATGTAGGATTTTGGCACGATCGCATTGGGTGTATTGATATTACATACTAAACAAATGATTTTTTTTAAACCATATTAATTTTTTTATAAATATTTTTAACTTTTTAGGAAAAAACCGAAAAACCGGTTAAACCGGTTTTCTTTCAAATGCTGTATTCGAAATCTGATTTTTCAAAAAAATAAATTTTTCGAATAACTTGGAAACCGGGTTTCTAAAAAAAAGAAGGTATTTGAACACTCTAATACTAATCGTGGTAGTCAGAGTCGCTACTCTCCCTCTCTCTGCCATTATTAAAAGACGAATGCGGCCGCATACGTCGTAGTTAGTCTCGCAACTCTCTCTCTCTCTCTGGCATTATTTAACGACGAAGGCGGTGGGGGCACGTCCTATTACAATCCAATTTCTTTGTTTTGGAAAATGTGCATAGAGATCACTTAAGGTTTACTCGATTTAAACTGCCCACTAGCTGGCAAGCCGGCCTAACGGACATGATTCAGTCCTGAAACGAATTTGGGCTTAAGATTCTTAGGCTCTTACACGTCTCACTTCTCCAACGTTAGACTTTTTCTCTATCAACTAATATATACCCTCATCCCTTAGGGTATGGGTATAAAAATCTGACGAGTGAATTCGTATTTATATTGTAAGACTCATACAATGTCTTTGAATAGAATAGTGATAACTCACTCCAATCAGAAAAATTCTTCACTTGTGTATATATCATTCTTTGCATGTCTTGCTAAGGGAAATAAGTATTTTTTTATTCAATCTGTTATATTAAATGGTAGTCCTACCATATCTACCAACTTTCTTTTTATGTTGAAAGTGGAGTCAAAGCTGTTTCAACATCATTTCATAAGTACATTTCTATACATCCACATAAAGTGTCATAATATGTTACCCACCTATTTTGCAACACACCATTTTTGCATAACGATCCCCTCTAATATACATGTACTTTTAGTAATATATACTAACATTTGCATAGAATATCAAAACCACATGCAGCCTCAGCGCTCACACAAACGAATATATAGTGTAGTACACACTTAATGGTTTAACTTTATATTCCAAAAACATGTCTGTGGCTTTTGAGGTTTGCTATTTTCTTCAAGATAACGATTTTCCTAGTCGTGTGCAACTTTAACTAATGATATACTTTAAATCGAAATGCCTTAAATTAGGCAATAGCGGAAGTATTACATAGAGTACATGGATTACATATAAGAAGCTGGAAAAATTCTTAGGAATTGTTAATAGTGTTTAAAGATTTATTGCCAAAAAAATCATGTAACAAACGAAAATTGTTTTCCATCCAACACCTGCAACTAACTAGCTACACTTTGTAATTAATTTTAATTGAAAGCCTTGAGACATTTAATTGTCTGTACTCTAAATGATGAATTCATATCAAGTTGTCCCCTCACGCCCCTAGCACTATGATGTGCTTTTGCTTAATTTGAATACATTTCTAAGAAATGAGAGTGTGCAAAACCGCTAGCGTTTAACACAGTCACAGGCATAGCCAACCACCCATTCACTCTGGAATTCTGTATGTTCCTGGCATTGCCAACAAGGAGTTTGTCTGTCGTTCGTCTGTTGTTCTTTAGTATTCGAAGCAATATAGTAAAGTGCTTATTAAAGGTAACCTATGGCAACTGTTACATCATTATCAGCGTCATCGTCATCATCATCATCATCATCACTGAGATTGTTTGTACGTTTTCCTAGAGATGGTAATTGCCATAAAAATATCCAGCAACAATAGTGTGCATCCAATAAATTGATGTTGAAATTTGAAGCTGCATACAATGATGACTCTAGGTACAATTGCTGGCGCTTTGTTGTTGAGCGCACAAACGTTGCTATGGTTGCAATATCCGTCTCTTCATTCGCCCTGTGTCGCCCTTCTGCTGTATAACTATAGTTGCTAATGCCAACAATTGCAATTTGCAAAAGTTTACTATGGCCGTTGCGCAGTATAAACTAATTAAATCAAAGTTTTGATGTATTGCAGCAGCATGAGAAGAGGCACAAGTGTATATAGGTATACATTATATGCTATATATATATATTAGTAATATTTTAAGGAAAAAAAAAACAATTAGTTGTAATACTTCGGTTTAAACGTCCAGCAAGAATTGCATAAGAACTAACTTGTAGTTCGCTGGGATTTGTATTATTTGAAATGACAGATTGGAATTAGAATTTATTTATTACTACTTACTTATGTGGCGGTTGAATTGAGCCTATTACAAAAGGAGATATAATGTAATTTTGTTGTATGTTATACTCAATGTTATTCATTCATTGCCGGCCCCCTCGATGTTGTCGACAGCAACTTTACAGTATACTGTCGAGTCATTCGGCATGTCTAGTAAAAGCTTCTCAGATAGTGACGTTCACATTCGTCGTTAAACAAGTAGGTACCGTTTGTTGTGGATCTAAAATAGATAGTACTAACGCTGACATTCCGTTTTAATTTTCTGGATATTATAACTGGCAAATCAAATACTCGTTAAAATTTTTACTATCGAAAATCCTTTCAAAATAGAGAGGCATAATGGTTAGAACACGCGACTACCATGCGAGAGATCCCAGGTTTACCTCATGGCTCCAGTCCGGCCCCCTCGATGTTGTCGACAGCAACTTCGCGGTATAAGTGTCGAGCCAATCGGCATGTCTAGTAAAAAGTTGTGAATCTAAAGAAAGCGTGTTAATTCACAACAACGCGAGAAGCTAATCCGTACCTCATTCATGGCATCAGTATGACATTGTAAGTTCTCAATCTAAGTACTTAGACTGTCACGATGGCAGTAAGTGTCATTTTTGTTGCAATTACGTTACAAGCGGAATTTTAAGCGAGCTTGATAAAACGTTTGATTACGAAGTAAGTGACGATGTCAGTTGGTGCCATTTCAATAGCACTGTAATAGGAGTTATAATGTGTGGACGATATTTTTAACATTACACACGCATGACATTGTAAGAAAATATATCCTCGCTTACTATGTCATGGATTACTAAATAGATACTTCGTTTCATTTACCGCAGGGAAGCTAAGGACAAATGCTCTCTTAGTGCCGCTGGCATCCACAGAAAACTAGGATTGAAAGCCACTCTCCTTAAACAAAAACAATTATTATGAAAACATGAAGAAAAGAAAAATTAAACTGGCGGAAGTCCTCGAAGAATACAAGGCTGACATAACCGCTTTACACGAAATCCGGTGGACTCGCTCATGAAGATGTGCGACGTCTACTATACATTACGAGTTTGTATGTGAATTTGTGTTTGGCAAGAGACCGCGACACCTAGTCTCAAGGTTCAAGGTTCGGTGTGTGAACGTATAGCCACCATAAGATTCAAAACAAAGTTTTCCACATCATACTCATAAGTGCCCATGTTCCAACAGAAGAGAAAAGCGATGAGGACAAAGTCGAGTTCTACGAGAGTCTAGAAAATGTTTATGACCGTAGCCCCAGCCATGACATCAAACTTGTACTGGGCGATTTTAATGCTAAAATAGGTAGGGCGACCGCATTTTAGCCTACCATCGGAAAATTCAGTCTGCACACCGAAACGTCGAATAATGACATCAGACTGATTAATTTTTCTGCGGCAAGAAATATGGTAGTTAGCAGCACTAGATATGACCATAAAAATATTCATAAGGCAACTTGGTTGTCTCCAGATCAATTAACGAGGAATCAGATTGGTCACGTGGTAGTCGAGTGTTCTGGACGTACGAGTAATCAGGGGTGCCAACATTGACTCCGATCACTACCTTACCGCAATTAAGGTACGTACAAGGCTAAGCATGGCGAAAAACGTACGTAACCAGGCACAGCAAAAGCTGGACATCGGTAAACTGCGGGCCACAGAGGTAGCGAACGCCTATTCCAACCACCTGACTCAACTGCTACGGAATGCTCCAACCCCTGATAATATAACCTCGCAGTGGCAATATATAGCCTACTGCATAGAACGGACTGCGAGAAGCGTACTTGGGTACTCAAAGCCGTCTCCAGAAGATGCCTGGTAAGATGATGAATGTCGCAATGCCACGAGAGATACGGATGCTGCATACAGGGCGAACCAAAGGCAACGCGAGCTGTTCGTAAACAGCACAGGGAGAAGAGACGAGAGGCAACGCGTCTTTTTAGACGGAAAAAGAAGGAGCTGAATAAGAGGCAGGATGAGTGCACCGAGTTGCTCCGAAGTAGAGGGGAAGTCCGAAAATTCTACCAGAGAGTTAAGGCGAGAATGCGTGGAACAAGGTTGCACTCCTGCAAGAACAGCGATGGCCACCAAGTGACGTACCCGGATAACCTTCTGAAGGTATGGAGAGATCATTTAAGAAATTTACTGGATACGGACACCACTCCAGAAGACCCCGCTCCAATCCACGATGATGGTATTAACTGTCTACCTCCGAGCCAGAGCGAGATACGTGTGGCAATCTCCCGCCTTCAAAACAACAAAGCAGCTGGAGACGATGGTCTCCCTGCAAAATTGTTTAAAGCATTTGGATAAGGTGTATACATTAGCTCATGGAGACTATTGGCCTATATACAAGAAAGGTGATCGTATTGAATGTAAGAACTACCGTGAAATAAGCCTATTACCAATTGCGTACAAGGTCCTTTCGAGCATATTGTGTGAACGACTAAAGCCAATTGCAGAAAAACTAATAGGACCATATCAGTGCGGCTTTAGACCTGGTAAATCAACGACGGATCAAATATTTGCTCTGCGAGAAATCCTAGAAAAAACTCATGAAAAGCAGATCAACACCTACCAGCTATTTGTCTACTACCAAGCTGCCTTCGACTCTCAGATAGGAAATATGCTATATATGGCCATGTCTGAGTTTGGTATTCTTGCAAAGCTAATTCGACTTTGCAGATGTACCTTGGAAAACACCAAATCCTCGGTTAAGATTGGTAAGGATTACTCCGAGCCATTCAACACAGAAAGAGGTCTCAGGCAGGGTGATAGCCTGTCCTGTACACTATTTAATATAGTAAGGGAAAAGGTGATGAGAAAAGTTGGTGTCAACATGTCTGGCACCATATTCCACAAGAGCCACATGCCACTAGCCTATGTCGATGATATAGACATCATTGGCGTAAATCTGCGGCATGTTACTTTTCTCATCGTTAGAAAAGGAGTCAGTAAAAATGGATTTAGCGGTCAACGAGAACAAAACAAAAATAATGATCGAGAGTCTTGAGCTGAGATGAGTTTACTTACCTTGGATCTTCCGTCAACAAGAAAAATAATATCAGCCAAGAAATTAGGCAGATAATAGTGCTTAAGAAACACTTTAGAAACACCACCTTATCTCAGGATACTAAGAAACAGCTACACCATGTGCTAATTTTACCCGTTCTGTTGTATGCTGCCGAATCTTGGGTGCGTACAATAACTGACATACAAAACCTGGGAGTATTCAAGAGAAAAGTACTCCGAAAATTACATGGACCTATCTGTATCGACGGCGAGTTACGCCATCGAATGAACCATGAGCTGTATGACCTTTACCAAGACATCGACGTTGCTAAAAGAGTCATAAACCAACGACTTCCACGGCTGGGACATGTTGCCAGGATGGAAGTAAATGCTCCAGCGAGAAAGGTGTTTAAAGGCAAACCTGAACGACGACGCAGAGCCGGGAGACCCAAACGTCGTTGAGAGGATCAAGACGTGCCACCATTTGGTGGGACTAACTGGAGAACCCAAGCAGAAGACCGAAGCGTGTGGAATTCTTTAATACTTCAGGGCACTAATTTATGAACCTTTAGTTCTTACCCTGTTTTTTGCTAATATAAGAAAATCTAACTTCTACAGTAAAAATAATACAATTAAATTTACTCGTTACACCGCCTGAAATTTCGCTGATGACTTCACTATATCTATATATTAACCCAATGACATTAAATTCCTTTCTATTACCAATGTGTGGTGTTTTTTTGTTATGGCACCTGCACCTGTTTAATTTCGCCCTTCCGCGCCAATATTGGCTTCTTAATTAATTAATTCATGAATTCCATGTAAACTGTTGTGCAAAAACTAGGAATACAAATATTAATAATAGTTTGCATAATTAAAATTGCATTTCTGCATGACAAGAATATAATACATGTATATTTAATACTTCATTAAGCCGTGTGATTATTATGCGGTAATTAAAAATAAATATATACAAGCATGTATATAAAATGGGCATGCACATGCATGTACTCGGCAAGTGTTTTTGCATACATGTGTAAACGAGAATCCCACATGATGCGACGATACAAGTGTGTAACATGTACGACAGTATGTGCAGTGTGGTCAAATAATTGCGCAAAAATTGCCATCAGGAGAAATATAAAAATAACCCAAAGACAGAATTAAAAAAGATGCCATAGTAATTATTCATAAAAACAGCGGATTTACATAAGAGTCCGGCGGGGTTGACGTAACAGAGAATGCTTTGTAATGTGGGACGTAGAAGTTGGATGTGTTTGGAAGACTAAAAATGAAACATTCAAAGTTACAGATTTGTATTATATCACCTACTGATCTATTTTTGGACTCACAACAAACGGCACCTACTTGTTTATCGACGATGCCAAACGTCAGCTGTTTGAGAAGCTTTTACTAGACTTACCGATTGACTCGATACTATACTGCGAAGTTGCTATCGACAACATTGAGGGGGCCGCTCCCGCATGATAAGCGCGTGTTCTAACCATCATGCAACGATCGGCTTTATTATCGCTTTGCTATGAAGCCCATGCCATTATTCCTACGTCCCATATTACAAATCATTCCCTTACACATACATGTGTACACGCATAAGATTGTGTATATTGAATAAACGCTTAAGGGATTAATTAAAATGGAAATGCGAGCAAAAAAGCTATATATTCACTTAAATTTGAATTGTGCTGTGAAAAATGCCATTAAAAAACACCACACAGAGTTAAAACCTTTATAAGCCCGCGCAAGGATTAAAAGGCCTTAACAGCGCGTATTTTTATCATTTAAAAATTATTGCAAATTTTTGAATATTTTCTTGGGTCTCTTTCGCCGCGTCATTAATATTCATAAAAAAAAATATGAAAGAAACTCATAAAAAGTTAAACAAATAAAACCATTTAAAAGTAAGACAATCGTTAAGAAAATAAAAAAAGGTTCGAGTATGGCAGTGAAAGGTCTCTAAAGGGCACTTTGGAGTCAAATATTGTTTTTATTTTTTTTTGTCGACTGGTTATTCGGCATAATCGACATCCCTTTTTTTGTTATTTTTTTCTTTTGCAAAGACAACAACAACAACATTGATCCCAATTGAACCCATTTGCAATTTTTATATTAAGCGTGACAGTATGCAGGATGGCATTTAAGATTTGTGATTTCTTTGGTAACATTTTCTAATAATATTTCCCTTTTCAAGCTTCCTTAAAACTTCAGCATCGATAGGGCACATGTCATGTTCGTTTTCCACCTAAGGTCCTTCATATTAGTACTCGTATCCTGTTTGGTTGTTTTTTTTTTGTTGTTATTAAACTCTGTTATTCCTCTCGCATTTAAATGAGTGCCGCCACAAGGATGCATTCAAAGGGTATGAGATGGGGGGTGATGCGAAGAGAATGACTAAATTTATGGCACGAGTTTGTTATACACTAGAGAGTTGTTAATAAACAAAAGCATAAGTGCCCTTATAATTTTGGCAATTTTCCGAAACAGAGTCCTTTTTCTTCGTGTTGTGTTTTATGAAAGTGTTAATGTGCAAAGTCTGTCTGCACAACACAATATATAGATGGCAGCGAATACTAAACAAAAATAACAACAACAAAACAACATCTGAATGCAACATACGTACATATGTGAATGAATTATGTTATTAAATGAAACGATGATAACAACACAAAAAAAACGAGTCAATTTTCGAATAATAAATGAGCCTGAGAGTGGCAGTAAAATATTTATGATCTTAAAAAAGTGTGTTTTTACTGTGATACATGTGTTGTTTTGAAAGAGAGCCATAAAGTTAGAAATGTTTTTAATGTTTTTTAAGGTAAGAAAAAGCGCAATAGGATTTTTTTTGTAACAAATGAGATGATGGGTTTCTTAATGAAAAGGAAATATTTTCGTAATGATTTGTAATTTCCATTTATTATGGAATAATCTACCTATCAATCGAGAAGTCGGTGCATCGGTTCCACCCAATCGATTAATGGGTGCAAATACATAAGCTATGGTATTATGTTTGTTAGGAGGTTCAGCGTATTTATTTATTTTTTTTGGTGGAAGGCACATCTCTAGTATTATGGAATTGCCTGTGATGCGCGTTGCAATTTCTGACAAATGAAGCTAGACATCACAAAGCCGCATATCACCGAGATAGCCAATGCCTACTCTAACCAACTCTCACAGTTACCAGGATATCGAAATTTACAGCAATAAGGGTAAAGACCGAATGTTCTACTTAAAGGTAAAAAGCAGGAACAGTGATCCCACCTATAAAGTCAAAGATGTAAATCCGGTATCGGTCATACAGAGTGTGCTGCAAATATGGAGGGAACACTTTCATACTCTGCTCGTTGCCAAATGCAGCATTCGGAGTATATTGTCTATCACTGAGCCAAAACTAAATCAGGCCGGCAATTTTACAACTTAAAAACCTATAAAGCCAATGACGATCGTGAGCTGATGGACTGCCAGCAGAGCCTTTTAAGTCCGGAGCGCAGTGGTTCAGAATTCAATTTCGTCGGCCGAATGTTAAATTTTTTGTTATTCTGGTACCTCCCATACAAAATTACCTATTAATTAATTAATTAATTAATATTTCTTTTATAACTTCCAAACGGTCTTATAATAATAGACAAACCCTCGGGAAACTGAAACCTTTGTCACACTCCCTTCTCAGCAACTACTCAGCCGATTTCGATTAAATTATAACTGGAGAAAAATTCATGAAATAATCTCGCTATTAAAGAAACAAAACCTGTAAGAAAGTTTCAGTCGGGAAACCCGACTTAAATATACCCTCACCCTCAGTAAAACATATAATTTTACGAGTATATTGATATTAATATTCGATTTCTCAAGTGGGCTGAGTAGTACATTTGTACGTAAGGTATCAGAAGGGGCGTGTCTAGACTTCCAGTTTTTTTCTTCAAAACTTTATCCGGAATAAGCTTTAGTAAATACAGAATTTGTGCAAGATCGCGTTGGGTGTATTGATATTATGCACCATCTCTAAAGTGGGCGGAATGATGTAATTGTATGGGAGCTACCAGAAGGGGCGTGGCCATGTAGCCCATTTGCAATACGGTAAGTAGATATGAAATAATGTAGACTTGTACAAAGTTTCAAAACATTTGGTAGCGTATATATCATTTAACCCAAAAGTGTAACACATATGTTTACGCGGATAATTATCAATCTGCCCTCGTACTTTTAAATACTTAAGTTTTCTCGTACTTTCTATTGTTATCCGCGCTCCTCTCTCTCTCTCTCTCTCTCTCATTATTCTCTCGCTCTCAGCTATCCCGAAATGATACTTTACACCCCGGTTAGTATCATGTAAATTTGCAATAGTTAAATTTATTACTCCTGTAAACCCCGAAGCGAAAACGTAAGTTACCCGCAACTTAAACCCCCGAAGTCCCTTATTTATTTTTATAAATAAATTATACGTTTTATAACGTTTTTCGAAAATATTAATACTTTTTGTGTTTTTATTTTACCCCGAATATTTCCTGGGAAATTTATTTTGACACGAAACACATATATATATAAGGAGTCACTTTAGTCCCTAGGTTTATATGAACCAAATTCGATTCATGACTTTTTAAGTCGTTTGAGCCATATTCATTTGAATTTCTGTCTTTCCGGCTGGTACGCACGTCTGCAAAGTATGTGCATCGACTATCGCGGGATAGTGAAAGACTAAAGCCTATCCTAGCTAACCTGATTGGACCTAATCAATGTGGCTTTAGATCTGGTTAATCTACGGCCGGCTAGATATTCACACTACGACAATTCCTACAGAAGACCCAAGAAATGCAGATCGACTTCAACTATCAATTTATCGATTGCAAGGCTGCGTTCTACAGTCCGATACGACAGAAACTATTAGATACTATAGTTGAGTTTGGTATCCCCGCGAAACTGAATCGACTTTGCAGGATGACACTGCTAAACACGAAGTCCATTGAAAATAGGCAAAAATCTGACAGAGCCTTTTTCTACAAAGCGATCTTTTTAGCACCACAATGGCGATAACTATGCGGAAGACTGCATTAAATACAATTGGTACGATTTTTAAAAATTTCCATGTTGCTCGCGTGTGCCGATAATATAGTTATCATTGGCCGAGAACTGCTAGATGTTACTGCGGCCTTTTTAAGTATTGAGAAGCAGTCGGCGGAAGTAGGTCTGGTCATTATGTGGACAAAACCAAGTTATTTGTTTCAATGAATAAAGATTCTACTCGTTTGCGACGATGCATAAACGTTTACAACTGCGGGGGACAGAATCAAAGGGGTACTAGTGACAAATAGACAGAAATTGAGATAAGTGTGCAGTTGTGTTCCTTGACACCAGCTCTGTCTACTAGCATGAAATGAGTTCAATTTAAATTACGAGTCGTTATATCTTGCCGAATTTTAAACTTAGAAAGCAAATATCTCGAAATTAACTTGTTGTCACTGGCACTGCACCCCATTTGCTTCTGACATTTTAAATGTAACTTTGAATTGGTGAACGATTTTGTATATCTGTACTCTACCATAAACAATGTCAGCCTGAAAATCAAGATACGAATGTTGATTGCAAACCGCTGCTACTATACGCTAAGCAAGCGATTTAGTGACAAAGCTCTTCCTCGGCAAATAAAGATCAGACTCTACCTTACACTGATCCTACGTGTCTTGCTCTACAGCGTCTTAATTTATCCTGATCATTTTCGAGAGAAAAATATTTCGCAGCATATTTATACCCATTACCGTAATCGGCGCGTACCGTCGTTGAATGAATCATAAGCTGTATAACGAAATCGACGTAGTCAAGCGCGTTCGAATGGAGCGAATGCGCTGGCTTAGACACGTTGCCCCAGCTCGAAGAATCTGCTGCTGATAGATCTGGTTAAAAAGGGCTGTTATCTAAGCTTGGTATGACGGATAATTTACTACTGATGAATGAGTTTCTGTTGCTGCAGCCAAATAAGATGTAATAAGAAGTGTATATTTCCTATTTCATCGCCGCCGGCCTTAAAAATCTCTGCCATCTGTATATCCGCTACCGCAGCTTTATTGTTTTTACGCCGTGCAATTTGTATGCTAATATCTTTGTGGTGGACAATGTCCGTCAGTTTTAATGATTGTCATGATATCATCCGTTACGTTTGGGAACGAGCAAAGTATGCAATTTTTTCCTATCAAATTTGCGGAACACTATTTTCTGACCACATTTTCATCTGCGTCTTTAAAGGTTTGGATTCCTATTTCAAAAACTTTATATTGTATCTTTTGGTAGTATTTTCAGGCTTCACCTCTATCCCAGTAGGAGATCGATTCAATATCTTCGCTCTTGTTTTTTCGCCATAGACTCTTTCTTCTCTTATCTTTCTCATCTTCTGCTTGCATCGTTCGCCGACAGCACACGTTTCCAGAGGCTGCAGTATAATCTTGTATGCAGTATCCGTTTACCAAAACAAACGCAACAAACCAGGACTTGTCCGAGCGTGATTTTTCATACTCAATTACTGTTGGTGCGCTAGAGGCAGTAGGATGCGCAGTTTGTCTGGATTATTGGATTTAGGAGCGTTGCTTAACAGTTTTTAAGAAAATCGAGCGTAATAGCTATTGTCTTTCGCAGGTATAGTCTAATCTGCAATCAGTTGGTGATCCGATTTAAAAATACTATCGATTACTACATTATCAATTTGGTTTCTTTTTTTTTCGATCAGAAGATACTCAGGTTGTCTTGTGAATATCAGTGAATACCAACTCGAAATAAATCAAACTCAATTCGTTATCGAAGCTGTTTCTGTGTTAACTGAATTTTCTGAATACTGAAACATTAACATCATCCCTTTATATATAAGAATTCGAACATAGAACTCCTAGAAGAACTTAAATGTTATGGCCCCAGGGTAACGGTCATGTGATTTCTCCAGACGTCGAAAACAGACATCTTTAGTTCCCTCTTCATTATCGTATGTAGGGCGTGTACTCAAATCAGCGTAATGTAAAAATATTTCGCCTTGATTGCGAATAGTGACTTTTCGGCCACTTACTGTGTTGGACAGCAATATGGGTTAGAGTCTACGAACTTTTAATCCACATCCAAATTCGTTTCTTTCCGCATGACAGCTGTAAAATACATATATCACAATTCTTATGTAAGTATTATGCATTTTATTCCCGTCTATCACATTTTCTTTATGTCGGCTTTGTCACCTATATATTTTTTTCGAAGATAGCCGCCAGTTGGAGACTTCTTAGAGTAATCGCCACTTAGAGAAAGGTTGTGTTGAACTCCACCATTTTCTGTTACCTACTTCATAAGAGACATCGATGGTAGCATGCCATTTATGTTCTATTCGATGGTTGGCCAATGGGATAGTCCGGGTGTTTCCCAATTAAAAAATTCAAATTTGAATGTCCTCCCATATATACGATAGTTACCTTTGAATGTTCCCCTTTGAGAGTAACCCTTGATAACAAATCAGACGAAACTTAGGTAAGCATAAATTCAAAATTTAATATTACACAGTGCAACAATAATTCTAATGGGGGAATAATGCCTTTACGAAATAAAAGCCTTAGAAGAGCATATTAAAATTCTGGGAGAGCAGATACGCCCTAGGTGAAGTTTTCAGTTAAACCTAAAATAGAGATTTAAATGGGTCTAAAAAAACTTTGTTTCTTATTGTTCAGTGAATTTTCGATATCAGATGTCTTTAGTGAAATGTAACGATGTTTTTTTATTCTTATTTTATCCCTTATTTTGAAAAAGGTTTCAAAAGGACATTAATATCGGACTTCACATTATTCAAATGTTCTACACAAAGGTAGCTCAGAAAATTCTACTTGGTGTTCTCTAAGACCAAAAATCGATATCTCCAACTTTTACTAATCATTTCGTTTCTTTTCAAATCACTGTGTGAATAGCGACCTAAAATAGTCAGTATGTCTATGTATCTTATTTTTTTGGTGAATTTTCGATATCAGATGTCTACAATGAAATTTAACAAGGATCTGTTTTATGGAACATTTAAACTGTTTATCTAGACTTTTTGCGTGTCCTTTTCGTTCTTAATTCGAAAAAAGACAGAAAAGTGCCTTAAAGTGGGTTTTAGAACATTCAAAATGTGTCTTAGTCAGGGTGTTCTAAGAGTCTAAAAGCTATGAATTATTTGGAACAAACTTTTTCTGATAACCTGAAATCGTAATTTTATTTTGACAAACAACTGCATCTCGATTAACATCTGGGTATATATAACATGAACTTAAGAATTAGCTTGTCTCCCTTTTTATGTATTCAGTTCTTACACCAGTACATTCTACCCAGTGCCTCAATTGGGTGTAGGCTACGACAAATAATATTCACTCTAAAATTATACGCTTATACAAAATAATGCCTATAAGCCCTGTTTTATAACTCAATTTCACGAAATTGTCATAACAGATATTTTTATAGCCAATAATTTTTTTTCCAAGTATTTTTGTTTCATAACTGCTGTTAGATCATTACTGCTCTAGTTGGCGGGGGTAGGAAAGATGTGCCATTAACTGTTATTCGTATAATTTATGGCAAAATGTCAGCAAAAAGTAACGAATGAAGCAAATATTTTACATAAGATCAAACTTTTAGCAGCTACTGCGATTATTTATAATCAAAAAAAAAAAAACGAACGAACGAACGAACTAACAATCAGAAAGACAAGCCGAGACAGTGGCCGACTGACATTGGAACAAATAGCCAGGCGTAATGTGACATTAACAAAATATAAAAACCACCCCAATGCAACACCACACCTTTGGAAAGTGCACATTTGCACAATGCCACCCATTTGGCCAAAGAATATCCTGGTGCACAGACCCGGTGCTCGTGAATCGTATCAGTTGCTAAAGTTACCCTTGACACAGCATGACCGTACTCATGATAACCACCAACATCATTGCGCTACATCCTTCCTATTTGGTAGTTGTTGTTATTGTTGTTAAACATATCAAAGGTCCTTTTTTCTATGTTTTTGTGCCGTCGTTGTTGTTGTTGTTATTGTTCGTGCTGCTGTTCGGGAAATTGCGTTTATTAAAGTTGGCATGCGGATAATTCCATTTCACATTACGTTATTTAAAATATTTCTACATTTATGTCCTCTTCATCCCATAAAAAACGAGATTTTATTATGCGGCATATTTTATTTTTTTCTCTGTTGTAGTTGTAGTTGTTGCTATTCGTATCCTTTGGGGTCCTTTATGTTCGTTGCCATGAAATTTTTTGTGTGATATCCAGACAGAAAATATTATCATACTTTTTAAAATGTTTAGAATTTGCATCGCATGAGCAGGAAAATGTAAAGATTTTTAGGGGTGCGAGGGGGTGTATGCTGTGGTGGTTTATGAAAACGAGTTGCTGCAGCTGAATAGATGTTTAAAGGGGGCATGGCAGTAGAAAGAATTTAGTAGTTAAAGATCTTAAGCGAGTTTAAGAGAGTTTTAGAGTATTAGGCGGGAAGGAAGGGTGCGTTGGCTATGGAGTATTCAAATTATTAAAAATACAAAATATATTAAAAATATAATAAATATTAAACATACTAAAAATATTAAAAATATTATAAATATTAAAAATATTAAAAAATATTAAAAATATTAAAAATGTTAAATATATTAAAAATGTTAAAAATATTAAATATATTAACAATGTTAAAAATGTTAAAAATACTTCAAATATTAAAAATAAAAAATATATTAAAAATATAAAAAATATAAAACATACTAAAAGTATTTAAATTATTAAAAATACTAAAAACATTAAAAAAATTAAAAATATAAAAAAAATTACATATATTTAAAATATTATCAATATTAAAAATTTTAAAAATATTTAAATTATTAAAAATGCTAAAAATATTAAAAATATTAAAAAATTTAAAATATTTAAATTATTAAAAATACTAAAAATATTAAAAATATTAAAAAAAATTAAAAATATTTAAAATATTATCAATATTAAAAATTTTAAAAATAGTTAAATTATTAAAAATACTAAAAATAATAAAAATACTAAAAATACTAAAAATATTAAAAATATTAAAAATATTATAAATATTAAAAATATTTAAAATATATTAAAAATATTTAAAATATTATCAATAGTAAAAATTTTAAAAATATTTAAATTATTAAAAATATTAAAATATTAAAAATATTAGAAATATCAAAAATATTAAAAATATTAAAAATATTAAAATTATTAAAACTAATTAATTATTAAAACTAAAAAAAATATTAAAAAAATTAAAAATATTGATTGTGAATGGCCAAATTCATAACTATGCTGGACATTTTCGGCTGATATCTACTTCACATACACATGTTTGACATAATTGTAGATATATATACAGCTGATGATGTACCATTGTGCATCAGTTCGTCACAAAGGGGTCTGAAGATGAATGGAGTTCGAAACGCGTCATCCTAGTACGTGACACACTGAATTTGACCAAAAATATCAAACAATAAATAAAAAAAACACTTTTCTGATCTTGAGCCGAATTTGTTGTATCATTTCGATACACTAACGTAAATTAATAAAATTAAAAATATTTAAATTATTAAAAATACTAAAAATATTAAAAATATTAAAAAAATTAAAAATATTACAAATATTACAAATATTAAAAATCTTAAAAAAATTAAAAATATTACAAATATTAAAAATATTAAAAATATTAAAAATATTAAAAATATTAAAAATATTAAAAATATTAAAAATATTAAAAATATTAAAAATATTAAAAATATTAAAAATATAAAAAATACTAAAAATATTACAAATATAACAAATATTACTAATACTAAAAATATTAAAAATATTAAAATAGTAAAAATATTAAAAATATTAAAAATATCAAAATAGGAGTCCTTTTTCATAACCCAGTACGGTCGTTGCGGCAGTGATCATAGAATTCGCAATATATGTTGCGAATGCCACTGTGTGTCGGGAATTTCAGATTTTAGCTGATTTGTTTCCAGTAGTTGAGAAAGTTGCATTGAGTAGGCCTTGGCTATCTCAGTGGTATGGAGCTCTCTTTATTAATCTGGTTTCTTGTCGTTATCGGAGTTGTTGTTGAGTTCACTAAATTTGCCGACTGCTGAACCAAAAGAAGCTTTCCTTCCTTATTTAGCAATAAAACCTCCGAGCACAGTTTTAATGTCATGGGCAGAGCTGTAAACTCAAGTACATGTAATCATTACCTACCATGTTCGAAAGAATTTAAAAGTTAACTACAATTCCAATTACATGAGGAATTGGAATTGAAACTAAAAGTCTCAACTACACAGGTAATTGTACTTGAAAGTAATGATTCCTAATTACTTTTCAATTAGCTCAATTACTTTTTAATTACAAGGAATTGAAAGGAATTGACGGAATTGGAAGGAATTAAGAGGAATTGCTGCAATTTGGAAAGGTATTGAAATAATTTTGAAATAAGGGGTAGAAATTGTAAGTTCCACAACAATAAAAAAATTTAGAAAAGGAGAGTGGGAGCAATATATTTTAACATAACGGACCTTTCCAAATTGCAGCAATTCCTCTTAATTCCTTCCAATTCCTCCCAATTCCGTCAATTCCTTTCAATTCCTTGTAATTAAAAAGTAATTGAGCTAATTGAAAAGTAATTAGGAATCATTACTTTCAAGTACAATTACCTGTGTAGTTGAGACTTTTAGTTTCAATTCCAATTCCTCATGTAATTAGAATTGTAGTTAACTTTCAATTCCTTTTTAGATGTACTTGTAATTGTAATTAAGCAGTAATGAGTACAAATTGTAATGATTAGTTTACAGCTCTGGTCATGGGTAGCGGTCATATATATCCGCCAGCCCCCATAGAATGCATCTTCAATGTCGTCGTCTTTATTTTCCATCGAGAAGTTTACACAAATCGGTGTGACATACAAATAATTCGCTTTGATGCGGATAGTGGTTATCCTTTCACTAACATGGTTAAACCGGGAGAACAGATGTCTAAGTATTTTGCCGTCTATAAAACCACATACAAATTCGTACTTTTCTGTTGAAGTTTTGAATAACAATTATATTAGTTATAAGTACCTTGATTTATACATTGCCGATTTCCAAAGATTGCCACTGCCACATCACCCAAAGTGATTCTTCTCTCCCCGCTCTCATTGTGACAAATTAATACAAACAAATTTGCCCTAATACATGAACAATAAACTAATAATGTAATATAACTCCAAGGCAAATAATCAATCAGTGGCTGGCAGAGCATCAAACAGAGTATTCTACTAATAAAACCGCAGCATATAACATTCTTTGCCGTCCCACTGTGCGCCCACAACATGATTTCTCTGCTGGCTTCTTTATCTGTTTCTAAGGACTCAGCACTCTACGGTTTTGGGTTTCATATTTGTTTGAGGTTTCTGGACTCGAAGTAAAACGAAATCTAAATGCCAGATAAGGTTCACATACACACACTCACACATGCATAGAGCTAATTATATTTCGTTCATGTAGTGAATATTGCATGGTTGGTTAGCCACTCTGGCTGCCATCACACACACACAGACAGTAGTAATACCAAAAAAATCACGAATACCAAAACAGAGATATTTGATATGATGTTACGTATGTGAGATACATGAATTAGATTTCAAAACTGAATCTAGGATTCTTTTTTTGCTGTTGTTGTTAAAGATTTAAGCTTAGCAACGTGAAATCGCTGCATAGAATGGGTGGAAGGGTTTAGATATGTGGTGTAAAATGCACTAAGAGAAACAAATGAACGTTTTATAGATATACTACAACAATTTGCGATTGGCAGGCAAAAATTATCACTATTGAAATTTTAGATTGTCAGGGGAACAATGACTTCGGATTGTGGAGCTTACCACAACCAATAGATCACGTATTTCCCCTGAATATCCAGTCAATGGTAGCAAATGTGAGAACGCGTGATG
The DNA here is from genome assembly GCA_964034835.1 of Muscina levida. Classification (NCBI taxonomy): domain Eukaryota; kingdom Metazoa; phylum Arthropoda; class Insecta; order Diptera; family Muscidae; genus Muscina; species Muscina levida. Next base: position 151,961,448 of record OZ035881.1, read on the forward strand.
TTGAGCATCCTTAATGACATGCTATAATCAATGCTGTTCTGGAATAAGATTACTCAATTACTGAAGTTCAGCACAATGGCTCTCTAAGTGGCGATGGCATAATAAGCCACTCTTATTAAGTAACTTAAGTATAAAGAAATACATTGAAAAGGCTAAAACTCTCTCAAAAGTTATAAGGACCATGGTTTAATAAAATTTTGTCTCTAGTTGGTGGATATCGTCGACAAATATAAGGCTGACTGTGATATCTTTAAAAGCTGTTATGCAGAAACTTAAATGTGGATTTATCGTTGATAAGATATTTACACATTTCGTCTCGTAGTTTAACCCTGGGATCGGCCGTTGCATAGTGGTTAGAACACGCGACTGCCATGCGGGAGATCCGTGGATCGATTTACGTCTTCAGTCATCTGCATTTTTCTTTCATTTCCAGCAGCCCCTCGATGTTGTCGACAGAAATTTCGCAGTATAATGTCGAGTCAGTCGGCATGTCTAGTAAAAGCAAAGAGGATGAACGTACCCAGCAACACCTCCGATAATGGATTCAGATTGGTTTATTTCACATCACACAATGATATATACAAGGGTATTTGGATATCCCTTGATTAAAAAGACAAAAAACCGAATATATCACGTGGTAATCGATGGATGGCATGTCCGAAGCGTTAAGGGCTTGAGTGTTGAAAATAAAGACTCGGATCACCACTTTATAGTAGCCAAGGTACAAACAAGGTTAAGAAAATTAAAAATAAACTGCATACCACGATGTAGCCAATGCCTATTTCAGCCAACTCTTCCATTACCTCGCCCAGATAAAGAACGTCGCATATTATCTGAAGAGTAGCATGCTGCAGGCACGGTAGCACTGCAGCCAATGGTAACTAGTGCTGTGAGTGCACGGTACAGGGAGAAAAGGAAAGTGATGCAATACCGTCTTAGACGAAAAATGCGTCTGTGGAGGTAAAGTTAGACCGATGGCATCGAAAGTACTGGAGTAGAGGTGAAGCCCAAAAATTCGGCCCAAAGTAAAATGTAAAAGTTATGAAACTGGCATCTCTACCTGTAAAGATAGCGATACAAATCTGATAACCGATATACAAAGAGTGTTGCAAATATGGAGGGAATATTTGTAGATCGCTGATAGAGTAGATTGTCAATGCCGAGGCAACTTCAGACTAGGTCGAATGTGTTATGTGCAAGGCCAACACAAATATGCCCGGAAAAACTAAAAATATGCGCATTATATAAGCATGGAAGACACTAAAAAATGCCTTTAAAACTGATAAAAAATGCACAACAGATTTTGATTCTTGTTTATTTTATTCACTGAATACATTTATTTTTTTAATAAATATTCATTACAAACAGTTGAAAAATAAATGAAGTTATTTTTAACATTACATTTATAAGATTCAGACTATTGATAAATTACTCCACTGTAAACAAAATTACACGAGCGAAGTCAATGGGGAGTACTTAATCTTTTAATGTATAATAAATATTATGTATACGCCTTCACCATAATTTTTCTGACATATTATTGATTTCCGTTATAGAAATTTTAATCAATATTATGTATATGAATATATGTGATTTTAAGAAGATGATTTGTAAAAGAAATGATTAAACTTTCTTAGTGTTTTATATGAGAAAAACGGGAATTTTTCAAATGTATACATATATTTTCTGAGGGAGTTACAGAGTCCAAGTAGTATAATGTGTGTTGACATTAAAAGTCCCACGCCCATTGTTTCAACGTAAAAATTCGCTATGCTATCTGCTTTACCATATTTGAAAAGTTAAATGCTAATTGACTGACCATTTCTCTTTGAAATGGATGGAAATGATGGCAACGCAACCCTAGGTAGAACTCATTAAAATTCTTGTAAACGGAATACACTATTCTATCCTATCTTCCTTTTTTAATGAAATAATCAGATGTTGTAAATATTGCGAAAAATATATACGAAAATTACAAAAAAAAAAATAATAAAAAAACCCGAAAACCCCAAAATAAGCTTTTATATGCATAAACCCCCAAAACATGCCGGTAGGACTGTTATATGCATTTGCATATGCGAGTATGCATTGCATACTTTTGTTGGCCCTGGTAATGTGACAGATTCTTCTTCTTATTTAGCAGCAGCAACAAATATAGCCGCACGTTGAAAAGAATTCCTGTTCGTCGCACCATGTTTAGAAAACAGCTCTTTCACCTGGTCCGTCTCACAAAGTTTTGGCGTCCCTCTCCTTCAATTTGGACGCGCTTGACTACATCGATGTCGTTATACAGCTCATGCTTCATTCGACGACGGTACTCGCCATTAACGATGATGGGTCTAAATATTTTGCGAAGTATTTTACTTTAGAGGACTTACAGAATAGATATCTTTTTCTCTCTCGAAGACTCCCAGAATATATTTATCCTCTCGAGTCTTTATCCTGCGCTGTATGTAAGATGGGTAGAATCAGTGCCTGGTAGAGTTGGATCTTTGTTCGTCATGAGAGGACTTTGCCATTAAATCACTTGCTTAGCACATAGTAGCAGCGATTTGTGATCAATACTCGTCTCGTGAATTCCAGGCTGGCATTATTAATTTTATATACGGCGGAGCAAAGGTATCCAAAATCCTCCTACCACTTCAAAGTTATAGTTATCAACATTCACGCTACGTCCCAAATAAGTATAGTCTTTGTTTGTTGAAACAAATCACTTGGTTTTGTCCTCATTTATCTCCAGGCCCACTTCTGCCGACAGCTTTTAAATGCATAAAATGACAGCAGTAACATCCCGCATCATTTTAATACGCGAGCAGCATGTAACTTTTATCAAAGATGGTACCAGTCGTGTGTACTTTAGCCTTCCGCATGATCATCTCCATAATAATCTAGAAAAGATCGCATGACAGACTATCACCTTATCTAAAGCCTCGCTTGGTAGAAGTGAAATTAAGTTATGTTTAAGATTTGTATATACACTCCTACGGAGGGCAAAAAAGAGGACAGTAAAAGTTCAACTACCCAGAAACACTTCCGATGATGGATTCCGACTGGTTAGATACGCATCACACAAAGATACCCACTTAAAAACTGGAATATCCCCTGATAAAAAGACGAAAAACCTGTGTCAGATTTTTTCCCACTTTCACCTTCACCTACTTTCGATCTGCATTCCTTGGGCCCTCACGGGTAGGAGGGTGTATATCATTTAATACGACCCAAAAGTGTAAAACATAGAAGGAGACACTTCAGACCCCAGGTTTCTTCTGATTCATGACTTTTAAGTCGTTTGGCCGTGTCCGGCTGTTTGTCTGTCCGTCCGTCTGTCTGTCTGTCCGGCTGTTACGCACGGTAACATTCGAAAGACGTTACAAATTGTTTTGAAACATTGAATAGGTTAATATTTTCCCAAAACTACTTACGTGATTCCATATGGTCTACATGACCACTCCCCTTCTGGTATCTCCCATACAAATGTACCATTCCGCCCACTTTAGATGTAGAGTAATAATATCAATACAACCAACCACGCTCCTTCACTAAGGAAATCGAGTAATAATATTAATACACCCAACGCGATCTTGCCCAAATTCTGTGTTTAGAATAGCTATAACAGGATATAGTTTTGAAGAAAATACTTAAAGTCTAGCCACGCCCCTTTTGATACAAATGTACCATTTCGCCCACATTAGAAATCGGTTAATAATATCAATTCACACAACGCTATTATGTCAAAATTCTGCATTTTTTAAAGCTATAAGTACATAACGTTTTGAAGGAAAAATTGGAAGTCAGGCCACGCGCCTTCTGGTATCTCCCATACAAATGCACCATTCCGCCCACATTAGAAATCGAGTCATAATATCATTACACCCCACACGATACTGACCAAATTCTCTATTTTGTTAAGCAAATTTTACGTTTTTACTAAGGGTGAGGGTATAAGTAAGTCGGTTTACCCGACTGAAACTTTCTTACTTGTTTTATATATGCTTTAATGTAGTCAGACAGTTTATACATATATCATCGACCGGTTATTCATGTCCTCAATATGCCATTTTTAAAGTTTTGAGTTTATGATGCCATCCCGTTTTATTGATACAACATATTTCAAATCAATTCGTTTTTAGCTTTCTCTAATAGAAATTGAGATATTTCGTGTTCATTTTGCTTTATACAACTTTGCTCTATATGCTTTTACTGCTTTGACTTCGATTTACTCAGAATGTGTTTTTGGCACATAGAGCAAATGAATCTCGGGACGACGATATAGAGGATTGATGTTTAAGATCTTAAGCGATATGGTCTTATTTTACATTTCTTATAAATAATTTAAACGTAATGTATTCAAAATATATTGCGATGCGCAATACACATTCTAAGTGTACTATTTCACGCTATTCTATTCCTGTATCTATGGAATCTTTAGTTATATATCTATGCATATCTGTGTTGGCATTCATTTTTCAGCGGTTTTAACTTACTACAGTAATCAAAAGTTGAAAATCTTGGTGTTTTCAAATTGGACTCCCATACTCACCAAAAACTAAGTATGAGTAATAGGGCGGTTCAAGTATGTAAGGGGAAGAGAAATGTGTCGTAATTTTGGGAAAAGAAAAAGATCCCTTTATTTTAAATGTATGTAGAGTTAAATCCAAAGACTTTTTGCTAATTTTACAGAAATCTTATAAGAAAGACAAATTCCCCCATACGATACTTAAAAAAAAAACTTAATTTCCCTTTAGACCCTATGAATTAGGTATGGGATAGCTTCTCGCGTTGTTGTGAATTAACACTCTTTCTATTTTTAGATTCACAACTAACGGCACCTACTTGTTTATCGACGAATGCGAACGTCACTGTTTGAGAAGCTCTTACTAGACACGCCGATTGACTCGACGCTTATACTGCGAAGTTGGTGTCAACAATATTAAAGGGGAGCCGACAATGAAAGAACAATTTTTTTTTAAGATGACTGGAGCCAGGTTAGCACCTGCGATCTCCCGCATGGTAGTCGCGTGTTATGAAATGTAACTTGACAAAACGAATGATGCAGAGTTCTCAGAATTGAGTCCCAAAATCATGTGTTGTACAGTGATATTTATTAAGAACAATTGTATAAAGTTATGCCCCATTAGAATCTTCAAGTATCAAAACTTGCTCATATGATCACCACAAAGCAAGATCGACAATGTCAAGATCATGTTCACTAAATATATATTTGCTTAGTCCAACTTAATACTAAGTGCCATGTCTGAGTCCCAATTTCTTGGCAGTCAGTTTTTAGGATATAGTAAAAAACTTTTCGTACGATTTTGACATTACTAATTTTCGAAAAGTTAAACCATCTTTAAACATCATTTTAAATAATTATAAACTATCGTATTCATTTCTATTTTTGGGATGACCCTAATCTCCAATAGCCTGTAAATGAATATTATAGTATATGATGTAGAAATTTGCATACCATACATCAAAATCGCATATGTGTGGTGATGTATACACCCTCCATACATAGATATACTACAGATTTGTTTTGAAAAGCAAATTTCGTTGGAAGTAAATGAATACGGACAAATTCGAGTGGTGCTGCCACTTTTCACAGGGCGTGTTGGTGTTGAACTTTTAGCACTCGACTATAGATATCTTTACGGATCGCTGACGGTTTTTGACTGCTTGAGGCAATTGCTTTATTAAGAGTTTATGCTTCGTTTACTATGATGTTGCGCTGCGATGCCAAAGCTTAAAACGCACAAAAAACGAAACGGAAAACCTTCATATACTCATATCATTTTTCATTTCTATGCAGTAAATAATGAAATACAGTTTGCCCGAAAATCATAGATGTAAAATTTAATATTAAACTCTAGCATAGGGTGGTATGTAAACAATAGGGGTGGCAATAGTTCGTCGAACGCACACACACACTCACACATGCGTTGTTTTATATTCTGGATTTGAGTGAAACAAAGGTAAATAATTTCCAACATTGCATACGGATTTAAAGAATTTTTTAATCAACAAAAACTTGTTTGATTTAGTTAACTTTAAATTAAATTGAAAAAAGGCTTTAGAGCATCACGAAGAGTGCGAGTGTGTGTGCAGAGATTATGACTCATATATGGGTGAGTCCATTGGTTAAGGGTGCTGCTGTTGCTGTCTATTGGGGGGTGTGTTGAGTGGGCTTTAATTAAATTATGTTTCAATTAAAACATGAGTAAGGTAGAAATTAACTTACGAGAAAATATTAACTACGACTTATTTGGTGGTGGCTGTATAGCGCACATAGCATAGCTCCTACTAAGAGATTAGGTTCTGAACAGGTTTACGTGGTTAAAGTTTAGAAGGTACTAGATCGATCCAACTAGATAGATCTATTAAGCTCATTCAGCGATTTCCACGGGATTTGGACACACCATAATTAATATCCTACTAGAAAACCTAATTTCGAAATACTTTGCCAGAGAGAATGAACAATTTGATCCGCTTTTAATAACGATCCTTGGTCAAAACCAAATTATCCTTATATCAATATACGAGTATATAGGTAGATAACTTAAATCTTTTTTCCATATGTATTAGATTTATCGATATAATTAAAACTCCTTTTCACATTTGTGCCCATCCATCAATCACCCTTTAATTCACCTACTACTCGCGGAATACACCATATGGTGTATGAATGTGTATGTGTGTGTACATATAGTTGTTATCTGATGCCACCCTCGTTTGATGCTGTTTCCATCAAATGTTAGGATTTTACGGATGATTCATTTTGTTTCACCCAATGTTGTCTCGATGTTTTGTGTTTCTGTTTCGTTTTTTTTTTGTTGCTCTGCTATATTTTTGCGTTATATTGCGCTCGGCAGATTGTATATTTTGCTATTTGAGTGTGTTGCATGTGGGAACTATTAATCCGTGGCACATGTGTTTCATTTGGTTCGTGCCTTATTTATCTGTCTGAATTTTGTATTTGCACAAAAGTGTGCGCGAGAGCATCCCCTTCCCCATTCACAGTCAAGCTGTGATGCCATGACAATGCTAATTTTATTTTTATATATTTTTAATAAACGTAAATCGTTGTTATATGTGTGTACGTATACAGAAGTAGAGTGTAGCGAAACACAATTTGTTGTTAGTTATAAAATTGAAGAGATTTCAAGGTAGTTATAGGTAGTCTAAAAAGATCCGTTATTATAAATGTGTGGTCAATATGTGATTCGAGCCGTTGTGTCGTGAAGTTCATATGATCCTAAAATAAAAAGGTACATAACTTAAATATACCTTTACCAATGATATAAGCCTTCAATGAATAGATTCAATAATATTATGAGTATGTTAAACAGCAGTTATTAGAATATGAAATTTAATTGTTTTGGGCATTGACTTTGGAATTTATCTCAACCTCAAGACCAAGGGTTTTGAAATAAGTTGAAAGCAGTTTTAAGACTCAATTCTGAGAACTGCACTCGTTCGTTTTCTAAATTTACATGCCATAATAATTTAATATCGATTTGAAGTTAGTAAGTATCGTATAGGGGAAAATGTCACGTCTTAGGCTCTTTTGTTTGACATAACTCATTCAACCACTTGTATGGGATGTACCAGCACTGTGTGCTTTCCTGCCTAAAGTCTCGCGCTGTATGTAGTGGCTTCATAAAATATTTGTCTGTCTTCACTTTCGACTTTTTGTCTGCCAGTGTCATTCCTCATTGTCAGCTTCGCAGTGATACCAAACTCAGGCATGGTATCTAATAGTTATTGTTGTATCACAAAGACGAAAGCAGTTTTGTAGTTCCCCGACCCCGACAAGAGGGTGTTTATATGGAATCTGGGAACATAACCTGCATGGCTGCCTATTGGCAATATCAGTAGTGACCTCTTAATGGCACGGGAACTAGTTGTGCGATCTCAATCAAAATTCCGTCATATATATTTTACATCACGTGATACAATATTCCCATAGAAAATTTTTTAATTTTCCGCAAAAAATATCGCCCATACATTTTGCTGCCGCCCTAATATTTATATTGTCTTAACTAACTTATTTACTTACTAAGCTGACACATCTTTGCAATCCCACTGGATTTGATACCGCACGTAGAAAAATATTAAAAGCGCCTCGATTTTCAGCGCTTCATCTCCAGTTAGTCTCACCAAGGTCTGTGAGGTTCTCAGTAACCTGGTCTTTCCAACGGAGTTTTGGTCGCCCTCTTCTGCGCCGTCTATTGAGTTCATAGTCAAAGACTTTTCGAGCTGCAGGCATTTTCGTACATGCGTACAGCATGATCTAACCAACGCAACCGCTGCACCCCAATGCGTCTGACCACGTCAATGTCAGTGTACAGCTCATGATTCATACGATGCCGATAGTCTCCGTTATCGATGATGGGCCCATATATATTGTACGGAGTGTTTTCTGTCGGAACCGATTCATCCGCTTGTGTCATAACCCAGGATTCTGAACCATACATCAAGACAGGTATAACCAGTACCTGGTAAAGCTGGATTTTTGTTCGTCGAGAGAAGGCTCTGTCATTAAATCGCTTGCTTAGTCCCTAGTAGAATTTATTAGCAAGCATGGTTTCGAGGCTGACATTATTTGTTTTGTTGATGGCGGAGCCTAGGTAAATAAAATTATCTATCAATTCGAAATTAACGTTGGCAACGTCCACACAGTTTCCCAAACGATTAGATTCTTTTTTTATTGTAACTAATAACTTCGTATTGTTCCCGTTCACCATTAGAGCAATTTTCGCTGATTCTTTTCGTATACTTGAGAAGGCTGCAGTCACATTTCGCAGTTTTCGATCAATGATGTCTACGTCATCAGCGTACGCGTGTTTACTGCAGCTTTCCTCATTATCATCCCCATAACTATGATGGTTCGGTATACTAGCTCCAATATGGCAAAATAACAAAATTAGCCTCCATACAAAACTGCGAATTTTCGAAGCATGTGTGAAGTCTGTACTGCTGTATGGATGTACAACTTGGAAAGTTACCAGTAGTATTACCAATCGGCTTCAAACTTTTGTCAATCGCTGCCTTAGACGAATACTTCGTATTTTCTGGCCGCGTACCATTTCAAATGCAGAATTGTTGTCGCGATCACGGCAAATACCACTGGCAACGGAAATTCGTAAGCGTAAGTGGCAGTGGATTGGACATACTCTTCGCCGAAATGATGACAACGTGGCTAAGCAGGCACTTAAATGGAATCCCTTCCATCAGGCAGGTCGTCGGCGTGGAAGACCACGTATAACATGGCGACGCTCCACCGAAAGCGAAATGAGTAACCTCGGCGTATCCTGGAACCAATTAAGATCGATTGCACAAAACCGTGTCCGATGGCGGACGGCTGTAATTGACGCCCTATGCTCCAATGGGAGTTAGAGGAACACATATATATATATATATATAACTATGATGAAGAGGTCACACGATAGGCCGTCGCCTTGTTTTAGGCCTCGTCTGGTATAGAATGGAATACCAAACTTAGCCATGGCTTCGAGTAATTTCTGACGTATCGGGCTGTAGAAGGCAGCTTTATAATCGACGAAAAGATGGTACGTGTCGATCTATTTCTCTTGGGTCTTATTCAGGTTGGATAACACTGGCCTTAGTCTTTCACATAGCACACTCAACAGGACCCTATATGCGATGGGTAAAAGGTTCATCCCGTAGTAGTTGGAGCACACACTTGGATCACCTTTTCCCAGCACAGGACTCCTCGCCACCGAACTTGAAGAGTTCTGTCAGAAGTCCGTCGTCACCGGATGCTATATTATTTTTCAGCCGCGATATTGCTCTTCTTACCTCGGCTTGACTTGGTGGTGGACAATCTAAGCCGTCGTCATCATTGGCGTGTAAGTGTTCTCTTCATATATGCAGCATACTCTATCTATTTGTTACCAGATTTCCATCCTTGTCCTTACATGAGGGGAGCCCATTACCGTAGCTTTATGCTTTTGGTAAAATTATTGAGCCTCACCTCTATCCCTGTGTCGCTCAATATCTTCGTTCTCCCGTTCATTCATCAAACGTTTTTTTTCGCTTAATTATCTGTCTCACCCGTTTCAGTCTCCTTGTATCGTTCCCTAACAGTACGGGTTACAACTGGCTATAGCGTTGCCCTATAAGCAGCCTCCTATTCCTCAGACGCTATTCGACTTTCTTAATCGTATCAGGGTTCGTCTGTGCGCCGTTGTGAAATATTTCGCATTGATGCAGGTTGTGGTTATTCGGTCAATAACAGGTTTGAATCGCTAGACAAGATGTCTGAGTCTCTCGCCAACTTCAAATCCACATCCAAATTCGTGCTTTTCGGCATGGCAGCTGCAATTTTTATGTCGCGAGCATCCTTGTACTGTCCATCTCATTCAGGATGTCAGCCTAATATTTTTTGAGGACATTCGCCAGTCGAGACTGAAGTGTTTGAAAAACATTTTGATATGAATTCAAACCTCTTGACTTCCTAACCCAGCAAGTTCAAATGATGAAAAAATTTAGTTGTCTGTGTCACAGTCAACTTCAAGCTACTCATATGATAGCCGCGTGTGCTTACATTATGTCACTATCGGTCAATATATATCACATGTATTTTTTTCCGTTCACCCTAATATGCGTTACCACCTACATCAGTGCAATCAATATATGCATTCAACGAAATGCAACAACAACAACAACATTTATACAATATTTGTTATGGGATTTAGAAATATTTAATGGTCGCAATTTCGAAATTCTAAAGAAAATAAAAACAAACTCTGTATAAATCAAAATATGAAGGATATATTTGCACTATATAACAGTAACTACATATGTGATTAAAGGTCTGTGCAGTTTCAACGTTTATTAATTTATGTTGTGTAGTAGAGTGAAGGATACAGGAATTTTGCGCTAGATAAATTAAGAACTATTTGAGCACGTCAGTGTCAGGCATGCAGTGGCCTCGCGAGGTGGGCAATAATGTGTTTTTTTTCATACAAATAAAAAAAACTTACTTAATTTCTTTTTACACCCCCTGAATGAGGTATGGTATAGCTTCTCACGTTGTTGTGAATTAACACGCTTTCTATTTTAGATTCACAACAAACGACACCAACTTGTTTATCGACGAATGCGAACGTCACTGTTTGAGTGGCTTTTACAAGACAAGCCGATTAATTCGACACTTATACTGCGTAGTTGCTGTCGACAACATCGAGGGGGCCGGCATTGAAAGAAAAATGTAGATGACTGGGGTCGGGAAAAGAACCACGGACCTCCCACATGGTAGTCGCGAGTTATAACCACTATGCCGCGGTCGGTCCCAGATACACCCAGATTTAGTCGGCAAGTTAACACGCACTCGGAAGTTCGGTTTAATTTAAAGCAGTCAGTCTCTGCTTGAGTGTTATGAAAGAAGTACCACACACGCTTGTTTCGCATTCAACACAAAAGCAGACACATGTACAGACCGAGAACCAATGAGATCTCGTTATGTTGAGAGAGCGTGAGAGCACGATTGTTGGGAAGAACAACACTTTCACCGTGTACAATTCAAAAGCGCTAAACCATCACAAGCACACCACATTGTTGTGTGCGGTAGATCATTTTTTCTAACCACTGCTTTATGCTTTTCATGTGAGAAGCTCTCACTTAACTCATTCAATGCATAGAAATACAATTTGTGTTTGTTTTCCCTTAAAGATATTCTTAAAATTTAAGAAGATAACCATTATCGTAGACTTCTACCAAAATCTCACACACCATGAAATTCTAGCATATTTTGTAACCATGCTTGTCACCTATTGTACTGTTTTAATTAAAACATGTCATCAGCTTTCAACATATACAATTTCTTGAAATTCTAACACCAACTGTTCATTTCACAACAACCCTCTATTGTGCCTGCTGCAATATACATACATATCCTATCTCAATAGTTCACAAGACACCTCCAAGAGTTCTTATGAATAAATTGATTTAATTTTCACATTTGATTGATGCGGTTTGTGGCGACCGGCCACAACAACCACAAGTTCCAATTAAAATTGTGTTTAATTTGGTATGATATGTAAAAGCCACAAAATGGCAAAAGGAAATTAATATTAATATACAATAAAAATTTGACATATTCACATTCAATTACAGTTTTCGACTGATGGCAAAGGAAAGAAACAAATTGTAGCAAAATAGTTGAATGTTACCTACCTAGAGCGTAGGATAGGTGGGGTTGGACTGTCATGGACTGTTACTACAAAATTGTTGTAATAGTTATGCGATCTTACTTCACTTTCATAATTTGTTGTTGTACGCCTTCGTTTATGTCAGTCTTTTTGCTGGCAGGGAAAAATACTCAATTTCTTTTTTATGATTCTCCAAAGTACATTTCTTTTCGCTCTAATAACCTTTGAATGAATAAACGTTCAATGAAGTGAAATTAATGGCACTCCAATGAACCGTAGAAGGAAATGAAGTACCATTTGTGTCATTCCCTTTTAGCCAAAAGCTTTTGCCTTAATCAATAACATTCCAAGGGATAGTGGTTAGATTGCCCTTTGCTGGTAATGGAATGAAATAAAAAGAAAATGACAATTAAATACAGAATACAGAAGATAGCCCACAATAAGAGTATGAACGAATTGAAGATGGATAGTAGTAACAATTGTTCTATTGAAATACTTTTATCATGATATTATGATATGATCTGATCACAAAAGAATATATGACTGCATATCAACCGATCAGGTAACTACAGTTGATATGTTTGACTTTATAAAAAATATAATTATAACAAGACAGAGGTAGTAATCCATAGCTAAGGGAATGCAGATATTCTTAGTATACAAATATATAGAGACTCTGGGTCTCTTTTAGGTTCAAATATCCCTCTACTTTTATCATACATACACTGAAGGAAAAAATTCGTTGCTCCCAAACGAAAAATTAGACAAATGAACTTCGTTTGAAGTTTTCATTTGCCACAAAACAAAACTTGTTTACCACAAGTAGTTGTGTCTGTCTATTGTGGGAATGAAAAATCGTTTACCGCAAACTCAATATTCGTTTGTAACAAACGAAGAACGACTACGGCAAACTATTATTTCGTTAGTCGTAAACAAAAAACTTTTTTGAGGCAAAATAAAATTTCTTTTGCCACAAATGAAATGAACGTAGACACAAACTTTTATTTCGTTAGTCGCAAATGGAAAACTCGTTTGTAGCAAAAACAATTGTGTTTGCCGCAAAATAAATCCACGTTTGCCACAAATGAAAAACGGGTAGAAACAAACTTTTATTTCGTTTGTCGCAAAAACAATTGTATTTGCCGTAAAATAACCCACTTGCAAACGGTTGCCATCGGTAATCGCATTTGGCCCAATCGGGATTTTTGCTTTATCAAATATTAAATACCAAATTTTTTTAAATAGGATTTTCATTTATTTTTATATTCATTAGTAATATATACATGTATTTATAATTTTACACACACATTTACAATTGGTTTTTTGTTCACTCTGGAGTTCTCAAAAATGATTTAGTGATTCCCTTCCAAAAAATATTGTGAATTCCTGAAAAAAAAAACAATTTAGTAATAAATAAAATTAACAGACATATTTTAATATCATACCTTTTAGTATACAAATTTGCATTTGTGTCCGGGTGTAGTCGAGAACGACTGTGACTGTGTTCGAATAAAAGAATTCCATATTCAATAATACGATTAATTCGCTTCTGTCTTTAGGGCCTGCAATAACATAAAAGAGTGAAATCCTCATAACCATATCAAAAATAATGAAGTTGCTCTTCAAGTTTCATTTGGTGTTCAGCTTCTTGAAAAATAAAATACTTACCCTTTATGTGTATACCCTTTATGTGCAATAGCTTAACTCGTCAAAAGTGTTATAGTCTGTTCAGCGAACTTTTTCGTGTAGGTAGACGAACGATTGCTACCCAGACGATCGAGTTTTTATTTGTGTTTTCTTTCTCTTTTCGCCCGGGAGTAAAAGCTCATTACACTCATTGTCCTTCTTTCAAAATTCATTGTTGCCGATGTGTTGTTTTGATCTTTTCAAAAGCTATTGCAATTGAAAAATACCAAGTTTTTGCAAGATGGGGGCAACCATGTCTTTAGTGAATACAGCTCACTGCGAACACACAAACAAAACAAGCAAACAACAACTCAAAGGTGTAAAACCGCATTAATTAATAGTTGTATTAATGAAAATCTATAATGATTTCAATAAGAATATAACAATACGGATATCGGCAACATAGATCGATTCCACTAAACATCCCAAAAAAAGCAGTTGTCTTTTTTTTAAATCCACTATTTCCAAATTTCAATGTATATAAGTGTTTAAAATGTTCTAAGCTGTATCAAAGAACACTATTTTGTAAAAATACTCAATTTTAATAAAAATATTTCATTTTCTGTGCAATGTTGCACCTCAACGATGTCGAACCAAAAATTTCCATCAATAAAAGCTGGTTGAAAAATAAGTTACAAAAACAGGCCATTAGTTTTTTCCCTAGATTGTCTTTTCCATTGAAATTCACTTTTAAGAACATTGTCTTTACATAAAGAAAAAAACACTGACACGACGCTCAACAAACTGATGTTCACAATTCAACCAAAAATCTTCTACGGTTGTCCCAAACGAATGTTCGCTTGCAGTTAGAAATAAGTAACGCTCTTTTGTCTCTCAAATATAAAGGTTTTATATTTTGCACAAACGTCTCCCATCAACGGCTGATCAAAACCTAAACTATAGCTATATTTCTAAAGTACAATTAGAAAGAAAGAAACTTATTAAAAATTATGGACTTAAATAAGACTAGCAAAATAATTACAAATTTTTCTTAACATTTCCTTCATATTTGGTATTACATTGCATTAATGCGAAATATTTCCATTTTGCTTCCAAAAAAAAGCACGGTACACAGCATTGCATAGCTTTAGCCGAACATCCTTTGTTGTAGTATTATAAACCATTTTCAATTTCAAGAAAATATATCTTGCATAAAGACCAACACAAAGAAAACAAGCAACGACGACTGACTGGTGAATGTGAAACCTTAAGACATAATGACTGTAATTCCTTCATTCTCACTCAACGAATTGTAATGAAACGAAATAAAATGAAAGGATAGGATGAATGGCGGCAGCGTTGTAATTCAGTCGTATTGTTAATTTTCCTCTATTTCATTGTGAAAAGGCAACATTCTTTATATCATTATTTTGCAGTATTTCTCAATGTTATTTAACTTCTTATACATTTGGTTGTGTTGTCGTGTATTTTTTTCCTTCGTTTTTTTTTGAAAAATAACAATTTCTTCATTTTCAGCGTGATGCCTTTGAAGTATATAGCAATATTTTTTAATTAAATCCAAAGGCGATATTACTGATGCTTCTGCCAATGTCTAGATGTGTACACTCGAAAGCAAAAGTTTGAGGAATAAATGTTACTTTCGAAACACATTTTTGTAATACAAATATATTGCTTAAATAAGTATTGTTATTTATTTTTTCTTTACATCCCATGAATGTGAAATGGGAGGAGCGACCGTGGCATGTTGGTTACAATATGCGACTATCATACACGAGATCAAGGTTTTGTTCCATTTTCAGCAATTCATATTTCTTTCGTAGTAGTGTCGAGTCAATTATGACGATTGACTAATCAAAGCTTCTTAAATAGCTGACATTCGAATTCGTCGTTAAACTGTAGGTCCCTTTGTGTCAGTCTTAAAATACAGTCGTTTTAATTAACAATAATGCGTGAAGCTATCTCATAGCCCATATTTCATATTGCAGAGAATATTGAATCCCAAAGTAATAAAAGAAATTACTTCAGACAGAATTGCCAGCAAATAATTGAAATTGCAAAAAATATGTCAACCAAAAATATATTTTAGCACAGAGTATTTGTTCCTCTATAGTTAAATTGTTATACAGAACACATTACATAGTGCAACATTTCTAAGGTCATCGTCTGGTGCCACCTTCCTACCCAGCTATTTTTGAAGTATATCCCGAAACTAAAAAAATCCCCACAGCATTTGGCTCCATTACATCGAAACATTTTTTTTATGGATACTCCAATATTTTCACCCCAACACGATTTTTTGACCATTTTTACGGAGTCCATATTTCATTAACCGTTCGAAAATTGTTCTTTTTGTCTTGAGCAAAGTTGTAGATCTAAACCAGAGCAAAAAAAGTGTCAAATTGACCGACCCAAAAAAATTCCATCCAGTGCATGAATATTGCACAAATATGGGAAAAAACGATATTTTTTCATGATGTTTTCACCATAAAATTTATTTCGTTGTACTCCGTGGCGTATGATTTATGTGGAATATTACTTATTATAATCATAATTTTATGGTAAAATATCATGAAAAAAGAGCCTTTTTTTCCCATATTTTTAAATTTTTTCATGCACTAGATGCAATTTTTTCGGGTCGGTCTATTTGAGATTTTTTTTTGCTCTGGTTTAGATCTACAACTTTTCCGAAGACGAAAAGAAAAAATTCGGAACAGTTTATGAAATATGGACTCCGTTAAAATGGTCAAAAAATCGTGTTGGGGTGAAAATCACCCCTATTCCCGTAGTCGTCGTCGACGCTAAACGACGTCGTCTTGTGACGACGCTGTAAAATCGGTATTCTCGTAGTCGTTTGTGATAACTATCGGTTACTATTGACACCAATTTGGTATTCTGTAAGCAAATGTGACGTCGATGTTGAATTGAAACGACTCTGTACCTTTCGTCGCAGTATTTGGTAACGACTTAAAAGAATTTGAAGGAATAATTTTGTGGAAATTTAGAAAGGTTTTAGAATGACGTCAAGAATGAAAATGTCGAGTGCCAAGCTGTTCGAAACTCTTGTGGCTGAGTTGGAAAAAAATCCCTCATTGGCAATAGGATTTCGGAGGGGAACAGTTCCGTCCAATTTTAAGGGGCAATGGGAGGAAATTGCTAACAAACTAAATTCCTTTGGACCGCCGTTAAGAGACAGTGATGGTTGGCAAAAGGTAAATACAGTAACAAACTAACTCGTTACGTTTTAATAATACAAAATGTATTTTTAGGTTTGGAGAGATTACAAATTTAAAGTAAAAAAAAGAATTCTTGCATATAAAGTAGAGTGTAATGCAACAGGCGGCAGGCGATATAAGCAGCAAATACTAAGCCCTTTAGAAGAAACTGTGGCCAACATGCTCCAATTTGAAAAACAATTAAATCCACAATTTAATCCATTGTGGATAAATGATCCTTTCTAATGCATTCAGGGTTTCGGCCAAAATCTTCCAAACTGATGGCTGCAACAGTCCAATTTGAAAGTCATTGCCTACACTTAGCTGGTAAGATCCCTGTCCTAAGAACCTCAATGTTGCTGCTAACTTAATTTTGACTGAAACAGATGTTGACCTGAGATCACTTTTCATTATTAGAACAATTTCTTCCAGCACATAATTCAGTGCAGCCTTATTAAGACGAAAGTAGTTCTCGAATCTAAAAAAATAAAAAAAGTTGGATGACGCCCAGAGTAAACACAAATTTGGATTTTAACACTTACTTGTTATCTGGCAATTTAAAGATATCGGATCTTTGCCGAAGTATTTTCCTTTCCAATATAAGATTATTTTTACTTTCCTCATCACTTGAATCTGAATTGGACACAAAAAACATTTCTTTACAACAGAAAATAAAAGTCAAACTGAATCAGCTGATGTACAAATGTTACATCAGCTGTTGTTATTTCTTTCATGTTATCGATTACTAGTCGACGTCGTCTCATAGTAGTTGCAGAATACCGAAATAGCATTGATGTGACAACGATGTTGACTCGAAGTGATGTTGACATAAAAACGACGACGATGTCGACGACGTCTACGGGAATAGGGGTGAATATTAAAGTATCTATACAAAATTGTTTCAATATAATGGGGCCAAATCCTTTGGGGATTTTTTTAGTTTCGGTATATACTTTAAAAACAGCTGGGTACGAAGGTATTATGCACATATTCACATATTCACCTCAGTGGAATCGTCAATCAGCAGAATTACCGCATTTGGGCGAATAATAATCCAAGAGTGATTGTCGAAAAACCATAAACCGGTTTATGGGCTGGCGCATCATCGGGCCGTATTTTTTCCAAAATGAGCCCGGTCATACAGTTACTGTGAATTGTGTTCATTATCGTGAGATGATAACGAACTTTTTATTGCCCGAATTTTAAGATTCAAGTTCGCTTTTCTTGTTCATATGAGCAAGTCATTAACATATTGATGGTTCAGGAATCATATTAATGATTTGAGTTTGTCGGCAAATCAGATTATTATTTCCCTATTAGAGCCGTAGTGATTATTCAGGTTTGTCACCAATTCAGATTTGTTTTATCAACACCGCAACAAGTTCATATCAGCAACTCGAGTTTATGGGCAGTCGGGTTTAAATCAGCGATTGTTTTGGGAATAAAGGTATCGTCAACTCGTGAACTATGAATCGGGATAGTCGACAACTCTTAACCATAATGCTAATACAAATCGTGGGAATCGTTTTTGTGATTCGGATCTGTCGGAAATTCAGGATTTTTTTAATAATTCGGATTTGTTAGTAACTTAAATTTGAAGCTACAATCAGAATTTTTATATATTTGGCAAAATGTTAAGTAGCAGGGGATTTGCAAAATCAAAAAGTCTAGCGCTAACGCTGTAGCTCACACGGAATCCTGCAAATACCTAGATAAAATAAGGTTCATCGACATACAAATAAAGATTTTTCAAAATATGTTGATTTCTCAGAAAAGGTAACGCTTTCATGTAAGCTCCAGGGTAAAATTAAAACACAATGTGTTTTATTTGAATTTAATCGAAATCAGTGAAGAGCGATCTGAAAAACAATGTTTTTCGAATTGTTTTTCGGCGTAAAAAAAAACAATAAGGACGGTGTGCCAACACGTGAACAGGCAACGTACAGCTGACCTTTTGAAAAGCAGTGAAATGCGAGACCGATTCCGAAAACTTCCAAAGATTGGCTTTGCGATTTATTGATTGCTATCGCAAAAGCTTATCGGATGGGGAATTTAGTTTGGGTAGGAAGATCGGTTAGTATAATAGGAATTCGTGGGATAAGGACTTATTCTCCTTTGAATATGTCCTTGATGAACGTCGCTTTAATCACATTGATCATCAGTTTCTTGACGGACAACCACGTACCGTTGCACAATTTTGTATGTTTCAGATTCCGAAAAATGCTTATGATCGTTCCCACCTTCAGCTGTAAATTATGCGGCTGAATTCCTGGCACATTTAGGAAGTTCAAAAATTCTGTCGGATAGTTGGTTGCCTCATTCTCGTTGGTCACGCTATCATCGGATTTTTATGAATGCAGTTCTCCATCGATTGTTCTTTGAATAATAACGTTCGAGCCATCGACGTCCTTATTCTTCGCTGGTAGTATGGCCCGCTCACTAACCCAATCTAGATTTTTATAATTTTGTGCAATGCCGGGAAAACTTTGGTGATGAGTTCCTCCTTCGACGATGTAAACTCGCAAAAATTCGATAGGAATTTGGCTATTACCAAGCACCAGTAGCTGTCTTGAAGTTCAGTAGCCGATGGATAGTTTTGCAACATGACTCTCATGATCGTAGTCAATTTCAACTTCACGACATGCCGCCACAAAGACGATGATTTCAGGCCTGAATTAATCTTATAAGCAGTAGTAGATTTTAACGAAAATATCAGGGCAGCAATATCATAGCCCCACCAAATCGTCTCGAATCACCTCGTAAATCCTTCAACTGCCTCCAAAGCTCGTTTATACGCCATCGTGCATTCATCCCAAATGATGATTTGCATTCTCGCAACAATGTTGGATTGTCAACTGTGAGAAGATTAAACGGCAGCTTCAAAGCGGAACGTGCAGTTCGACCACCTTTAACAATGTGAGAGCAATACCAGAGGATGCATCAGCTAACGCAACTTGCGATCTTGACAGAATTGTTGCCAGAATCAAAGAAATAACTAATGTCTTGCCTGTCCCACTGGGCGCGTCGAGAAACTAAATGCCTCCTGTTCCATCGTCGACAACCTTCATCAGCGAATCGTACACGTTCGTTTGCTCGGCATTCAATGGCGGCACATTTGTTAGGACTCTTTAAGTCAGCTCATCTCGATCAAAGTCGTGATCTCGTTGCAGATGATACCTAACTATGATGATCGCAAACATTAAACGAATTTGATTCGCTGGAGCAGAAACAGTTGCCTGCCAATGCGTATCGTTTTCGAGCAAATGCAAACGTTGGCGAGCTTTTCGAAATGTGGCGACTGACTGAAACGAATAAAAGTGAGACGCTCCGTTTCGACCTTGATGTACATGTCAACGCAGTACTGTTGAAATAACCGGCGATATCTTAACAGATGATTGTCAACGTCTTGCCAAACCATCAATTGATATGCATAAGAATTCATTTCTTCTCCATTTCTTAAATGGAGAATGAAAAATGATGATTTGTAAACAAACCTTAGATAGCCATCCTCTCCACGTTAGAACATCAACAGGAATTGAAGTGCATCATATGACCGATGAGTCTCGTACACGTTACTCAGTTGTGCACCAATCCAACGCTTAAAAACAATATCGCGTGATTCCACATTCTTCCCAACAATCACCACTGCGAATTCATTTATACTGGGAGCATTGAATTGTCTTGCATGGCTTCCATAGGGTCTTTTGTCTGCTCTGATAATGATTTTATGGCTGACAGAATGCATTGCATTCAATCAAGCGATACAATGCAAAATTTTGTAGAAATCCAAGTTTTTCCCGAATTTTCCGACTTTCCAACCAAAAATTTGTCTATTTTTCCATTCGAAAAGTCATTTTGGAATAATTATCCGAAATTTTTCACAGTTCCATCGTCCAAATTTATTCAATCATACTATAAAATGCAGAATTTCGTCGAAATAACAAATTCAAATTTTTTGAGTTTTTCCGGAATTTTCCGCAGTTTTCAACAAAAATTTTCCATTTTTCTATTCGAAAAGCCATTCTGTAACAATTGCACACAAAATTCCATACAAAAAGGAAATTTTCTGACTTTTCTGGAAGATTTTCCCAACATTTTCTTTCACATAAACCTGGCAATAACGAACAACTGAAAAAAAGTTTGAGAAAAATCGGCCCAGCCGTTCTCAATTGATGAATTACTATACATTTTTGCCACCATTTGTATATATGTGACCCGGTAAGTTAAAACGGACTTATGCTCAGAAAATAAGTTTTGGAGAAAAACGACTTTGAATTTAAAAAGTTGATTTTGATGCGCCTAAGAAAGTGCGTGTTGTCTACTATAAGAATCACCAAAAAAGTGAAAATCGATTTTTTCGACCCATAGGTCCCTTTTAACTTACCGGGTCACATATATAGATATTTGTTGTACGCTCTTGACAAATCGATTTTTTTGCAATAAATGTATTTTAATATCTCAGAATCGCAGTTTTACTCTCAACCAACCGCTTTTCAAGCAGCAATTTCTTCTACCGGGGAAAGTATTTTCAATGAAGTAATTAGTCGCTTTAAAAATGGATTTGCGTAGAAGATTACTACATAATTTTACTTCTATCTCAGAGACCGTTGTTTATTCGCAAATGTATTTCAAATTATTTATTTCCCTCAGTGTTAACTTTTTCTATGTGTGAGTGGTTGAGAAATGGTTGAGAAATATAAGGCGTGTGTATGATGCTAATTAAAGTACAACAGTGTTGCCACGCACACACAACAACAGTCTACAAGACCTTTCGGCATTGCTCGAGTGTGAGTGAATGTGATGTGTTTTTTCAGTTGCGTTTGAATTAAAATGAAATTTAATTTATTTTCATTAAAAAGAAGAACACAACGGTAGAATTTTGTTTGGTCGGTACGTGTAAATTAGAGCTGCCAGAAAAATGTGCCCGAACAGAATTGGTTGTTAGAGAGACAGAGAGAGAGAGAGAGAGAGAGAGAGAGAAAGCGCTGAAAGGAAGTGGAATTCTGGTTGAAAGGCAAATTTCTTACAAATGAAAATACGATTTAATTTGTAATGCAATGAAATATGTTAATAAATTCGCTCGTTTGGTACAACCAAACAAATTAAAAGGGGAACACAACAAAGTGTCATGTTGTTGAAAACAACATAGCTAAAACTGTGACACATTTTGTATATTATAAAAAGTTTACAAAAATATGAAGTGTGCAATTGGACAGTCACTTTCAAAAGTATTTAGAACAAGTGCTATTTCTTTGTCAACGAAACGAAAAATTACAAATATGTTTTCTCACTTAAGGGAAATACATCATAAGGGATGAGTGCAAGTGCAAGTGCTCTCCATCTCTTTTGCTATTGTTACTACTGGAGATTATAAACTTTGTACTGTACTTCAAGATGAAGTGTTTTTTTTTCTTCTGAAAATCAGTGGCTAGCAAATCCTTGAAAGGACATAAACAACAACAACAACAAGAAAATAGTAAATATTGCAACTGTAACCATTAGAAACGTTACAGTGGAATTGCTGGAAAGGACTCACAACTCAAACTTAAGAAGCAAAAAGAAAAGTAACATGTAAGAGGATTAAAAGATATTTGCGATTCAAGGGATTAAATGTTTTCTTCAAAGACAAAATGAGAGTGATTTGCGGAATGGAAACTTTAGTATAGAAAGAAAAGCTGGCAGAACAAAATTTTTGTAATAGAAAAGATTGTAAGAAGGCGTTTTCTTTATGCTTGCATAATTTTTGTAGCAGCAACAGTTTGTTTTAATAACTTTTTACTTTAAAAAGGTTAATTTTCTATCAACTTTTAAAACAAAAATCTGTAATTCGCCAATGCTTTTATACGGATCCACCAAATGTTGAATATCACAAGTTTATCAATACAAAAATTTAAGACCCACCCATGATTCTATAAGGATCGAGAGCGTTGGCATAAGGAGGCACTCTCCTGAAATAGAAATTACGATGAAAATACAGAGAAAAGAAAAGATTAATCCGTGCGTGTGATTAAGCGGTGCAAATATTGAGTGGGATCACCATTTAGTTGAAGCCAAGGTACTCATGCGATTAAGTAGTGCTAAAAACGCCCGTAACCCAACACGAAGCTACACATTGCAAATCTGCATACTACCGACATAGCCAATGCCTAATCCAGCCTAGTCGCTTAACTATTGCAAAGGAACCCCTCTAATTCTGATGTTGACAACATATGATTGACATTATATTTCGAATTCTATGAACACTGTGCACGTTCGTACATGGTTATGAAATTCCATTTTCAGAAAAAACTGGTACGATGAGGATTGTCGCTTAATGTCTGAGCACATGGATATGCAGCAAGCCCAAACTGCAGCCAATGGTAACGCATGCATGACGGAACGATATAATGAGAAGAGGTAGAAGATGAAACGACTCTTTAGGCGAGAAGAGAGAACTTTACCTCTATCAAAAATTACAGGGAACAGGTAGAGTCCGAAAGTTCTACTAAAAGATAAAAAGCAAAGGTTTTGGAAGACTGATCCCGCACCTGTAAGGACAGAGATTGCAAGCGGGTCACGGACACGCAGAGTGTGCTACAAATATGAAAGAACACTTTCGTATTTTGCTCGTTCCCGAAGGCAGCATAAGTGACCAAATTGCGCCAATCATCGGCGACGAAGTAGATTGTCCACCAAAGAGCTAAAACGGTAATAAGGGTGCGGAAGCGTAGGAACACCAGGCAGAGCTTTTTGAGGCCGACGATTTAGCTAAAGGAATGAATACGGGTTGATAATAACGTGAGTGTCATATGTCCAGTGCTTAAGAAAGGCTAACCAAGTGTGTGTAGCAACTATTGAGTGATAGGCGATTATGCGAAAGACTTAAGCCCATCCTAGCCGACCTACCAGATATGCACACTACGACAGATCCTGGAGAATACCAGATCGACACCTACGAATACCTTCGGATTATCGATTACAAAGCTGCAGTGCGATACGGCAGGAACTATATGACGCTATGGCTGAATTTGGTATCCCCGCGAAGCTGATACGACTTTGCGGAATGCCACTGACTGATACGAAATCTTCAGCGAACAAAGACAAAAATCTGGCAAAACCCTTTTCTACCAAACGAGGTCTAAGTTTGTCATGCAATCTCTTTAACATAATTATGATGGTGCTCAAGCGGTAATATAAGTAATATTCCAAGAAAATCATACGTCACGGAGTACAATAATTTTATTGATACTGCTACAAAATAAACCCAGTTCAAAATCATTTGATGAATGGAAAGTGAAACTGTTGCTTAAGTAGGGAAACGTTAACAGATTAAAGGAGTTGTAATTTTTAACTTTTTTAAGATTTGTTTCGGCTAAATTGGACTAGTGGTTCTCGAGTTATGTCAAACAAAAGAGCCTTAAACGTGACATATTCCCCCATACGATACTTACTAACTCCAAATCGTTTTTAAATTTTTATGGCATGTAACTTGACAAAACGAATGATGCAGAACTTTTTCTTTTTAAGGCTACTTTCACGTGCAGTTCTCAGAATTGAGACCCAAATCATGGGCTGAAAAATGTTTTACTGTGTAATAGTCACATGCAGTTCACGTATGCCGATGATATAGACGTAATTGCCGACGGCTGCGGTATGTTATTACGGCCTTTTTAGAGAAGATAATTAGTCGGCAGGTGAGGGAGCACCAGAACAAAATCAAGTTATTTGTTTCAACGAACAAAAAGTCAACTCGTTTCTGCGTGAAAGTTGACAACAATAATAATAATGTCAGCCAGGAAAAAAAAACTTAATTTCCCTTTACACCCTATGAATGAGGTATGGGATAGCTTCTCGCGTTGTTTTTAATTAACACGCTTTCTACTTTTAGATTCACAACTAACGGCACCTACTTGTATATCAACGAATGCAAACGTCACTGTTTGAGAAGCTTTTACAGGACATGCCGATTGACTCGACACTTAAACTGCGCTATCGTTGTCGACAACATCGAGGGAGCCAACAATGAAAGAAATTAAATTTTTTATTTTTAAGATGACTGGAGCCAAGTGTTGATCCTGGAATCTCCCGCATGGTAGTCGCGTGTACTAACCATCATGCCACGACCGGTCCCCATCCAACCATGTGCCTAGAAAGCGATTTAATGGCAAAACGCACTCTTAACAAACAAAGATGCATCTATGACGGACACTGTCTCTCTTGATCTACAGCGCAGAATTCTGGGTAATGACACAAGCCCATCTATTATAATATTCTTCGAATGAGAAATGCTATGCAAACTATTTGGAACCACCATCGTTAATGACAAGTACCCTGAACCGTAAGATGTGTAAGTGGTATACCGACATCGACGTACACAAGTGCGTTCAAATAGACCGAATGCATTGGCTTGGGATCGTTGTACGAATGGATGAAAATGTTCCAGCTCGAAAAGTCTTCGGCAATAAATTCGATGGATGGCTCAGTTGCGAGCAAACAGAACTTCGTTCCATGGATCAGGAGAAAAGGCTATTACCACTGTTTAATTTAGAATGTAATCATCAATCCACCAATATTTTACGCAAATAATGTAAAACCTAATTATTAGCTTAGCCACAAGTTTTTCCATACGATAATTTTGATTACACAAAATTTTTTATGGAGAAAGTTGAGACCCACCGCCATTGCTTTAAGAAATACAAACTTTTGCTCTACGAAGAAAAATTTTGCTGCATATATTTTTCTATACAATAAGCTGAGTCAATGAGTTTTTCTCTACAATAAGTTTAGGATCCATAAATTTTCAGCAAAGATTTTGTAAGAAACCACAAATTTTTCTAAACAAAAGTGTATCATACATCATTGTGCCTATACACACAGCTGAATTTAACATTCATTCTCTGTTCCCGATGAATATGCCCCAACCCCACATTTTATCTACGTATATCTTATAACTCGATAACTGTATCACCTTCAATCCCAACGGAATGTTTGCTGATTTCTAATTTCTGTTTGTTTGACAATTTATGCTAAATTTAATTATCTGACATCAATACGTTGTTGCAAATTGTTGTTACAATCTACGACTAGTGTGACATTGTACATTTTTGTAGTACGATGTTCGGTCATGTTGTACGTGGCAAAAAGGACATTTTGCTAGTATCACTCATACGTCACGTAGTTCCGTTTTCGGAGTGAAATGTTCATTAAAAGTAATTCGCACGCTTGTTTGCCATCATCTGCTCTGTTTGTGTGTGTGTGTGTGTTTGACTTAGTATGTATTGTGTGTCCCTTCTCACAATCAATTTTTAATTAAATTTTGCTTTTGATTATTTGTTATTTAGTAATAATTGCGCTGGAAAATGTCACGTTCAGCAAAATTCGTCATAAAAATGTGCCAATAACGAGAGATGATATAATAAAAATTAATTATCACCCACAATAATTGGTCACCATAGCATTGATGTCACACACCCACAGACACACACACAAATGCACTGACTATGGCGAAGAGCGTCAAACTAGAAGAATAAGAAAGTTTGCAGGTTGAACTTTTGACGTCGAGGTTTACTGGGAAAGTAATTTAATGCAAATGATTGAATAAAAAACAGGAGAAAAACTACAGAATTTGATACATTCCATATATAACAAAGATGGCGATGTAGCTAACGAGGAAATGTTTCAACTGCAACTATTCATATATTTCCGTGACATTAAATACTATTCTTATACACAAGCTGTTATACATTCGACGTTTTAAAATCAATCACCTGAAAAGCGTTTTATCATTGCTGTAATACTCGTACACATACACATACTAAGCTGTAATACACATACTAATACGTATACGTATCAGTAACTAATTATTCTCATTGATCATACGCCCCCCAACATGCTGACCTAATATGTACTATGTGCAGAAAACTTTTGCATTTTTTTTTGCCAATGGCCACAAATGCGCACCTAATGACCCCGCTCCCAGCACACACGCATTTCTATAAAAAAAAAAACAAATAAACTTTACGTGTTCAAAAACTAACATTGAACAGTTTGGTTTGTTTAGATATTTTCATGTTGTGCGGAAGTATTGAGCGATCGAATGTTTCATGGCCCTAATGTGCGTGTGTGTGCATTCGTGTTGTTGAAAACCTAGAATACAGAAACTAATTGAACTTTAAGACAACTTAGTTTTATTTTCTCTTTTCTTTTTCTAAGCAAAAACTCCAAGTTATTTGCAAAGTTTGGCCAAGCAAAAAGTTTGTAATAGATTTTTAAAAACAGATGTTCGATAAGAGAACTACGAGCGCAAGGCATTGGCCCGAGGTGAGTTTACACACACAGATAAGATAACTGTTGGGAGAATTAAGAGAAGTGCCACACTAATGATGGGTTTCCATTGATATTTCGCAACAACAGATAAGTTGAAGCTTTTATTTCTGGTTTAGTTACTTTAATTTGAAATAGAGAAAATTTTGTTTCAAATTGATAGCTTAAAGCTAATGTTTAGCTAAGCTGTACTAATTACTTAGTGCTAAAAGTTGTTTATTAAAATAAAGTTATGAAAAATAAATATTTCATTTATAACAACAAAACAATTCCGTTTTTAAATTTAAATTAAATTTAATATTAAATTGTGTGGCGTATGATCAATTAGAATAATTACTTACTGATATGAGAAAGCAATGAGAAAGCTATAAGTTGTTTCTTTATGCAATGTTCTGAAAATTCTATCTGGCATTTATAACAACAAAAAAATTCATTTTTTAAATTTAATATTAAATTTAGTTAAACTTTAATAGTTTTAGGCATAGCTTCATAATTCTTCGAAAACCACCCAAACGTATTGTATAGGTAGATGGAGGAATACAAACAAAACCATCTGGCATTATTTACAGACCTTCAGACCATTCACGACAGCACCAAGAAAGATCCTGAAAAACTTGTATAAAGTATACATGTATGTTTGTGTGTCTGTGAGTAGAATAAATATTTTTCTTGAAGAATTTTTCTATTCATTCGCATTACTATAGCTTCTTCCTTTGTGTTTGTTTTTAGTACTTCACGAGGCGAGCTCAACAGGAGAAGAGAGTTGTGTTGCTATAACTGTGCCTTAAATCAGAGATGGCAATTGAGTTGGTCTATGATAAATGCTAGATATAAAGTTTCTTTTGAAATTCTCACAAACGTACTAAATTACTTTCGGTTTGCTATGCAACTTTACCAACTGGTCTGGCAAACCGAATTTAAGCATTTTTATACCATCAACCTTAGGGATAAGGGTATATATCATTTGATACGACCCAAAAGTGTAACACATAAAAGGAGTCACTTTCTTTCGATCCTAGGTTTCTTTGAACCATATTCGATTCATGACTTTTTAAGTCGTTTGAGCCATGGCCGTCTGTCCGGCTGGTTCGCACGATAAGGCGCAACTAAATGTTTTGAAATTTTGCACGAGTTAATATTTCCCCAAAGGAACCGGCCGTGGCATAGTGGTTAGAACACGCGACTACCATGCGGGAGATCGCAGGTACAAACCTGGCTCCAGTCATCTTTAAAGAAAAAAAAAAAAATAAAATTATCTTTCATTGTCGGCTTGCCTCGAATGTTGTTGACAGTAACTTCGCAGTATTAAGCGTCGATTCAATCGTCGTGTCTAGTAAGAGCTTCTCAAACAGTGACGTTCGCATTCGTCGATAAACAACTAGGTGCCGTTAGTTGTGAATCTAAAAATAGAAAGCGTGTTAATTTACAACAACGTGAGAAGCTATCCCATACCTCATTCATGGGGTGCAAAGGGAAATTCAGTTAAGTAAGTAATATTTCCCCAAAATTACTTACGATATTGCAAATGGGCCAAATGGCTCCGTCCCTACTGGTACCTTCCATACAAAGACATCATTCCCCCACTTCGGGATCGTACCCAAATTCTGTACTTAGTAAAGCAATAACAAAATAAAGTTGTGGAAAAAAATTGGACGTCTAGCCACGCCCCATCTGGTACCTCCCATACAAATTTACCTCTCCGCCCAACGCGATCGTACCCAAATTCTTTATTTAGTAAAGCTATAGCAGGATACTGTTTTTGAGAAAATAACTGGAAGTCTAGCCACGCCCCATCTGGGACCTCCCATACACATCTGGTACCGCCCACTTAAGAAATCGATTAATATTATTAGTAGACATAACGCGATCGTGCGCTAATTATGTATTTAGTAAAGTTCAAGCAGGATAAAGTTTTGGGGAAAAAAATCTGGAAGTCTAGACACGCCCCTTCTGCTACCTCCCATACAAATGTACCACTTCGCCTACTTTAGAGATGAAGTAATAATATCAATACACTCGACATAATCGTGCCCAAATTCTGTCTTTTGTTAAGATATAACAGGATACAGTTTTGGGAAAATATTGGAAGTCTAGCGACCTCCCATACAAATGTACCTTTCCGCCCACTTTAGAGATAGAGTAATAATATCAATACACCCAACGCAATCGTGCCCAAATTCTGTATTTAGTAAAGCTGGAAGTCTAGACACGCCCCTTCTTGTATATGTAAATCGGGTTTATTCCTGAAAAATTCGTGATGTTGGCCGTGGTGGGTCAGATTATCGAATCTAGTTTTTTTTTGACATTACATGAAATAAACAAGAGCGTGTTTATAAAAAATTATATGCACATCGTTTTTTCGTACTGCAAAAATATGAAAAAAAAACTGCATCACAATATTTTTGATGCTGTGCGATGATAATCATTATGAATGCATATTGTAATTCCTACCAAGCCTCCTTATGGGCTATACCTATGGTACCTATTGAGAAGGATTGAAAAATTTTCATTTATGAATTCAAAATAATCAATGTAAACTAATTTCAATGTATTGAGAAGTTTGTTTCTACAAATTACACCAGTTTACAAATTTTTACTTTTGGTGAGCTGCAGAGTTCCAAATAATTTTTTTCTATAGATTTCGACCTCCTAAGCACGAATATGGGATTTAAATTTTATGTAAAATATTGACATATTTCAAAAATTTAGGCTTAAAATGCACTTAAAGCCTCCAGGTTTAACCAATGCCAAAATAATCCATGATCATACAAGATTCCCTGTTTGTATACTTTTATAATAAATAAACTGTTTTTATCTCATTGGTCCAGTTTTTTACTGTCATCGTTTAAAAAGTAAAAAGACTTTTGGTCCAGTCGGCAGAAATGGAAAATATCGATATTTTCTAAAAATGATCAGCTAGGATTTCAGATAAAACATTTTCGTGATGCATGATCAACCCAGAATACAGTGGCATTTTCACTTTTTATAGTAATTTTCATGCAAAGTCAAGTTTAGCTCTAAACCTACCGTGATATGCTTAAAATCAAAAAAATTTACCATTTGTAGTGTCCTCTTAAAAACGTGCAACTCTTCCTCTTATCACCCAATTTTTATAAACGATAGCTTGTTTTGCTTGGGGAAGTCCAATTTTTATACTCAATTTATGAAATTGGATTTATTTTTGCGATTAATATTTTTTATACTTTTTTTTATAAATTTAAAACCTTGATTTTTGCACAAAAATGTTAGTTTTTTAAACTTTAAACGCTCTCACCATCAAAACTACTCAACCGATGTTAAAAGCTTGTATAGAAGGGTTTTAGAGGATCACACTACTTTTAATTGGAGACCACTTTTGTTCAAATCGATTGACGGGTTTACGAATATTTCTATAATAAGCGGATGCATCTCACAAAAAATTTGCTTAATTATTCAAAAATTCATATCTTGAAAACTAATCAGAGGAAAAATTTTTAAATCCCATATTCGTGTTTAGGAGACCGAAATCTATAGAAAAAATTATTTCTAACTTCGCTGCAAAATGACTGTAAACTAGTGTTATTGAAAAAATATTATTTTTCACCTTCGAACACCTTTCTCGCTGGAGCATTTACATCCATCCTGTCAAATTTCTGTGAAATTTCGTTGTTGGCAAAAACAGCTTTAGAGATTAAAAAAGTTAATCCGAAAAAATCTGATGTTCGAATTCGTCGTTAAACTGAAGGTGAAAGTTGTTCGTGTGTAAATATTAATCAATGTTTCACTCTCACTATCTCTCATGCGATGCTTTTCTAAGTTTTCACTATTTAGTTTAAATCATTATCTGAAACTGTAAAAAAAAATTAACAATGATATTCCATAAGGAATTAGTCGAACTAAATGAAAATTGCACTAAAAAGTGTACAGTTGATCTATTTGAAGCATTCCTCTATTGCCAGATGCTTTAATTTTACTGTCTGGCAAATCAGTATGAGATGGTGTACATATACGCATATGAATATTAGGGTGGCTCTTATGTAGGTATGCACATATTGGAAAGTTTTCAATTTGTTTACTGAATTACTGTGTGGTCCATCAGCATTATAACCACACGGCTGTATATAGTACGATAAATTTTTGACTTGTTGTTCCCCTGGTCAAGTATAAGTTAGCTAAGTAGGATAAAACAGGCGCCACCACCCAGACCAAACGGCACGAGGTGGTATCGCGAAAATCGGTAGTTTTGCAATATGAAGAGATTTTTCTAACGACCCAATGTTAAACCACAAAAATTTAAGTAAATATTTATCTTTGGTGTGAATATCCCTTTCAGAGATCTAAAATGAGAGAATTAAGTTTTTTTTTGAGATTTCAATTATGTGGGGAGCGGCAACAAATTTTTTGTTTTGGCCAAAGTCGTCATCTTACAAGTCATCAAAGGTTTTGATAAAACTTCGAAAGTTTGTTTAATTGCGTTATAATAATGTATAATTGGTTTTTGTAGAACTGTGAGAAATTATAAACATTTGATAAATGAGAAATATGTTGAGACATTGTGTGACATCGCATTTTTAAATTAAACCTCAAAATTATGTAAGCACTTCACGAAGAAAATCCATGTTCTCATCGCTAAAATTCAAACGTCACCCTAGTGTTCATGGAAAAGCATCACAACATCATAAACTTACATACGCAGAACTTAAGTAAATAAGAACATAGATCCATACATACACACACACACGCACACAACGTGCACTTTTACAAAGAAAACTTTCGTTTATTTCTTCTTTGAGCAGCCATCTGTGGTAGATGGAAAGCACTAAAGCTAAGGCTTTTCGTTGTGGATGATGTCCTTTGTTGATGTGTTACCGTTGTTGTTACTACTCCCATTGCCACAAGATAAGATGCTTGTTTGCCGAGGCCGGTGCTGGAGTGAGGTCAGCTCCTTGGGTGCTCAAAGTACTAACATTACTTTAGCCTTTTTCCAGTTTTTACTGGGTCGGGGGACAGAGGAAATATGAAAATGGCATAAACATGCACATTATCCTCTCCTCACGCAAAGAAAATGCAATTAGTTTAAAACATGAAACATAATCTTGAATGTGCTTTTACCTAGCTAAAGGGGCATGAGAGAACAGGCGGATGGCAAAGAGCGACTAATATTGACAAGTCGAGGAATACAGTGGTAAGAAATAGAAAAGATAATGAAATTACAAATCTGTGGCCGTATGGAAAAACTTTGAAAACACATGAAAAACGGACTCAAAGTTTTAAACATATCTCGTTTTACATATAAATTATGATTTTTATACCATCTCCCTTAGGGACGAGGGTATATATCATTTGATACGAAAAAAGTGTAACGCATTAAGGGCGTCGAGTTAGACCCCAAGTATCTTAAGACCAAATTCGTTTCAGGACATTTTGAGACGATTGCGTTATGTCCGTCTGTCTGGCTGGCTGGCTGGATTGATGGATGGAAGTGGGCAGGATAACTCGAATAAACCTTAACGGATCGGTATTAATATTTTACCAGTATTAATATTTTTCAAAACAAACTTATGGGATTGTAAATGGGCAGAATAGCCCCACCCCTTCTGGCACCTCCCATACAAAATTACATATTTTTGGATAATTAATACTTCTTTCATAACTGGCAAACAGACGAACGGATGATATTTTAATTTAGTCAGTTTATTTAGCTTGCAATAGTAGACAACCCCTAAGAAAATCGAAACATTTGCCACATCCCTTCTGGTACCTCCCATACAAATGACCGAATTGACCCTCATAGTTTCACATACATACATATTTTTTTTAAAGTAAACTGAATTCACTTAGATTTTGCATATGTTGTTTGCTTACGAACCGGCCGTGGCATAGTGGTTAGAACACGCGACTACCATGCGGGAGATCGCAGGTTCAAACCTGGCTCCAGTCATCTTAAAAGAAAAAAATAAAATAAAATTTTCTTTCATTGCCGGCTCCCCTCGAATGTTGTTTGACAGCAACTTCGCAGTATTAAGCGTCGATTCAATCGTCGTGTCTAGTAAGAGCTTCTCAAAACAGTGACGTTCGCATTCGTCGATAAATAAGTAGGTGCCGTTA
Organism: Muscina levida; assembly: GCA_964034835.1. NCBI lineage: Eukaryota > Metazoa > Arthropoda > Insecta > Diptera > Muscidae > Muscina > Muscina levida. The sequence goes on from OZ035881.1 coordinate 151,994,869, forward strand.
GTTGTGAATCTAAAAAAAAAATAGAAAGCGTGTTAATTCACAACAACGCGAGAAGCTATCCCATACCTCATTCATGGGGTGCAAGGGAAATTAAGTTTTTTTTTTTGTTTGCTTACGAAAATTGGGCTCAGGAGTGAATATGAACTATAACGGTTTACACATTCTGGTACCTCCCATACAAACTGACCTATTTTTGCAAATTTAATATTTCTCCCATAACTTCCAAACGGACACATGGGGGATAATCAAAATTTGTCGGTTAATTTATCTTGTAATAGGAAGCGAAACCCCAAAAAACTTTACTATTTGACGCACCCCTTCTGGTACCTCCCATTCAAATTCCCGAATTCACCCTCATAGTCTTACATACATATCTGTTGTGTAAGTACACTGAATTCAGTCAAATTAGTTGTAACTTGTACGGTTATGAAAATTTGAATCAGGAATGAATATGGATTACATCGGATCACCCCTTTTGGTACCTCCCATACAAAATGAACTAGTTTTGAAAAATTAATATTTCTTCCATAAGTTCCAAACGGACCCTTGGGGTGTAATGAAAATTGGTCAATTAATTTATCTTGTGATAGGAAGCAAAACCTTAGAAAACATAACTATTTGACACACCCCTTCTTACACCTCAAATACGAATTACCGAACTCACCCCCGTAGTCTTACGAACATATCTTATTTGTGAGTACAATGAATTCAGTAAAATTTTGGGTAAGTTGTATGGTTATAAAATTTGGCCTCAGGAATGAATATGAACTATATCTGTTTAGGCCTTCTGGTACCTCCCATACGAAGTAACCTATTTTTGGTAATTAATATTTCTCCCATAATTTCCAAACCATACATACATACACACAGGTAATTCCAAGAGGTAAGAGGCTAATTCCAGTTTTTACATTCACTATGGTCACCTTTTTTGTAGATTGGACATAGTATACTTAGATTCCAATCCTCTGGCATGCTCTCCTGAAGCCAAATATTCTCTATGAGCTGTGGCATGCTTAAAACAATCTCATCTCCCCATCTCCCACCTTAAACAACTCAGCTGAAAGACCATCAGCCCCAGCGGCCTTGTTGTTCTTTAGACGGGATATGGCAGTTGTTATCTCAGCTTGGCTCGGAGGTGGACACTCGATGTTATCATCTCGGATTGGTACACAGTCTTCATCAGCCGAGTTTTCAGACATCAATAGGCTGCAAGAATTGATCTTTATATATTCTCAGTACACTCTCGGAGTCAGTAACGAGATGACCATCCTTGTCTTTACAGGAGGGAAGGTACATTATCTTCTGGTAGAATTTTCGGGCTTCACCTCTGTTCCTGTAATCTTCAATACACACATTATTTTGCTACTTAAGCTCTCGTTTTTTTCGCCTGAAGAGTGGAGTCGCCTCCCGCCTCTTCTCCCTGTACTGTTCATGAACAGCTCGCGTTGCCATTGGCTGCAGTGTGGCCCTGTATGCAGCATTTTGTTCACGGGTGGCATCGCGGCATTCATCATCATACCAGGCATTATCGTTAAAGGGCTTCACATACCCCAGTACGGACCACGCAGTCCTTTCCATCGAGTGGGCAATATATTGCCATTGCGCGCTAGCATTTTCGGTAGTTGGAGCATCACGACTTAGTTGAGTGAGTTGGTCAGAATAGGCATTGGCTATCTCCGTGGTCTGCAGTTTAGCGATGTCCAGCTTTCTCTGTGCCTGGTTACGCAGGGGTTTCACCCTCCTTAGCCTAGTACGCACCTTCACTGCAGTGAGATGCTGATCCGAGTTGATGTTCGCACCTCTGATCACTCGTACGTCTAAGACACTTGACGCGTGCCTTCCATCGATTACCACGTGATCAATTTGGTTTCTAGTTACTTGATTGGGAGATATTCACGTTGATTTGTGAATGTTTTTGTGGTCAAATCGTGTGCTGCTAATTACCATGTTCCTTTCTGCAGAGAAACCAATCAGTCTGATTCCGTTTGGCGATGTGTCAGTATCCAGACTAAATTTTCCGACTGTTGGGCTAAAGACATTCTCCTGGCTTATTTTGGCATTAAAATCTCTCAGCACGATTTTAGCATCATGGCTTGGGCTACGGTCATATGTTTCTTCAAGTTGGGCGTCGAATTCGTCTTTGACCTCGTCACTTTTCTCCTCCGTCGGGGCATGAGCACATATCAGCGTGATGTAGAAAAATTTTGCCTTAACTCTTATGGTGGCGATTCGTTCACTGACAGTAGTAAACCTAGAGACCAGGTGTCGTAGTCTCTTGCCGACCACAAATCCACAACCAAACTCATACTTATCCGCGTGGCAGCTGTAGTGCACGTCACACGTCCTCATCCGCGAGCATCCAGTCCACCGGATTTCCTGTATAGCAGTAATGTCAGACTTATACTCTTCGAGGACATCTGCCAGTTAAATAGAGGCACCTGGTCGGTAAAGAGTTTTAACATTCCAAGTGCATATTATCAAATCATGGTCCTTAAAACATTTGCGGTGGTCGTCAATATTTTGGGGGGTTCGTTTGCTCTTATTTCTGATTTTATTCACTGCCATTATACTGGTGGCGTGTGGCAAGCCCAGCCCAACAGGTTCTGCATTTTATTCCTACTGCCAGGATACATTTCAGCCGCTCTTTCCGAGGCAGACGCTGACCAGGAAGCCGCCCAATATGCGGCTGTCCAACCTCTGAACAGACGCTATGGATTTTTGCAATTTAGTTTTTGGAAGATGTGGGTTGCTAACCCTCGTCTCCTAGATTGGTAATACGTCTGCTATCTGCATGTCCAATCCCACGATGCAACCATGCTTCAGCGGTTTAAGCCTACTTTCCTGAGACGTCTCTCTGACCTTTCAGAATACATGGTTGTAATGCCTTCTTACTTTAGCTAACTTTTAAGCGGTTGCTTTAAAGCCATTGCCCGGGGAATACTTGGTCTAAGACCGGAAGTAGTTAGCTGCTTGGACAGTGCTACAAAAAAATCGCTTCTGGTCACTCCCAAGTGAGTAACAATCAGTAACTTTCAACCTCTGAGCAAAGTCCCATTCCCCATTCCCCTGTCAGTTTACCTGTCTCTTGTTATCATCCATCGCCCTTTAAATCTCTTTTGGGATGTCTGGATTCGTTTGGAAGTTAACAAATCAGTTATGTGTGGAATATATGTTCAAAAATAAACCAGTGTTTTGGCTCTCCTGAAAAGTTTTTTAAAAAAACATAACTGTTTTGGTTGGCGCAGGGACGATACAAGGACATATCATATTTTTGCGATATAAAGCCATTTAATAGACTTCCACTTATCTCTGACATATAGACCTTCGTCAACATGGTCTAATAAGCTTAAAAAATAATCAAGTGTAGAATCATTTCGTGGAAGAGTTGCACTGACGTATACTTTATATACGTAATATAATGTTACTTATTCGCCACCCTTTACAATTACACATATACAAAAATTCATTGTAAACTATAACGCCGTTCTATTGGAATGAAGCACTGTGCAACGACCTCGTGCGCTCTTACGACTTGCTGATTATCTTGTTGATATTCATTTAATAAAAATTTTGTTTTTATGACTGTTTTTCTAAAGATTTCCTTTTGTTACGAGCGCCTCACAAGCAAATACGCCAATTAATATGATTCCATGAAATCAGCTCATAATTGCCTTTTACATTGACAAGAAACGTACAAAATATGTTGAAATATTCTTTTTTTTTTTCACTAAGCACTAAAGTCACTAAAGTTTAATGTGGCTGCATTTGTCTTGTAATCACAATATAACAAAAATTCAACAAATAAAAGTGTCAAAATATGTTGTGGATTAAAAACTTTTACATTATTTGCATTTGTTGTATGTAGACAGCGGAAAGAGAGAGAGAGAGAGTAAGAGAGGAAGAAGTTAACGACGTCACAAGGGAACTTTTGGTAAAAACTTTGTGACAGCTTAAGAAAATTGTACTTTCACTTTGGCTGCTGTGTTGACACTTTAGGTGACGTCTCAAATGTTTAATTATGGAATATGACAGATGTTGATATATGAGGGCAATCTAGCATGTGCTTAGCCTCTACCAAGGGTGTAGAGGGTGTAATTCTAACGATATTCATTGAAACTGAACAATAGGGAGGATATGTTTTCTTAAAAAAAACTTGAATCACTCAAAGTATTTTTGCAAAGCCATAAATTGTTCTATAGAAATATCCCTGAAGAAAATATCGATAGTAAGGCTTTTCTGATGATTAACTTTATTACCAGTTCTAATGACAAATTATACCGTAGATAAAGCTCTCGCTGTAGACATTTAACATGTGGTTATCGTTGAAAATGAACTAGAACCCCTAGACTTATTGAATATGTAGTTCTTATGGGATCATATCACAGTACAACATATTTCAGCTCATTGAATTGGTACTCAATTCTGAAAGCCTTAAACGTGACAAATTCCCCTATACGATACTTACTAACTTCAAATCGATATTAAATTATTGTGACCTGTAACTTGACAAGACGAATGATGCAGAACTACTTCTATTTGGGGATACATTCACGTGCAGTTCTCAGAATTGAGTCCCAAAATCATGTGTTGTACTGTTTATGGAGTCATTGGAACCAGATATTTACATTATGTCAAAGTCAGGAAATACTTAAACCCAGGCTAACAACCTCAGGGTTAATCAAACATTTATAAGTATTGGCGACAGTTTTTGACCGATCTTAGTATGTCAGACCTAAGCACTTGCTTAAAAAGTTCGCCAAATTACTCAATAAACACAGAGTTCGAACAAAATTAGTTTTTATTCATAACCACAGTCTACTTTAAAGGAAATACATTTATTCATAATCAGCTCTAGCATTCCTGTATCTTTCGTGATAAAATGATTTGTGCAACGCTTTAAACTTGGCTTTAGTTTCAATCATCACCCTTATTTCTTGAAAATTTCAGAAAGCGTCATTATATACTTTGTAACTTCTAACCTAAATAATAGTCTCTATGTATTTTTTTTACCAACTAATTTGATCTTTTTTATATTTTCTATTAAATATTTTCTCTCTGCAAATCAGTTCAAAATGTCCTTCTTTACACACTTCGTGCGTTAATATTCTCTTCCACTAACTTTTGGCATTTCATTTCACTTCAATGCATGAAGTGATGCTACAGCATTGATGAGTGGATTCTATAACGAAATATTGACGATATTCCATAGACACGTTCCACTTGAAAAGGTAAATGTCATGTTCATGAAATATAAACAACATAAACTACGTGAATCAGCACAGTGAGTGGTTTGGGATTTAGCAATCATATCGCAAAAAAGGAAATACTACAACCAATACCAGTAACAGTTAAGTGTATGAATACAATGCATTCGTTTCTTTTATCCATTTACCATTTTGTTTTTATGTTTGTCACTTACATTGGTTGTTGTGTGTTGATTTCTTTTCGTTTGCTGCAAATAAGATTTTATTGTTTATTTTGCACTTTGTTAGTTTTTATCTGTTATTTTAATGAATTATAGAGGTAAGTTTTGTGTTTACATCATGCGAAACATTTTATATACGAGGGCGTTACAAGGAATTGGGGTAAAATGTTTGGTTTAAAGGCAGCATCCATCATATATACATAATATGCCATTTAGACTTCCTAACAACCTAAATTTCTTGGCCATGATATTGATTTGGGAGATTTATTCGCTAAAATCGAAAGGAAAGATGCTCTTGGTTCAAAAACTTAAATTAATTTCCCTTAACACCCCATGAATGAGATATGGAATAGCATCTTGCGTTGTTGTTATTTAAGAGGTTTTCTATTTTTAGATTCCCAACTAATGGCACCAATTTGTTTGTCGACGAATGCAAACGTAACTGTTTGAGAAACTTTTACTGGACATGCCGATTGACTCGACACTTATACTGCGCTATTGTTGTCATCAACATCGAAGTGGCCGACAATGAAAGTGAAATGTAGATGACTGGAGACCAGAATCTAACGATGGATCTCCCACATGTTAGTGGCGTATTTTAACCTTCATATCACGGCCGGTCCCTTGGTTCAGTAGTCGCTAAATTCAGTCTACACAACAATACCTGCGATAATGAATTCAGACTGGTTAGCTTCGGGTCGGTTAGAAACGAGGCAGTAAGTGGAAACAGATTCCTGCATAAAGATACCCACAAGGTAACCTGGATATTCCCTAATCAAAAGACGAGAAAATAGATTGATCACGTGGTTAACGATAGAAGGCAATTATGGAAGAGCGTGTGATGCGCTGTGCAAATATTGACTCCGATCAAGAACTAGTTGGCACTAGGTTACGTACGCTATTAAGTGGTGCTTCAACCGCCTATAAAAATACGCAATGGAAGCTACTTAACGCAAAGCTGCATACCACACATATAGCCAATGCCTACTCCAACCAACTCTCTTAATTGCCTCAAACAAATCTCCCTCATTCTGATGTTCCCGACTATGACTACTGCCATCACCACAATACTGGGCTTATGAAAAACCACAATAGACAAGCCCTGGAACTTAAAGGAATGTCGGTTAATGTCTGAGTAAATGGATACTGCATACCAGGCCGAACTGAACGTTATAATGAAAAGGAGGAAAGAGATGAAACCCCTGTTCAGGCAGAAAAAGCGTCTAGGGAAGTAAGTACAGATATAAAGGTGAGGCCCGAAAGTTCTTCTTAAAGGTAGAAATCAAAGGTTTTGGAAGAAGGATCCCCATATGTAAGCACATAGATGGACTAGTCACGGACACACGTGCTCTATGAGGATTCATGTGCTCTATGATACAAAAACATATTCTAAGTAAATCGCAGATAAAGTTTGGAAGGCCTATAGAAGGCGGACGGCGATGAGCCGGCAACGTACATGCACAAGCTCATAAACACTAGTTTGCTAAAGGAATGCACGCCCAATGATTGGAATCTAAGTGTTCTATGTCCTGTGCATCAGAAAAGCGATCTAAGTGTATGTACCATCTACCGCGAGAACAGGATTTTACCTACCGCATACAACGCCCTGAATTTCGTGAAATACTAAAACCTATCCTAGCGAATCTGATTGGACGTTATCAGTGTGGCTTAACTCTTTAATGACGAGAGCGAAATAATGGGTATTTTTCAAAGATTCTGTCAGTACTACATATAATTTAGTTAAAAAAACGAAGTTTGCGTAGTAAGACTAAAAATTTCAGAAAAATATTCATTCATACTGGTGTTATGACGACTGTGACCATGTGGTAACAGCTTTATAATAGGTAAATAAAAAGAACCAGGTACAAAATAATTCAATCAATGCATTTTTATAATACTTGAAATTCTTCTCAAATAACAAAAATTAAAAGTCTTTAATATATCAGTCTTGAAACAACCAAAAAATATTTTTAAAATATGGAGTGACTTTTTATATCCCTCCATATTGCTATTTTGCGCACATGTGAAAAACACCTATTTTAAATGATCCCCCATGCTCGCTACTGACGGCCGATCGCATAGCGGTAAGTCAAGAATAAAAGATCAAAGCATGCTTTGATGAAATCAAAAAAGAAAATTCTTGACATTTATTCGTATGTTTATTTTATTGCGTGCAATATCTAACGCTGTCATCGTTACCATATGGTAACAGTCGTCTCTATTGGGTTAAGACCTAATAAATCTTAGACCGACCAGATATCCACGCTACGACAAATCCTGGAGAATATCCAGATCTACACCTCACATCTGTTTATCAATTACTAAGTTACATTCGACATTCCGATACAACAGAACGTATTAAGTGCTATGGCTGGGCATGATATCCTTTTAAAGCTAAATTCTTTGCGGAATGACACTGACCGACCGAAATTGTTCAGTGAAACTGAGCAAATATCTAACAGAGACATATATTACGTAGCGATTCTTTAGATAAGGCTATTTTCTGTCATGCGATCTAATTAACACCATAATGTAGATAGTTATGCGGTAGGTTGCAGTAAGCACGATTGGCACCATCTTTCATAAAATCTCATGCTGCTCGCGTATGCCGATGATATAGATATCATTGGTCGAGGACTGCAGGTTGTAACAGCGGTCTTTTCAAACATTGGGAAGCAGTCGGGATAAATGGGCCTGATTATGGATGATAACAAAACAAGCTGACTAGCTGACTGTGAGAACACATTTAATCTGAAGGGCGCAGGAAATGTGTCAGTAAGACGCCTGGCTCTTTCGTCACTATGGAACGTTTTCTGGAGAAAACCGTGCGCTGCGCTTAAGAGAGTTTTACAAAGCGGTGTTTCTGCGACTGTATCGCATAGAGTATTCTTTAGAATGCGAGGTTTTGTCACTTAAAGGATGCCCCGAGCATCCCTCTCATTGTCAAATGGCTCAACAGATTTGGAAAGACCAGTTCGAACTGCAAAACTCAAAATCGGGGCAACCAAGGTCATTGGACGGAAGAAAACGTGGAGAGTGCAAATCAGACTGTTTGTTAGCATCCGAAGGCTACAATTCGAAAGCGCGCAAGTGCTTTAAATGTGCATATAGATCTTCATGACACCATATTTAGCATAAAAATCTGAAACTTAACACGTACCAAATTTTGGTGGTGGTAATAGAACCCAAAATGGAAAATTCCCAAAAAAAATCATATCCAGGAAAGGCGACATAAACTGGCTTTTATGCAGTCCTAGCTTTTCTCCTGTCAACTTTTTTTCGTAGAATTAACTTCATTATAATGTTTGTAACAATAAACCTACTTCTCTGGTGCATTTTAGCCTTAAAATCCACGCTAAATGCCATTAAATCGCTAACCCTACCAGACACTGATCGTGCCTATCGAGCGAGTTCAAACAAACGTAATGCGCTGGCTGACACGAAAATTCTTCGGCAGTAAAATCGTTGCGCGGCGTTGGATGCGGCCACCAAAACTGAAATAAATAGCTGTTGTCAAAACTTGATGTGACGAACTATCTGCGGAGCGCAATAGAAGTGCTTGGAATTCTTTTCTACGTGTGACTATTAATGGATGCAACAAGAAGAAGAGAGGCCAAAAGGTGCTGTAATTACACCAAAAACGAAATTTACCAAACAGGCGACGAATTCAAAATTTTCTACGATAAGCTTGGGAATGGTACAATCTCTTTTATAAAGGGTGTTTTTTGACGTATAGACCTTCCGATAGGGATAACTGTAAAATTAGCTTCGTGAGTTTTTATACCCTCTACCACGAGCACGAACGGTGTGAAGGGTATATTAATTTTGTTCTTTCATTTGTAACGACCAGACGGAGGTGTGTTAGGTATGACATTTGATTCGATTTAAAGATGACCGTCTGTCCGTCCCCGCGATTGCAGTCGTGGTTTAAGAGATATCTTGCTTCTATTTTTTAAACGGAGGTTAAGTTTTAGGATGAAAAAGATCGGACAAAAACTACTCCTACCTCCCATGCAAACACCCTATTTTTGGGGTGTCCGTCTGTCTCTCCCCTCGATTACATCAGTACTTTAAGAGCTATAGAACTTAAATTTGCTATACAAGCTTATATCCTCCAAACGGGGGTTAGGTTAGATCGGACAAGGTTTGACATCTGATTCGATTTAAAGATGACTGTCTGTGTGTCCCCGCGATTGTAGTAGTGGTTTAAGAGATATCTTACTTCTACTTTTTAAACGGAGCTTAAGTTTTAAGATGAAACAGATCGGACAAAAACTACTGCTACCTCCAATGCAAACACCCTAATTTTGGGGTGTCCGTCGGTCTCTCCCCTCCATTATATCAGTACTTTAAGAGCTATAGAACTTAAATTTGGTATACAAGCTTATATCCTCCAAACGGGGGTTAGGTTCTAAGATGAGCAAGATCGGACAAAAACCTACTCCCACCCCTCATAAAAAACTCTCCCTTTGCAATTATAGCAGTAGTTTAAGAGCTGCAATTTGGTACGCAAGCTACTTTTCTGTATGCGGAGGTTATAATCTTAGTTGAGTAATTTCGGAAAATTGCTTCAACCTCCCATATAATTGTCCCCTTTTTGGGGGTGTCCGCCTGTGTATTTATGTATTCCTGCGTATTAAGAGCTGTCGAACTGAAATTTGTTATGCAAACTTATATCCTCTAACCGGAGGTTATGTTCTGAAATGAGTAAAATCAGACAAAAACTACTCCCATCTCCCATGCAAACTCACCCGTTTTGAGGGTGTCCGCCTGAAATTTGGTATACAAGCGGAGGTTAAGTTATAAGATCAGCAAATTCGGAAAAAAAACCATCTCCCACCACTCATACAAAACTCCCAGCCCATATAAACAATTCGATTTTTAATTTTGTAGCGAAATTTATTTAATGTTCCTAACATAACAGAATGTGTCTATTAACTGTTGGCATTCAAGCAAGACAGCAGTTCAATTTGACATTGATTTTAGTTCTAAATACTAGTTTTCCAATTAATAAATCTAAATATCTCACCAGTAACGATTCCTTCTTAAATCTTGTCAAATTGTTTTTTGTTTTTCAAATTGTTCCAAAAAATGTTCGACTTCTCTCTTATACATGACCTTTAAAAATGTTCCCTTACAAAAAATTTTGTGTGTATCTGAAGAGAATTCAGGCAATTTGTTTTTACTGTCAAACGATTAAGGATGCGAATGAACATTTGAATGCCATACTAGTCGTGATGATATTGTTTACGAATTCTTATTGTTTGTATTGGCCTGGCCGGGAATCCAACAGTATCTGTCGTTGTATTCAATTAAAATACGCTATTTGTATGTGTTACACACTCTAACAAACACACTCACACATACAACACTTCAATGCACACCTACTACACACAAACAAGTGGCAACGAACAACAGAAAACAAAATGGCGATCTATTTCCGGCCTTTTATTGTAAATTGAATAGTCAACGTTGATGGTAACGAAAACAACTATTGCCGGCCGTTAGGCGGACTGGCGGGGAGCAGGGAGAGCTGCTCAATGGAAAACAATTTAAAAGTGTTGTAAAAATGCAAAAAATAGATATTTAAATGTTTGTTGTAACAACAACAACAACAAACAAACACAAGACCAGAATCAGCAGCAACATATCGTATGCAATTTCATGCATAACGTTACAAAGTGTACAGTAAGGTCACGATTTGTGCAATTGCCACAGAGTGCTGGTAGTGATGATGAAAATTGCTGATATACGAGTCGTGTGTTGTGAATTGACTTGCTTTATAGTTTAGATTTACAACAAACGGCACCTACTTGTTTATCGTGAATGAGAATTCGCATAATGGACGTCACTGTTTGTGAAGCTTTTACCTGATATGCCGATTGACTCCATACTATACTTCGAATTTGCTGTCAACAACATTGAGGGGACCGGCAATGAAAGAAAAATTTAGATAACTTTAGTCGGGGATCGAACCTCGGATTTCCTGCTTGGTAGTACTGTGTTCAACCACTATTCCACGGCCGGTCCTAATGATGACTCTCATATCATAAGGCGGAATGTGCGAGAGGTAAATGCAACTTTCTCAAGTATTGAAAAGGAGACGGCGAAAGTGAGTCTGGCGGTAAATGAAGATAACACCAAGTTAATGGTATCAACGTACAGAAAATCCACGAGATTGGGACTATATGTGAAAATTGTTGACTATAACTGTAAGGAAGTAAACGATTTTATCTATATCGGCACCGTCATATACACAACTAGTAACAGTTTAGAGATGTTAGATGTTTAGTTTGGGCTGAGTAGGTTTGTTTGTAGATTGCAATTGACAAACCAAGATTACAATCGATAAAACACGTATACTACCCGTACTATGATATAGCTCAAAAACAGCTACGCATGTTACTCAAGTAGATGAAGCAGTTCTTTGAGCGTTTCAGAGGGAAATACTTCATAAATTCAAAAAAGTCTAATGAAAAGCTGAGGTTCACATAAATTACACTATGACGCAATTTGAGGGTCATTGTCTCGGGGGTGTTCCAAACCAATTTCAAACGATAGCATTTGACCTCAGTAACAAAACCCTAACTCCATTTTGCTCCACTACGTCACAAATTTACAGTGGTTTGAAGTTTGAATTTTTTGGTCAAAAGTCGATTCAAAGAATATGAAAAATAGGTCTCATATCTTCGGAGACCTATACAAAAACATTTAGGGGAATATTTCCTCGGAACATTTTAACCCTCTAGCTGACACCCGTGTGGGACATTTTTGGCTCAATTTTGTAAAACTGTTTAGATGTCAAGTTTGGAGGGAGGTCAAGGCTTAGAATCATCGATTGAAATATTCTCCGGAAAATTTCACTAAGAGTCACCAAAGACAAATAGCCTCGACCAGTCAAAGGTTATAAAATAAAATCATAATTAAATGTTAAGATGGCTATTTTTGAGCAGAGATTGCAACAAACTTCTTCGGGAATGAACCAAAATAATATCAAACGGTAGCATTTGACCTCAGTAACAAAACCCTTAACTCCTTTTTGCTCCACTACGTCACAAATTTTTACAGTGGTTTGAAGTTTAATTTTTTTTTGGCCGAACCAACGAATTTACATCTGGGATAGTTCATATCTTCGGAGACATAAATTAAAATTTTCTGGGGATTATTTCATCAGAACATTTGAACCCTCTAGCTCCCACCCGTATGGGACGTCTTAGGATGAATTTTAAAAAAACAGCTTAAAAGTCGAATTTCTTAAAATGTTCAGCGTGGGTGGCAGATAGAGGGTTAAAATGTTCCGAGGAAATATTCCCCGGAATGTTTTGATTTTATTTTGAAACCTTTGACTCATAGAGACTGTTTGTTTTCGGTGACTCTTAGTGAAATTTTCCGGAGGATATTTCTATCGAAGATTCTAAGCCTTGACCTCCGTTCCAAGTTGACATTTAAACCGTTTTTCAAAATTGTGCCAAAAATGTCCCATACGGGTGGGAGCTAGAGGGTTAAAATGCTCCGAGAAAATACGTAGTCTAGCAAAATGGAGTTTAGGGTTTTGTTACTGAGGTCAAATGCTATCGTTTGATATTGGTTTGGTTCACCTCCGAAAAAGTGTTGCACTGTGTTTTACATTTTTAATTCAGAAGACACTCAATTTTTATTAATTTGTAAACTAATGCAATCTGTCGCTTACTGTACTTTCCTAGCCACTACGTAGATGCTGCATACAAATGAAATATAAAAAATAAATATACCCAGCAGCAAAAAATGGAGCTTTGCATGCCTTCTAACAGGCCTGCAATGGCAGTCAGAAGCCCTACCCTTCAAATGCAGTCTTCATTTCAAATTAACATAGGGTGTCATAGGCTGGCAAGGCCTGCACATTCCCTTTCTCATTGAAGGCGTTTTAGTAGGCATGCCTGGTATGTCCTGCTTGGAGTCCTAATAACAAGGGCCTTCTATGAGGCATTGCTACTGCAGACCAGCTTACAGGCCTGCAAAAGAGCATTTATAGAAGGACTTAAATAAAAAAAGCATATGCGAATTATTTCCATATTAATTGATTTCCTACTTTTATAAATTTTTTATACAATATTTATTAAAATTTACAATTACAATTTTTTTTAAACTCCAGCAGCGGGAATCGAACTCGCGACCTCAGTACTCATAGTTGGGCATGCTACCTACTCGGCTATCACGTGATATAGTTGTTGTACGATAAATAACATACATGTGGTTTTCATAACAACAGCATCTGTCTTACCTTACCTTAAGAGGCCTGCCAACAGGCCTAATCGGAGAAGTGACAAGTGCATGGCTATGAACGTCAATTCTGCCTTCTACTAATAGGACTGTCAACAGGCCTGTTTAAGGCAAGAAAGTTTGCATGCCCTTTGAGAACATCTATGGTATTTTTGTGGGGTACACAGTAGGGCTGCTCACAGGCCAGTTTTAAGAAGGGAAAGAGGCATGTCTGCGGGATCTTTTCTCATCCTAGAAAGAGGCCTCATTGCAGGTCTCATTTGAGAAGCGAAATGTGCATGGGTATGGAATTTTTTATAAGGCTTAGTGAAGGACTTATTATAGCCTGTATACATGCCTGGAAAAGTAAGGCGTATTTGAATGTCAACAAAATGCCTTTGAAGGCATGTTTGCAGGCATATTTTTACAATGCCTCGTCTTTTCCGCTGCTGGGTACCCAGTACCAACATATGATGATTACATGTGTATGAGTGTACCAAACTATATGTGTGTGTGTGTATAATTGCTACCCAGCAGCGGAAAAGACGAGGCATTGAAAAAATATGCCTGCAAACATGCCTTCAAAGGCATTTTGTTGACATTCAAATACGCCTTCCTTTTCCAGGCATGTATACAGGTTATAATAAGTCCTTCACTAAGCCTTATAAAAAATTCCATACCCATGCACATTTCGCTTCTCAAATGAGACCTGCAATGAGGCCTCTTACTAGGATGAGAATAGATCCCGCAGACATGCCTCTTTCCCTTCTTAAAACTGGCCTGTGAGCAGCCCTACTGTGTACCCCACAAAAATACCATAGATGTTCTCAAAGCGCATGCAAACTTTCTTGCCTTAAACAGGCCTGTTGACAGTCCTATTAGTAGAAGGCAGAATTGACGTTCATAGCCATGCACTTGTCACTTCTCCGATTAGGCCTGTTGGCAGGCCTCTTAAGGGAAGGTAAGACAGATGCTGTTGTTTATGAAAACCACATGTATGTTATTTATCGTACAACAACTATATCACGTGATAGCCGAGTAGGTAGCATGCCCAACTATGAGTACTGAGGTCGCGAGTTCGATTCCCGCTGCTGGAGTTTTAAAAAACTAGTTATTACAAATTGTAATAAATATTGTATTAAAAATTTATAAAAAGTAGGAAATCATTTAATATGGAAATAATTCGCATATGCTTTTTTTTTATTTAAGTCCTTCTATAAATGCTCTTTTGCAGGCCTGCAAGCTGGTCTGCAGTAACAATGCCTCATAGAAGGCCCTTGTTATTAGGACTCCAAACAGGACATACTAGGCATGCCTACTGAAACGCCTTCAATGAGAAAGGGAATGTGCAGGCCTTGCCTGCCTATGACACCCTATGTTAATTTGAAATGAAGACTGCATTTGAAGGGTAGGGCTTCTGACTGCCATTGCAGGCCTGTAAGAAGGCATGCAAAGCCCCATTTTTTGCTGCTGGGTAGTCACATTATGTTATAGTCATTGCTATAGCGGCCATCATTGTCTCTCACAGAGTCTCTCGTTAAAAACATTAAATGTTTATTTAAATTTTTACAACTCATTCCAATTATGCGGTAAAAGCTTTTGTTTAACACACATACGTACACATGCACACACATAAGCAAAAGTTTACATAGTCATTATTGTTATTGATTTAACACAGCCGCACGCTTGTGTTTGTGCACATACATTTATGCAGCCTCGTACAAGTTTATTTGCAATTGGCTGCGTATGTGTAACGTGGCAACATAATATTTTTAATTGTTTAAAAACGACTGTGCACAATTAACGTCGATAAAATGCTGATGCTAATGGTGACGATAATCGTGTCATTGCTGTAAACTTAAAATTCAGTTTTTTTTTATTAAACGTATATAAAAATAATATTTAGATATTTGTATTTTATTAAATTGCACGAAACGTAGGAGGAAGGCCAAATATTGTGTGGCAAAAATAACAATTGGAAAATATGATTATTATTAACGCATACTCTTTGTACTGTTGCATGTATTGAGTATGTTAACATTGCTTTATGTTTATGGAGGTCATATTGTTATTAAATGTGAGAGTATTTGAATAAGTGTGAAATATCAAAGAAAAAAACTTACTCAAATAAAGGCAAATGACACGCTGTGGAATATGTAGATTTTAAGCCAACACAGAAATATTTATAAAGTACTTAAAGTTGTGTATTTTGTTGGTTTACGGAGGTAGAGTGTTTTTAATATAATAATATGTGTAATATATATAAACATTCGACGGGTTTCCGCTAAGGGGATTCGAAATGCATCATTATTTTTATATGCAAGTGATAGTGGTGACCATGTATAATAGGACTGTATGCTCACTTTATCATCCACAGGCTTCCATTCCTATTCAAAGGACTTTTAATATTTTAAATGATATTATTTTTAACAATTTATTTCAGTATTTCTCTAAATTTTATAGTTTTTTATGTTTTTACTTTTCAGGAGAAATTTATGCATTAAACATCCTTTCGAATTTGTATCCCAGAATATCCTTAAAAATTTGCAATAACAATTTTAGGAAAAAAATACATGTTGGAGGCTTTGGAATTCTTCTAAACATATTACAATTTTATAATTCTATCTTTATTAGTATATTTTCTGATACAGTATTTGAAAAATTATTTGGCAAAGTTGGTGACACAACCGTGTGATCATTAATAACATAAGACTCATACAAAGTTGCAAGGGTCCCCCCAGCGTAGTGGTTCAGATGTACAATAATAAGAATTTTTTTGTACATGGAATGTAAATGTATGCTGATTATATGACTTTGTTATTAAACGAATCTTATTTTGCGTATCGGCAGTTTGGTGACCAGAGCTGGAAAAGGCAAACCAAAAACTGAAATTTGAGCGCATTATGCGACTGGTGGCAATTATGATAACAGGCACTGTTAACGGTCCTAAACTGGTTTCTCACAGATATTGAGGCAAAGAAGGTAGCAGCAAGCACCGCAATGCGTTTAGATGCCACGAGTGCATGAAGGTACAGAGACAATGGTCATACCAAAATGCTAGACTTAATCAGTGTGAGGTGTCACATGGATTATACTAAACCAGAACCTGTTATATGGAGAAGATATCATCCTAATTTTCACGGACTGATCTTTTCGGGGAAGTTGAATTTGCAATTGCCTATTAGGTTACCGAATCGAAGTAGCACATTGCAGGCCATAATAGCGACCATGAGAGTTATCGGGTAGCTAATTGAGTATCATAGGATATTCGGAGGCAATATTCATTAACTTGCTGGTAGTAAACTAGTAAAATAATTATCTTGTGCTATTCCAAAGATAAATACTGCTCAAACTGGTAATTTGCATTACATTATTTTATTTTATTAAACTTTGTATCCCATAAAGGGGAGTTTGTAAGAGAGGTGAACATTACTTAAGCCTCTAACATCCTCCCATTCATCACTGATGTAACCGCGGGGACAAATAGAAGGTCACCCCCATGTGTATGTATGTATGGGAGCTGGAAGTAGTATTTAAACCAATTTTGCAAATCTTAGATCTTAACCACCGCTTGAGGAATAGAATATTGCATACCAAATTTAAGGTCGATAGCTTTTAAACTTCGGCTAATAGCGGTGGTAGACAGGATCCACATGGTTTTACATGAGTCTCGCCGCGCAGACCTTAACCATGGCGTGCTAAACACCCTGGGCATATTACAATGCGATTGCCAGAGCCCCTCTGGGATGACCCAAGCAAGCTTGAATCATCTAGGAATAGGAGTCGACAATTTTGGGAGCAAGCTACCGCAATTGTCGGCTCTTACTTCCAGCCAGAAGATACTAAATTGGGTATGTTAGTATCGCTCATACCTCCCTTTGGCCAAGGTGAGGCCCATCTTAATAACTCCGCTTATCTATGGGTCTGTAGCACCTGGTTGCAATGCAACTCCACACTGAGCCCGAAGACTCTACCACACACAGCGCTCGTGATGCTTCCACAAGTGGGCCTACAACCAACGATCAGGCGGCAGACTATGTCCCGGAGCTCCTGATCCCCACGCTACCTGCCACACTCACCGGTTGGAGTTTCGTAGTGAAGCTACTGCCAATTTGTGATTTAATGACCCATACTTCACAGTATTGGTCCCCTTTCGCTGAGAGCAGACATGGAATTTTTTCAGATCCACAGGCACCGATATTTGCATACCAGCGCCTCGGATAGATGGAAACGTTGGGAGACGGGGAGAACTCCAAAGCCCTTCCGCTCGACGTCGGTGAATGGCAACCATGTATTAAGGCTAGGCCTGTCTGCACCCCCACTAAGATCCGAAAATCCGTGATGACTGGACGGAATCTGAAAGCCTGACCACGGAACTTCCAGACATCTGTGGTACCAGATAAACCACTGTTCAAGTTTCGTACCCAAAGGTGCTCCCAGCTTCGGCCCATTGTAACCAGGGAAGCTGGTACCGCCTACTGACGGTTGACCTCCGCATTGTCAAGCTCAACAAGATTAACTCCGGCTTCACGGAGAAAACCAATGAGTAGATAATGCGCACGTATTTGCCCCCCTTCCACGCGACCGCAATGGCCGTACAACTTAACATCACCGCAAAGCAAGGGCACATCTACGACATGCAAACATTTTTACTCTACCTACCGTATCAGGCGTGGCCAGCACACCTCCTACTCTAAATTCTGCTAGGGCGTTAATAATGCACATGCTAGCCAAATTTCTGATATCCTGAAAAGACGTGTAGCCAGTCTTCTACCTCTAGTCTACAGCTACAAAAAGTACTGGGGACTAATGTCGTTTTATGCATGAATGTACTCAATGACCCATAACCTGTTAGTATATAACCCTATCCTTCAGATAGACGGACACCTCTCGAAAAAAGGATAGAAAATTGCCTTCCATATTTTATAAGGCGGTAATCGCGGGGACAAACAGTCAGACAGACGGACATCTTTAAATCGATTCAGATGTCGACACAGATCATTTGTATAAACTTATATTGTCAAACCTACCCCGCCTCCTTAGGGGGGGGGGGGGGGTTGGTGTATATTTAGGATTTAAGGATTTAATATATCCTTCAGTCCGTTCGTGCGCTGGTGAAGGGGAGACAAAAATGTTCGGTTCCAGGGCATTGGCTTAGTCCTCATTTATCAACAAAGCCACGCAAATGATATCTTTATCATAAGCGTATGCGACCAGCACGTGACTTTTATTAAAGATGGTGCGAGTCGTGTGTGCTGCAGGCTTCCGATTGATCATCTTCATAATGATATTTAAGAGATCGTATGTCCGATTTCGTATGTCTATTTTCACTGAAGACTTCGTATCAGAGTCATCCCGCAAAGTCGTACCAGCTTCGCGGGTATACCAACGCAACCATATCGTCTAATAGTTTCTGTCGTATCGGACTGTCGAATGCAGCTATGTGATGGATAAACAGATGGTATGTATCGATCTGCATACCTTGGTTTTTCTTCAGGATTTAATATAATTAATTTCCCTTTACATCCCATAAATGAGATATAGGATAGCTTCACGCGTTGTTGTTTTTTTAACACGCTATGTATTTTTTAATTCACAACAAACGGCACCTACTTGTTTATCGATAAATATGAACATCACTGTTTGAGAAGCTTTTACTAGACATGTCGATTGACTCAACACTATACTGCGAAGTTACTGTGGACAACATCGAGGGGGCCGGCAATGAAAGAAAAATATAGATGACTGGAGGTTTGAATTGAATTCCGTGATCTCCCGCAAGGTAGCCCCTGGTAAGGGCACAAACAAACATATAAATCAACAAATAGAAAACATAGTACCAAATTGTGTATTACATGATGATAGATGAAAAAATGGCCATAACTTTACTTGATTCAACCTGTTAATGAGATATAAAACCAACCAACGAAACCAATAGTTTTACGACAATTCACCTTACTGGTAGGAGGGTGTATATTATTTAATACGACCCATAAATGTAACATATAGAAAGGATCACTTTAGACCCTAAAAACCTTTATTCGAATTTAATTCGATTCATGACTTTTGAAGTCGTTTGATCCATGTCTGTCTGTCTGTCCGATTGGTACACATAATAACGTTACCAATTGTTTTGAAACTTTCCATGAGCTTATTTTCCCAAAACTTCCTATGGGTTTCTGGTACCCCCCCATACAAATGCACCGTTTCATCCACTTTAGAAATCGAGAAATAATATCAAAACACAAAACGCGTGGTTTGTTAAACTAGAACTGGATAAAGTTTTTGAGAATAAATTGGAAGTCGAGCCACGCCCTGTCTGGTACCTCCCACTCATATGTACCATTCCGCTCACTTAAGAAATCGAGTAATAATATCAACCAACGCGATCGTGCCGAAATTCTGTATTCAGTTAAACATTGTACATTTTTACTGAGGGTGTGGGTATTTATCGGTAAGTTCACCCGTTTAAAACATTCTTACTAATTTTAAGAAGCTTTTACCAAACCAGCATTGGCCACTCAAAGTAGCTAACATATCTACCATAACAAGGGGATGCCAGTCATTTCAATGTAGATGTCTGCAACAAGGCCCGAACCCAGGTCACCGCATGATACTAAAGCTAATACTAAAAACAATTCAAACTTAGTATAAAATTACAAAAATAACCACCAAAAAAAAAATTCAATTTTTTTTAAAACCTCAAGTTAATATTAATACATTTCTAATTAACACACTTTAGCACTTGCATTTCAAATTATGCCTTTATGCCTTTATACTTTTGTAATAATTTCATCTAAACCCCCCTCCCCACCCAAAAAGTGTTCTCATTTTATTTATGTCCTCTTTCCGCTATTAACAGCCTCTCAGTGGGCTGCTGTCATTGTATGTAGGTAAATGAGTCCACTTCCGTTTCCGTATTTGTGAAAGCCGCGAGAATTTACTGCACGACAATAATGAAGATAGTCATAGCCATTGTCGTATTGTCTGTGCGTTGTTTACTTCATTTTCTCGAGTTTATCATCTTCTTTGGCTGTTTGTTATTTACCAACACATTTGCAACAATAGCTAGATACGAGTCCCAATTGTAATAATAGAATGCAAAGAGGAACACATGTTGTGACAAAAAAAAATGTATAACTTTAACGTAAAATCTCATTATTTTCGTATGTTTGCCCCCTCCCCCAACCAACACAGACGCTCTGCGTTAACTGTGGCATGGCACGGCATTATAACAATCTCACACGGAAGAACAACGGCATGTAGTGTATTTCCATGGGACACAAAAGTTGTTGCCATTGTTTTTGGTTTGGAGGAAGAGGATGTCCTTTTCCTCTTCCTCTGGGCCATTGTAAACAGTTGTTGGGCCATGCAATCTTTTGTTTGTCGCGTTGCATTCAACGGGGAGAGGATTTGTTTTATTTAGTTTCTTCTTGTCAAAAGCGTCTTCATCATATTCTTCTGCTGCGACTTTGCCTTGCGCCATCGTATTGTGTATAATTCCATTATACGAAACGTCCATTTTCGTTAGGGCTTTCATACAAATTCATTCATTTAAGAAATTGCATTTCACACAAAAACGACTAACAACAAGAGGCGTGAATGCTGCTGCTGCTGCTTCTGCTGTTGTTATTCAACATTCATGCTCATGCACCTGATGTCCTTTTCTACGATCTTATGTCTATTCTTATCGTTGGTCTGATGCTAGAACAAAAAATTAAAGCATACTTTTTTAATAAATCCTAGAATTCAAAGACCTTTTCGCCCTAATATATGTGTTTAGTCTGTTGTACCACATGCAAAAATATAAAAAATATGCAATATTTTTTATCGACTTAAATAACTATTTCTGGTTACTTGCAGTGTTGAGGACGATTTAGTGCTTGTAGGTACATCTGTGCCCGAGGCCTGGGTCCATTAAAAGATTAAATGTATAGTTAAAATTGT
Source organism: Muscina levida (assembly GCA_964034835.1). Taxonomy (NCBI): domain Eukaryota; kingdom Metazoa; phylum Arthropoda; class Insecta; order Diptera; family Muscidae; genus Muscina; species Muscina levida. The sequence goes on from OZ035881.1 coordinate 152,016,479, forward strand.
TGTATGTGATGTTGATGATATTTAATTTTTAGTTGCATACATCTGTGCGAAACGCCCCGTTGCTTTCCTTCGATAGTTAATAGTGGCAGAAACGCCATTTTAATGGTTCGTTCTACTGCATAAGCGGATTTTACGAGTATTTGGTAAATGCATATTTTATGACCTCGTAAAACAAAGATGTAATCACTTCAGAAAGATACTTTGCAAAAGATCTCTCTATATATATGTAAGCAATGTATGTATGTTTATATATATAATGAATATTGAATGTGCGATAACGAAGTATAGTAAAAATCACAAAAATTGCAACATTTTATCATTGTAGACCATATTGAAAACTTAATGTGAGGTTAAACGTTCAATTATTGTAATGTTATTGTGATATATTGAATTTAGTGAAATACAATATATGTACATTTTAAATTGGGAAATGTAATAGATTTATAGGTCGGCTAAAATTCTAAACCCTAATGCTGACGACAGGCTATTTATTGATAGAGGATATTTTAGGGGGAAATCAAGGTACAACTAGTATTGAAATTACATTGTGAATGCAGAGAGAAATTTAATTAAGATCAACAAACTAGCTTCCCCGGCTCGCGTTCCTTCACACGTATGTTACTTACAATGAATCTGCTTTAGAATTTAAGAGATACAGGTAAAATGCAAATGTTTCTTAAGACGAACGAAACCCCCATTTATGTGATTGTAGCTATATCCCAGTGGTATGAGTTATTGCACCGCATTAGTCCCTTTTGTTCCATAAAGGATCGAATTACAAAAGATGATTTCGTATCGCACAACAAAAATGGACTGGTACCTCTTCTAATTCTATAGGTAACATGCCCACGCACGATTATATCTTTTGGTCTGTGTGTTTATCACTTATTGGTAATTTGTACCCTAAAATTACGAATTTCCAAAAATCCATTCTTAGCTTACGTTTACTCAAAAAGGAGTAATTTCATCATCCCATCAACAGCCATTTCACCCAATTAGTTAGACAAGCAATTATAAATAATTACAGCCTTATTCATAACAAAATTCTAAAGTGGATATAAAGCTTTCTCTAGCTAAAGTATTCTTTGGCTCTAAAAAAAACTTTTATAAGAAATTTTATTCATAAACGTTTGTTACCAGTCCTTATGCCTAGTGTGTTTCGGTGGCAACGCCGACTGTTATTGGACGTTAAAGATGTATAATACCAATAAGAAAGTTTGTGTCGGAAAACCCGATTTACATATACCATCACCCTCAGTAAAACATACTATTTTCTAGTATTGCGATATTTTTACTCGATTTCTAAAGTGGGCGGAGTAGTACATTTGTGTAGGAGGTACTTAAAGGGGAGTGACTAGCCTTCCAATTTTTTCTCCAATACCTTATCCGGTTATAGCTTTACTAAATACAGAATTTGGGTACGATCGCGTTGGATGTATTGATATTTTTACTGCACCTCTGAAGTGGGCGGAAAAGTACATTGTATGGGAGGTACCAGAAGGGCCGTGGCTAGACTTCCAATTCCCAAAACTTTTCCTGCTTTAGCTTTACTAAATGCAGAATTTGGGAACGATTGCGTTGGGTGTACTGATATTATTTCACGATTCCTAAAGTGGGCGAAATGATGTATTGTATGGAAGGTCCCAGCAGGTGCGGGCCATGTAGCCCATTTGCAAGTAGTTTTGGGGAAATATTAACTCGTGGAAAATTTTAAAACATTTGCTTGCGTCTTTCGAAAGCTATCGTGCGTACTAGCCGACCAGCTAGACAGACAGACGGACATGGCTCAAACAACTTAAAAAGTCATGAATCGAATTTGGTTCGAAGAAACCTAGGGTCTAAAGTGGCTCCTTCTATGTGTTACACTTTTGGGTCGTATCATATGAGATATACCCTCCTACCCGTAGGGTGAGGGTATAAAAAGCTTTTTAATCGAATACAAAAGCTTTATAATGGGATACCAAATATGTGTTTGAACTTATAGTAACTATGAACATGATTGTAGCTTAATTTTTCATTGATTACGATTCTCATGATGATAAGAAATTCCTTAAAGTAAAAATTATATTAAAAAATTTTATTTTCTTTTTCTCATGTTGAAATAAGAATCAAATACCGATTACATTGATCCCTTGTTTTGATTGTTTATACATCACGATTATTATTTCATTATATACAAATTATTTTTGAAGAATTTTGGAGAAATATTTTTCAAAATGGTATTCAAGAATGAAAAGTTTCTATTTAGATACTTTTCTATGTGCGCAATGATTAAGAGGAAAATTTCCTACACAATGAATACATGCAACAACTCTTTCCAATAGGAAAAATGGCGAAAAACTCAAAATAAAGATCTCAAATTCATAAGTATACAATAAATTGTACAAACATCAAGTAGAGACAATCCTACTTTAACTTCTTGAAGATATGAATCGTTTATGAATATTGTTTTTTTTTTCGAAATTTGCTTAAAAATGGTTTATAAACCTCTTATAAGTTTTTATGAATAAGAACGAAAGATTTTGAAAACGTTATAACAATCGTTTTGCAATCGGTCCATTTATTTCGTTGTGATGATTTTTTCAAAAGGGGCGTGGCATCACCCATTTTTCAGCGAGACGCAATCTCCTTGTACCAGTAACATATTTAGCAAATCTCATTGTCAAACCTCTAATGGCTCGTGCTATATGAACGATTGAAATCTTTGTTTGTGTAGGCGGTGACACGCCCCATTATCTAACAAAATTTTGATTTCAATTTTGTTTTCCTGTTTCCGTTTTGTCAACGCACTCATAAAAAATTTTCATTCAGTACAAATATTTCAACCAGTTCAGTTCGTTAAATATATAAAGAGTGTGTGATATTATAAGTCCCCGGGATATATCTATATATATAAATATATATTGTGATAGATTGTGTATTCTTCGTACGAATTGTTTCTGGGAGTTTTTCTTTTTTGGTTACATGGTACAAATTTGATGGTTTGTTATGGCTTACATTGCTAGTGTCGAATTTGGGATAATGACATCGGTTTATTCATTAGGTATGGGTCTGTTAAGGACCCAAATCCATAAATCAACTTTCCTTGTTGTGCTAGTGGTAGAAACACCATAAAAGTATACTAGACAGTTAGAGATAATGGTGCTTCATTAGACAACCTCTAAATTCTTCATGTTCATCTACTTATATCAGAGGGAAGAAACCTTTAGCAACGCTTTGCCTTACGAACAATTGTAGGAAAATATCGGGAGTATGAAAAACATCCGTTGACAAAGTTTTCAATTGCCAATTTTAAGGATGTCAACAAGATTTGTGAAATGTCCTGCCTGTATTTGAATTAATGCGTGAATCAAGCTATTCTATCATCTATTATTAAATTGCTATCATTACACTATGCGACTATGGGAAATTTTATATCGACAAAAACAAGTTATACGTGGCCCGGGGTTTCGCTGGGTCACGTCTAGGACCCGGGGGCGTGCCCCCCACCGCATTCGTCTTTTAATAATGCCAGAGAAAGAGAGAGAGTAGCGGGTCTTACTACATCTTACTACGGGGCGTGCCCCCCAACGCATTCGTCTTTTAATAATTCCAGAGAGAGAGTACAAGACTGACTGCGACGTATGCAGCAGGGCGTGCCGTCGTCATGAGTCTGACATTTCGCCCAAAAAAAATTGAGTTGGGTCTTCTGTCATAGCATTTGGGCATTTTGGTCGAAATGACATGTTTTGGGCGATATGTCATGGTTGTTTTTGGGCGAAATGACATTGGGCGAAATGACGGTACGCCTATGTTGGGTATAGTAGCGCCGCACGCAACATTTTTTTTAAATTTTTTTATAAATAATTTTTTTTTTGTATATCCCGGAAATGGCTCTAACTCGGTCCAGGAGACTCGTAGGAACCTAAAAATAACATCGTTGGATTCGTCTCGAAAATATCTTTCACTTGAGTACCCGAACCTGAGGGGTCATCATAGAACCGAAAGGGGCCCCTTTTTTGACCCCCCGGGCCCCATGGGCCTGTGCGCCAACTTTGACCTTCCATTCCGATGTTTGGGGACCAAGATGAAGACAATGGCATATTTTTGGTTTTTAATAGGGCTCCCGCCCCATATTCTGCACTTCAGCCTAAATGGGTAATGTAATAAAAGTTTGGGCTCAACCCGGAGGTACTCGGAATAAAAAAAAAAAAAAGCATAATTATTTTTATCCCCAACCTCATATTTGTAAGTGCGAAAAATTAAACTTTTCAAAAAAAATTTCCAATATGGCCACTCTATTGTACACTGCTTAAATGAGCTATACCTATTGATCCTAGGAGGTTTCTAAATTCGCATTTCGTTAATGTCATCAGGCCTGAGGACTTAGTGGGACTTGTATGGTGAGTTTTATTACTTTTCCTATTATCACTTTGTATAAGCTCATATCCTACACAACACACATTATTTTCTAACTTTGTGATTTGAATCCAACAGTGGATCATATTTTTTTTTGTAACTAATTCAGATTAATGTTGTTCATTTCTGTTAATTTTAAATGTTTTAAAAAAATACATATATGTAGTTTTAACTTGTCGTGTTGTGCAATCGCGAACAGTTAACCCTTTAATAACGAGAGCGAATAAATGGGAATTGTTTAAATATTTTGTCAGTACTACATATAAATTAATTAAAAAACGAATTTTACATAAAAAAATCAAGAATGCAAGAATACAAAAATCAAGAATGAAAGATCAAAGCATGCTTTGATGAAATCAAAAAAGAAAATTCTTGACATTTACTGTTATGTTTATTTTATTGCGTGCAATATCTAACGCTGTCAACGTTTCCATATGGTAACAATCGTCACTAAAGGGTTAAGGGCATCACATAGAAACTTGCATTAAAGGTACCGATAACTAGCATCAGTATGGCTGGGTGGATAGATGCATCGATAGCAGACTAACATCAAATGCTATCGCCTTAGTTTAACATCGATCTACATTTTTTATTTCATTTTCCGGTTCTTTCACTATTAATTTGTCACCTTACAGTTTAGTACATGGAAACGCTACCTTACTAACTTTTATTTATGGTAACGATTACTAACCTATTTACTCCGACAAGAACTCCCCCATGACTGAGCACGGCCGGAGCCAGTAGGCAGCCGCCCTCGGAGGAAATAGAGTTTTTGGCATGTGGTTCGTTACATAGCCTACGATAGAGGCCCTTGTACAGTATTACACAAATAAAATATAATTGCAATCAGTCTATATATTTGGCCTATATAACGATTTTCTTAAAAATGGCTGGTCACCGCCCACTTTTCACAAACAAAGTATTTTTTCTTATACGTCAGATAAACGTAGCAAATTTCGACTTCGTACTTATAATGGGTTAAAGATACAGCCATTTTAAAATCCAACTTGTATGGGGCATTTCCATGCCTTTTTTATCCCCTCGCAGTCCGAATTTCCAAAAATCTCTTCTTAATGCTCGCATACGTCATAAAAGAAATCTACATTCAAAAATTCATGGTTCTAGCCAGTCAACCACCCAAGCTTTTTATATACAATGCAGACAAATAAATTACATAAGTCTCTTATTAATTTCTGTAATTCGACTACGTCAACGTTGACGCAACGTCTCAAACGAGTAGAATTTTTTGTTCTTTGAAACAAATGACTTCTGCCAACTCCTTTTCAATGTTTGAAAAGGCCGCTGTAACATTGCGCAGTCTTAGACTAATGGTATCTATATCATCGGCATAAACGAGCAGCATGTGACTTTTATTAAAGCTACCACCAGTCGTGTTTACTGCAGCCTTCCGCATGTTCATTTTCATTATGATATTAAGAAGATCGCATGACATACTATTGCCTTATCTAAAGCCTTGCTTGGTAGAAAATGACTCTTAGTCGTATCAGCTTGGCAGGGATACCAAACTCAGCAATAGCAGCTTATAGTTTCTGTCATAACGGAGTGTCGAATGCAGCTTCGTAATCGAAAAACAGATGGTAGGTGTCGATCGGGATTTCTTTGGTCATCTCCAAAATTTGTTGTACTGTGAGTACCTGGTTGGTCGTGGATTTGTCAGATGTACAGCCACAATGATAAGGTCTAATCGGGTTCGCTAGGATGGGCTTTAGTCTTTCCGATAATACACTTGACAGGACTATGTATACGCTGGGTAAAAGGCTGATGTCGCAATATTTGGTACACACATATCGATTGCCTTTATAACGCACATGGCATATAACACTCAGATTCCTATTATCGAGCATGCATCCCTTTACCCTAATCGTGTTTACGAGCTAGTACATGCACGTTGCCAGCTCTTCGCCGCGGGCCTTAAAAAGCCTTGCCGGCAGTCTATCGGCTTCGGCAGCTTGATTGGTTGTAAGCCATGCAATAGCCGTGGTGATCTCGCTTTGGCTCGGTGGTAGACAATCTACTCCGCCGTCGATGATTGGCGTGATTTCGATATTTATGATGCCTTTGGGAACAAGCAAAGTATGAAAGTGTTCCCTCCATACTAGTAGCACGCTCAGAGTTTCCGTAACCAGATTTCCTTCTCTGTCCTTACAGGTGGGGATCCCTGTTCCAAAACCTCTGCTTTTAACCTATTGTAGATTTTTCGGCCTTCACTCATATCCCTATCCCTATGACCGACCGTGGCATAGTGGTTAGAACACGCGACTACCATGCGGAAGATCAGTGGTTCGATTTCCGGCTTCAGTCATCTACATATTACTTTCATTGCCCGAGGGGACCGGCAATGAAAGTAATATGTAGATGGCTAGTTGTAGACAGCAACTTCGCAGTATCGTGTCCAGTCAATCGGCATGTATAGTAAAAGCTACTTAAACAGTGACGTTAACATTCGTCTATAAACAAGTAGCTGCCGTTTGTTGTGAATGTAAAATAGAAAGCTTGTTAATTCACAACAACGTGAGAAACTATTCCATACCTCATTAATGGAGTGTATAGGAAAATTATGTAAGTAGTAGTACTCCCATCCCTGTAATTATCGATATCTCGATCAGTTTTTGACTATATCGTTCCGTTACCGTTGGCTGTAGTGTTGGATAGTATGCAGCATCTAATTCCTTAAACATTACGCGGCATTCCTTGTGTGGCATTTCGCGGCATTCCTGTGTGTCGGTTACATCAGATTTAGGGTGGTTTATTTGCAGCAATTATGAGAGTTGGTTAAATTAGGAATTGGCTATCTCGATGGTATGCAGCTTTGTAAGGTCTAGTTTAGCTTGTCTTTGGTTGTGATGGTTTTTATACCTACTTTATCGCATGCGTACCTGGGCTACAACTACTAGGACCTATACGAGTTAATATAAAGAGGCTATAAGTCTTCAGTCATGCTTTCCATTACCACAAGATTAATCTGGTAACTTGTCTTTTAATCGCTGATTATCCACCTTTCCTTGTTGATATTTTTATGCGGGAATCTGAACCCATTACTACTTTCTTGCCGTGGCGAATCTAACCAGTCGAAATGAGTTATCGGTTATGTTTCTGTGTAGACCAAATTTTCCATTTGCTAAACCAAGATAATCATTAGAATCTCCCTCAAACACTTTTAGTGTCATGGGCAGAGCAGCGGTCATATATTTTCTCCAGGTTCTCATAGAATGCATCTTTAGTATCCTCGCCTTTGGCTTCATATGCGGGCGAAAAAAGTTTCTGTTTTCTCCCCCCCACTATTGTAGTTTGCCTGAGGAAAATTTGAGGACATGAATTTTTTTCGGATCCGCGCACCCTGCACCCCCAAATAGTATTTATTATGCAGTATCGTCATTTGATATTCGATCGAAACGAGTCGCATATCGTTGTTCATGGTTAAGTACGCACATCAGCGTGAAGTAAAAATATTTCGGCTTGAGGCGGATAGTGGCTATTCGGTCACTTACAGGGCTAAACCGCAAATTCTTATATTTCTGCATGACAGCTGTAAAAGATCCTACAGTTCTTTCGTCATGTGCATTTATGTTCCTTTGATCACATTTCCTGTAAGACAGTGACATTCGTCAATCTCTGTAATGAGTTCGGACATTTCAGGTGAATATCCTTAAAACATGGCTTACGTTCCTTGGCGGGTGTCGTCAACATTTGGAAGAGTTCTTGGTTTTTCTTTGAGTGGCTTGTTATGGTACCCCTTCCGTTCCCAATTTCTAGGGGCTGCTAAAGGCAGTCTTTGTGTTGAGCTTCAGTAACTACTGTTACCGACTCCCTGAGAAACTTTGGTGGTATCATGTCATTTAGGTTGCTCAACCACTACGCCCACGTCACTTACCAACAAAATAAATACCCTATTTTAAATTCCAAATAAAAAAAAAACTTAATTTCCCTTTGCATCCCATGAATGAGGTATGGGATAGCTTCTCGCGTTGTTGTGAATTAACACGCTTTCTATTTTTAGATTCACAACTAACGGCATCTACTTGTTTATCGACGAATGCAAACGTCACTGTTTGAGAAGCTCTTACTAGACACGCCGATTGAATCGACACTAATACTGCGAAGTTGCTGCCAACAACATTCGAGGGGAGCCGACAATAAAGGAAAATTTTATTTATTTTTTTTCTTTTAAGATGACTGGAGCCAGGTTTGAACCTGCGATCTCCCGCATGGTAGTCGCGTGTTCTAACCACTATGCCACGGCCGGTCCTAAATTCCAAATACGATACAATTTTTGTATGTATAGATGTGTTAACAAAAGCAACACAATAAAAATATGTGCTAATGCTAAGTAGTTTGAAATAAACTGCCAACCAAACTAAAAAATTCTGGTCCTCAGTGTTGTCATCAGCCAATATACCAAAAACAGTTTTCCTAGAAATCCTTTTGTTTTGCAATGACTTCTCAAAGTTAATTGTTATTATTCTCGTATTTTCACTTTTCACAAAATGTTTTTCTTGTGAATTCCATTTAGTGCTATATCTCAAGCAGTAGTGGAAAATTGTTTTCATTGTTAGGGATTTTCGCATGTCGAATTGTTTTTTGTGTTTCGTTTCGTTCATGTAGTCTGAATCACTTTTGTAAAACAATTTTTATTGTTTCCCCACTTTAAGCATTCATCATTACAAGCTGTTGCTGTTGTTGGTTCCATCGCAGATGTAAATACTACACAGCAAGCAAGCACTAGTACTTCCAGTTCCATTCAGATCCTGCTGATGAGCTTAAGTTAGTCTCCTTTGAGTTTGTTTTTGTTCAAAGTTCTTTACGAACTACTACAGTCACAACTACAGTTGCTGATAGTTTTTTTTTTTTTTTAGCTGTCACCCATAGAACGTGCGTCATATGATGCAGCCGTTTACATGGCTGCTGCCAGTGATGTTGCTCGCGATGGTGATGGTGGCACGGCTCTTTGGTTGGATGATGTTGCACCCACCCATAATGATTTCTCTGTCGTGGCGTTAGTTTACTTTTCGTGGCATTCAGGAATGAGAACAAAACATAGCAAAACAACGAAAAAATCGTAATTCCATTTCACTGTTTATATACTTGAGTTTTGAAGATGATGTTGTCTTATATACTCTTTCGACATTAAACGCTGAACGATTTGTTTTTACTACTTGTAAACTGGCAGCTATTACAGGGTGCTGTATTCACCAGTGGCAGTGGCTTTTATTGCACACTGCTTACAATTCAGCACACAAGAAAACAGTTAATGTGTTATGTACCAAGTTAGCATTTTGTGTTTCAGTGCTCGTCCTCGTCGTTGTCGTCGTTAATTGTGCGGATTTATTTGTTTCCTAATTAAGCCATTCACATTTTCGTCCTTGCTGTTACTGCCCTGCCAGCTGTGTGGAGCTGCTTTGCTAAGGATATTTACTGTCAACCATAACCAAGTGTTTACTTCCTTAATGAAAGGCAGTCAAATTAAATACATGCGACTGTGCATACGTTGATATTTGTATAGTATTTAGAGCATTACCCTATCCAGATGCAGCTCGTTTAAAAGGGGTACATACGATAACCACTTCAAGTGGAGAAAAAAATGTAAAATCAGAAAATATTGACTATTCTGTGGCATAGGGGTTAAAATACGCGGCTACCATGCGGGAGATTCGTGGTTCAATTCCCGGCTCTAGTTATCTAAAATTTTCTTTCATTGCCGGCCCCTCAATGTTGTCGAAAGCCACTTCGCAGTATAAGGGTCGAGATAATCGGCATGTCTAGTAAAAGCTTCCCAAACAGTGATGTTCACATTTGTCAATAAAAAAGTTTGTGCCGTTTGTTGTGAATCTAAAATAGAAAGCGTGTTAATTCACAACAACTTGAGATGCATCCCATACCTCATTCTTGGGGTGTAAAAGGAAATTAATTTTTTTTAGAATTAAAATCATTAGTTTAACAGTACAGAAGATGTACCATCTTCTTTCAATGCAATAAAAAACAACTATTCTTTTAGGTAGCCAGTTAGAGGAACTTAAATGGCATGTTGAAGACCTCCGCAAACCTTACAAGGATCATGATTTAAGAATATGCACCTGAACGTTCGTACTCGAATTGGCGGATGTCCTCGAAAAATACAAAGCAGACATCACTGCTTTACAGGAAATGCGATGGGCGGGACAGGGACAAATTTTACAGCTACCATGCACATAGACACGATTGTTAGTCGGCAAGAGACTTAAACATCTAGTCTCGCGGTTTAGCCCTGTAAGTGGCCAAATAGCCACTATCCGCTTTAATACGAAATATTTTTACATCATGCAGATGTGATAAGTGCAGTGGGCGTGGTTATTGAATAACCTAACTGGCATGCTGCCAACAATACGTTTCATGGAGTCAGTAAGAGGAGTTACTGAAGGAAATGCGATCGAAGGGACAGGTATGCACATGATAAAATAACTTTAACGGTTTAGTTCTATAAGTGGCCGAATAGCCCCGAATGAAGCCAAAGACACTTAAGATGCATTCTGTGAAAACCTGGATAAATATATGACCACTGCAATGGCCATGACATTAAAAAAGTTCTGGGAGATTCTAATGATTCTCTTGGTTTAGCACACAAAAACTTTAATATACACAAAAACAACCCCGATAACCACTTAAGACTGGTTAGATTCGTGTCGACGAGAACTATGGTAGTGAATGCAACCAAATTCCCGCATAAAGATATCTCCTGATGGATGTTCCATGATCAAAAGACAAGCAACCATATTGATCACGTGGTAATCGATGAAAGGCATGTCTGAAGCGTTATGGTAGTCCGTATAATGCGCGGTTCTAATATTAACTCAAATCACTACCTTGTTGCAGCCAAAATACTCACGCGATTGCGTAGTGCTGAAAACGTTTATCACTAAACGGAAAGGAAGACATCACAAAGCTGCATACTACCGATATATCCAATGTCTACTCCAATCAACTCTCTCAATTACTGCAAAGAAATCACCATAATTCTGATGTTTCCGACACACAGTGACAGCATATTGCGCATTATATGACCAGTGCCTCAACGATTGTACTGGATTATGAAAAACCACGCTCAGACAAGCCCTTGTATCATCTGGGATGGAATTCTGGTCACGGACATGCAAAGTGTGCTGCAACTATGGAGGGAACTGACCTTTACAGAAGACCGCATAAGTGACGAAATCACGGCTGTCATCGATGATGGAGTAGATTATCCACCACTAAGCCAAAACGTGATCAGTACGGCATTTGCAAAGTTTAAAAACAATGACATCTCGGAAACCGATGGACTGCCGGCAGAGCCTTTTAAGGACGGCGGCTTTGAGTTGGCAACATGCATAAACCAGCTCATAAACACGATTTAGCTTAAGGAAGCCATGGCCAGTGATTGGTATCTGAGTGTTCAATGTCTTGTGTGTACCAACTATTGCGGGATCAGCCTTTTACCCAACGCATACAAGACTAAAGTCCATCATAGCGAATATGATTGGACCTTAGCAGTGTGAATTTAAACTTCGTAAGCCGACGACCTACTAAAAAACATTCACACTATCATAAATTCTGAAGATGATCTAAGTAATGCAGATCGACATCTATCATCTGTTCATTGATTGTAAAGCTGCATTTGAGAGTCTGATACGATATAAACTGTTAGATGATATGTTTAGATATGGTTTGATATTCTCACAAAGCTGGTTTGATTTTGCAGGATGAATCTGGCAGAGCCATTTTTTACCAAGAGAGGCTTTAGACAAGGCGATATTCATGCGATATTTTTAACATCATAATAACCATTATCAAACAGGAAGCTGCGCTAAACACGATTGGTAACATCTGTACTTAAAGTCACATGCTGCTAATATATATATTATTGGCTACGCTATAGCATTGAGAATCGGTCGGCTGAATTAAACGTAGACATATTTAGCTTTAAAGTGGTGAATGATTTTGTCTATAATGTCAGCCTGGAAAGCAAGAGACCAATACACAGTACAACACATGATTTTGGGACTCAATTCTGAGAATTTGATGAATGTGAAAGTGAAACTGTTGCTTATGTGGGGAAACGTAGATTAAAGGAATTGTAATTCTTAATTTTTATAAATTTGTTTCAGCTAAATCGGACTAGTGGTTCTCCAATTATGTCAAACAAAAAATAGCCTAAATCGTGACAAATTCCCCTATACGATACTTATTATCTTCAAATCGGTATAAAATTATTATGGCATGTAACTTGACAAAACGAATGATGCAGAACTTCTTCTTTTTGGGGCTACTTTCACGTGCAGTTCTCAGAATTGAGTCCCAAATCAATGAGCTGAAATATGTTGTACAGTGTTATTGATCGCAAACAGCTGCTCTTCTCGACGTAAAAATATCCAACTCTACCAAGCACTGATCCTACCTGTCTGGCTCTACAGCGCTGAATACCGGGTAATGACACAAGCGGATCAATTTATGCTGGGATTCTTTGAGAGAAAAATACTTTGCAAAATATTTGCACTCATCATCGTTAACTGCGAGTTCCATCGTCGACTAAACCATTAGCTGTATAACGACATCGACTTAGGCAAGCGCATTCTTATAGACAGAAAGCGCTGGCTTGGTCAGGTTTTACAAATGGATGAAAATGTTTTAGCTCGACCACAACTTCGTTGGATGGACCAGGTAAATGAGCTGTTATTTAAACTTGGTGTGACGAACTAACTACGGAGCTCAAATACTAAAGTGCTTGGAATTCTTTGCTGCCAAATAAGAAGAATACGTAACTAATACAGAAAAAAATAACAAAATTGTATATAGGAGACTGCAATTACTTGACATGGCCTAATTCCAGATGATTTATAAATAACTAGTGGGCCCGGCAATGCTTCGCTATTGCATATTAACTTGTAATATATTTCACACTTAGGTCTACAAAGTACTTTGAAAACGGCACTAAAGCTCAACAAAAATATGTTGAGTTTATTTACTTATGTAACTTATTTAAAGTAACTCCTTAACATTAAAGTTTACTACTTAAGTTTTATTGTTGTTAATGCTAATAAAAATGTAGATTAAGTTTTTTCAGTATGTAGGGCGAAAAACCACTTCTTTCACAAATCGGAAACATACATATCTCTAAAGATCAAAATTATTTATCTTGATCCGTAGTAGCGTGAACCATCTGTATACTAACTATCTCTGTGGTCATAAAAAAACATTTTTGTTATGCCTTCTCCTACTGACCGCAAATGAAAATTCCGTTTGAAGCTTCATGCCTTTAGCCATAAAAACTTCTTTTGTCATGTCTTCTTCTCACACGGATCAAGAATAATCCGTAATACTGTTTTTGTATTGAACTCGTATTACCATTTTTTGAGATAATTCGGTCACCAACGTTTGGCTTAGCAAAGTGATGGTCTCACGCGCTGTATGGCATGTTACAGCGTCGTGTTAGAACCATTTCTCCTTCAAATAATGTTCAATGACATGATAAATAAAAAAATCAATTGATCGTCCATTGGCTCTACTTCTTCTACCAGTTGGATTTTATATGAATGTAGGCCAAGGTCTTTCCTCAGCATTTGCAGAGACCGAGTTCCAGAGAATGAAGTCGGTTCGATAAATTCGAGTCCCCTGTCATACTAACGTCTACAGCGTCGATGGCTTCTATTAGCTGCTCAGATGCATCATTACATGTACCCTCAACTTCATAAAGGGCTCCATAAGTTTGGCGAACAGAACGTGCATTTTGAAAATAAATTTGCATGATTTGTAAACTTTGTTCTTGTTTAGTTTTTACATGGTGATTTTGCAAAGTATACTAAAAGAAAGTCTATTACACTTCATTAGTATGACAGCTAGATTTACACTTATACCTATCAGAAGTTCTATATGTCAAGAAAATACCCCATGCATAGGTTATTTTCAATTGTTTGCTAATGTTACATCTGATATACTATAAAAATTTAACCATTGTAGTATAACTACAATAAATATTGCTTAATTTTTCTATCTATATGATTTATTACCGATTCGCTCTCCTGAGAAGTAATTGAAAAATACATACCTGTAAAGTAAATTAAAAAAAATCACTATTTTAGTCTGCGCATCCTCAACTGCCTGGTGTACGGTCCATTATTTGATACAGGTAAATATTTAACTATTGAAGTGCGTGGGCAGCGCCTCGGCACTTTTAACTTATTTTATTCGAAATAGCCTGATCATTAGGGCGAATTAATTAGTTCGCGTAAAAAAAAACAACCTGTTAACCGTATATCAGTATTGGAATGTACGAAGAATTCTTAGAAAATTTCACTAAGAAACTATATATCTAAAATCAATTCCTAGTTCGCGCTGAGAAGCATGAAGATTTCAGGTAGAGATTTTTTTTTTAGCAATGAGCAAATATTCTGAAAAATGATTTTTAAAAACTTAAGTTCTGTATGCCAACTCTCAGAGGCCATAACTTTTTAACCAATACATAGATTTGCTTCTGTAATACCTCATTTAGTTCGTTGGGAAGTCAGTTTTACGCAGAAGGTCTGTAAAAATATATATCTGAAGTTTTCGGTTTGTGCTCATTTAAAAACAAAAAAAATCTCTATCTGAAATCTTCATGCTTCCCAACGCGAGCTAGGAATTGATTTTAGACACAAAGTTTATTGGTGAAATTTTCTTAAAAATCATCGTAGATTCCGATTTTGGTTACGATTTGTGCGAATAAAAAAATTGGCCCACCTTACTGTTCATATCTCTAGTTAAACAGCAATATACTGTGGAATTTTGACAGTTGTAACCGTTTGTTTTAAAAAGGGTGTGGAACAGCCCATTTCCACCCTTACTGTAATTCATACTGCAAGCCCTTTTAATTTTCAAGTTGAATGGGCGGTGCCACGCCCCTTTATTCAAGCACAACCAAATATAGCCTGGGACTATCAACAGGTCAACAGTACCACTTGGTAAGATTTTCGTATCAATCGATCTATTAGAAAAGCCGTTAGAGCGATTTTTGAAAAGAGGGCATGGCACCGCCCACTTCCTCCCTGGATGTAATTTATACTGCTCCATCAACATATATAACAAATCTCATCTTCATACCTCTGATAGTTCATGAAATAAAGCCTTTTTAATTTTCAAGTTGTATGGGCGGTGCCACGCCCCTTTATCCAATTACAACCAAATGAAGTCAGGAACTATCTACAGGTCAACAGTACGTCATGGTAAAATTTTTGTATTAATCGACCTATTATAAAAGCCGTTAGAGCGATTTTTGAAAAGGGGGCGTGGCACCGCCCACTTCCATCCTGGCTGTAATTAATACTGCTCCAACAACATATATACCAAATCTAACCTTCATACCTCTGATAGTTCATGAAATATAGCCTTTTTAATTTTCAAGTTGTATGGGCGGTGCCACGCCCCTTTATCCAATTACAACCAAATGTAGTCAGGAACTATCTACAGGTCAACAGTACCTCATGGTAAAATTTTTGTATCAATCGGTCTATTAGAAAAGCCGTCTGAGCGATATTTGAAAAAAGGGGCGTGGCGGCGCCCCTTTAAGATGTAAGCTATCCTATCTTTCAAGTTGGATCAAACCGAACACGGTGTGCAAATTTGATTCAAATCGGTTAAGTAGTTTAGGGGTCCATCGCGGACAAACAACGTGACACGTAATTTATATATATTAAGATTATGCTTCTCTTATACCAAGACTAGTGAAGCTTGGGGTTACTGAGTCTAACACCTATCGTAAGCTAACACAAAGAACTGAGCTGAAAAAAATATTCATTCAAAGCACTAGCCTGCAACTTTTACTCCACTGTGCAATGACAACTTGAAACACTGCTAAAGCTACAGCTTACATTTACCGTGACTACGTGAGCTGGTCACCCCATGTAATAAAGTTAGACCACCAATGCTTGCTTTTGCCATCGTTATTTTTGTTGGCATTCATATGTATACCGCTTATATGCGTACGTACACACATTATACATCGAGATGAATTGCTAAAGTTGGTGAGCTGTTGAGTTGAGCTGCTGAGGTGAAATGAGGCTGTACTCTCGCCATAGACTGTATAACAAAGTTATGTTGGAACGTGTGCAAAAAACAAAAATATATGTGCATATGTATGTTAATGTATATATATATATGAGTACATATGTTGGCATATGGCATATACCCTGTACGTACAACACCAACAAGAGAGAAATACAACAAAAGGAACAACAACACAAATCATTTTTGGCTTTAAGAATAAAATCAGCGGCGAAAGCGTTAACTGCGGCAGCAAAAGGATGAAAGCAGCACAGGATTTACTTCAAAAAGTGGCAAAATTTTAAGTTTAGATACACAGACAGAAAAGTGTGCTGATACTGATAATAAAGTAGTTTATAACAAATATAAATGAACCACACAAATTAAAAAAAAAATTAATGCCATCTTAAAACTGGTAAGCTCGAGATTAGGTACATAACTTCCTTTAGCTAAAATATATGCTCCGCATTACGAGGTTAAATTTTAAGCAACAAAATTCTTATATTCTTTAAAAGATTGGATCTCGTAGGCCTTTAAACCAAGATCATTGAGTAAATGTACCAAGTTGTTGCCTATAAGAGATCAAGATAATGCGCTTGGCATCAAATTAATTGGTCGTAAGTTTCAAACGCAATATTGTCTTGATTGGGGTCTGGACGTGGTCTTTTCGGTCTCTTAAACAAAATACACTGAGAATCTTATTTGCGGATGGTACTGGAAACACTGGGATTATTCACCCTCTCTTTTGTGCAAAGTTTACAAAAACCATTTCTCACAGGACGCGGTTTTTCGTAATACAGCTTAATAGTTTGTAGACATATTGCAGATATCAGTCTTTTTATGACAAATCGCCCAAACAATACAGAATAAAACTAAGGTAACAAATTGACAGGTATTAAGTTCTGATCTGTTTTAAAATCAAATGAACAATCAAACCACTTAATGAATTAACGTACAGATTTAGATTGAAAATGTTCGCTATATGTTGCTTATATAAAAAAAAAAATAATTTCTCCTTTATAATCCATGAATGAAATAAGGAAGAGCTTTCCGCTGTATTGTGTATTACACGCTTTCTAATACAGTTTATAGATAAATCGGTAAGTTACTGTCTATAAATTCGAGGGGGCTGCTGATGAAAGAAATATAGAAGACATAGACAAGAACTTGTGTGTATTATGTGGTCTTCGTTGATGCATTCTCTGCACCGGTGTGTTTAGCTATCTCAACTCTATCGTAGAGCTATTCACACTTAAGGTTTGTGATGAGATTGGAGGAGTCACAGCAAAGGGATAGTTTGGCAACTATCGAAATAACTATCAACATAACAGCTGTCAACATAATACATTTCATACAAATCATCAATTTCATACAAACTCTATTGGCATTAATTGCCAATAGTAAATGATCTTCAACTGAACTATGAAACAATGGTCATAATTCATCAAATCAACAAAACAAGAAAAAAGAAATATAGAATACTGAGATAGGAATCCGAACTTCGTCTCCAACATGGTAGTCACGTGTTCTAACAATGATGCGGATATGCAACGATAAACATTGATATATGGTAATTTTTACCATAATATATTTTGATGTTTGAGCAAATATCCAAAAATTCTGTATAAAATATTTTCTAAAATGATTTTTCTCTATTTGGTCTTATATGTCATTTCGCTCTTTTCGTTCAGTGTATTATTAGTTACTCGTACAAAGCAGTAAATAGTACTAGTAAAACAACAACATCATCATGACCATCGTCGTCATCATCATCACCGTCAACATCATCATCATCATCTACAGCTGTAGTAAATACTCCGAAGGAATAAAAAATTGCCCGGGTTTTTGGTTAGGTAAAAGTTAAAGTTAACAAACGTCGAGGCTTAAGGTATACATGGCAGCCAACAAACAGCCTGGGCAGAATGACAGACAGCAAGCGACCGAGCAAACAGTTTGGGTGGTAACGGGCACAAGGCACAGTAAATGTGCAATAGGGGATTTCAGTTGGCATCAGTGGTCCACCCCATCTTATACATGTTGTGCAAATCTCTGAGGAATGGAAATTATGTGACAGTCGTTGTTAGGGTCACTACGACCAACTAGTACTACATATCGGCACGGTAATCGCTCGGTAAGGGGTGGTATGGGGTGTTTTCTTCGGCTGTGCTCGCAATTCGGCTTTAGCCAAATGGAATAGAGAATGTATCGCCGGATGGTAAGGTTAAGGATGCTGCTGTAGATGGTGTTGGGTTGGTGCTGCTGCTGCTGCTGCTACGGTAATGGTGCTGATGGTGGTGGTGGTCGTAGTAGCATTTGTGACAGAGGCAGTACATGATGCTGCCACGTCCGCGTTTCGTTGCCGCCGCCGCCGCCGCTGTTGTTGTTGCTTTTGCTGCAGATGCTGTACATGCAAAAGTTCCCAGTTTGGACTGGATTGAAGCCAACAAAAAAGTGAAATACTCTCACGAAACCTGAGTGGTATAGGTGAATACCACACACACACTCACACATCCTGGGACAAGCAGTCAATGTGTTCGTAATGTTCTGCATGTATAGGTAAGCATCCATAACATATACACACATAAATCACCCCCAAAGCCTGCTGAGTTATAAGAAAACGCTCATTTCGCTTTTATTTCAATTGAGTTTTTTTTTTCGAATTGCCACATATCTAAATGAGTCACCGGAATGGAGTGAACATCTTCTAAACCCTGGATATATTTTAGCAAACAACTCAAAATGTTGCAACTGCTTAGGAAGTTAGCAGAAAATGTCTGTAACTTATGCTTAACTTAATGTGAACGTTTGCGAAAGCACTCATTTCACTCTTGTTGCAAATGAGTGATGTCCTCAAAAATGAGTTTAACAAATGAGTTATATCCTTGATTTTGTTCTTTGACCGGAGACATTTCTTCAACACAAGAAATTGTAAAATTGTTGTGGGTACAATTTCTCTAAATCCTAAAATTGTCTGTATACGTTGCTGCTACTCCACCAGCAACTTTGAGTTCATTTTGATTGTAGCTGGTTTTACAAGAGCTGCTGACTTAAATTCATTCTCCCTAAGTTGGTTTAAGTTGTAGACCAGAGAATAAAAAAAAGCTAATTTAATGTCAAACATTTTAGGTTGTTCTTGCAGTCCTTGTTGTTTGCACGTTTCGTTTGCTTTCAAAGATAAAATGAGGTTTTCGTAACCTATATTTATAAATTACCTTACGGAGAATGGACAGACTCCGTCAGAGCTCCTCACCAACACCGACAGACGTTTCAGTCCTAATGGCAATAACTTACACCCCCACTCACACCCAGGCTACGAACAGCATGGATACTGTTGTTGTTACTGCAACAACGAACACCAGGAGTCTCGCTCAGCAACACCATGTAATATCTCGCTCGTGTGGCCTCGGCGTTACATTCTCTACGCCAGGACATGAAATTATTATAAAAATTGATTTTAATCTATGGCGTTTTTCCTGGCCTGGTTCAAAGGTTGATAAATTACTTGAAAAAGGCGTTTACTCATTAGAACCAGCAACATTATCTAATAAATTATGAACGACGAGATTTTCAACAAAAGGATGTTACCAGCTCGCTCGCTGCGGTCCGCTGCCCCGCTTAGAGTCGGTACCCTCGCCCTTTTGCCTATTTTTCTAGGGCAATTACTCGCAGTCGGTAATGCATGAACGATGTTAGAAAATGTGTATAATTTTATCATTTGTTTCGTTTTAAAGATAAATTGTTGCAGACATGGTTATAAATTAATTTTTAATTTAATTCAGTTGGCGCGATGGTACAACTGTGGCATGTAAATGAATTTCAGGTGATATTATAAAAGGGAAATTACACAATTTTTAATTTGCAACAATCTAAAAGATCATTGTCCGGGTACCTATTTACATACATATGTACTATTTAGATGCTGTATATGCAGGTAGGCATATGGGATTACATTGTGGTTGTTTTCCCAAGAGAACTTAGTGCTGTTGCTACTTTAGTTTGAATGTTTGTTTGCATTTATATTTGAAGACAATAATCTAATTCGAGATATATGGTTCAGTTGGCCCAGTTGTTGCCACTACTTGTTCAACAATTTTGCTTTATATTTTTTATAAAGGTATAGCTGCAAAAATATTTTATGTAACATATAAATTTGTTTTCGAATATCACATAGACAGTTTTATTTATCTCAGTTTCCGATGTTGCATTTTGAGGATTTCGCTTGGATTAATGCCAATGATAAATACATAAAAGGCTTGGGTGACTGACTGATCATTCCCCAGGCCAAACGACTAAAGCTAGAACGTTGAAATTTGAATGTACTACTACTTAATTAATTTCCCTTTGCACCCCATTAATGAGGTATCTGATAGCTTCTCGCGTTGTTGTGAATTAACACGCTTTCTATTTTTAGATTCATTACCGCACCTACTTGTTTATCTTCGAATGCGAACGTCACGGTTTGAGAAGCTCTTACTGGACACGCCGATTGACTCGACACTTAATACTGCGAAGTTGCTGTCAACAACATTCGAGGGAAGCCGACAATGAAAGAAACAATTTTTTTTTTAATATGACTGGAGCCCGCTTTAAATCTGCGATCTCCCGCATGGTAGTCGCGTGTTCTAACCACTATGCCACGGCCGGTCCCGGCCATTTGAATGTAGGTTCCTTTATGATGTAGGCGCCCACTAAGAAGGGATTTTTGGAAATTCTGACTGCAAGGGGGTAAAATGGGCGTGGCCCTGTCCCATACAGCTCAAAATTTAAAATGGCTGTATTTCATAAGCCATTATAGGTACGTAGTCGAGATTTGATAGAAATGTTGGATACGCCCTTTTTTAAAAAAATCATTGTTTCGGCCAAATAAAACGAGCTATTGCAATTATATTATCTTTGTTTGATACTGTCTGTAGGGCGTGACACTGCCCATGCAAACCGATATCGGTCTTATCTCACGAGCCATCAGAAGTATGAAGATGAGATTTGCTCCATATGTTACTGGGACAAGGAGAAATACGTTTCAGCTATGATTGGATTTTTGGAAATTCGTACTTTCAGGGGTGAAAATGACAAATAAGCGACATAAGTTATGTCATCAACCATCCAGACCAAGGAGGGTTTTCGAAATTCTTACGTTTTAGGGGAAAAGGACCGAATAGAAATAACACTGGTAATAAACGGCTAAAGGTATAGTCGCAAAAATTTAAGTGAACATTTTAGTTGTGCGATGTGAAGTAATTTTTCGAAATTCGTTCTTTAGTTGTAAAAAGACCGAACAAGAGATAAAAGTGGCGCTATCGCCCAGACCAAATGCCTAACGGTAGAGTTACGAAAATGTATATAGAATTACTCCCTATAGGATAAGAGAGCCGCCAGATGGCGTTTTTAGAAATTCTAACATTTAGGGGTAAAAAGGCCGATAAGGGATAAAACTGTTATCATCACCCAGACCAAACAGCTAAAACTGTAATCGTATATGAGCTGTAATCGTATACTACAGAGTTAGAGGGGGTATCAGTCCATTTTAGTTGTGCGATACAAATTTATCTTATGAAATTCGTACTTTTAGGGATAAAAATTTACTAAAGTGGTACAATCACTCAGACCAATGGGATATAGCTACAATCACACAAACGGGATGTTCGTTCATCTTATAAAGCGTTTGTATTTTCCTGTGTTGTTTAAATATAAAGAATTGTAAGTTCGGATGAAGCAACGCGAGGTACAATCTATTACCTCGCACTTCTTTAAAGTACCCTAAAGTACTTTTATAGTACCAGAATTAATTAATTAATTAATTAATTAGTTAATTAAAATTCTGTTGTTGTACAAAAAAAGCTCGTATTACAATGTATTTTTCGATATTTCTTAATATTTTTTCAATTTTTTTGCAAACTTTTAGTCGAAGCAGAGAGGCTGACTGTGAATACTTGAAGTTTGTCGCGCTTGTATAATAAATAAGAATTTGAAATATATTTTGTATATTTTTCAAAATTTAAAAGTCTTTAATATATTTGATAGGCAACCTTTATATGAACAAAATACAACATACCAGATTGGTGACGTGACAATCGATGGAAAGAATATTTCAAGCCATAATAATGAGTCGGATCACCACCTAGTTGCAGCCAAGGTACGCACGCGATTATGTTGTGTTAATAACGCTCGCAACCAAAACTCTTTTCTATGTACGGCTACTGATGGATTAATTTTTGTTGCCGCTGCGAAAATAGAAGAAGAGAAGTTGCTACGCCGATTGCTTCAGTAAAAAAAAACACAATTAAATAGTGCGATTTAAAGAAAACCGAAATTACTACTTATGTTACAGCTTCATCAGTTTTTGTCCTAATCTCTTTTTAAATTGTAGACAATTACTTTGTTTCAAAAAGCCAACGATAGGGACCGCCGTCTATCTGTAGGTCTCGTTGTTTGGGTCTTAATATAGAGGCGGGTAAACTCAGTCATATGCAAGAAATTGTGCCATATGTTATTCATGAAATGCAAAGGGTAATTCGTTTTCTTTGAAGAGTCGTTTGGTATTCCGGAAATTTCTTTGAAATACCTATTTGAACTATAAATGTATCCTCTGTGATTTAATATTTTGGACAATGATCTGAACATCTGCACCCATTCCAAGGCTTTCTAAAATTGTCCACCGTATATGGAGTCCTTGGCCTGAATATTGTGGAATACTCTAGATCAAAATATATAACAAATGTTATATAATACATAGCATTTGTAATACACGGGCATCACAAATAAAAAAGTGTCAGAAGTGAAAATCTGATGATGATCATATATGTTACTGATCTATGAGATAACCGACCACAATTTTGTGATATCACGCATATGTAGCTTTGTAATGACTTACGTTTCGTCGTAGTTCTAAATTATTTTCGAGAAAGAACAGTGCCAGCGACTTAATTGTATTTATATATTTCAGGGACTGTAACCCCAACTCAATTATTAAATAATACTTTATTTTTAGTACGGCGAAAAATATTTTTTATTTTAAATTTACAAATATCTATTATATCTTCAATATTTTAATTTCGTAGAGTAAGTGATGTAAAAAGCCTTTTCAATGTGCAAATATGCTATCATGAAGTATGTTGTATATATGTATGTATGGCAGTACGAGTGTAGTATTAGCACTGAAGTATAAAACTCGGCCTATTGTGTATTGCAAAGTTTTATAATATTTCCCATTTTGGCTTTTGTCTACAATTTAAGGTCACTGTAGTGAAACTTAAGGATCAAAATTCAATGTAAAAATAATGAAAACAATGGTGCAACAAACGGATGTGGCTAACTATTGTAGTATATGTTTTATATTTACGCTGCAATGAGGTAGAGAGATGAAGTTTGATAAGTGTGGTAAATTAGAAGAAGTGCATGCGGAAGGCAACAGTTATCACAGTATAAAGAATATGGCTTTTGATAAAATTGTTAACATTTGTATGTCGGTTGTTTATTGTTTAGTTCGTAATATTATCTTAAATTTCGTGTTGTTACCGCAGTCTTATCCATTATTAAAGAGTTGTCAGCGAGAGTGGTTTTGGCTATTAATAAGGACGAATGAAAAGCTTTGTAATTTCTGTTACTATTTATAAAACTCCTGTTTTAAAAATACTTATTTTATTTATATTATTATTTTATTTTATAAATCACTTTAATTAGAGCACTTTGTTTGTGTTTTTATTTTCGTTGAACGCTTATTAGCATTATTTTCGCAGACATGTTTTAAGCTCCTGCCTTATTAATGCTTTTAACCATTTCCGGTCAATACTATTAACAGTACAAAATATCTTTTGAAAATAATATTCAGTGACGCCTATACATTTTGTTTTTGCTTTGCTAATTTGTCTTCCAACTTTATATCAATTCCCCCAGAATATCATGTCGATCACCACTTCCGATTTTGCAAGACTAACATTATCATGCCATCCCTCCACAACAAATATACACTACATTTAAAAACTTTGTATTTTGCAACACACAACAACAGCAATTGGAATTGAAAATGAGTGAATTTTGAAGAAAAATAAAAATACAATAAAGCTCAAACAGGTCCCGGGCGAAGCTAAAATAAACCGGCGGCCCGGATAAAGGCAGCAATGGGCACAAAAAAAGCCGGTTGCCATAGAAATTGTGCGAATTCACAGCAGATATGAGGGCGGAATACAAACAAGATAACAACAGCAACAGATTCTGTAAGGATAACAACGAAACTGTGCTGTGCCACGACGTGTGCCTGTGTTAGTTGCTCAATGTGCGTGTGCGGCGGTGTGAGTATCCTAGAATAAGATGAGATGAAATGAGAGAACGACAGCGTGAAATAGCTTGTATGTGTGTGTTTGTTAAAGTTTGAAACCTCCACCATCAACACTACCTCTGCACACATTCACAGAGTAAGTGTAGAAAAACTTTTTTTAGCACAGTCTATCAATGTGTAAGTGAGAGTCTGTGTACGCTGGCAATTGAGTGGAAATTAGGACCAAAGTTTAGCAATGTATATGTGTGCGTATGTCTGTATTGTGCCCAGGATGCTGGGCCGTATATGCTCGCCGTTGTTGGTGTAGTCAACCGATGAGTGCAAATGCATGCGAATGTATGAGTGCCTTAGCCTGTGTGTAGTGGTGTTTGCCGTATGTGAGTGTTGTAGTGCCGCCATTTGAAATTACCGAAATTGGGGTTCGCTACAACAACCGTTATTCGTAGTAGACGTTTAGGCGTCAACTAGTGCGCTTGGTGCGCTTTAACATAACGGCTGTGCGCCGTCGAGGACGTCATTCATATACTAAAAACCGTTTTCTGAACCAAAAAAAAGAAAGTAAAAAAAAACTTCACCATCATTAATAACACATCCATCCTCACCATTATTATCATCGGCGACCAGTGTAGAAAACAACAACCAACAACAATTCGTACTCTACAAATGGAGGAAGAAGAACAAATAAATTAAAAATTAAAGCGAACACGAGAGGCGAACAATCTGCGAAATCACAACCACAGCACAGGGCAGCCAACAGAAAAAAGCAACAACTACAATGGGAAGCGAAAGGAAAATAGGGGATACAAGTATACGACTGTGACGACGAGACGATAAAAGCATAAAAATTTCTGGGAGCCCCTTACTAACAGCCGACAGACCGTTTCTACTCGATGCGAGACCGAGCGACCCTCAGTCGTAGTTTTCCGATTGGTGGGGGCAGATGGTCGGGCAAGTCTGCTGTCGCACTACAACGTAATATATGGAAGACATATAGTATATCCACATTTCGCTTTGCCGATATTTTCCTATACTGAATTCGTTCATTCTCAATTTTGTTTCATGCTCATCTCGAGCAGAACAAAAGACTTGGGAATCCTGGCTTACATAGCATGACCGGCATGGCATGATTGATGTGGTTGGGTTGAAGGACACAATTTCAGTTTCATTTGAACGCATCGGCACATAAAGTAAAACTATAGCGATATTAAAACGGTTGCGCTAAAAACAAAAAGAAAAAAAAGCAACTAAATGGCTTTCCGCTGATCCTTAAAGTACGTTATTGCTTTTTTCTGAAATAACCAACGGCACAAGTGTTTGCAAAAAAATAGCATTATGTGGACTCCTCGTAAAAACGGTCGCGACAAATAGAGAAGCGTTAAAGTGTTATAATTTTTGTTGTTGTCTGTTTCGTGTTTTTTTATATTAAAAAGTAAAAAAATTTTACAATGAAATTTTTTTCGTACTGGGTATGTAATCACAGAAATCGATGTTGTAATGCAGTATATCTCTAGATGTGTGTTTGTGTGTTTATGTACATAAATATTTCCTCTATCGGTGTTGTGCTTTTGTAGTGTTTGTGTGTAAAATATATGTATGTATATTAGTACAAATTTTATAATTGTATTTACTATTAAAAAAATCTGTTAAGATGTTTGACATCATACAAAAGAAGATTTAAATGTTTAAGCGCTATAGTGAATACTGTCAAAATATGCTATGGGAACTAAAGCTGAGCAGGACTGATAGCTTAGAGTAACAACAGATGGCTATGAATATTTAACGGCGACATTTTTACATATATTATTTCTATTTAAATTTAAGACTTCGTGAAGCTTAGATAAAACTTTTTGCGGGCACAATTAATTACTCTTTGTTATATTTTAAATGGAATATATAATAAATCCTCAATTTTGATGGATTTATATGTTGTTAAACTGAAGATCAGCTTCATATTTGAAAAAATTTAGTAATCCTGTAAAGTTACTCAACCTTAGACAGAAATAAAGAATTATTGGATATCCCTTAAAAAAGTATCAGGGCCTGTGATACGTTTGCGCATTCGCTTTAACACAAAATCAGTCACTGACCAGGTTTTAAAGTAAAATATACATTGCCTGTATATATAGTTGGTAACACAAACAAAATCATCTGCAAAAGAAAAATGTTTGAATAAGTTGACAGTTAAAGACAAACGAGAATTATGCATATAAGACAATAATTATCGGTGCCAAATACACTGCTTAACGCCAAATTAAGGTTACTGATTTAAACATTGAGCTATAAAGGAAAATTGTGGGTTATATAATTTTCTTAAGTTGTGTATTCCTTTTCAATCATATAATGAAAAGGCTATACTACATTTGTTTTCTCCTTCACCTGAAAGACTGAGGGTATGTAGAAGTAAAAAAAAAATTCACAAATATTCGATGAAACAATTTAATCTCGCATTGAACCATGGTATCAAATATACTTTATTTAACATGATACATACCATAGATTAAAAATTAAACATTATTAAACATCTACAAATTCTTCAACACTTACAATCAATTATTTTTTTCGGTCGGTGGCCAAAGACAGTTTGTAAGCGCATGAGCCCAATTTCGTCTAAGTCATTTTTAATACATATGATATTTGAAGAACCATTGCAAGCTGGACTATCTACTCACTTGGCTAAATAAAATATTTGTTTGTATGTAAAA
This sequence comes from Muscina levida, assembly GCA_964034835.1. Lineage (NCBI taxonomy): Eukaryota > Metazoa > Arthropoda > Insecta > Diptera > Muscidae > Muscina > Muscina levida. The sequence continues at coordinate 152,043,899 of OZ035881.1, forward strand.
CATACTAAGATTACACAAATACCAAGGGTTTGATCAACAGTGTCAAGGACCAATATGGTTAAATAGTATAATCATTCGGCTTTTAGGTTTCAGTTATTCAATAGTTTGAAGAAAACATCCTTATCTTAATCTTTGTTTAGATAAAATATTTCAGTTTCGAACACAAGGATCATAATGTCTAAGTAAATTGATATGGTCAAAAGAAATTGTGGTAAATTGAAAATTTACTGAAACCTTTCAGGCATATCTTAAAGCTCAGACAAATTATAGGCAGTCAAATTTGGACCAACATTTTATAAGGTTGTATAAGAAAAGGCGATAATCGTTATAGAAATTTGATACATAGACCACGTACTCTTTACTTATAATCTGCAAAAAGGCATAATTCTTGGTTTATTGCTATATCTATATGTTTTGTTAAATTTTTAAAGAATAAGTAACACTGGTTAGTCATCTCCCGGTCGTGGCATAGTCGTTAGAACACGCGACTGTCATGCGGGAGATCCCGGGTTCGATTCCCACCAGTCATCTAAATTTTTCTTCATTGCCGGCCCCTTCGATGTTGTCGTCAGCAACTTCGCAGTATGAGTGTCAATTCAATCGGCATGTCTAGTAGAGGATTCTCAAACAGTGACGTTCGCATTCGTCGATGAACAAGTAGGTGTCGTTTGTTGCAAATCTAAAATTTAAAAGCGTGTTAAATCGCAACAACGCGAGAATCTATCTCATACCTCATTCATAGGGTGTAATGTTAGTTGTTGTTAGTCATCTAGGTAATATATATTAGTAACATGGTTTAAAAGGTGTTAGTAGGATAAACACCTATATCTCAGCGATAAAAATTGCATTGATTCTTACGTTATTCGCAAATAGTATGAAAACTTATTAACATTTTAACGCAACAGTAACGCAACCTTTAGAAGGACATACATCGCAATAAAAACATCTACAGGTTGTTGGTTTAATTTTTGGTTATGGTTATGGTGTTTCTGATAGTACAATTGTTGCATGATAGGTGGCGGCCGGTATGGAAGTTGCAAAATATGGAATATGAAACTTAAAACTAAAAGTTTAAAGGTGAAGCAAAACTAGGGGCTTATTATTTCAAGTCCATTTCCAATATAGTAGATATGAACTGAAGGAACCTTGTTAATGTGAGTTAAAACTGACCACGAGGTATTCGTAAATAAAGTTTAATAATAAATACCCCGTAGCACAAAGACAAAAAAGTAAGATTTTTGTGTTGGATTGCATAGATTTTAGGGATTAGAGAACACCCGCAAGAATTGAGGGCAAAAATTCAGGAATAATTGAGGATGCAGTTTTAGTAATAAGTAGTTGCGCGTCTTTATGAAGCTTAAACATTGCTGCAGTCGGCATTGATCGAAACTAACGCCTTGGCCCATGTAAAGTTTGTAAAAAATAAATCGACTTAAATCTTAGATTTTTTATATGTAAAATATTTTGTCTCCTCATATCCTTTTTTTATTTGCTTGAAATCAAAAATAATTGTTTCTGTTGTACATACTCTCTCATAGCTATTAAACCACCTAATCTATCTAATCGGCTATTTAGGATGTTGAAAATAGGTCATTCAGTAGGATATAAATTAAGTGAACACACACGCAGGCTAATGAAACTGTTCGACCATAGCTCTAATTCATTCTGTTTACAGATTTTCAAAATATAAAGCAAATGTTGAATTTTTGAGAGAATTAATGCACATTGGTAACAATTGCACATCATTTCTTTGGATGCTTAAAATTTTAAACGTCGAGACATTCTATACTCTTCATACAATACAACTACTGAAAAGGAATCAATAACTGTTGCATACTCTAGGGGAAAGAGTGACAAGTTGACGTAGAATGATACATATTAATTAGTTTTAATATCATCCAAATTAAACGAAAACCAAATATGTTCTACAATATTTGCCAATTTGGTAAATTGCCACTGCATTGAACATTATCGGCGGCTCAGTATAACGCTAAGGTTTCTAGTGACTTTTTAGCCAGGCAGTGATTCAAGAACATGCTATCTACACATTTGGTATATATTTATGGCAATATTTAACTATTTCATTGAAAATTGGAAATTAAATATTAGTATCTGAATAAATAGAGACACAATTTGAAAATATTCTATACTCTGAATCAGAGAAAAGATGGTGGCAACTGTTGCATATTTTTGAGAAAAGACTGAAGAGTTTGCACAGACTAATGCGAATTTTTTGTTTTAATTTCGTGCCAATTTAACACATTTCAAACTATATTCTGCAATAACCGTCGTTTTTCAAGTTCAACATTACCGGCGGGTCAGTGGAGTGCATAGATTTATAAAGAGTATTTAGCCAAACACTTGCTGCTGTAAGATCGTGGTCCAAATCCATGCTAGGCGAAACATTTGTATCTATTTGACACAAATACCAAATTTATATAATTAAACATTAAAGATATTTTTTATGCTCGAATCTACGGACATAATTTGCAGAATTATAGTTGAAGTCATAAAATGCTCTATACTCAAATACATTATAATTCTAGAAAAGGAAGCAATATCTGTTGCATATTTTTAGGTATACTATTTCATAAGAAGACAAAGAAGTTAATGCAGGATAATGTGTATTAGTTTATTAAAAACTACAAGCTTTACTAGCTCGCATTGCACCGCCGCTGCTTTCACGTGGATGTCTACTGTTTTTTTTTATTTAAATATAGCCAATATCACTCAGTGTTAATGTAGCATTCTACTGATGAAAGAATTCTTAAAATTGTACCTCTACATACAAACAAGTCAACTCGTTAACATTTTCGTTGAAGTGTAGAAATGGTATTGAAAAAGAAATTGGGCAATATATAAAACTAAAGCCAATTATAGAAGCTATTACTCACATCGCATTTCGATAAGTCTTAGAACTTTTTTTTATGGCATATTAAAATTTTTTAAACAGATTTGATACTAGTGGTAATCGTGACTCAAACATATAACTTTTGTATTGTTGTTGTTAGTCAGTCTTTAAATACTCTATAAATCATTTCCTTCCAGCACATCTTATTTGAACTCTATACAGTTTTCAGTAGGATTATAACCATAAAAACTCATTTCCATGGTATCTCATGAGAGTTTCTCCATTTTTGGAGGAGATAACACGCTTTAATTTTTAGACTCGCCCAACGGGACTTATAGTTTAACTACTATTCAGGATGTCAGCTTTTTGAGAAGCTTTTACTAGTAAAGTCTACTAATCAAAGTTGATGTTTACATCAAAAAGACGACCGTTGTTCGAAATGATGACTGGCAGTCCTCATAGCAAGACCGTTCAGTTATAATATATTATCTCGAATTGCCCTTTTTTGAATATAGGGAAGGAAACATTCTGGTATTTCCACGGTCTACATAGATATTTTGGATAGGCAAGCCATACTCGAACGTAAAGGCGGAAACTAAACCTGCAAAACCAGCTAAATACCATCGAAATGATGTTCGTATTTACACTAAGACAGGTTGATGCAAAATACAGTTGCACCTAATCAATATTCAAACTAACTACTTATGTTACGCCCTTGACAGCTACATAAATTTCAATATATATTTTGTCTACCTTCTCTCAATACAACTGCCCACACAACCCCATCTAATATGTAGCTTACCCAAATGTTTAATGTCCAACCTTCCCCACCCAAATGCAATAACTGCTGATTGTCCTTTGTACAAAAATCTCACCACAATTAGATTACTTTAATCATCTAAATAAACAGACTATGGCAATCTAATTAAAATTATAATTCAATGTCACATTAAATAATTATAACACATGTTCAGTTGGGCTGAATAGCCACTTAACAACACAATGAACTTATAAAATATGTAAAAGTGGGCAAAGAGAACTGAAACTGAAAGAGACGGCACAAACAAAAAAAAAACGCCTTTAGATAACATTGGCGATAACAAGCTAAATTTGTTTAAACTTAAATACAAATACAGACTTATGAAAAGCGTATACACATATTGTATATATACTAGTTATGTGTAGGTACACATACAATAAATATACTAAGATACATATTTGTATGTAAGTGTGTCTGTGTTAGAAGCTGAGAGGCTATTAGGCAAGGATACAGGCGAAAATGAAGCAAATAAACCGACAAACATTACTTTTACAAAATAACCAAAGTTATTAACCCACACTCGTTTAAAAATGCCATACAAAGGACTCTAAAGCAAGAAGAGGTAGCACGACATAAAACCCCACCCTCCCGAGGATATAATATGTTAGTGGTAGTGGTAGTATGTAGTAGTCGTAATAGTACTAGTGGAAGTAGTAGCAGCAGCAGCATCGGCAGCAATGAGATGTTGTGGGTGTTGCAGTGTGAGTGTGTATAGCACAGAGTCTGACAGGATATACATACATATATATACACAACTATGGAGGAAATTAAAGGACATTAGTTCGGTTTCGTGTGTGCCATAAAGAAAGTGATATACGTATATAGCAAACGACAAAAAAAGAAACAAAAAGCAAAAGACTTGGATTTTATTGCCAACCAACACTACTACTACAAGAACAGACAACTAACTCTAAACACCACGGTATAAATGAGCGGTATATACAAACTACGATTACATGTATACTCGTAAATCACAACCTGCATGTCAATGTAACATCCTGGCGAGTGTATTTGTGTGCATATATACACAATAAATCTAAAGTGTATACATATAAATGTTTAAAGTGTATTCGTGCGTGCGTTCGAGTGTGTACGTGTGTGTGTGAGGGGCTGTATTTTCTGCAACAACCCATTTGCCCCCTCAGCTTTACTATAGACCATTTTTTGTCTCTGGCCGCTCTGGCCTCTCCTCAGCCATCCATAGAGCCACCGCAAAAACAAAAAAAAAAAAAGAAATCATCAGATTCTAACACGAGAATACATCGAGAGTCATGCGTCGTAAACGAAGTCAAGGACCGCACCCAAAATCATCGACTACTACAGATGGCTGTGCAATAGTATTTGTGCAAGTGTGTGTGTGCCTGTGTGTATACACATCCATGCAAAGGATGCTCAGTGTTTATGTGTGTTAGTAAAGAACTCTTCGAGTATGTCTAGCTATAACTGTATATGTATGTTTTTCAATTCATTTTATATATGTGTAAGTGTGTGTGTGTGAATTTTATATCACAATCTTTTCGCACAGTTGTATTTTTATGACAACTATTAAAAGATGTCTCTGGTCGTCGTCGTCGTTGTCGTCCGCTGTAGCCGAATGTCTATAAGGACTCTATAACTAAATGTCTACATGCTCCATAGTAAATATGTATTTGTGTTTGTCAACCTCTCTCCGCACCATTCCAAATCTCTGTGTTTGTGTTTGTTGGTGTAATGTAATAAATCAACCTAGTGTATTTAGAGTGAAATGGCCATAAAGAAAAGCCAACCAACATTTAACGGTCAACAAACAAACTACATACAAACTACAATAAAAGGACTTAAGGCAACAACAACAAGTATCACCACCCACCCATCCACCAAGTTGTGCAACTTTCTCAAAGCTGAACTGTAGAGTTAAAGCATTTCGCAAAGACCATAAAACGGCAACAAATTAAACAGATGGCAACCGATATTGAAGATGTTGAGAGCAAAAACTTACACAGGAAACGAAAGTGGGCAAGTGAGTGAGTGAGTGAGTTTAATTTACAACTTTCATTTTATTGAAGCATATACAACAACTAAGTATAAAGTCACGTACAATATGACTTTACTACAACGCACACACACACAAACACACACTCACACGTATTGTACATGATAATACTTGGGCTGGTGATCCTGTCACGACCACCCTCCATTATTCTTTTACAACTTTTACTACACTCACTACCGAAAATATTATTTTTGTTGTTGTTCTTCTCATAATTTCCCTCTCCCCGTCTTTTTATAACGTTGTTGGTCCTAACTGCCTCATTCATGCTAATGGTCCTTTGTTAAGTTTTGTCGTTTGTTTCAGTTCATTGTCATATCAGATTTTGTTCTTCTTCTTGCTTTTTTGATTACAAATTCTTTTTTATATGATTTAATAATACATATTGTTGTTGTTGTCGATGGTCCTCTCGTTTTATGTGAAAGTTTTACAACAAATGCTTGTACACACACACACACCCATAGCCACACATACACACACCCATAGCCACACATACACACACACACAGTTTCACTTGTTTATATAGAAAATGCAAAAAATGCACTTGAATCTGGGGTTTTTGTTCTGAAAAGATGTTAGCTTTTTTGTTATACGAATTACGAGTTTTGCTGAATTTTTAGTAGAACCACTGCCAGTTCTTTTGTTAGCATTTCCTTTTCAATGGGATTTATGAAAGAAATGTCTGGTTGCATACAAAACAAAATTGTTTTTTATGGTTTTTATGGTTTTAAATTTAAGATCAGGTTTTAATTAATTCACCTGGGTGAATGAGTATCTGCAAAATACTTTAATATCAAGTGGATCAACCGACAATGGGAGCTAACTGACCTGTGTCATTAGATTACTTTAGCGACTGGAATAAAAAAAATTGGGGCCGAAAATGTCGTTATAAAAATTAGGTGATTATTTCATAATGTTTTGAAGAAAAACTCTGAAATGATATTTTATTCACATTTTTTTCTTATATTTTGAATTTAATTTTGTATTAAATTGGGAACTAGGAACACATAATAGGAATTACGCCATTATGACAAAAGTTGATGTCCAATATTCGTTATTCTACAGGAAACCGATTTAAACTTTTAAAATTTCATAAAAAATGTGGGAATATCCGCTTTTTATACAGCATTTTAATAGATATCCACTTAACTCAGACATGCCATCCTTTGCCTATTTGTTCTTAAAGTTCTAAAGGACATTTATAGGAAAAAAAAAACATGTTTCAAAAAAATAATCATATCAACTTTTACCATAACAGTATAGAAATGATATACCAATGGAAGTATTATACAATTTATTGGTTTAAACAACACATATTTTTTAATAACTGATACATTGACAAGGTCATCATGATGGCAGTATCACAAAAGAAAGTTAGAAAATATTTAAATAAATATTAAATTAAAAATACAAATGAAAAAAGACTAGAGAATGTAGAGAATGTACTGGGTAACATTAACAAAATCCACCTGGTTTTTCACTGAACGACTTCCATCAATTTCTATGATATGTGGTTTAAATTTGACTTTTTGCAATATAATACCTCATAGTTACTAGTCACACAAGTTTGAAACAATATAAATTTGATATTCTTTAAAAGAGTGTAACACGGCTTACCAACCCGTTGAATTACAAAAGAATTTGATATGAATTGGTTTTTCTATGACCTTATTTTATATTGGCTATATTCAAACAAGATAAAATTGGTATTCATTTAAAGACAACCAAGTGGTCTACCAATGTTCAAACATTGTTTTGAAATTAATGCAGTAGTTTAAGTACAGTGGGACAATAATAAGAAAAAAGTAGTTTTATCACAATAAAACATTTTTTCCGGGCACGAATAAAAATTAAACAAAATACCGAAAAAATACCCCTTCAAAGACAGCCCTTCCCATCAAATTGAAAAAAAAAAAAAAAAATTCAGTGATACGTCAGGATTAGCTATTGTGACTGCAAATATGTTGTCAGACCCGATGTCGCATTTTGGTTCCATTTTAAAGTTATGCAAGGTTTTCAGATGGGACCGGCCGTGGCATAGTGGTTAGAACACGCGACTACCATGCGGGAGATCGCAGGTTCAAACCTGGCTCCAGTCATCTTAAAAGAAAAAAATAAATAAAATTTTCTTTCATTGTCGGCTCCCCTCGAATGTTGTTTGACAGCAACTTCGCAGTATTAAGCGTCGATTCAATCGTCGTGTCTAGTAAGAGCTTCTCAAAACAGTGACGTTCGCATTCGTCGATAAATAAGTAGGTGCCGTTATTTGTGAATCTAAAAATAGAAAGCGTGTTAATTCACAACAACGCGAGAAGCTATCCCATACCTCATTCATGGGGTGCAAAGGGAAATTAAGTTTTTTTTAAGGTTTTCAGATTTTATCTTCTATATGTAGAACAACCATGTAACGGTCCTTTTTTTCTGTTTAGTAAAATAAGGACACAAAAGGACTCGTGAAGATTTAAGATAGAGAGATTAAAAAAATCCTTGATAAATTTCATTGAAGACATATGATATCGAAAATGCCCAAAAAGTTCTTTCCTGATGTTTAAATAGAGAGTTTAAAAAATCGTCGTTACATTTCTTGGAAGACATCTGATATCGAAAATGCTCAACAACAGTAAGAACGGGCCATAAAAAAGTTATAGAGGAGAACAAAGAAAAAAGACAAAGTGATTAGTAAAAATTGGAGAAATTAATTTTTAGTTTTAAAACATCACAAGTAAAATTTTCTGAGCAACATTTTTGTAGCATATTTGGATGTTATAATGTCACATTATAATGAAAGGACATCTGAGCTGTCGAGGTAGGCAGAAAAATGTTGCACAAAAATATTCTTGTTAAATATCATCGACATCTGATATGGAAAATCCGCTGAAGCTATGAAAAACATAAGGCCGTATTCATAATAATTTATAAGAAGTTTTATGATAATTTTTTAGGACCTATTTCGAACTCTATTTTAGGTTAAACTGAAAACTTCACCAGGACAATACAAAAAAAATTTAATATGCTTAAGGTGTAAGAATTATTGCACTCCAAAAGAATTGTTGGAAACTTATCAACATTCCGTATTTGTGGTTATTTTGTAAATTTATTGATAATAATGATGCGTTCGCCGAACTAATTACGCAAAAACATAAGTTTGTTGGGGTGATTGAAAAGAAAGAAGCATATGCTGTTTTGTATAAATACCGTTACAACTTTTTGGATAACTGCCAAACTATTGATTAGCTAAAAATAATGTTAGACAGTCTTTGAAGTAGTTATATTTATACAGTACAACATTTTTCAGCTCGTTGATTTGGGACTTAATTCTGAGAACTGCACGTGAAAGTAGCCCCAAAAAGAAGAAGTTCTGCATTATTCGGTTTGTCAAGTTACATGCCATAGTAATTTTATATCGATTTGAAGTTAGTATGTATCCCACAGGGGAATTTGTCACGTTTTAGGATCTTTTGTTTGACATAACATAAATTCTAAATACTGCTGTACCAGACTCTGAACTTTGGAGCTGGCCTTTCCAAGCTGTCACATTACCCCGAAGAATATGAGCTCCAAAGAGACATACTGAAAACTAATTTATTTCCGTTCTTGAAGCGAAACCAAGAGATAAATTACATTTCTCAGCAAAAGATTGCGTCTACTCACTCCAAAAAGGCAACAAAAGGTCTTAGAGGGGCCAGTGTGTTTCCATGACATGAACCTTATTGAAAATGTGGAGAGCATACTTGTTCATAAAATTCACTCCAACATAAGGCAATACAATAGCGTTCCAGAGCTGAAATCGGCAGTAATAGCGGCTTGGGACTCCTTAGAAAGTTCAACCGCAAAAACCCATATAAATAGTATGACCGAAAGGCATTTTTGAATTTATTCAAAATAAGAGAGGTCATATACATTATGACAAAGTGTTTTTTATTCTACATTTGGTTTTTGTTTTAATAAAAAAGATTTATTTCGTAATTAAAAATCACTGCGTTTAATTGCATGATCACAACAAAATTTAAAAAAATTCAAAAAACATAAACTTAACAAAAATCAATTTTGTTGTTGTTGGGAGTAAAAGTGTAGTTTTTGATTGCCTTTAATTCCTCATATTCGGTTTTTGGATTATGAACCTTTAACATGAACCCTTTACATCTGCATCGAAATACAATGGAGCGTGTAATTTCCTGCCTACCAGGTATGAGGATACTTGCTTCTGAGCTCTTTCTCATTATGAGAAATCTAAAATATTTGTATGTAGTAGACATGTGGTCATTATATTGATGATTTTGCTTCAATTTGCTTTATTTTGCACAAATATATGTTTGTTTGGGGGAATAGAGCAAATATATATATCGTTGGAAAGGTCTAATTTTATTCTCCCAAATCAAAACTTGGTTAAGAATTGAATGAGTCATAAGCCTTCAAGTGGAAAAGTAACGAAACCCGGGTTTTTAACCGGATTTTGAGGGTGTTGGGGAACTTTGGTACACAGATTTATGGTGTACTCGACCAGATCTACAACAGGCACTAGGTCACTCCCCAAGGTTCTTAAAATTTCTGTGGAAGGGTGTTATGAAAATATTTTCATGAAACGTTGGTTATATTGTCTTTAGCAAACAAAATTCGTAACTTTATATTATTTTGTGAAAATAATTGAACACTAAAAATGACTGTCAAAAATAATGCAATTTTCTTTCACTAACTCAAAATTGACATAAGCGGTTATTTGTAAAATCTGTAAAAAATATAGTCAAGTGGTTAAACTAAAACAAATAAATTTTGTTTGCTATTAATAATGAAAAGCCAAAAATTCATAAAAAATCATATCATAATCATAAAATCATCATTTTAGTTTTAATAATAACACTGAGCTGGAATCGGAAACTTTTTTTGTAACAATCGTGGCACGAGTAAGCTGAATCCATTATTGCTTACCATTTTTTAAGATTAGCTCTTGTTTCAAAAATAAGTAAGATTGAACATTTTGGTTGAAATTCATAAATCTATGTCCGGGTTCCAAAAAAAAAAATACCGAAAAGCGGTTACAAACCACTGCATCAAACAGTTTTCATTTTCTTTTATACAACCTGCCCCACGGCACAACACACAAAATTAAGCAATTTGAGTACAAATTATACACCTTGCCAATGCATATACATATTTTCTTTTCATTTTCCTCAGAAAATCACATCAACTATGAAACAAAAAACAGCAACAATAACTGAATGAAAATCTCACAGCAGCATTTCTTTTCTTATTACCATAGTACTACGACATACTACTTACATAGTATTGTTCTTGCTGTTTTATAGCCTTAAGTGATGCGTAAAAATAATTATAACATTTCCTCGTATTCATGTGGCCGACCACCCCTCGTCAACCTCAGTGACGTAAAGACGTAAGGGGTTATAAGGTCTTAACAAGTGACACTCAGTGCCTGATACTTTCTCAGCATGTGAGCAGAGCAATTTTTTTCTTGTAAACTTTTCAAAACTTAAATAAAAATCTTGAGATTTCTGATTTTCTTGTTGTTGTTTCTTTCTTTTTCTACTATGTATTTTTATAAGTATTGGTGCAATCTCAAGCTTAGGCCTCTTTTTTACCGGCGAGATGGCTGCAATGTGAGCACATATGTCTGTGTGCATTTGCATTCATATGAGTTGTAAGCACGCTGAGTATGTGTATGTGTGTGTTGTATACTTGGGGCTATGCGTTTGTATGAGTGGGTGGTATGATTATATAGTCTGTGTTTAGAATATGAGTCATATTTTTATGCGATGGCAACAAATATACTACATGGAACATCGCAATCGTCTATATTATGTGATATGGCTGAAAAAAATCTATTTAAAAATGTGACTGTGCTGTTTATAGCGTAACATTTCTTGTCTTTTTTATTTTGTATGCCTTCGTATTTGTGTTCTGCTTTCATTTTTCTATGGCCTCAACTCAGCGCTTTTTTTAGTAGTACATATATGTGGTTGTCTTTTTATTTTATTTTTATGCAATTCTAGACATATATTTTTAACCGTTACACATTGTATACAGCCATACAGCGCGCTGTGGCAATCTCTTCTATTCACCATATGATGGTAGCTATATATTTACATATGTATATGTTTGTTTTACATGTGCAAGAGTATATAAATCTATATATGTTTTATTGTATATTATATTTATATGGTTATTATAACATAACCTCATTATTATGCTCAATGAACCACAGTAGAGAGGCTGTCACTTAGCCAGTCAACCAGTCACTTAATGATGACGATGACGCTTATGATGATGATGATGACGATGATAATGATATGGTCGTTGGTTGATGCTTTGCTCCTGTACAACCCTTGTTGAAGCAGAAAATCAATAAAACTTTATTGGCAAAGTGAATCATGTGAAAATGACACAAAACTCAAGAACTTAATTGGATGAAGAAAAAAAAAATCAATAAAATTTAATATGAGTCCATTCAAGCAGCAGCATCATCGTCATCATTGTCATGTGGTTGTAAGGTTGTAAACTTTATTGTTTACATATCGTTGGCCGTTTGGAAGCTATAAACGATTAAGTCAGTTTTTATGTCTATGTGGCATTGGCGTGGGCACATGTAATAAAATCAATATTTGGTTTAGAAAATTGTATAGGTACTCTTAGTTTTCAGGTTTCATTCAAAGTAAGAATGAAACGTTGAAGTAAGGTAATAAATTACCATGCACATACAGGGAATCGTTAAGGTTTACGATTATTGACATGTAATAGTATAAGATATGATGGCCAATGGACATTGGTTGATAAAATTGTGATGAAAACTTGTTTAATTCGTTATAAACGAATAATGTTCTAAGCAAACTTTTTAATGCGGTCATGTTCAAATTATTTCTTTATATCAAATGATCCCTTATACATTAAGGTAAGGGTACCTAGCAGTAAAATGGAAGGTTCTTCGTATACTAATATGTTTTCATAACTTCCCATTTTTACTGCCTCTGTCAGGATCATAGCAGTGAATATTATCTATTTGCATAAATGTTGTTTTAAAGGACCGTAATACGTTTAGAATTACATTAAAAATATTGAACTTTTACATATTTTTTTATTAAATTGGTACATCGAATGTAGTAAAAAGTCGTTGTAAAAAAATTAGCCTATTTTATATGACAAACCCATGTTTAAATCACTATCTCGATACCAGATTAAATTTCAGGGTTCTAACAAAGGCTTGTTTATATATAAGGTATAAAAGGTCAAAATACAGAATACCTTAAAAAATTTGTTGTCGGCTATTAGACTTAGTGGCTGTAAGTTAGTGTAATCAATCCTAATGATATCCAAAAGTATTTGGTAATCCATTTTCGTATTCATGTTCTGTATAATGAAACTGCTTTGCCACAGTTAAAAATTCCAAAGTCTGTGGAATCCAAATGTTAATTTCACACATAAATTGGTATGTGAAAAAATATGTGTCCGTGTAATCGCTAAGGATTCTTAGAATCCCGGTATTCACTGTCGTACAGGACTTTGTCGTCGACGTGAAAAATTTGTGTACTTATCGTCAGAACACTCAGTTGGCCACAAGCTGAGCGACAAAATACTAATGTTGTCATGCCTCAAACTCAGTCAACCAGATTTAAGTAAAACCAATGTGGTGGTATGGTGAAACAGTGCAAAAACTTTTTGGTGGCGGAATAATTAGATGCATATATTAAAATTCCGGAAGGACAAATCCCCCTAGGTCGAGCTGGTGAAGTTTATAATTTAGCCTTAGATAGAGTTTGAAATTGGTTCTAATTTGTGTTAGAGTATCTCATGATACACCAAATTGGCAAAACAATCGAAAAACTTTTTATTGTCGATATTAATGGCCACGCACTAGGATAACGCGTAGACGTTTCGAAATCAGGAAAAACATTTTACATCTTGATCTAGACTCCATGTGTGTTCTTTTCGTCCTTATTTCGAGGAAAGTCAGATAAGTGGCCTAACACGGACTTTAGAACATTTGAATGCTCTACAAAAATTTGCTCAGAAAATTGTACTCGGGGTGGACCTCAGACAATGACCTCCTTTTTTTGTTGCACAGTGTATTGGGTACAAAAGATGTAACGGAAACATTAAAATGGCATCCACAACAATTTGACCGACATTGTCGCTCATAATGTCGTGCATGATTGTATGAACACTTGTACGGTCATGCACCAGTCCTTGAAGGCGTCTTGAAGACATTTCCTATTGTGATAGCACTGCGTTTATAACTAAACTTAGGTCACTTATTGGCGGCATGCAAGTAATGATTACTAGTGTACTCATTCAAATCATTGTAGGTAAGAAAACTATATGTGTCTGAGTGGTCGCCACAGGTTTCTATGTTAGTACTGCGTTTAAAACTACACTTGGGTCACTTACTGTCAGCATACAAGGAATGGTTTCTAGTGTACCAGGTCAATTGAAAAGTCCCCGGTCTACCATAGTAAAACACATTTTTTTGGGGCAAAATTCCTTTTTTTTCTTTAAAATAATTCCCCTCTAGTGTGATACACTGATTATTATTGATTATAGCGACTCTCCAACTTTTTGATACCATTTTTGAAGTACGATTTGTCTTTGCTTCCAAATAGGCCTCAGTTTCGGCGATCACCTCTTCATACGACGAAAATTTCTTCCCAGCGAGCTTTCTTTTGAAATCTGAGAACAGGAAATAGTCGCTGGGGGCCTGATATAGAGAATACGGTGGTTGCGAAAGCATTTTGAAGCCCAATTCATGGATTTTGGCCATCGTTTTTACTGACTTGTGGCACGGTGCATTGTCTTGGTGAAGCAACACTTTTTTTTTCTAATGCGGTCGTTTTTTGGCGATTTCTTTCTGCAAATGATCCAATAACGCTATGTAATGCTGTCGCTGTTGATGGTCCTTCCTTTTTCAAGGTAGTCAATAAAAATTATTCCATGCGCCTCCCTATTACAGACGCCATAACCTTGCCAGCTGACTGTTGCGTCTTTCCACGCTTTGGAGCGGGTTCATTGTGTGCAGTCCACTCGGATGACTTTCGATTTAACTTCGGTGTGAAATGATGGAGCTATGTTTCATCCATTGTCACATATCGACGCAAAACTCGGGTTTATTACGCTTGATCATCTCCAAACTCTGCTTCGAATCATCAACTCGTCGTTGTTTTTGGTCAAAAGTGAGCTCGCGCGGCAACCACTTTGTACAGAGCTTTTTCATACCCAAATATTTGTGAATGATATGATGTACATGTTCAATTGATATCTTTAGACTGCCCACTATTTCATTCAATCCATATTTACGGTAATTCAATAACATTTTGTGGATTTTTTAATATTTTCGTCGGTAACAAACTCTTTTGTGCATCCACAGCGTACACCGTCTTCAAAGCTCATTTCACCATGTGTAAACTTAGCATACCAATCCTGGATGGTTGATTTTCCTGGGGCAGTCTCCGAAAACTCATCATCAAGCCAAGTTTTTGCTTCAACTGTATTTGTTTCCTTTAAAAAGCATTTTTATATCAACACGCAAATCTATTTTATCCATTTTTTTCACAATAACAAAAGTTGCTTCGTTCAAAATGCTCTAATTCACAAACTAATGATCCGACAGCTGTGAAATTTATACACAAGTCTTTTAAAGGTTACAGCTAACTAAAAATCGTATGGATTTAATTCTAGTACCGCCGTCTATGTGTCCGTCCGGGAACTTTTCAATTAACCTAATATTCATAACTTTGTATGTGAAACAATATGTGTCTGTGTGTTGGATAAAAATTCCTAAAATAGTAATCCGTTTTTGACAAAACTTAGGTTGCTTAATGTTGGCACACAAGGAATGGTTTCTGTGGTAGGACCTTCAAAGTATGAAGGGTAATACAAGATAAATTGTGAACGATATTGGTTAAAGCATTGCCTGGTTGATATTTTTGAAGTTCGTTTGTATTTGTTTTTTTTTTTTTGAATAAAACCGTCGAGTTCTTTTCATAAAAGCTATAAGAAGAAGTGCATCAGTTTATGAATTCAAATGTTAGGAATGTCTAAAATTGCAAAATCTTCAAAATGATTGTTGTTATTTGAAAAAAAAGAAGGAAAAATCCAAAATCCGTATTCATTAAGGTTGGGCCATACAAAATTGCTCTAATAGACTTTTCCGTTCGTCTAAAATAATTATGATTTTCATATAAGAAAACAAATTTATATAAAATATTTTGTATCCTATTTTTATACCCTTACCCTTAGGGATGAGGGTATATATACATCATTTGATACGGGATAAAGTGTAACGCATTAAAAGAAACTTATTAGACCCCAAGTATCTGAAGACCAAATCGTTAATACGGAAAAAAGTATCTTAAGACCACATCGCTTCATGACATTTTAAGACGATTAAAACATATCCGTCCGTTTGACTGGCTGGTGCGCACGATTACTCGAGTAAATTTTCACTGATACTTATTAAAATGTACCAATATTAATATTTTCTAAAAATAAGATATGGGATTTTACCTCATGGTTTTACATACTTTGGGCAAGATGTTTGTTAATGAAAATTTGATTCAGATATGAATATGGACTATATAAGTCAACCCTTTCTTGCACCTCCCATACAAAAGACCTATATTTAGAAAACTGATATTTCTCCCATAACTTTCAAACGGACATCTTGAGGAAATTAAAATATGGCCAATTTAATTAGTAATAGACAAAAACTCACAGAAAACCGATACCTTTATCACATCTCTTCTGGAGTACACTTTAAGGTAGGTACTTTTTGTGAACTACACTAGAGTACCATAGCACAGCATTGGCAAATACTTTAACAGTATAAAAAAGACTGCCAAAAAAAGTCAGATGCTCCTCAATATATATTACCAGCTTTTTAATATTGTTCGGCTCAACAGAAGAATAATTAAAAACCAACAGTGCACTATCGCAGGCAGCAGCTGATGTCATTCATTACCTTGTAAAATCAAAGCATAAAACTATACAAACAAAACAAAAACAACAACCACGAATCAAATCAAAACAACAATCACAGTTATAAATATCATAGTTGTCCCGTGACACACATATTTTAAACTTAGAAGAAACCTCCCTAAACTCTCTCTCTCTGCTCTGCCCCCTCCCCTCTTTCTCCACAATTCTAAGTCTTTATCACCCAGCATCTAAATCGTTGTTGACGAATGCGACCTTCTCTTATTTCATTGCTAAGGTCATTAACCATTCAATGGAATATGGGCTATAGGCATAGGTACGAATCAGTTTACACACGACAGATTGTACACGAACGTTCGTGCAGGAAAACAAACACCGCCAAATATGATCCTTTCTTTAGGCTAACACTACAGGATCAAAGGAACATACGTTAATGCATCTAATGTTCGGCTTTAAGAGGCGCCTGAAAGAGATGAAGAGAGAGGGAGAAAACACGAAAACAGCAAATCTCTATTGTTTTCTGTCGAAAGCATCAGCTGTTTAGGACTTCGACCCTGTTTTTCTGTGGCACCATGTGAATGGGACAGATGCTGTGTAATGATCTAAGCATGAATTGCTTGCTTTTTGTGAGAACGTTAAAAGCGTTATGTTCTCGCATCGCGTTTGATAAGATGCATTCCGGGGATTTTTTTTTCATTTTTGAAGGGAAGTACAATTTGTTATGGTGTTAATGACGTCGATGATGATGATGATGGCAGGCAGAAGACGGGATATGAGCCTGCATAATGTGATGGAGCGATTAAATACAGGGTATATAAGGTATACTGCCTTATGCTACCGTATTGGAAATTTTTTTTCGCGTGCATGAAACGGTTGTAAAATTGATTAGGAAAGAGAAATAAAAGAGTGTTCATGTTTGAAAATGTTGAGCCGACCTTTAGGTATGTCGTCTTGTTTAAAAAGGACACAAAATTGAGAGAATATTTTAATATTTTGTATTATAATATTTCTGTAGTGTGCTCTTTACAAAATATGTTCTTTAATAGTTTCACTATGTCAACTATGCATCGATCGAGTTTAAAATGCTTTTAATTTAAAGACAACTGTATGGTCTATAGGTATTCTAAACATAGTTGTTAAAACGGAACATTGGTGCAAATCATCGTTCCTTTACCTTTTTCAGTCCGCAAACCACATAGTTGACTGTCTATTTCAAGAACCTCCTCAATAAATACGATGCTCGCCCTTCTAAGTAACCGTCACGATTACCAAACTCACTGACTATTATTTAATTATTCGTTTACTGAACAACAATTTGAAAAAAATACTTTGTATAATACTGGAAGAGAGTTACCCTTTAATTTTGTTACTTATTTTGAAATTATATCTTAACTTTTTGTTAGCTTCTTCCTGTACCTCGTATACAAAATAACCTGTATGCAAAACATGCTGTCGTTCTATTAACTTAAGTTTGCGCAGGACCTTCTGTATTGTGGGTTATCGTGTAAGTTTGTCTCATGTCCTCTCGTGATTGGGTTTCTTTAGGTTTGCCTTAGACAAAGTATAATATGTTTTTTTTTGATTTGTTAAATGCTATATGGTAAATTTTGCTCCATAAAAAGTAATTCGCACTTTATGTATCAAGAAAAGGGGAACATCAGTCTTCTATAATAAGTTTTAGCTGGCCATGGTTAGAAAAAATGTGGTGTACAAGTTTAATATTAGGTTTACTTTCTTGTCTGTCAAGTCAAGCTTAAGGTCAGGGTTTTGTAAATTAATTTTATTCAATATTTCTGTTACTATTGATAAAATTATTTATATGGATTCAGTTTGTAACGGATAAACTCAAAATTTACTCAATCTGATTTCATATTTCGTTTTTTAAGACATCAGAAATTTGATAGTGAATAGATTAGGATACTCTATTGTTGTTTCAAACGTTTTCTCATCATTATTTTTTGTGAATAATACCCTGAGACACTGAGTTAAATATTTTTTTTTAAATTTTATTTTTTGCTTTTAGTTGTTTTGCTGTCCAAAACGAAATTTAAATTTTAAATATCACGTAAAGACAGAAAATTTGCATTCCTTTGGTAATACACTTGGAAAAATTTGCTTATATCAATGTTTATAACGGGTAAACTTAAAAACTACTAAATTATTTGTGTCCGTTGTATGTTTAAAACATCACAATTTTGCTATTGAATAGAGTAGAGTACCAGTTTTTAATTTTTAAATCATTATAACCCAGCGAACGACAAAATGTTTTGGTTTTTAACGTTGTTGTGTTGGGTCGCCCGTGACATGATGGTTAGGACACGACTATCATGCGGTAAACCCGGGTTCCAGTTATGTTTGCGTCATCTTAATTTATGTGGTTGACGGTCCATGGTTATTGCAATAAATTGCAATTGCAAACGATTTACAAGTTAGCCTTTAGCGCGTTATTATCAGTTTAGAACATTCATTAAAATAAATTGCAATTGCAAACGATTTACATGTTTGCCTTTACCGCATCATTATCAATTTAGAACATTCACTATCAATAGTCGTAGAAGTTGCCATGCGAAGACCCAATGATTTTCCTATTTTAGTGCAATATCTTCTCACAATTTCTATTATTTTTGTCTACATTCTATGACATTCAAGAAGAATAAAATGCTGCGATATACACTTTCCCGTCAATTTCCAAAATCACACTAAATATCCTTTAAACACAATTGATTTATTTGATGACACATCAACAACAACAACAACACCACTTTCTTCATCGATGTTTTGCACAATCAACGACCGACTGCTGTAGAGATTTTAATTTCTAATAGGACAGAAAGTGTGTGCGTATGTTGCTGTAGACAAAATGTCAATAATGCAAAAAATCGAAAAGGATACACACACAAAAAATGACAAATCTTTAGAACAAACATAAACAATAACACAACATTGAAAATAAATCAGAAACACACACACGCATACACAAACATTATTTACTCTTTGGCAACAACACAAATAGTGGCGGCAGCTGCTGAGCCTGATGATGCACCCTGTCTCGATTAAAACAAAACAGGATTTATGCCGTATATTAAGGATTTCCCTCCACCTATGGACCAAAACAATTAAACTGAGAGAGATTTGGCGTGTGACGGAGAGAGAGGGAGAACCAGCGAACGTAAGTAATTTGTTACACCACAAGAGAACACAGAGCGCCTGCATTAGAAGAGCATATACAAGGGAAGGGAGAGATTAATAGATCTTACAAACAAACCACCCCAAAATGAAATTACCTCACTTAGCAAAAGTGCTGAGAACGCCAAGACTTCATAAAAAGGATCTTTGACTACGGTAAACTTATGCTCCGACACAGCCACTCAACAGCACAGTATGATCGTGAAGGTCGTAAGGATAACAACGTATCGTGTGTATTAAAAACAAAAGCTGTAACAATGGTTAAAATTCGACATTTTACAACCATAAACTAAAAATATAAACAAAAGTGTTTTTAAACATTAAAGTTCATACATTACAAAAAAAAATAACATTTATAAAATTAAAACTCATAAAAGTAAAACCCGCGGTAAACATCGGCCTTTTAGCGCAGTATAATTTAAACTGGTTTTTTTTAAAGATATTTCATAATATTGTTATATACGAGTGCCAAAAATATAAGACTCATCGTGAAATGTTTCAAGTGATTGTGAATTGTGTGTTTATTTTTCTGTGTCGTCGTTATACGTTTTTCTCCTGGTATCCACTGTAGGCCTATATGTATTTTGATCATAAGGCACGCGGTGAATGCCAAGAGCGAACGGAATTCAACTGTAACAACTTTGCTAAGCAAAGCTAAATCATCATCGAACATTTGGCAAATATCTGCGTGCAGCAAATTGTCCTCGAAATAGTTTGTGAGAGGAAACAACTGTACCTGAAGAGAATTTGAGCAAAAACTAGGAGTCAACACAAATAAATATCTTTGGAAATGTGATATACGATTATGGATAGATAACATTGGAAACATTGATACTATAAATATTCCAAAAATATAAAAAAGTAACAAATTAAAAATACCGTATTAAAATATTTTTAACATAGGTTTAGTATTACATTTATTGCGGTTATTGTAATGCTGTCCTGTCAAATGTCCTTTAAAAGCTTAAATGCTAGTTAAAAACATTAAGTTACCTTGCACTTAGGGTACTCAAGGATACTTCGAAATCGAATAGATGTATTCTGCGAACTACTCATAACTAGCCAAACAAAAAACTCTGTACCATTGTTTAATTGAAGGTCTTATCCATTTTTAGGACGAAAAGGACACCGTATGATGATGTAGTCGAAACTAAAACAAATTTGATTCCATGTGTGTTATTTAACAATTCATTATCTTAAGGTCACACTCAAAATCACTACATTATTATTTAAAGGAGTCTTATTGGTTCTAAAATCGAATAAACTGACATTAAATATTAAAAATATGAGATATATTGAAAATATTTCAAATAATGAAAATATGGAAAAATCTTATCAAGTTTTTAAGAAATAAATATGTAAATACCAGGTGATATAGACATAAATGAAAAGCAATATGGTTAAAAAAAAACAAATATGAATACAAATGAAAAAAGCAATATAGATAAAAAAAACAACATTTACCCTCTTTTCAAATCTCGACTTTTTCACTTTTTGTGTTTTAAGGCAATTTGAGGAAACAGTTTTTTAGTTATGTTCCTTTATATAATTTTGATGTAATAATTAGGACGCTAATATTAGTCATTGCATTGAAAAAATGCCTAATTAGCAATGGAATAACCAAGTTTTGACGCGGCAAAATAGGAATAATCAACAAAAAAAAACCAATACGAAGAACTCAGCTCGGTCAGATGTGGAATAGTAAAATTTGTAAAAGTACCTCCACGGACAGAGAGTTAACATGCCTTACAAGTTTAACGACGAAATTGTACGTTGACTCTTATGAGAAGGTTTTACTAGACATGTCGATTGGCTTGATTACTCGAAAGTTACTGACTGCAACTCCATGGGAGCTTAAGAAAAACTTAATTTCCCTTTACACCCCATGAATGAGGTATAGGATAGCTTCTCGTGTTGTTGGAATTAACACGCTTTCTATTTTTAAATTCACAACCAACGGCATCTTCTTGTTTATCAGCGAATGCGAATGTCACTGTTTGAGAAGTTCTTACTAGACATGCCGATTGACTCGACTCTAATACTGCGATTGACTCGACTCTAATACATTCGAGGGGAGCCGACAATGAAAGAAAATTACCTTTTTTTTTATTAAGATGACTGGAGCCAGGAGTTCAACCTGTGATCTCCCACATGGTAGTCGCGTGTTCTAACCATTAAACCTTAAACCTTATTTCCGTTACGTTTAAATAGTCTGGAATTATTGTAACTTTTACATAAATTAAGTATATGAAACGGACCAAAGGTTAGAAACTAGCCCAGCCATATCTCGGGAATCAAAACGGATATCAGAAAGTTTTTTTTTTAATTTTCTTGATAATCCAAAATAAGGCAGTGTTCCAAAAATTATGAGAAAATTCCAACTGTAACGGGTAACGGGCAAAAATTGGTTAATATACTAGCATCATTAGCAAACGAATAGACAAAATCACTATGTTTTTAAAACATCCACAAGTTCATGATAGTAGCAATAACACGTATTTTCCCTTTCCAGCCCATGAATGGTATATTAGACAACAATCGTTATTATGTATTATATATATTTATATATATTGTTTTTATTTTTGTTATATTTACTAATGCCGTTTATAATCTATATATATAAAAATGGTGGCAAAAATGTATAGTAATTCATCAATTGAGAACGGCTGGACCGATTTTGCTGAAATTTTTTTTCAGTTGTTCGTAATTGACTGGAGAAGGTTTAAGTGAAAGAAAATTTTGGGCAAATGTTCCGGAAAAGTCGGGAAATTGGAAAAATCGAAAACTGCTTTTTTGTATGGAATTTTGTTTGCAATTGTTACGAATGGCTTTTCGAATGGAATAAAGAAAAATTTTGATGGAAAATTCGGAAAATTCCGGAAAAATGTAAACAATTTAAAATTTTTTTTTTTACCAAATTTTGCATATTATCGTATGATTTGATAATTTTGGACGATGTAACAGTGTAAAATTTCGGATAATTATTCCGAAATGACTTTCCAAATGGAAAAATAGAAAAATTCTCGGTGAAAAACTCGGAAAATTCAGGAAAAACTCGAAAAATTTGGATTTTTTCGGAAACATTTTGCACAGCGTTATGGCTTTTCGGTTGGAAAAATAGAAGATTTTCGTTGGAAAATTATGGAAAAATTCCAAAAATTAAAATTTTTTTCGACTAAATTTTACAATTTTGATTATTTTGAATGATGTAAATGTGAAAAATTTCGGATAATCATTCCGAAATGACTTTTCGAATGGAAAAATAGAAAATTCCGGAAAAATCTCGAAAATTTTGGATTTTTTCGACGAAATTTTTCAATGTATCGCTTGATTTGATGATTTCAGACGACGTAAAGATGGAAAATTCGTTATGATGCTTGAAAAATTTCAGAAATATTGTGAAATTTATTATGTTAAAAGAATAAACGCGAAATGGTCGAACAATTTCAAAATCTTCTGCATAAGCTGAATGCATTGGTCCGATTGTTCAAAACCGCATTGAATACAATGCATTTCGACGTCCACAAAATCATTATCAGTGGTGTTTGTTGGGGAGTATGTGGAATCACGCGATATTGTTCTCAAG
Organism: Muscina levida; assembly: GCA_964034835.1. Taxonomy (NCBI): domain Eukaryota; kingdom Metazoa; phylum Arthropoda; class Insecta; order Diptera; family Muscidae; genus Muscina; species Muscina levida. The sequence continues at coordinate 152,067,306 of OZ035881.1, forward strand.
CTTCGCGGTGGTGGACAAGTTAGGCACGTGTACGAGACTCATCAGTCATATGGTTCACTTCAATACCCATTGATGTTCTGTGGTGGAAAGGATGTCTATCACCTCAAAGATGGTCAATAGAACGAAAGGTTTGTTTACAAGTCATCAGTCCTTTTTCATTATCCCTTTAATTTCGAATTCGTATTTCAGGAGAAGAAACGAATAAAATGTTTAGCTCACAAGATGTTGACAATCATCTGTTAAGATATCGCCGTTTATTTCAACAGTACTGCGTTGACATGAACGTCAAGGTCGAAACGTCTCAATTTTATTAGTTTCAATCAGTCACCACACTTCGAGAATCTCGGCAACAACTGTTTCTGCTCCAGCGAATCAAATTTGTACATTGTTTGCGATTACCATAGCCGCGTTGCATCTGCCGAACCTCAGGCGCTTTGTGGGACAAATAAAAGGACGATATGGCAGACGACATTTGCGCAGAGTTCGCACGACAACATCCCATTCAGATCTTGAAATTATCTTCTGATCAAAGACATGTGCGTGCTAATGTGCGGCAGTCCACTGTCAAAATTGGGAATACCAGCGCCAAATCGTTCGATGCATGATGCATTCAATTGTGAATTGTAAGCCTTTGATCGAGTTGAGCTGACTGAAAGAGTCCGAACAAATGTGCCGCCCTTAAATGCCGAGCAAACGAACGTGTACGATTCGCTGATGAAGGTTGTTGACGATGCACCGGAGGCATTTATCTTCTCGATGATCCCGGTGGAACAGGCAAGACATTCGTAATTTCTTTGATTCTAGCAACAATTTGGTCAAGATCACAATTGAGTTAGCTGTTGCCTCCTCTGGTATTGCTTCCATATTGTTGAAATGCGATCAAACTGCAAATTTCGCTTTCTTCTCCCGGTTGACAAACCAACGTGTAACGAAATTGTTGCGAGAATGCTATATCATTATTTGGAATGAATGCACGATGGCGCATAAACGAGCTTTGGAGGCAGATGACCGAACGATGAATAATTTTCGAGGTGATTTAACGAGAATGAGGCGACCAACTATTCGACAGAATTTTTGAACTCTGCAGCTGAAGGTGGGATCGATCATGATCATTTTCCGGAATCTGAATCATACGAAATTGTAATAAAAGCGACGATCATCAGGGGCAAATTCAAAGGAGAGGAAGTCCTTATCTCTCGAATTTCTATTATTCCAACCGATCTTCTCTTCCAATTCAAGCGAACTCAACTCCCCATTCGATTGGTATTTGCGATAACAATCAATATATCGTAAGGCCAATCGTTAGAAATTTGTGGAATCAACCTCGAATTTCCCTACTTTTCACACGGTCAGCTGTGCGTTGTCTGTTTGCGTATTGGCACAAAGTCTTCATTGTTTGTCTTTACGCCGGAAACAAATCCAAAAACATTGTATATCAGATCGTTCTTCACAGATTTCAATTATTAAATTCAAGTAAATCAGATTAAAACTTGAACTATCTGTGTTTTACTATTATTTGAAGGCGTTACATTAGGAGCGGGACGAAGTTTGTCGGGTCCAAAGTTGTATGGCAGAACAACGTTTGCCGGGTCAGCTAGTAAGAAATAATTGTTGCACTGTAGTACGATTATCGTCGCTGGGCCGACCAAAATAGTCATGTGTTTATCAATCACTTTTCAAGAGAGCCAAAAAACTTATTTATTTTGGAAAATTTCTGATATATTCTACACATTACCGGTATTAATAACTTTATGGGAATTTATATTTATATTTCTTTAGGTAATGGTGCCAATTTTTATTAGCACAGTTTTTGAGTTTTCGCATATTAGTAAGAAAAAAAACAAGAAGTGCCACACCCTTTTTTTTTGTCGGTTTTACATTTTTGAAATATTTGATGCTTCACAAAATTCCCTGACCACTCTGTTACAACACTGAAAATATTAAAGTTTTGACTTTCTACCATATCCTAACCTTTTGAAACATTTATGTACTAAGTGAAACTAGACCATACAAATTTAAGCAAATAGGTCAAGTCATTTCCGATTTTTTGCCATTATTGGTTATCAATAATTCACGGCAATTAATTTAACGCTTACCCATTTGGAAAAGTGTATATATCATTTGATACGAGAACAAGTATAACATACTAACATACATACATATACCAATATTTTTTAGGACTTATTAAGACGATTAAGCCATGTCCGCCTATCGGGCTAGGTAGGTGTCTTGCTGGGTGGCTGGATGGGATAAAATAAGTACACCTTAATTGGTAGAATAGCCCCCTACTGATGCCTTTTATGCTAAATTACATATTATTGGACAAATAATAATTCTTTATTAACTTCCAAACGAACACTTGGAGGATATTTTAATTTTGTCAGTGTAATTTCCTGTTATAGTAAACAAACCGTCAGAAAACCGAAACCCATACAAATGACTGAACTGACCCTCATAGTTTTACATACATTCCTTTTTGTAGGTGCACTGAATTCACAAATATTTTGTGTTAGTTGGTTGCTTGTTACAGTTTGTCTCAGAAATGAAAATATACTATATATACATTTTTTGAAAAAATAATATTTCTCCAATAGCTTCCAAACGGACAGCCGGAGAACATTTAAATTTATTCAGTTTAAAAACTTTGTTATAACAGATAAACATTCAGAAACACCTCCTAGTACCTCCCACAAAAATAAAATACATATCTTTTTTGTAAGTGCACTGAATTGAGCCATATTTTGCGTATAATGTACGCGTATGAAAATTTGACTTAGAAATTAATATTGACTATATCGGATGACCTCTTCTGGTAACTCTATCTATTTTTAGAAAATTAATAATTCCAAACTTTCATGTGCAGGTCTCAGAATTGAGTCCCATAATTATGTGTTGTACTCTGTTATGTATTAAAAATTTCCAGCTTGTGGAGCGTAGACGGTTGGAGATATGACTCTCGGTCGTATGGTCAGACTTTTACTGACACGGAGTTACACCGTTGCGAGGGTTACAGTGCAAAAAGTGTTAATGAATTTGTCAACAAATGTAGAAATTGTAATTCTATATCTCTGGACATATTGCAATTTTGTATGGGGTTGCCGAAAGAGACCTTTACGCACAAAAATCTCTAAAGCTTCATAATTTCTAATGGTTTGGATAAAAACACCCAGTTTCTTAAGTTTCACCTATGAATGCAAAATACTAAAAGTTAACTATTTTCAACGTCTTGTGAAGTTTCTTTCAAAGAGACTTATTTTTATTCGTAGGTCACATTGAATAAAATTATACCTTGTGAAAATTTCACTAAATTCAGTTTACTTAATATAAAGACTTGAGTGTAGAACTAGGTGTTAGTTTTCTGTCAATTTTATGGGAGATACTAGAGAGAAACGTTTAGGTTTTCCGAGGATTTTATGCTATCACAAGATTAGAAAACTGACCAAAACCCAGTTGTCGTTTTGGATGTAATGGAAGAAATATCAATTTTCTAAAAATACGTCATATTGTTTTGGTGGAATCAGTTGGGGTCGACCGATATAGTCCATATTTATTCCGGAGTCAAATTTTTCTTATATGTTTGAATTCATTGTACAAACAAAATGATATGTATGTAAAATTATGAGGGTGTGTGGGAGGTACCAAAAGGGGTGTGGCAGAAGTTTCGAACAAATTCACTAAAAGAAATCTTTTCACAATAATATTTCAATAAACTATTAATTTAAATTTTTACAAAACTTTGTGATACACATTTTTTATTTATTTTTAATTAGTCTGTAAAAATCTTGACAAAACTTATTTTTTCTTGATTCTTGGCGAGCATTAAAAATTCTTGTAAATCAAGAAAAATCAAGACCGTCTGGCAACCCTACAAAGGGGTCTGAAGATGAACTCGTCATGGAGTTCGAAACGCGTCATCCTAGTGCGTGACACACTGAATTATTGAACAAAAATATCAAACAATAAAACACTTTTCTGATCGTTTAGCCGAATTTGATGTATTATTTGATACTCTAACATCAATTGCAAAATGGGGCACGTTGTCAAATTAGTCAATTACCCATAAATAAATATTTTCTCAATAATTTGGTACCATGAAAGACGTATTTAGTGCTCCCGTACATAGTAACCATATGCATACAGATATTGAGTTAAACTTGTTACTCTTGTTGGCGAATAATATCATATCATAATTAAATCATGCATAGGGTAAGGTTATTTTTTAGTCAGTTCACCTGACTGAAATTTCCGTACTAGTTACATTACTTTCCGATGTTTTTGAGACTTGCTAGGGGTTTCATATGAAATTGAAGGTTTTTACATGCAAATATATAATGCGTGTCTTAACTGAGAACTACACATTATAAGAAGGATAAAGAAGTTTGTAAGACATGTTTTGTAACCATGTAATTTAAGTAGACTAAATTATTACAAATTAAGATTATTAATAAAAATATCAATAATTTATATATATTTTAATAATTTTATATTAACTTGTAATATATTTCACATTTAGGTCTCGAAGTACTTTGAAAAAGGTACTTTAGCTAAATAATATGTTTATGAGTTTATTAACTTATGTAACTTATTTCAAGTAACTCATTAACATGAAAGTTAACAAATTAAGTTTTATTGTTTTAAATTCTAACTATCACGATAATAAAAATATATCTTATATATATCTTTCACAAATCGGAAACAGACATTTCGTTTAAGATAAAAATAAAATTTTTATTTTAATCTGTAGTAGCGGGAACCGTCTGTATACTAACTATCTCTTTGGGCGTAAAACACACTTTTGTCATGCCTTCTCCGCCTATTGAACGCAAATATAAATTTCGTTTGAAGCTTCATGCTTTTAGCCATAAAAACATCTTTTGCCATGTCTTTTTCTCACACGGATCAAGAATATTCCCGAATACTATCTTTGTATTGAACTCGTATTACCATTTTTTGGGATAATTGGGTCACCAATGTTTTTTTAGTGAATGAGCAATTATCGGAAGCTTCAGAACTATGGGCTCGGCTCTAATTTCTACCAACTATTCCGATGTTTGGAGAATAAGACGAGGAGAATGGCATATTTTTGACTTTGTTTGGGATGCTGCCCAATATTCCAAAAAATTATTTTTAAAAACTTAATTTCTGTATACCAACTCTCGGAGGCCATAACTTTTTAACCAATACATAGATAAGCTTCTGCAGTACGTCATTTAGTTTGTTGGGAAGTCAGTTTTACGGAGAAGGTTCCAAAAAATATACTTTTAATTTTCAAGTTGTATAGGCGGTGCCACGCCCCTTTATCCAATCACAACCAAATAAAGCCAGGGACTATCAACAGGTCAACAGTACCACTTGGTAAAATTTTCGTATCAATCGGTCTATTAGAAAAGCCGTTAAAACGATTTTTGAAAAGGGGCCGTGATACCGCCCACTTTCATCCTGGCTGTAATTAATACTGCTCCAACAACATATATACCAAATATCATCTTTATACCTCTGATAGTTCATGAGATATAGCCCTTTTGATTTTCAAGTTGTATGGGCGGTGCCACGCCCCTTTGTCCAATTGGACCGAATTGTAAATCTAAACCACCCGGGGCGCCACCCAAACGCATACAACAAAATTTATGCAAATCGGTCCAGCCGTTTAGGAGGAGTTCAGTCACAACACACATACAGTAGAATTTTATATATAAAGATAGATTTACTTCACTTAAGTAAATTATTGAACAACTACCCAGGTGTTCCGCTTGGTATAGAAACATTTGTATGAAAAAAATTCGTTACTTAGCAGTCAATGACTTATACATCCACAAGCACTCCATACATATTGTGTTCATTTCCTTTTCCCTGTGGAATTATACTTTAGTTCAATAGTTGTTGAAGTAACTGGTGTGCCTAGAGTCCACTGCCACAAAATAACTATGTTAGCTTCGTCGTCGCTTGATGGCCCTGACAAAGTTGTTGCCCACTAATGGCGTTGATGCACGGCAATTGTTATTCCATCCGAGTATCCCTAAGCCATGTCCCCCAAGAACTTATTATCATTTGAATTTATAAACCGAAAAACTTTAACTTCCGCTTCGTGTGCATCATAAAGTTTCTAAGGAAAGGAAAGAAAATTTTTCAACATTTTGATACAATACAAATGCTGCTGTACTCTCTCTCTCTCTCTCTCTCTGTCTCTCGAGTTCTTTACGCCCAATAATAGTTTTCTTGAACACGAAATCCCAAAACCATAAAATATACTATAAATACGATGTTGCAAACTAAAACGCTTATGGTTGCTGGTTCAGATGGTAGGTGGTTGGCACGATGGTGACGTGGTTTGGTCGGTGAAGCTGTCGACGTTAGGGGAAACCACATACAGTGGGCAGAAATAATTAGTGGATTCATTGTGGATTCACGGTTGTTTAGGGAGAAAAAAGGTAATATTTTGATGATGCATCTATAGGAAATAATAGGTTACGGATAAAGTGGACTAGGAATAAATGTGAAAAACACAGGTCCTGAAAAATTAAGAAATATTTGTATTTCTTTAATATTGACCGACCGCGGCATGATTAGAATACGCGACATTCATGCGGAAGACTAGGGTTCGATTGCTGCCTTCAGCCATTTGCGTTTCTTTCATCGACGGCTCCGCTCGATGTTGACGATGTCAAATTCGCTGTATTGGCAAGTCTAGTCTAGTTATGCTTTTCAAATAGCTGACGTGGGATTCGTCGTTAAACTGTGGGTTTCGTTTGTGTGTGTTTCTAAAATTAGAAGCGTGTTTACAGATACAAATGGGGAAGCGGAAGTTTAAGTTTTTCGGTTTATAAATTCAAATGATAATAAGTTCTTGGGGGACATGGCTTAGGGATACTCGGATGGAATAACAATTGGTGTGCATCAACGCCATTAGTGGGCAACAACGAAGCTAACATAGTTATTTTGTGGCAGTGAACTCTAGGCACACCAGTTACTTCAACAACTATTGAACTAAAGTATAATTCCACATGGAAAAGGAAATAAACACAATATGTATGGAGTGCTTCTGGATGTATAAGACATTGACTGCTAAGTAACGAATTGTTTTCAAACAAATGTTTCTATACCAAGCGGAACACCTAGGTAGTTGTTCAAAAATTTACTTAAGTGAAGTAAATCTATATATATAAAATTCTGGTACAATTTGCATACATTTTGTTGTATGCGTTTGGGTGGCGCCCCGGATGGTTTAGGTGCAATGGGAAATTAAATAAATATTTAAATATTTTTAACTTACACAGTACAACATTTTGCAGCTCATTGATTAAGGACTCAATTACGAGAACTGCACGTGAAAGTAGCTTCAAAAAGAAGAAGTTCTGCATCATTCGTTTTGTCAAGTTATATGCCACAATAGTTTAATATCGATTTGAAGTTAGTAAGTTGAGTTCAAAAATAATGTCTTGTACTGTGTTATAAAATTCAAAAACTTTTGTAATGCGAAGTTTACCCGACGAAACGAAAAATTGCAGATAATTTTAGCAGCCAACGTTTTCGGTAACATTTCAATCAGGAATTCCTATGAGTGGAACAAAAACAATTACAAATTATGTAATACAACCTAACTATTGCCTTTATCAACATGAAACAAACACCCACTGTATTGTCCTGTGCCACAACTAACTTTAGAGAGCGACGCGCGCGGTTTATGGCTTTTGGGCAATGTAAAATTTCATGAAATTTTCCTTTGAAGTGGCATGCGGTTGCATCATTGGTCCATGAATGCTGAGCTAGTGGCTTCCGCCTCCTGTTCCATGCTCCTGCATGCTCAGGCCTTATTGTAGGTGTTGAATGGTTTGTGTTTGTGTGTGTGTGTGCCCAAATATAAACATCAACCAGAAAATATACAGCATTGTGATGTGTTTTGCAACGAATACCAACTAGGCAGAGATGTACACGTCAGCTAAAAAAAGAATAGTGCAGGACTACAAAGATACCAAAGGTGTAGCAAAACATAAAACAACCAAAACGATGAAAAGGGTAAGTGATAAGGGAATCACAAAGTGCAAAATGTCATTCTTCGGCTTTATTCCCAAAACAAATAGCAGCGAAACAACGCGTGATAGCTCAGGGGAGATGACAGAAGACACACAAGAAACACCAACAACAGGCAGCGCCAAGAGATAGAGGTGGCTGCAAAAGAAAAAAAACTGGTAAATTAAAGTTAAAACAAATTTTATGCACAAAAAAGTAGAACGAACAGCATGCATTTAAAGTCTCTATTGTAAGTTATTGCACAGGTTACACGGGAGTCAAGTGCCAGTGACACATGCAGCAGCAGGAAGATAAGTAAATTTGAATTAAAATCATATTGTGTTTGCTGCAAGTGCTGCAGTTGCTGCAACAATGCTTTCAGTTTATCCCCCCTCCATCTATTGTTTTTGTTTTTTTTTTGCCATTTCAGTGATATATAAACTAAAGAAATCCTTTAGATATATCTATACGACTACTAGTAATACATATGTTTGTATATATGTCTGTAGTCAGAGAGAAATACACTTTAGATTTATATGCCATTAATACTCTGTACACTGCAATGAATAAATTATATGCATTTTTATTTCAATTTATATTCTCCAGTACCAATACTCATTTGTGCACGATGATGCAAAGGCTTGCATCCATGGTACAGTATAAAGAGTTCGTGTTGTAACACTTAGCTAGTTGAAGGCAAAGAATTGGAATAGAATCGATGTTGCATACTAGTTTAAAACTTAAATCTGAAGATGATTTAAGATTTGGTTTATTCAGTGCAAATATTACAGATTTCTATTACAAAAGCAGCTTTAAATCAGGCCATGACAAAATCCGTTTCAATTTCAATGACTAACACAGTACAACATTTTTCAGCTCATTGATTTCTCAATTCTGAGAACTGCATGTGAAAGTAGCCCCAAAAAGAAGAATAAGTTCTGCATCATTTGTTTTTGCAAATTGCTTGCCATAATATTTAAACATCGATTTGAATTTAGTAAGTATCGTAAAAAGGAATTTGTCACATTTTAGGCTATTTTGTTTGACATAACTCGAGAACCACTAGTACGATTTAGCTGAAACAAATCTAAAAAAAATAAGAATTACAATTCCTTTAATCTGTTCATATAACGTTTCCCTACATAAGCAACTGTTTCACTTTTGCATTTATCAAATGATTTTGAACTGGATTTATTTTGAAGCAGTTACAATAAAACTGTTGTACTCCATGGCGTATGATTTACGTTGAATATTACTTATGATAATCATACGCCATTTATGTGATACGATACTTACTAACTTCAAATCGATATTAAATTATTATGGCATGTAACTTGACAAAACGAATGATGCAAAATTTCTTCTTTTGTAGGCTACATCATGTGTTGTGCTGTGTAATTACTTAATTAAGATTATTTTGTTGTGACTACTGGACATCACGTAATGTTGTTGTTCCAAATAGAACTTCGATAAAATTCGATTAGTGTACACTGTATCTCTTGTAATATATATATAATGTTGATGATGAGAAAATATGAGGTCGTTAACGACAGTATGACGATACTGTACATCAGTTCAAAGGATAGAGTTCTCTCAAGGGACTGGTACATAAAGCAGTTGATGACTCAATATGATATGCAGATTATGGTGTGAAAGTGTTGAAATTATGTTTCTGAACTGTACAAAGTGAAAAAGCAATATGTGTTCAACTTGTTTTTGTTCTATTAAGTATACCACAATAATAGTATAGGTCATAAATATAAAGACAAAAAGTTGTTCGGGTCTATTGGATGATCAAATTTTCAGTTTTCAAATTGTTATTCGGCCCTAAGCCGCCCACAATATCCTATAGTCCACCGTTTTTTTAGACGTTGCAATGTTGACTAACCATAACATCATACAACCAACCATGCGAATTAGAGGTGGTAACAGAAGTAACTGAAGCTCACACTAACAGCTCTCTTAGTGGTGTTGGCAGACCCAAGAAACTATGATAGTTTATGCCTTAAATAAACATTTATGAAACTACATAAAAAGGAATAGGCATAAATCCCCCAAATATTGACGACCCCCGAAACTTTGATTTGCAATTTATTTCAAGCTCAAGACCAGTGTTTTTGAAAGAAGTTTATAGCAGAACGATATTCTCATAATGCCAGGTAGTCTGTAAAGCTGTTTCGGATTCAGCCACGAATCCTCGTCAGCATAATAATTTGGTATAATGGTTGCAAATTGTTCATCAAGTCTTATGCACCAGAATCTCACATCGAAATGAGAATTCTTTCTTGAGTGCATAGACTCGAAAAACTTCACAACCATTCACTATGAGAAACCATTTGCTAAACTTCTTTCTTGTTTTACTTTGTTTATGCTGAGAAAGCCGTCTTTACGAAGATCACGATTGAAAGATACGCAACTGGAATGTCAGAAATCTGTACAGAGATGATGCCAACGCATAACGCGAAAGAACTTTGACATATTTTAATTTGAATATGGGTTCTTAAATTGCACTTCAATTGCACTTCAAGTCTACTCACAGAGCTCCGTATTCGTAGTACTACTGCGGACGGAGTACCTCCACGTGGTGACGCCTGGAAGCGTGCCTCTGACACCCGTCAGAGCACGACTAACTGTGAGGGGCGAAACCTAAAACCCAGGCACGTCTGCTCAGAGTGAGCGGTACCCTGGTCAGCGTCTGACCCAGAATGGGCGGCTGTAATAAAATCCTGGCAGGAGGAGAAAACTGCGACGTGGTGCGCTGGGCTTGCAACCCGCCACCGACGTATAAACTATTGCAATGAAAAGAAGTAAGAAAAGAAGAAAATGGACCCCCCAAAATGTTGACGACCACCGCAAACGAATTAAGGACCATGATTTAAGGATATGCACCTGGAATGTTAGAACACTTTGTTTGTTACTTTGTTTATGCTGAGAAAGCCGTCTTTACGAAGATCACGATTGAAAGATACGCAACTGGAATGTCAGAAATCTGTACAGAGATGATGCCAACGCATAACGCGAAAGAACTTTGACATATTTTAATTTGAATATGGGTTCTTAAATTGCACTTCAATTGCACTTCAAGTCTACTCACAGAGCTCCGTATTCGTAGTACTACTGCGGACGGAGTACCTCCACGTGGTGACGCCTGGAAGCGTGCCTCTGACACCCGTCAGAGCACGACTAACTGTGAGGGGCGAAACCTAAAACCCAGGCACGTCTGCTCAGAGTGAGCGGTACCCTGGTCAGCGTCTGACCCAGAATGGGCGGCTGTAATAAAATCCTGGCAGGAGGAGAAAACTGCGACGTGGTGCGCTGGGCTTGCAACCCGCCACCGACGTATAAACTATTGCAATGAAAAGAAGTAAGAAAAGAAGAAAATGGACCCCCCAAAATGTTGACGACCACCGCAAACGAATTAAGGACCATGATTTAAGGATATGCACCTGGAATGTTAGAACACTGTATAGACCAGGTGCCTCTATCCAACTGGCGGAAGTCCTCGAAGAATACAAGGCTGACATAACCGCTTTACAGGAAATCCGGTGGACGGGACACGGGTGCTCGCGCATGAAGACGTGCGACATCTACTATAGTGGCCATGCGGACAAGCACGAGTTTGGATGTGGATTTGTGGTTGGCAAGAGACTGCGACACCTAGTCTCAAGGTTCAACCCGGTGTGTGAACGTCTAGCCACCATAAGAGTCAAAACAAAGTTTTTCCACATAACACTTATATGTGCCCATGCTCCGACAGAAGAGAAAAGCGATGAGGACAAAGACGAGTTCTACGAGAGCCTAGAAAATGTATATGACCGTAGCCCGAGCCATGACATTAAAATTGTACTAGGCGATTTTAATGCTAAAATAGGCAGGGAAACCGCATTTGAGCCTACCATCGGAAAATTCAGTCTGCACACCGAAACGTCGAATAATGGCATCAGACTGATTGATTTCTCTGCGGCAAGAAATATGGTAGTTTGCAGCACTAGATTTGACCATAAAAATATTCATAAGGCAACATGGTTATCTCCAGATCAATTGACAAGGAATCAGATTGATCATGTGGTAGTCGATGGAAGGCACGCATCGAGTGTTCTGGACGTACGAGTGATTAGGGGTGCGAACATTGACTCCGATCACTTCCTTACCGCAGTTAAGGTACGCACAAGGCTAAGCATGGCGAAAAACGTACGTAACCAGGCACAACGAAAGCTGGACATCGGTAAACTGCGGACCACAGAGGTAGCAAACGCCTACTCCAACCACCTAACTCAACTGCTGCGGAATGCTCCAACCCCTGACAATATAACCTCGCAGTGGCAAAATATAGCCGACTCCTTAGAACGGGCTGCGAGAAGCGTACTTGGGTACTCAAAGCCGTCTCAAGAAGATGCCTGGTACGATGATGAATGTCGCAATGCCACGAGAGAGACGGTTGCTGCATACAGGGCGAAACTGCAGCCAATGGCAACGCGAGCTGTTCGTGAACGGCACAGGGAGAAGAGACGACAGGCAACGCGTCTTTTTAGAAGAAAAAAGAAGGAGCTGAAGAAGAGGCAGGACGAGTGCACTGAGTTGCTCCGAAGTAGAGGGGAAGCCCGAAATTTCTACAAGAGAGTGAAAGCGAGAATGCGTGGAACAGGGTTGCCCTCCTGCAAGGACAGCGTTGGTCAGCTAGTGACGGACCCGGATAACGTTCTGAAGATATGGAGAGATCACTTTAGAAATTTACTGGATACTGACACCACCCCAGAAGACCCCGCTCCAATCCATGACGATGGTATTAATTGTCCACCTCCGAGCCAGAGCGAGATACGTATGGCCATCTCCCGCCTTAAAAACAACAAAGCTGCTGGAGCCGATGGTCTCCCTGCTGAATTGTATAAGGCTGGCGGGGAGGAGCTGATTAGGAGCATGCATCAGCTCATGGAGAACATCTGGCAAGAGGAGAGCATGCCCGGGGATTGGAGTCTCAGTTTGTTATGTCCCATATACAAGAAAGGAGATCGTAGTGAATGTAAGAACTACCGTGGAATAAGCCTATTACCAATTGCGTACAAGGTCCTTTCAAGCATATTGTGTGAACGTCTAAAGCCAATTGTAGAAAAACTAATTGGACCATATCAGTGCGGCTTTAGACCTGGCAAATCTACGACGGATCAAATATTCACCTTACGACAAATCCTGGAAAAAACCCATGAAAAGCAGATCGACACCTACCACCTCTTTGTCGACTACAAAGCTGCCTTCGACTCTCCGATAAGGAATAGGCTTTATGAGGCCATGTCTGAGTTTGGTATTCCTGCAAAGCTGATTCGACTTTGCAAATGTACCTTAGACAACACCAAATCCTCGGTTAAGATTGGTAAGGATCAGTCTGAACCATTCAACACGGAAAGAGGTCTCAGGCAGGGCGATAGCCTGTCCTGTACACTATTTAACATAGTTATGGAGAAGGTGATGAGAAAGGCTGGTATCAACATGTCTGGCACCATATTCCACAAAAGCCACATGCCACTAGCCTACGCCGATGATATAGATATCATTGGCCGAAATCTGCGGGATGTTACTGCAGTTTTCTCATCGCTAGAAAAGGAGTCAGCAAAAATGGGTTTAGCGGTAAACGAGGACAAAACAAAAATAATGATTTCGACGAACAAAGAGTCCTCTCGATGGGGACGCACCGTGAACGTTGACAATTATTGTTTTGAGGTAGTCGACGAATTTACCTACCTCGGATCTTCCGTCAACAAGATGAATAATGTCAGCCAAGAAATTAAACGGAGAATAGTGCTAGCCAATAGATGTTTCTACGGACTTCGGCAGCACTTTAGTAACACCACCTTCTCTCGGAATACTAAGAAACAGCTATACCAGGTGCTTATCTTACCTGTTCTGTTGTATGGTGCCGAATCATGGGTGCTTACTACAACGGACATACAAAACCTGGGAGTATTCGAGAGAAAAGTACTCCGAAAAATATATGGACCTATCTGTGTCGAAGGCCAGTTTCGCCATCGGATGAACCATGAGCTGTATGAGCTTTACCACGACATCGACGTAGCTAAAAGAGTCAGAATCCAACGACTTCGATGGCTGGGACATGTTGCCAGGATGGATGTGAATGCTCCAGCGAGAAAGGTGTTTGAAGGCGAACCTGAAGGACGGCGCAGAGCAGGGAGACCCAAACTCCGTTGGAAGGACCAAGTGGTAGGCGATGTGCCATCATCTGGTAGGACTAACTGGAGAACACACGCAGAAGACCGAAGCGTGTGGAATTCTTTATTACTTCAGGCCTCAAATTTATGAACTACGTTTCGTAAATTGTAATTGGCCACTTAAGTAAGTAAGTATGGGTTCTTAAATGACACATAATTTAGACATCTGATCTTGCGGATTAATCGTATGAGTGGTCGAATAGCAACAATTGTTAATGGTAAAATATTGATGGAAGATACTATTGGTTCGGCACTGAAAACACATTCTCCAAAACAAAACCTCCAATAACGGATCCAGTGCGGATCGAGTGGGCAAGAATCTAAGTACTGAGTGGAACCAGGTACCGGCATAAAGATATCCACAAGGCAATTTGGAAATCCCCTGAACACAAGACAAAAAAAAGCCATATTGATCACGTGGTATTCGATATCTCCATCTAACTCTAATGTTCCCAACACAGAGTGACAGCATATTACGAATTCAGTTACCATTGCCATAACAACAGTAGTGGGTTATAAAAATCAAGCTCAGACAAGTCTAGGTACGATCAGAAATGTCAAGTAATGTCTGAGAAAATAGATGTTACATACAAGGCAAAACTGCAGCCAGTGGTAACGCTTGCGGTGACCGAACGATATAATGGCAAGAGGTGGGAGATAAATCGAGTCTTCAGGCGACAAAAGCGCCCAATGAATAAAAGAGAGAAGCAGGATATCAAATATTACAGGAATAGAGGTTGAGCCCGAAAACTTTACCAAAAGATAAAATGCAAACATTTTAGATGGAAATCTGTTCATGAACACGCAGAGTATGCTACAAATATGGATGGAAAACATTCGTACAGAGCTCCTTCACGAAGGTAGCATAAGTGACGAAATCACACCACACATCGACGATGGAGTGGATTGTTCACCACCGAGCCAAAACTTTATTAGCACGACAATTGCAGGGCTTAAAAACGATAAAGCCGCGAAAGCTGATGTACTACCACCAGAGCTTTATGTGGTCGGTGGCGATGAGCTGGCAACCTGCATGCTCCAGATCATAAACACGATTTGACTAATAGAATCCCTACCCGATATTGGAATCTGAGTGCTCTAATTCATGTGCTTAAGAAAGGCAATCCAAGTGTTTAAACGAACTATCGCAGGATCTGCCATCTATCCATCGCATACAAAGCTATTGTCGATTGTGTTCTAGCAAACCTTATTAGTGTGAATTTAGACGACAAATTCTGGAGAAGACCCAAGATACGCTGATCGATACCTACCACCTGTTTATCGGTTACAAAACTGCATTCGACACTTTAATACGACAGATACTTCTAGATTATATGGCTAAGTTTGTTATCCCTGTAATGCTAATACGACTTTGCGGGATGACAATGACTGACACGGTCTTCAGTGAAAGTAGGCAAAATCTGACTGGGCCATTTTCTACCAACCGAGGCTTTGGATCAGAATAATTCTATCATGCGATCTCTTAGTAATAAAATATGATATAAATAACATTGGCCGAGGACAGCGGAATGTTACTGCGGCCTTTATAATCTTTAAGAAGCAGTGGGCAGAAGTAGGTATGCTTATAAACGGGTACAAAACCAAGATATTTGTTTTAACGTGAAGAGATTCTAACAAACAGAGATGTAAAACTTTGGAGAGGTAGATGATTTTGTCAACCTTGGCTCCGCTGTAAACAAAAATAATAAAGTCTCCTTGTAAATCAAGAGACTAGTATTAATCCCAAACCACTGCTACTATGCGCTAATCAAGCAATTTAATCGCGAAGCCCTCTCTTGATGAACAAGATCCAACTCTACCAAACACTGATCTTACTGGTCTTGATCTTTAGCGCAGAATCCTATGTAGTGACACAAGCCGATCAACGTATTCTGAAAGTCATCGAGGGAAAAATACTTAAAAATGTTTGGGCTTATCATCGCTAAGTGTGAGTACCGTCGTCGAATGGTCGGGTTGTATGAATTGTATAACGTCATCGACGTAGCAAGTGCTTTCTTATAGACCGAATGTGCTGGCTTGGACACGTTGAAAGACTGGATGAAAATGCTTCAGCAGTTGAATGGAACAGATAAGGTGTGACGAACAAAAGGTCAAACCGCTTGAAATTATTTCCTGCGTGGGACAATTGTCCGGCAAAAATTCAAAACATTCTGTCCCTGCTTGAGTGTTATGAAAGCAACACCACACACGCTTTTTTTGCATTCAACACCAAAACAGACACAAGCACAGACGGAGCAATAAACGATTGTTAGGTGAGTAACTATGAGTATAAAGATAGTTGGGAGATCACAATATTTTCCCCATTTTCGAAAGCACTTACGCCTCTTAAGCAACCGCACACGAGCACACCATATGTTCGGTTATGTCTACCACCGGTTTATAGTAACGCCTATGATAAATAAAGTTATACTAAACAGCAATCTTAACGATCAACTCTGACATCGCTTCAGTCAGCATTTCAATAATAAAAATGACATTTCACATAAATCAATTTAAATTAATATTAATACTCGGCAAAAACATTCAAGCGTATAATGCAATATATATTAAAAATTTCGATATATGCCACACTAGTCTTACCAATCTTAGCAGTCAGTCAATTGGAAAACCAAATAATATAACAGGACTACTTCGCCCTGCTCGCATGAGAAGCCAATGGTGGTCCTTAAACAACATACCACGTACAATTCCAATATAGGGTACAAATATTTATTCAGTAAAAAAGAGTTTTTTTATTGAAATGAGAAAAAAAAGAATTTGCATTTGTTACCAAGAAGAGCAAAAACAAGAAAGGCAAAGTGAATGAATTGAAAGAAATGGAATGTGTACGCAAAAGAGATTCAGCTGCAGATGCTGAGAGTGAGAAGACAAATGCAACAAACACAAAAAAAAACTCCATTCTAGGCAGGGAAATTTATGCATCGTCAGCTTTTCACTTGATCGCATTGTAATATTTGCACGATGTTGCAGCTTCCACTACATCTACTATGTATAGTACGGCTGTTGCTGCTGTAGTAGTTGCAGGTTTTGTTATTGCCTTCCCCTTAACCCCCCCTGCGACGGCTGAAAGAACACCGCTATTTTCATTTCGTATTATTGAAAACGGTTACATAGTTTGTCCGTGTCAGTGTGTAAGTGAGTGAACGATGACAGTAGAAGAAAATTGAAATTCTCGGAATCTATAAAAGTAACAATAATGTGAATATTTATTATGCGTTGCCATGTTTTGCCATAATTCCCCGCTCTCAACTTTTAAAAGTATGCTATGCCATGGCAAAATATGAACGAATAGAATTGTTTCGGAATTGTGAACAAGAAAACATGATTAAATTTTAATATTTCACATTCATGAGCAGGAATATGTTTATTGGTATTTGTGCTTGTGCTTTGTAAAGACGACGGCGACGACGACAATAGAAGAGACGGGCGACAAAATAGAGTAATAACATGTGTTAATGTTTGATGTTGCAATTTCGTTGGAAAGTCACGAAAATTTGCCTGAAATGCATCTGTACTTGAAGCTACATTACTTTGACACATTGAGGTCACACGTGGGGTGTAAAGTATTATAACAAGGAAACCATATGCTCATATGGGACAGCAGCGACGAGGCTATAAGGGGATTTGCTTAAATTGTCTTGCTATAGCAATAAATTTAACAAATACTCGTACGGTATTGGTAGAACGGGTAGACTATAGATGTCCTAGGATGTTATATTGCACGAGCAATTAATTGCACAGTTTATTTTGCAGCAGTTACAATGAAACTGTTGTACTCCGTGGCGTATGATTTACGTTGAATATTACTTATGATAATCATACGCCACCATATAGCAATATAACAATATAACCTAAAACGTGACAAATTCCCCTATACGACACTTACTAACTTCAAATCGCGATTTTAAATTATTATGGCATGAAACTTGACAAAAAGAATGATGCAGAACTTCTTCTTTATGAGGCTACTTTCACGTGCAGTTCTCAGAATTTAGTCCCAAAATCATGTGTTTTACTGTGTAATTATTGCTGCTTCGACTCCTTAAGCATTACATTCATTTCCTTACGACTACCAATTGTTTGCTCAAATTACCTCTCGGCAAATCATTCGATAGCATCGCGTACTCAAATTCTAATATACGAGTATAACAATTATACGACACCTTAACTTATCTGCCAAATTGAATGAAATAATAAACTTTTGCCGAAACTCATTAAAAACAAGTTAAAATTGCTTTTTTTGTTCTTTACAAAAGGACAATTGAAATTTTTAAATGCCTTCTACGTTTGAGTTTTTGTTTTTTTCTGCATTATTTGCAACAACAGAAACAAGAAGAAAAAAAAAACAATTAAGTTTGCTCCAAAAGATACAAAGACGAGGAGAGGGGGCAAGAGATCTACGTTTACGAATACAGCGACGACTAGTCATCATTATTAGCACAAACATTCATAGACCGACAGAGCTTTATAATTAGACGTGGCTGTGGAATTGGAGAGTTAGCACTCAACTCCTAAAAGAATGGTGGATACAGATGTAGGATGGGGGGGGGGGGGGAGCATTTAACACTCACACAGCCATAAATAAATTATACACTTACACGATGTAGTGCTTGTAAAATATGTAATAGAGTATTCGATTAAAATGTACTTTATAACAGATGTCCTTTTTAAGGACATACAATGAACATATTATTCTTCTTAGTAAAAAATATTTTAAACACTTTAGTTCCTTTACTTTAAATATTTTAGCCTACGATATATAGTAATTACCATAAATCATTTAATAACATAAAAATACTTTTGAGTAAGTAAAATCACCCAAGGCGAAAAATCTTATGCTAGTGTCATTAAATATCGGTATTAGGAACACTAACCTCTCTGTATTGTAATATAAAAAAAAAAAACTTAATTTCCCTTTGCACCCCATGAATGAGGTATGGGATAGCTTCTCGCGTTGTTGTGAATTAACACGCTTTCTATTTTTAGATTCACAACTAACGGCACCTACTTGTTTATCGACGAATGCGAACGTCACTGTTTTGAGAAGCTCTTACTAGACGATTAAATCGACGCTTATTACTGCGAAGTTGCTGTCAAACAACATTCGAGGGGAGCCGACAATGAAAGAAAATTTTATTTATTTTTTTTTTCTTTTAAGATGACTGGAGCCAGGTTTGAACCTGCGATCTCCCGCATGGTATTCGCGTGTTCTAACCACTATGCCACGGCCGGTCCCAATTGAAATATTGTAATATGATATCGCCAAAACGAACAACAATGACGTTTTATTTGTATATACGTTTTGATTATATGCCGCACATACAATTCGTCGCACCAAGTTCTGCTGGGTTCTTCGCAGGGTTCGTATTGGCTCGCTCGCGACCCGATCTTTTACTGAAAACTTGTTCTTAGTTTGCGAGCCAGCTAATTATTTGGGAGCGGGCTCGCGAGGTACTTTGTTATGCCAAAAGTACTTTTATTGGCCCAAAAGCACTTTCCTGTTGCACAAAGTACTTTTTTTTGTACCAGAGTACTTTATTTGTACTAAAGTACTTTTTTGTACCAGAAAGTACTTCTGTTGGCCCAAAGGAACTTTTCTGCACCACAAAAGTACTTTTATTGGCCCAACAGCACTCTTCTGTTGCACAAAGAACTTGTTTTGTACCAGAGTACTTTTTTGTATTTTTGGTACAAAGTATTTTTTTGTACCAAAGAACTTTTTTTTACCAAAAAGTACTTTTATTAGACTTTTGGGACAATAAAAGTACATTTTGACTTTAAAAAGTACTTTGTACCGAAAAGTACATTAAAAGTTCCTTCTGGTACAAAATGTTATTCTCGTGCAAAAAAGTATTTTGTGCAACAGAAAAGTGCTTTTGGACCAATAAAAGTACTTTTTGGTACAAAAAATGACCCTGGTACAAAAAAGTACTTTTTGCAGCAGAAAAGTGCTTTTATGCCGCAAGCCATCTCTTTATTTGGGTTCCTGGCTCGCGAGCCGAGAGCTCATTTGAAATTTTGTGTGGGCCAATACGGACTATGGTTCTCAGTAATCAGTTCCTTCCATAGAAGTGTTGGTCGCCCTTTTCTGAGCCTTCAATCGAGTTCATTGTCGAAAACTTTTCGAGCTAGAGCATTTTCATCCATGCGTACCACATGACCTAGCTATCGCAACGGCTGCACCTTAATGCGTCTGACCAAGTCAATGTCCATGTTCAGCTCGTACAGCTCATGATTCATACAACGCCGATACTTTCCATTAACGATGATGGGCCCATATATTTTACGAAGTATTTTACTCTCGAATACTACCCGAACCGATTCGTCGAGAGAGGGCTCCGTCATTAAATCGCTTGCTTAGTCCGTAGTATCATAAATTAGGAAGCAGGATTCTTTTCCGGATCTCGAGGCTGACATTATTTGTTTTGTTGACGGCGGAGCCTAGGTAGATAAAATTATCTACTACCTCGACATCATAGTTGTCAACGTTCACGCAGTTTCTCAAACGAGTAGATTCTTTGTTCGTAGAAACTAAAAACTTCGTTTTGTCCTCTTCACCGTAAGACCCAATTTCGCTGATTCCTTTTGTATACCCTAGAGGGCTGCAGTCACATTCTGCAGTTTTCAACCGATTATGTCAACGTCCTCAGCGTATTCGAATGGGATATTGCTTTTGTTAAATATCGTGTCACTTGTGTTTACTGCAGTTTTCCACATTATCATCTCCATCACTATGTTGAAGAGGTCACACGATAGGCCGTCTATAACTTCAGCAGTATCGAGCCGTCGAAGGTAGCTTTATAGTCGACGAAAAGATGGTACGTGTCGATCGGTTTGTCTAGATTCTTTTACAGGATGTGCCGAAATGTCAATATCTGGTCAGTTGTTGATTTATCAGGTTGGATAATACTGGCTTTAGTCTTTCAAATAGCACACTCGACAGGACCTTATATGCGATGGGTAAAAGGCTGATCCCGCGGTAGATGGAGCACACACTTGGATTACCTTTTTTCAGCACAGGACATAATACGCTTTAATTCCAATCATCGGGCATACACTCTTTAAGCCAAACCATGCGCAGGAGCTTGTGCATGCTCTTTATCAACTCCTCGTCACCGGTCTGGAAGATCTCTGTCGGAAGTCCGTCGGCACTGGCTGCTTTATTATTTTTCGTTGGCGATATTGCTCTTTTTACCTCGGTTTGACATGGTGGTGGGCAATCTAAGCTGTCGTCGACAATTGGCGTGACACCTTCACGTGCGCTGCCTTTCGGAATCAGCAGTTGTTGGAAGTGTTCTCTACATATATGCAGCACACTCTGCGTATCTGTAACCAGTTTTCCATCCTTGTCCTTACAGGAGGGGAGCCCGTAACCGTAGCCTTTTGCTTTTACTTTTTGGCTTATTACAGTAGCCTTCTTCTTTTACTTTCTGATAAAATTTTCGGGCCTCACCTCTATATCCTCGTTGTCCCGTTCCTTCATCTCGCCTGTCTTACTGTCTCCTTGTGCCTTTCCCTAACAGCCCGGGTTACAATTGGTTGTAGCGTTGCCCTTTAAGCGGCATCCGTACCGATGCGATTGTGCGATTGTGTATCGAGAACATCAGAAGTAGAGCCTTTGTGTCGTAGTAATTGGGAGAGCTGATTGAAAAAGGCAGTGGCTATCTCTGGGATTCGCAGCTTCGCCATGTCCAGTTTTCTTTGTGTTTGGTTACGTGCTTTTTTCGCTCCGCTCAATCTTGTGCGCACCTTGGCTGCGACCAGGTAATTATCCGAGTCAATATTAGCACCACGGATCACACGCACGCCCATGACACTAGACTTAATGGCAGGCATGCATTAATTATTATTGATTTTTGGTGGCTTGATCGGGGGATAGCCAAGTTGTCTTGTGAATATCTTTGAGCTAGAATCTGGTTCCACTCACTACCATGTTCATTCCCGTTGCGAAGCTAACCACCAGGCTAAATTTACCAATCGATGGACCAAGACAAGATGTCTAAGTCTTTCGCCAACTTCAAATGCACATCCAAATGCGTGCTTTTCGGCATGGCAACTGTAGTAGATTCGCAAATTTGTGTTGATGCCGCCTTTAGACAGTTGACAGGCTCTACAATTAGGTTCACAATGTAATCCTATTTTGATGCTGTAAACCACACCATGAGGTGGTTCATTTAAGCAGTACGTAGACTGTTGTTCTTTTCTCAATAAGTTTGCACTGGCTCTTCTGAATTTCATTCCAATGAATTGCGTCTAAGTGTTCTATTTCCAGTGCTTAAGAGAGACGATCCAAGTGTGTACACTGTACACCAACTGTTGCGGGTCAGCCTTTTGCCTATCGCATGTAAGGTTCAGTCTACTGTGTTGGGAGAAGACTAACGCCAATATTAGCGAACCTGGTTGGACCTAATCGGGGTAGCTCTAGACCTGGTAAATTGACGACCGATCACATATACACACTCGTCTGTCCGTTACGACAGAAAATATAAGATGTTATGGCTGAGTTTGCTATCCCCACGAATCTGATATCACTTTGCGGATGACACTGAGCGACACGAAGTGAAAATAAGCAAAAATCTGACAGAGGTAGCTGTAAACACGACTGGTATTATCTTTAATAAAAGGCACATGCTGCTCTCATATGCCGATAATACATACTCCGGAATGTTACTGCGGCCTTTTCATGTTTTGGGAAGCAGTCGGTAGAAGTGGGTCTGGTGATAAATGAGAACAAAATCAAATTATTTGTTTTAACGAAGTATGAGTCTTCTTGTTTGGGACGCTGCCTGAACATTGACAACTATGACTTTGAAGTGGTAAAACGATGTCAGCATAGAAATTAAGAGACAAGTGTATATCGCAATTTGCTGCAACTATTTAATGACAAAGCCCTCTCTCGACGAACAAAAATTCAACTCAATCAGACACTAATCCTACATGTCTTGCTCTACAGCTCAGAATTCTAAGTAATGACACAAGCAGATCAATTTATTCCAGGGGGCTTTGAAAGGAAAATAAACGATAACCAAAACCCAACATTTCTGCACAACTCTAACATGATAACGAACAAAAGTTGAAACGATGAAAATAACAAATTTAATTAATTATAGACTTTTTCGAAAAACAACAAAGCAAAAAATACTCTTTTGCTAAGATACTACTCCTGAGCTGAAATGGAATGATAAATAGACACACATGCACACGAGCACAAATATTTACAACTACACCCACATTGACATACATAGAAATATACGTACATACATACATACAAACAAATCACACAGTACTTGAAATACCATCAGAATATCATTTAAATTGGGTTTGTTGCTTTTGTTTTTGATGTCATTGTTATTTTTGTTGTTACATTAATACATGCACAGAAAATCTATGCTTTGCTTATTGTTGTTGGCATTACTTCTGACTACTGCTGCTGCTGGTCCTATTGCGGCTGCTGCTGCTGTTGTTGTTGCTGTTATTGCTGTTGCTGCTGCCGTTGGTAATGTGGTATGAAAGAGTTGTTGTGTTTGTATCTAAAAGTTACAGATAAAAGCATAAAATTGGCAACATTGCATTTGTTTTCCTATGATGGCAGCCATGTTGAAAAATTTTTCCTTTTACTGCTAAAAATGAGTTTGTTTTTCTGTGCACCACGGTGTGTGTACTTTTGCGGACGACGGGTGTATGTTTGATTGTGCTGGTGGTGTTCGTATTTACTTTTCTACTAGTGGCCATTATCAAATTGAGGCGGCAAAATGGGTTAGCGAAGGAGAATGGAACGGCTTTGATCATTAAAGAAGAAAAAAATATTGCGAATTACTTGAGTTGTTTAAAAATTTTCTTTTTTGTCGAATGTTAAAGGTTAAGGAATATAATCTATAGCATTAATGATCGTTTACTGCGTACACTGCGTCCCACGCTAGTAGACTTATTGTTTGTGGAAAAAAATAACTTGGTTTTGTGACTGCTTCTCATAGTTTGAAAAGGCCGCAGCAACATCCCGCAGACCTCGGCCAATAATATCTATTTAATCGGCATACGCGATGATGGTAACAGTAGTGTTTACAGCTGCCTTTGCATGATCATCTCCATTATAACGTTAAAGAGATAGCATGACAAACTATCACCTCGCTTGGTAAATAATGACTGCAAGATTTTTGCTGATTTTCCCTGAAGACTTCGTGTCGGTTATTGTCATTCCGCAATGTCGTATAAGCGTCTCTGGGATACTATACTTAGCCATACTATCTAATAGTTTCTGTCGTGTCACACTGTTAAATGGAACTTTGTAAACCGACTTACATATACCTTACTCTTAGTCAAAACATGTTGCTTAACAAAATACAGAATTTGGGCACTATAGCGTTGGGTGTATTGACGTACCAGAAGGACGTACCAGAAGGGAAGTGGCTAGACTTGCAGATTTTCTTCAAAACTTAATCCTGCTATAGCTTTGCAAAATACTGAATTTTGGCACGATCGCTTTAGTTATATTAATACTAGCTGGCCCGGCAGTCTTCGTCCTGCCTCCAAGTTATTGTAAAAGATGTTAAGTACAGTTAAAATCTAATAACGATTGGTTAATTACTTTGACCTCAGATATATTTCAATTTAAAGAGCGAGATTTTTCCGGACAAAATTTGTTCTTTATATACCAAAAAGATTATTTCAGTAAACTACGGATAAGTGCACATCGCATAAATGCAAAAACCGCATAAATGCACTGGAACTTGAAGCCATTAGCCTTTTTTATACGTTTACATACAAAAATACACGGATAAGTGCAACACGTATAAATGCAAAAATCGGATAAATGCACAACTTCTGCTAACCTGAAAGTACTTTTTTAGTACAACTTTGCATGCATAA
This sequence comes from Muscina levida, assembly GCA_964034835.1. Lineage (NCBI taxonomy): Eukaryota > Metazoa > Arthropoda > Insecta > Diptera > Muscidae > Muscina > Muscina levida. The sequence continues at coordinate 152,092,421 of OZ035881.1, forward strand.
ATGCAAGTCTCTCATAATATGTTACATAAATGTAGATTATGATTTAGAGAAACTGGAAAAAAAATATGTAAGGTTGGAACAGAAAACACGGTTCAAAAACAGATTTCAGACTTTTTCAGCACACGTATATGTATTTTGCAAAAAACAATGTTGCAAAATATGATTGCAATGATTCATTAACAGCTCTTATTTTGGCACAGAACTGAATATTTTTAATTTTTTTTGTATAAAATATGATAAACACTAAAACAATGAAATATAAATTTGTGTTTTTTTTTACCTTAAACTGAACTGATTTTATAAGTTTTTATTAAAAACCTGTTATGTAATGTGAACCAAATATAAATAAAAACATTAAACAGCTTTATATTTAATTACTTTCTTAAAGTTTCGTCCAAACTGAACTGGTGTTACAGATTAATAAAACTAATGTAATGTTTGTATAAATGCAATAATCGTGCACTTATGCAATGTTTGTATATATGCAATAGTTGTGCACTTATCCGAGTGTTGTATAAATGCAAAAACCGCATAAGTGCACAAAAAGTCGCGCGAAAACCGATATGCACTTATCCGTAGTCTACTGTATATATTATTGTAAGAATTGATAAAAAAGATCGGCAGTGTCGTCCATGATATGATGAAAACTTACTTATTAATAGGCATATATTCTAAAACCACATTTTTAAGCAGATAGCACTTTGCCCCTTTTTGGGGTAAAAAAAAGGGGCAAAGTGCTATCATGTACGAATTTTCAAAAATCCCTTCATTTGACTCAACAACCCTATAAAACGTTTGGCCTGGGTGATAGCAACAGTTTTTCTCATTTTCGGGTTAGTAGCCTTAAGGTTTGATATGGGAAAAACAATTTTGTGAAGCTCTTTAATTTTATAGGAAGTGCGCCAATACAAATGTTCGCCATTCTACCTTAAGCCGTTTTGTGGTCTGGGTGACCATCTATAGTCCATCACCAACTTTCACTGACATTTTGGTACAAATCGGGTCAACCGTTCTAGCAATTAGTGGTGAAATTAAAATATACATCCATTTTTATATATTGACTTCTCAATAATATTGATGTTTTAAAGATGTATATATGTAATGTTCTCACTGGTGACTAAATGACATTGCAAAAATTAAGTGTATCATAATCTAAACACCGGCAACTGAATAAAAACATACATCCAACATTTTCTCATGTCCAAAAATACATGTTAAGTTTGAGTAATGTCGGACAATCGATATAAATTTTCGAAATAATTCAACTACAGCCAACTCAACAGCGGGTCCATTTATACAGAAAAAAATTTCTCATATTATAACAAATATACATTCTAAATTTCAGTCAAATTGTTTAATTCGTTAAAATTTTCATTATAATTCCACCCTAGCGGCACCTACCGGGTCCAGTTATACAGAAACTTTGTTCTCATGATCACTCAAATATACATACTAAATTTCAGTTAAATTGGTCCATTCATTTAAATTTTGATTAAAAATACACCCAAACGCCACCTACCGGTTCCATTTGTATATACAATTTTTTCTGATGATCAAACAAACATACATTCTGAATTTCAGTTAAATTGGTCCATTTGTTCAAATTTTGATTATAAACCCACCCCAGCGCCACCTACCGGGCGCTGGGACCCTTAACATTTAGGGTGATGAAAAATAGATGTTAGCCGATTCTCAGACCTACCCAATATGCTTACCAAATTTCAGAGGAATCGGTCAAGCCGTTTCGGAGGAGTATGCAGACTAACATTGTGACACGAGAATTTTATATATAAGATTATTACCCGATTTCAAGTGGCGGAATGGTACATTTGTATGGGAGGTACCATAAGGGGCGTGGTTGGTCATATTATTATACGATTTCTAAAAAGGGGCGTGGCTAGACTTCCAATTTTTTCCCCAAACTTTATCCTGTTATAGCTTAACAAAATACAATTTTCGGCCACGATCGTTTCGGATGTATTTATGTTATTTCTTGTTTTCTAAATCGATCAAAATGGTACATTTTTATGGGAGCTACCAGAAGGGGCGTGGCTAGACTTCCAATTTTTTTTCCACAAAACTGTTATAGCTTCGGTCTTCTGCGTGTGTTCTCCAGTTAGTCCTTTCAGATGATGGCACGTCGCCTACCACTTGGTCCTACCAACGGAATTTGGGTCTCCCTGCTCTGAGCCGTCCTTCAGGTTCGCCTTCAAACACCTTTCTCGCTGGAGCATTTACATCCATCCTGGCAACATGTCCCATCCATCGAAGTCGTTGGATTCTGACTCTTTTAGCTACTCGCCGTCGACACAGATAGGTCCATATTTTTTCGGTGTACTTTTCTTTCGAATACTCCCAGGTATTGTATGTCCATTGTCGTAAGCAACCATGATTCAGAAGCATACAACAGAACGGGCAAGATTAGCACCTGGTACAGCTGTTTCTTAGTATTCCGAGTTAAGGTGGCGTTACTAAAGTGCTGCCGAAGTCCGAAAAACATCTGTTGGCTAGCACTTTTCTCCGTTTAATTTCATGGCTGACATTATTTTTCTTGTTGACGGAAGATCCGAGGTAGGTAAATTATCGACTACCTCAAAACAATAATTGTCAACGTTCACGGTGCGTCCCCATCGAGAGGACTCTTTGTTCGTCGAAATCATTATTTTTGTTTTGTCCTCGTTGACCGCTAAACCCATTTTTGCTGATTCCTTTTTTAGTGATGAGAAAACTGCAGTAACATCCCGCAGATTTTGGCCAATGATGTCTATATCATCGGCATAGGCTAGTGGCATGTGGCATGTGGCTCTTGACGGACATGGCTCAAACGACTTAAAAAGTCATGAATCGAACTTGGTTTAAAGAAACTTAGGGTCTAAAGTGACAGTGTCTTTGTGTTACACTTTTGGGTCATATCAAATGACATATACCCTCCTAACCGTAGGGTGAGCGTATAATCAGATTCCGATCATAGGACATGAATTCCTTAAGCCAAATCAGGTTTATGACCTGGTATATGCACGTTGACAGCTCATGGCCACCATCCTATAAAAGCTCTTCGACAGATCATTGGCTCCCGCAGTATTATTGTTTTTAAACGCTGCAATTGCCGTGCTGAGTGACTTGATTTCGTTACTTATGCTTTCTTCGGGAACAAGCAGAGTGCAGCACACCAGGGATTGAAAAGACTCCAAAACACTCTGCTCAACATATTTTAAACGTCGATAATGAGCGCAGGCGAACTCAAAACACAAGAGTTTAATGATCGAAGATGCTCCGCACACAGAGTCAACACATAACAAAACTCTTTTTTACAATTTTTTCCTGAGCACTCAAAGACGGTGTGCACACATAAACGAGCGACACTAAAAGATTGGTAGAGAAGAAGAAGAAATGTAGATGTATGTGTATAAATATATGTATGTATGTGTTTTTTTCTCCATATGAATATTCATGTGTTACTCCGTGTTTGGGTATTTTCGTTTTTCAGTGCACATATGAGTTGTGTCATCTTTATCGCACACACGACGGGAGTCAGAAAAAAGAGCATCATCGTTTTCCGACACTTAGCAAGATGTGTTTGCATGTTAACATGCTCAACGGTACAGAGTTTGTGTCACATTTACCTCTCAAACACTCTCATGAAAAGAGTTTTGCGTACATTTTGTGCACATTTGTGAGTTTTTTTCAAACGCTGCAGCACACTCTATGTGTCCGTGACCAGATTGCCATCTACGACCTTACGGGTGATGATACCTGCTGCAATCCCTTTGATTTTCACCTTTAGTAAAACTTTGCGGCTTCACCTATCATGGATATCATGGTTCCCTATTTTCTGCCGTAGATGCTTTATCCGACCAAAGAGGCGATTCAATGCTCCCTTCATTAATCTTTCCATTGGCTGCAGTTTTGCCCTGTATGCAGCATCCTTTTCCTTAGGGATTTCGCGACATTCATCATCGTAACATTGCTTGGTTTTTCATAACCCAGTAGGGTCGTGACGACTGTGGTCTTATAAGCCACAATATGCTGCCACTGGGTGTCGGGAACATCAGAATTAGGGGGTTTTGTTTGAAATAATTAAGAGAGTTGGTTAGAATAGGCAGTGGCTATCTCGGTGGTATGTGGCCTTGTGATTCCTAACTCCCTTTGCGTTTGGTTACAAGCATTTTGTTACTACGTTATCGCGAGCGTACCTTGGCTCAATTAGCTGGTGATCCGAGTCAATGTTTGCACTGCGCATCACACGTACGTCCATTAAGCTTGAGATATACCTTCCATCGAATAGCACGAGATCAATCTGGTTTCTTGTCTTTTGATCAGGGGATATCCAGGTTGCCTTGTGGATGTCTTTATGCAGGAATCTTGTTCCATTCAAAATCATATTTCTTGCCGACGAGCAGCTTTCTCTTCCGTCCGTTTCACACAAATTAGCATGATGTTAAATATTTCACCTTGATGCGGATAGTGGCTGTTTGTTAGGTTACAGGGTTAAATCGCGAGACCAGATGCTGAAGTCTCTTGAATGAATATATGAATATACATACAAATTCGTGCCTTTCAGTAAGACAGCTATGAAAGATGTCGCATTCCTTTCCCGAATATTGCATATCCTGTATGGTGGTGATGCCAGCTTTGGATTTGTCGAGGAAATTCGTCAATTGGATAGAGGCACCATTTTTGTTCTTAGTACAAATAACTCCCACTGGATAACAAAAAGCTTTGTATTTGTCATATATGTAAGTCTGCACATTGTTTTCGCTAGAAAACTGCAGAAGTTCATTACATCGGTTTCAATTTCGAACACAAGAATTATGTCGCGAAATTCGTATATTATAACCGTGTCTTATGTCAATTCACTCTTACCAAAATTTAGCGTTATAAAAGAAACACATAACATACATAAATGACGATGTATTTTTGGAAAAATTACTTATCCTGATTTCATTGAAATTGAAATTTCGGTTAATGTCATATACATTTTTTTTTCCAAGAAAAAGTTCTAGGAATAAACCAAATAAATACTGCTTTTCAATATCATGTTAAGATGCCGTATAATAATATGCACATCACACAAGTGTAGCATTCTATCCTAGTCTTGGTTATTTCCCTACACAAACTTGTACTTTACCACTGTAAGACATTTTAAAGTCACCTTTGTCGACCAACCTCTATTTGCCACAACATCTCATTTAAGAGTTTTCGGGTGTTTAATAAAATTTTTTTGTTTGCTATTACCTCCCCCCTCCCCTGTTGCAACAACAACTGAGCGGCAGCGGAGGCGGCAATCCTCAAAAAAGTTGTTGTTTTATTTAAAATGTTTATATACCACAAGAATTATGTGAATAGGTGGCATGGAGGGCAACTAAAGTGTTCTTTGGTGAAATAGCACAACCAAAAATAAAAAAAACAACTTTCAAACTTTTTCCCCAAACGAGCACGGAGCATGAATAAAGCCAAAAGGAAAAAAAACGGAATATAAATGTAGGAATTTTATTGTGGTCACCAGTGGCGATGGAAAGGTGGATGAAATCACAAGGTACAACTTCTGATAATAATATAGAAACGTATACATTAACACATTCGTACACACATACACACACAAACACACACTCGAACACACCACTTGACAATTGTATATAAATAAACATTTTCGTGATAGAACTCTCTAATGGCAAATGATTATCATCTCCTGTGTCCAACAGCATCAATACGAAAGCGAGTATTCCAAACATATTGAGAAATGTCCAAAACATTTCATTGCAAACACGACAAAAAACATCGCACAAAATAGCAAAGTAAGAAGCGAATCTGAACAGAAAATGCGAATACAAACAGCACAAGGACTGTGGCCGAGAATGTGAGTGTGCGTTCGTATATGTTATGCGTGTATTAGTTTTAGGCAAGAGGGCAACTATATCCGTCGTCGTTGTTGGTTGTGGGTGGGTCGATATGTACTCAACAACATCCTACAATTTCAAACAGCAGCGGCCAAAAAACACACAGACATGGCTACACACGGCCACATGGACTCAAGTATGGCTGACTGGTCATTTATATGAGCAGCACGTCTTCCAACATTTGCCACACTACAACAACAACGACATTAGCATCAGAGTACCATAATGACAACAACTACAGAAAAAACAACCAACAAACACAGCTCCAACGACATCATCCACAACAACAGCATTATCAGCAAAAGTAGCAGTTAAACAACAAGAAGAGGCAGCAGCAGCAGCAGCATCACCAGAAGGAGGAATAGCAGTAATACAACAATAAAAAAACACACACACATACACACCCCCTCATACAAAAAAAAAACACGAATGTTAGCAACCGGTAAAAGCACTCAACAACACTCAAGTATCCCCAATGCGTATAAAAATAACAACAACAGTCAACATTTTGCTACAACGAAAGTAGTCGTAAAACAGGGTGTTATGATCAGTTTAGGGCAGTAGCTCATCTAAAGAGACTGACACGAAAGGTTAATAAAATGGTGGTACATTTTTTATAGTAGGATTTAAAATCTACACGTTGGACTCCGTACAAATAGAACCAGCACAACAATTCAGGAAAATTTATTAAATTTTTATGAAAAAAAATCAATTTTAAAGGCAACAAATTTGTTTTTTATTTTGTTACATAGTGCAACACGAAAAAATATATCCATTTACGGACACCATCACGTGATAAAAGACCAAAGCCATGCACTTTTTTAAGTTCTTTATTGCAAGAGCTACAACTTTGCCTCAGAGTTAATCAAAATTCCGAACGGTTTGTAAGATATGAGCCTGAGAAAATGATCACTTTTAGCAAAAATGACACCGAAGCCCCAAATTTTTGGGGCCCATAAAAAAGTAAATTACTTTGGGCAAAACTGTCAGACACGGGTTTTTTTATGTCTTTTACCGCGTATTGTTGTCCGTATATGGTAATGTATCTATGACTTAATAAATTACAAACAGTGTTATCAGTAAACACATCTACAAGCCACCGTTATGTAAAAGTATCGTGTATCTAAGCACATTACTTACATACTTACTTAGCTGGCACTTTTTAGCAACCCTATTAGATTATGTACCGTAAGTAGAAAATGTTATAAGCGCTTCAATATTCTGCGCTTCTTCTCCAGTTAGCCAGACCAAGTTCTGTAAGGTTCTCAGTAACCTGGTCTTTCCAATAGAGATTTGGTCGCCCTCTTCCGCGCCGTACATCGAGTTCATTGTCAAAGACTTTTCGAGATGGAGCATTATCGTCCATACGTACAACATAACCTAGCCAATGCAACCGCTGCACCTAAATGCATCCGAACAAGTCAATGTCAGTGTACAGCTCGTACAGCGCATGATTCGTTCGACGCCAATACTCTCCGTTAACGATGATGAACCCATATATTTTACGCAGTATTTTTCTCTCGAATACTGCCAGAACCGTTTCATCCGCTTGTGTCATAACCCAGGATTCTGAAAAATACATCATGGCAGGTAGAACCAGTATCTGGTATAGCTGGATTTTGGTTCGTCGAGAGAGGGCTCTGTCATTAAATCGCTTGCTTAGTCAGTAGTACCAATTATTAGCAATCAGGATTCTTCTTTATGGCGGAGCCTTGGTAGATAAAATTGTCTACCACCTAAAAATTATTGTTGTCAACGTTTAGCAGTTTCCCAAACAGGTAGATTCTTTGTTCATTGAAACTAATAATTTCGTTTGTACTCGTTCACTGTTAGACCAATTTTGGCTGAATTCTTCTGTATATATGAGAAGGCTGCAGTCACATCCCGGAGTTTGAATAGGTGACAATATAGGTCGATTTGTCCCAGCAAAAAATTTTCTACAATTTGGAAGCAGTAGATATATTGCTTCCATACCGGATGCACTACTTTTATGCGCTGCCTTTTTACGCAGAACATTGCGCATTTTTTCCTTAACTAAGTAAGGGAGATAAATGTATACTCACTTACCTGATAGCTGAAAAGTACGCAGATATTAAAGGCAGGTTTGAAAAGCTTTCTATCAACAATGCAACAGAAACGATATTTGAATGCAGTAATAAGTGCTGATTTTGGTGCAATCACGTAAGCGAGCTTTGTTCTACTGCAATCCATCTCGCTTACTAAGTTGCAATGATGTATATCAGCATTGTTTTTGTTTTTTTCAACGATCTTTACCGATATTACACGACTAGAAAGTATTATTTACGACGAAGAGTTACGTAATACAAAAACCCAATCAGTTTGTTCTTAGTCATAATAGTGAGCGGGTGTATCCACGCAAGTTTGTTATATTAAGAAATAACTGTTAATTAATTAACTGTTTATTAATTTATTAACTGTTTATTAATTTTTTTAAGTTAATTGCTAGATACTTAAGATTGCTTCCATGTTTTACTAACCTAATATCATGTAAGTTTTCTTATTATTAGCAGACTTTTTTTACAATATTCATTTAGGTATAATTGACGTGTGTGCTCCTTGCTGAATAATCACTTTTTCCGCTGTAAATACGAAAGCACTTTTATAACAACATGATTTCATTACATTTCAGTTGCAATTATTTCACACCATTCAAGTTGCTATTATAGAAGCGCAGTTTTGGATACATAAATCATGCGCATTTAAGTGGGACATTTCTTTACAAAATCATTAATGAATACAGCGCTATGGTAAGCGCTAACCCCTTCGGCCTTCCTTTACTTTATTCCAGAATAGTAAGCAGGTTTTTTGCTGGGGTTTTAGGCCTCGTCTAGCATAGAATGGCTCAGTAAGGTCCTTGCCAATCTTCACTGAAGACTTCATGTCAGTCAGCGTCATTCCGAGTTGGAGCTGGTACATGCACTTTATCAGCTCCTCGCCACCGGACTTGAATAGCTCTGCCAGAAGTCCATCCGCACCGGCTGCTTTACTTTTTTTCAGCTGCGAGTTTGCTTTTTTTTACCTCGCGTTGACTAAGTCGCGGGCAATCTAAGCCGTTGTCGACTATTGGCGTGATACCTTCACGTGCGCTGCCTTTTGGAATCAGCAGTTGCTGGAAGTGTTCTCTCTATATATGCAGTACACTCTGCGTATCTCTAACCAGATTTCCATACTTATCCTTACAAGAGGGGAGCCCATTACTGTAGCCTTTTGCTTTTACTTTCTAGCAAAATTTTCGGCCCTCACCTCTTTCTCTGTATCGCTCTTATCCTCTTTTTACCGTTCCTTCATCTGACGTTTTTGAGCTTAATTAGTTGTCTCGCCTGTTTCACAGTCTCCTTGTGCCGTTCCCTAACAGCACGGGTTACAATTGGATGTAGCGTTGCCCTATAAGCAGCATCCTGTTCCTCAGATGCTATGGGGCATTCTTCATCGTGTTGCCAATGTGTATTGGGTACGTCAGAAGTAGAGGCGTTGTGTCGTAATAGTTGGGAGAGCTGGTTGGTGTAGGTAGTGGCTATCTCTGGGGTTTGCAGCTTCGCGACGTCCAGCTTTCTTTTCGCTCTACTCGATCATGTGCGCACCTTGTCTGCAACCAGGTAATGATCCGAGCCAATATTAGTAACACGAATCACATGCACGTCCATGACACTAGATGCATGCCTGCCATCAATTACCTCATGGTCAATTTGATTTTTGGTGTTTTAATCGGGGGATATTCAAGGATATCTTTGTGCTGGAATCTGGTTTCACTCACTACCATGTTCCTTCCCACTGCGAAGCTAACCAGCCTAATCTCATTGTCTGACGTGTCGGTATGCAGGCTGAATTTACCGATCGATTTATCAAGAACATTTTCCCTGCTTATTTTTGCATAAAAGTCTCCCAGAACAATTTTAATGTCGTGGCCAGGGCAGCGGTTGTATGTTTCTTCTAGGCGCTCGTAAAATGCTCGTAATCTCATCGTCTTTATCTTCCGTCGGGGCATGAGCACAAATCAGATAAGATGTCTGAGTCTCTCGCTAACTACAAATCCACATTCAAATTCGTGCTCTTCGGCATGGCAACTGTAACAGATGTCGCAATTTTTACGTCGCAAAAAATCCTTGTCCTGTCCATCTCATCTCATGGATGGCGGTAATGTCAGCCTTATATTTTTTGAGGACATCCGCCAGTTGAATAGTGCACTTTCTCTATAGAGAGTCCAGACGTTCCAGGTGCATATCCTTTCTATCTCGTGTTTTCATATGCAGTAAAGGACCTGAAAGCGGGTGGCTAGTCCAACCATCAGCGTTCGTCGCTATTTATGATAAAAATATCACAACGTTGCCCAGGTGCCACCACAAAGGAGGTTGAGAGTCGGCTTAGGGCCCACAGTGGCATTTCGGCGGAAAAAAACAGGGGTTTTCACATCGATTTTAATGCATGCATTTGTGCGATATTTTCGTTGTATTTGAAGGCTAATCCTTGTTGGGGATATTCTCTTCTTTTGTATTGAGACAACACATGTTTGACTTTTGAATAAAAATTTTAAATTTTAACTTATATGAAATTTTCATATGATTCTAGACAGGAAAAAAAAACACCTAAAATCTACAACTTTTATTAGGCGTAAAATCTAAAGTAGGCGTGGCATCCCCAATATGTTTAATTTTTTTTCCATAAGGAGAACTCCATTAAGAAGTGTCCCGAATTTCGAGTCCCTAGGTCCAAAAATAAAAATTTTGGCAAGTACAGTTATATGGGAGGTGGGTGTGGCAGTAGGCGGTTTTCCAAGATTTTTTCAAAATTTCTTAATTTAGCCCAGAGAAGTGTTTCTGCAAAATTTTATTGCTGTACGACCACTCCTTCTATTTTTTTCCAAGAAATGTATGGGGCGGTGCCTCTGTGCGGCACCTAAGCTATACCATTGATATCATTTATTTATTAGTTCTTTCGAAATACAATTTTTGATAAAACGACTGTGCATTGTTAAAAATATCAATATTTTAGATTATCTTCTGTGTATTTGAAAAAAAAAATTAAGGTGATGCTAAAAATTGGTGGTGCCATGTGATAATGGTTAGTACATGGGGGAGAAAAGGGTTGTATAATTTTCTCAATCATCTACATTTCTTTTATCGGTTGCCATCTCGATGTTGTCGTAAGGATCATGATCTAACCATAGTGTCACATTATGCACTTTCACATACAGATAGACAGACGAATCACAGTTACTAACAGACAAACCCCAGTGGCTATAAAAAATACATTTCTTCAATGAAATTTAAAGAGGGCAATCGTTAATAAATACATTTAAAATAAACTTGTTTGTATATAGTAACTTTTTGCTTGTGTAAACAGTAGTCATGGTAGCGTATACGCAATTGTAATGACTTTGATATTGTATTCCCGGGCGTATAAGTGACATGATCAAATACGGAACAAATCGAAAGATTTCTACGAAACCATTAACAAAAATTGTCAATTACAACACAGTCATTTGCTTAACCATATTTTCCGCGAAACCCTCATATCTGACACACAAAGTCCACACACATATACACAATTATATATACACAGTACGTACATATTTATACGTCCATACAAGCTCGTATGCTGTGGCATCGTTGTTGTGTTGTGATGAGTGAAGAGCAAAAATCCCCAAACAACAACACAGTACATACAGAATACTATCAGCGGCAACAACAGCTACGAAAGCAACGGCAACCAGCAACAATGGCATCTCAGCAGAAACATCAGCAAACGGCATCAAACGGGACCCGTGTGTGCTCTCTGGTATCACAGAAGCCCATTTTCTGCAAATCACGAGTTTCTGACATACACCCACATACAGACTTCAACACACATTCGCATATAGCCACGAGAGATGGCAACGTGTATGTGTATAAGGATATTCCCAGTTGCACACATTAACACAGTTTGTTTATGTATTGAATATCCTTTGCACAATGTGTGAGCATTGATTTTTGTTCTTATTTCACAGTCACCTTGTGTCAGTGTTGTAGTGTCTGAGAGCTATTTTAAATCACTCCAATGTATAAACTCTCAATGCAAGAGAGCATTAGCAAAGCATTTAACTGAGTGAGAGCCATTTGTTCTTTGCCAGTAAATGAGTGATTTAAATTCTTCGATGTGGGTGTTTTCCTGTGGCACAGTGGTTTTTTCATTATATTTGATTTTTCATTTTTTTTTTAATTAAAAATTTAAGTTTATTTGTTTTTGATTTTAATTAAAATTGTGTGTTTGTTTTGCTTCACTCTCTCTCTCTCGCTCTCTGCAACCGTCTCTCCTTGCACGAGTGGTTATTAGCATAGCTCCATCAATGTAAATACGAATGAAAAAATTAAACTGAAAATGAAACCTTCATTTGCAGAGGTTTTTACTTTACCAAAGTAATGACAGGTGGTTGAAATTGTGATGGAAATATGACCTATGATCCTAAAATTACTCAATCAATTCACAGTCATACATACATACACGTACATGCTCGTACTTGTATGCGTATGTGTGCGCGAGCTAACAAAGTTCTCGTGTAAGTGGTGGGAAGGGGGAGGATTTGTTAGAGGATATGTAACAGGGTTTTCAGGCAAAGTTAAGTTTTTGTGTCAAAGATTTATGATATGGGTTTCAGTGAAGTTCAGCGTCAACGATTTTTTTTTCTTCTTCTAAATATAAACCTTCAAATTTATGATGGGCAGAAGAAAGATAACTTTACTCCAGTGCCTTTGAGGGCTAATTAAACCACAAGTATGTATAGGAGATGGTGAGTGCAAGAAAAAATAGTAGCAAATTGTTGAAGAATTTAATAAATTTTCACTGAAAGTAATATGTAACATAGCAGTGGTTTTGAGATAAAACAGCACTATCTACTAGCTTTCGATGCAAGTAAGAAATTTGTGCTTCTGATAGACTAAAACTGTATTTTATCGTTGAATATTGTTCTGTACTGTTTAGCTGTCGGCTAAGACTGTCTTAGGACATGCTGTATGGAATAAAGAATAATAATCTTTATTCTAGCTTAGATCAAATAATAATGCTTTTTAATATTACATTATTAAAAACTGGAAAAATCATACTTGCTTAATTTTTTTGGCGTGTATTGGTAACATAATTAGTAGATACAAAAGATATTCCGTGTTGAAGAAGGGTCATCCACGTGAAATACATGACATCGCTGAATTTTGATTTGCTTGGCCATATCAGAATACTTAGTCATATATTTGAGCCATGGCTACTCTATGTGCTGTACAACTCAACTTTTACTTTCAACGCAAATTTTGCAGTCTGTGACTAAAATCTCTCTTCCACCTGTCTAAAGTTATGACTGCCTGTATTCCCAGAGTCACAGATGAGTTGGACCTTTGTTTGACGAAGCGGTTTAGTATGGGTTTTCTAGCTGACTTCTGACAGTATTTTTACTATCCACTTTTAAATGCTTGAGAAGACCAGAGTAACGTCTCCAAAGCTTACATCTGCATCGTTGGGTTTGTTCTTTAAGAAAGTGCTCAAAGTACCACAGCCAGTCTTGAATGCTGATGTATCGTCTTATATAATGCAGCTTTTCTCAACAACATCTGCTAAATGATAAATACGTGGTCCATAAATCAAAAGAAGCCAAGTTCTATAAGAGTTGGTCATCATCAAGTTATCGGGAATTATTAACCTGTCCTCATTATGACTAGGTGATAAAATATCTATTTAATTTACTTCGTTCGACAGGAAATCCCCAACATCAGTACTCAGACCAGATAATCTGAACTCAGTTAAGGAATGATACATAGTTTCTGGTGTGTTATTTGAAGGTACCAGATAGGTTTAACTTGCCAGTTACAAGAATAATTTAAAATAATGTCGGGTACTAGGAGGGTTTGAACTAATGACCCATTATTACAGAATATATTATGTGTTACAAATAACATCCTGCTAAAGAATGGAAAACATTTAAGTTACTTGGGTAGGGACCGGCCGTGGCATAGTGGTTAGAAGACGCGACTACCATGCGGGAGATCACAGGTTCAACTTCTGGCTCCGGTCATCTTAAAATGTTGTCGACAGCAACTTTGCAGTATTAGTGTCGAGTCAATCGGCGTGTCAAGTAAGAGCTTCTCAAACAGTGACGTTTGCATTCGTCGATAAACAAGTAGATGCCGTTAGTTGTGAATCTAAAAATAGAAAGCGTGTTAATTCACAACAACGCGAGAAGCTATCCCATACCTCATTTATGGTGTGTAAAGGAAAATTAAGTTGTTTTTTTTTAGGGTAGTGACCTAGTGCATGTTGTAGGTCTGGTCTCATAAAAGAAAAAATTTATTGAATTATTTTTTTATTAATATTTTTTTAGTTGTTTGTTCATATATTATTTTTCTCAGCGTTCTGCCGCCACATTATTTTTATACCCTCACTCTTCGGGTAGGATATATCGTATATCATTTGATACGACCCAAAAGTGCAACACATAGAAGAAGTCACTTTAGATCCTAAGTTCCTTTGAACCAAATTGGATTCATGACTTTTTTAGTCGTTTGAGCCATGTCCGTCTGTCTGTCTGGCTGTCCGGCAGGTATGCACGATAACTTTCAAAAGACAAAATCAAATGTTTTGAAACTTTGCATATTTCAAAATTTCCCCAAAACTATTTAAGGTATTGAAAATTGGCTACATGGTCACGCTCCTTCTGGTACCTTCCATACAAACATGCCATTTCGTCCACTTTAGAAATCGAGTAATAATATCAATACAAGCAACGCGTTCTTGTTCAAATTCTTTATGTTGTTACAGGATAAAGTTTTAGAGAAAATACTTGAGGCCTAGCCACGCCCATTTTGGTCCCACCCATATATGTAAATGTACCCCTCCGCCCACTTTAGAAAACGATTAATAATATTAACAAACCAATGCGATCGTGTCCAAATTCTTTATTTAGTAAAGCTATAGCAGGATGCATTTTTTGAGAAAAAAACTGAAAGTCTTACCACGCCCCATTTGGTACCTCCCATACCCATCTATTACCGCCCACCTTAGAAATCGATTAATATTATTAATAGACCAAACGCGATCGTGACCAAATTCTGTATTTAGTAAAGCTCAAGCAGGATAAAGTTTTGAAGAAAAAATCTGGAAGTCTAGATACGCCCCTTTATGGTCCACCCATACAAATGTGCCACTCCGCCCACTTTAGAAATCGAGTAATAATATGAATATAATAGAAAATTTTATGTTTTACTGAGGGTGAGGGTATATATAAGTAGGGTTGTCCGACTGAAACTTTATTACTGGTTTTTTACTAAATTTGAAAAATTAGCTTGAAGTATTAGGTATCAAATTGGAAAATGAAAAATGGAGTATATCACAATTTTGAAATGCAAAGCATGCAAAGATTGCCTCCTTCCACATAATTACCTTATTTTCAATAGTACAGTGTGACAAAAAAGAAAATTTCTGGAAAATCTAACTATTTCCACCCAAGTTTTGGATAGAAATAAACTCCCATTGAGTTTATTGTTGAAAACATTTCGAGCCACAGCATAAGTACAATGGGTTAACGGCAGCTCATTCTTTTTATTTGAACGAGCTTGACTATGTCTATGTTGTTATACAACTCGTACAGCTCATGGTTCTTTCGACGACGGTTTTTGCCGTTAACGATGATGGGTCTAAGTATTTTTCTCTCGAAAACTCCCAGAATAGATTGATCCGCTTGTGTCATTACCCAGGATTCTGTGCAGTAGAGCAAGACAGGTAGGATCAGAGTCTGGTAGAGTTGGATCTTTGTTCTTCGAGAGAGCGCTATGTTATTAAATCGCTTACTGAGCGCATAGTAGCAGCGGTTTGCGATCCATACTCGTTTATTGATTTCCAGACTGACATTATTATTTTTGTTTATGGCTAAGCCAAGGTAGATAAAATCATAAACTAAGTAATGGGAGTCAACGTTCATGTAGTGTCATTAACGAGTAGACTCTTTGTTCGTTGAAAAAATTAACCAGATTTTGTCCTCATTTATCACCAGATCCACTTCTGCCGACTGCTTATCAAGACTTAAAAAGGTCGCAGTAACATCACGCAGTGCTTGACAGATTCTTAAGATCGGACCGTCGAAAGCAGTTTGTATCTATATGCAAATGATAGGTGCTAATCTGCACTTCTTGGGTCCTTTCCTTGGGCTTGCTATAGGTTGACTAGGATGGGCTTTAGCCTTGTACTTTACACACTAGACATGACCTTGTGTGCGATGGGTATAAGGCTGTTACCGCGATAGTTGTAACGCACACTTGGATCGCCTTTCTTAGGTACAAGACAAAAAAAACTCAGTTTTAATCTTTGGACATGCATACCTTTACCCAACTCGTGCTTATGAGCGGCTGTATGCACTTTGCCAGCTCATCGTTCTGCCGGAAGTCCATCGACTCGGGCGGCGTTATTGTCTTAAAGACGTACAATTGCGCAGCTGATCTCGTTTTGGCTTGGTGGTGGACAATCTACATCGATGATTGACGTTTCACTACTGCATGCGTTACCATTGGATGCAGTTTTGCCTTTCCTCAGACATTCCTCGTCGAACCAGGGCCTGTGGTTTTTTTATAACCGTACTGGGTAGTTGCGGCAGAGGTCATAGAATTCGAAATATACTCCCACTGTGTGTCGGGAACATCAGAATTAAGGGGATTGTTTGTTTTAATTGTAAGAGTTGGCTGGATAAGGCATTGGCTATCTCTGTGATACGCAGCTTCGCTAGCTTCCATTGCGTTTGTATACTAACATTTTGAACACAACTCAATCACGAGCATACCTTGGCTGCGGCTAGGTAGTGATTCGAGTACTAGATTCATTCCCTTCATCGATCACCACTTGATCCATTGTTATGCACTCACTACATTATTTTTTGCCGACGAGAAGCTAATCCGAGTGATGAAAAATATTTCGCCTTAAAGAGGATAATGGCCATTCGTTCACTTATAGGGTTAAACCGCGAGACCATTTGACGAAGTTTCCTGCCGGCTGTGACCACATCCAAATTCGTATCTTTTTGCATGGCAGCTGTAAAAGATGTCACAGTTCTTTCGTCGTCTTTATCCCTATCCCGTCTATCGCATTTCCTGTATGTCGGTGATGTCAGCCTTGTATTTACGGAGGACATCCGCAAATCGATAGATGCACCATTACTGTTGAGAGTTTGGTCATTCCGGGTGCATATTCCTAATTCACTATCCTTTTAATGTTTGCGGGGGTCGTCAACATTTGTGATCTTTTGTTTGTTTTTACTTTTCTTCGTGTTTTCAAAATAGTTCATTTATTTAAGGAGAGTGGCTTATTATGCTCCCCTTCCCGATCCTAGTGTCTTGAGACTACCAAGCCATTAAGAGAGCCTTTGTGTTGAGCTGCAGTTACTTCTGTTACCTACTCCCTAAGACACATTAGTGATAGCATACTATTTAGATTGCTGAATATTAGACCTTCTTACATTTTGCCCGTCGAACATACTTTAAAAAAACCAGTAAGAAAGTTTCAGTCGGGCGACCCGACTTACATATACCATCACCCTCAGTAAAATAAAATTGCTATTATATTGATATTATTACTCGATTTCTAAAGTGGGTGGAGTGGTAAATTTGTATGGGAGGTACTAGAAAGGGCGTGTCTAGACTTCAAAAACTTTATCCTGTTATAGCTTTAATAAATACTGAGTTTGGGCACGATAGCGTTGGATGTATTGATATTATTACTCCATCTCTGAAATGGGCGGATATGTACATTTGTATGGGAGGTCCCATAAGGGGCGCCGCTAGACTTCCAATTTTTTCTTCAAAACTTTATCCTGTTATAACTTAATAAAATACAGCATTGGGGCACGATCGTGTCGAGAATATTGATATTATTACTCCATCTCTAAGGTAGGCGGCGTGGTACATTTGTATGGGAGGTACCGGAATGGGCGTGCTGAATTCCAGATTTTTTCTCCAAAACTTTATCCTGCTTGAACTTTACTAAATACAGAATTGGTTCACGATCGCGGTAGTTCTAATTATAATATTAATCGATTTCTAAAGTTGGCGGTACCAGATGTGTGTGGGAGGTTCCAGATGGGGCGTTGGTAGACTTCAGTTTTTTTGTCAAAAACTGTATCCTGCTATAGCTTTACTAAATTAAGAATTAGGGTACGAGCGCGATGGATTTATTGATATTATTACTCCATATCTAAAGTGGGCGGAAAGGTGAATTTGTGTGGGAGGTACCAGAAGGCGCGTTGCTAGACTTCCAATTTTTTTTCCAAAACTTTATCCTGTAATAGCTTTACTAAGTACAGAATTTGGGTACGATCCCTTTGGGTGTATTGATATTATAACTCGATTTCTAAAGTGGGCGGAATGATGTATTTGTATGGGAGGTACCAGAAGGGGCGGAGCCATGTAGCCCATTTGCAATACCGTAAGTAGTTTTGGGGAAATATTAACTCGTGCAAAATTTCAAGACATTTGGTTGCGTCTTTCGAAAGTTATCGTGCGAACCAGCCGGACAGCTACCAGACAGACAGACGGACACGGCTCAAATGACTTAAAAAGTCATGAATCGAATTTAGTTCTAAGAAACCTAGGGTCTGAAGTGACTCCTTCTATGTGTTACACTTTTGGGTCGTATCAAATGATATATACCATCATCCCTAAGGGATGGAAAGAGCTGATCTAAAAGATTCGGGGACATTACATTGTATGGATGTTAAGTATGTAGTATTATATGCCAAAGTGTGTATTTTATTCTGAAATACAGATATGTCCAGTGTCGAGCTTTAAAGAAGTATTTGTGCTAAGACCTATTCCTAAACTTTTCCTTGAACAGCAGAAGAATACTTAACAAAACCTGTTCTCTAAATATTGGTTTATTTTCTGATGAATCCAGATTTTTCTTGTATACCCTGGCGACTTGGCTTCGTAGTACTGAATGTTTGGAGCAGCGTTATTAAATTTTGGCCTAATCGTACCTGTTTAATTTAATGACAACTATTAAAAAGACAAAAGCACAGGCTTATCATATTACTATCTTTGTAAATAGTAAGTAAAAATCGATGCATACAAATAACAGTGATTCTCCTACACCCCATTCAGGAAATGCGAACGTTTTGATTTGATGTTTTCCTATAATCTTAATGACTCTACAATAAATTTAATGATGCATAAAATTTTCGAGAAAAAAAACCAACATCACAAGTTGTAGTAATTTATATAACACTATCAATTTTCCTTCAGTGTTACATTAAATTGATTAATTAATGCAGCATTTTATTACCAATCCATATGAAACTTAAAAACATCTATATTTCCCATCCCTAAGGACATCCTTACGACATCCCTTGATTATAAAAACCTAATGTCTAAGTAAATAATAAATTTTATATATGTAGTAGTAGCAAGAAAATGCTTTAAATAAATTTAGCTCATATTGATTTAGTTTTAATGCTTTTCAACCTCCTATGCAAATCCTCAAAATCACATAAACTTTACATTTTATGTAAAACAATAAATACATGGTGGCATCGTCTTCGTTTTCATCCTGATGCTTAAGAAGGAATAGCTAGCGCACAACTCAATTGATGGCAGCAGCGATAAAAGCTTTTGTAACATTTCATTTAAAAGCTTTCTTCTTTGCCACCCATAACAATGGCAACCAGCGACTTCCAGGCCATTTTCCATGCCATCCGTGGAAATTCTACAATAACAAAATCGAGTGGTGTTTTTAGCCATAACTTTTGACGTTATTTCTCTCTCATTCTCCATAGTACGCACGCATTCTCTTACTCTCACTCTCTCGTTTGTTTTTGGGAAACTAATGTTGCCACGACAACGTTGTCGGCCATATTGAGAATGGAAAAACAATATGGGAGTTAATAATGAAAAATATATGACCCGTTGCATATCCCCCTTGACTGGAATGGGGAAATACTTTGAGCTTTTATTTTGTTGTAACTTGGCCACATTTGATGTTGTGGTACGGATACTTTTGTTTATCTGCTTAACGTTTTGGTTTTAAACTCATCTTGACTTTGGAATAGAGGGGAGTGACAGAACGAAGAGGGAAGCTAGATATGGGTTTACAAATGGTTTAGCAGCATGCTATTGAATGTGAAACAACAAGTTGTTGCATTCGAGTAGAATAAAATACAAAAGGATTTGTGGTTTGGTTTATGGCAGCGGGAGCAGATATCATTAGTTTTAAATTGAGGTGGTTTGGGGAAAATAGGTGAAATGTGTAAGATTAGAAACTGTTTAAAATAATACTTGTTATACCCACCGCAATCCCACAAGCTGCTGAAGAAACCACAAAATCCTGAAAGTAGTTTAATAAAATGTTTATTAAATAACCCAATAATACAAGAATATAATAACTAATATCAATAACGGTAATTACGGCAAGAGGAGGGTGAGGCCATGCAAATGCAATATAAGAATTATTTTATATAAGAATAGGGGCGGCAATAACGGCATTACTGAAGCCTCGCTTGGTAGAAAATGGCTCGTCACATTTCTGCATATATTCCTTGTAAACTTCGGTGTCAGTCAGTGTCATTCAGCATAGTCGTATTAGCTTCGCGAGGATACCAAACTCAGCCGTAGCATCTAATAATTTCTGTTGTATTGGACTGTCGCATGCAGTTTTGTCTTGTCCAAGATTTGTCGCAGTGTGAATATCAGGTCAGTCGTGGATTTGCTAAGTCAAAAGCCACACAAACAAAATCCAGCCAAGTTCGTTGGATAAGATTCAGACTTTTACATAGCACACTAGACAAGATTTTGTATGCGAGGGTTGAATGTCTGATACCCCGATAGTTGGTACACATACTTGGATCTGCACAGGACATGGAGCACTCAGATTATAATCATTGGGCATGCATTCTTTTAGCCTAATGGTGTTTATGGGTTAGTGCTTGTACGTTGCTAGCTCATTGCTGTCGGTCTAGAAAATGTCAGCCAGCAGTCCAACGGCTCGGGCACCTTTTTTGTTGTTAAGCCATGCTATTGCTATGCTGATCTGGTTTGGCTCTAAGATGGGCAATCGACTCCGTCGCCAATAACTGAAGTGATTTCATCACTTATGCTGCGTTTGGAAACAAACAGGAAAAGTGTTTCCCGAAATTTGCAGCACACTCTGCATATCGTTCCGTCATCGCATACATTCCATATCCTACCAGGGTTTCTCTGAGCGCGGTTTTTTAAGCCCAGTACAGTCATTGCGGGAACAACCGAATTAGGGGGTTTATTTGAAGTAATTGAGAGATTTGGTGGGAATAGGCATTGGCTATGACGTTGGTATGCATTTTTGTCATGTCTAGCTTTCTTTGCATGTTGTTACGACGGTTTTGAACACTACCTAATAGCGTGCGGACCTTTATTACAACTAGGTGTGATCCGAACTCGTACGTCCATAACATTACACAGTACAACACATGACTTTGGGACTCAATTATGAGAACTGCACACGAAAGTAGCCCCAAAAAGCAGAAGTTCTGCATCATTCATTTTGTCATGTAACTTGACGTGACAAATTCCCCTATACGATACTTACTAACTTTAAATCGATATTAAATTATTATGGCATGTACCTTGAAAAAACGAATGATGAAGAACTTCTTCTTTTTGGGGCTACTTTCACGTGTAGTTCTCAGAATTGAGTCCGAAATCAATGAGCAGAAAAATATTGTACTGTGTTAGTTAACCTGTTTTGAAATTCTGTACTGGCTATATATTTATCCACTCCATTGTTAGTTATGATGGCTATATCGTTCTCTGTGACCTAATCTTTCTTTGTGGCTATATCTTTCTCTGACACTATTATTACATTCAATCATTTTCAATGTTTTTTCCCTAATGACAACATTCGCTAAATGCAACGCACTTTATTATAGGCATTCATTAAATTTTTGGCATTCAAATGAGTCTATTGGAATCGTTTCACAATTTGCCAATAGAAAGGAAACCAACCCCTTTCGCCCAATAAACGATTTAAATACCAGAAATAATTTGTTTGATACGCTACAACAGTTGGGATTGGTATTTTCCATGGTCATCGTACATAACAACTACAAAAATCGAATATTATTTTGCAGTTTTAAATACTACGCAGTTTTGTATATTACGCACTTCAATTCGCAATTATAATACATCAACATGTACTGCATAGTTTATTCTCGTTTGCAATTTCCATAACAGTGTTTAAATTTGAAATGTCTCTTTGACAAAAGCATAAACAAGTTCATTTCCGTTTCCTCTTGGCAAATATGTTGTACAATGCGAACTCGTTAGTAGTGTTAGAACTTTTTGTGGTGGCAAAGAAATAAACTCACAACAAGAAAATTTATATTTTTAATTCTTTGCACTACGTTTTTTCGTCCAGAGTTGAGGTGGAGGTAGATTTGTTGATCCCTTGTGCGCATTTTATTGTGTGTATGAGAACTAGATATTTTTCTGGGTATTCTCAAGAATTGTCAATGATGCACTTATTTGGCATCAGCAACTAATTGTAGTCTTACCATCTCTGTTGCTTTATATTACATACAAAATATTTCTGCTCTGGTATACTGATTATATGTATATATAAAAGATTTAGTACACTTTAAGAGAAACTGGGATATGCGATGGGAGGATTTGACCATAAAAATCACTTTACTTAAAGAAACGAAATATTGTGAAAACTCATAGAAAATCACAGAAAAGAACACTTTCAAATGTTGACGATCCCAAACCAAGAATTGTCGAGTATGTTATGTGTAAGACTTAATACCATCATAACGAACCTGATAGCACATGTAGCTTTAGACTTGGTTTATCCGAGCAGCTATTTACACTACGACAAATTCTGGATAACACCCAAAAATTGCAGGTTAACACTATCAATCCTTTAATCTACGATTTGACAAAACTACAAGTTCCAGTGCTGTTTTTCTTATTCCTGCAAAGCTGACGAACCTCAAGTCTTCAGTGATGATATACATAATCTAACGAAGCCTTTTTATATCAAACGATGCTATAGACTGAGCGAAGGTCGGGCTTGCATTCTCTTTATCGTACCAATTGAGAAGATCAGGTGGAAAATAGCGGTAAACACAGTAACTCCTTAAAAAAATCACATGATGCTGGTATTGTTACTGCAGTCTTTTTATGCTTTAAGAAGCAGTCGGCGGAAGTGGGTCTGGTGATAAGCGAGAATAAAACCGACGATGCATGAATAATGACAACTATAAGTAGATGTGTTTATTAAACTAGGATCCGCGGTAACCAACAAAAAAAATGTCGGCCTATAAATCAAAAGACTAGCGTTTGATTGCAAGCCGCTGATGCTTAGCGCTGAGTAGGGGGTTTAATAACTCTCTTGCTCTTTTTCGACGATCAAAAACCCAACCATACCAGACAGATGACGTAGGCAGATGTTCTCGACAAATATAAGGCTGACATCGCCTTCTTACAGGAATTGTGGTGGACGGGACAGGCATGCACATAGCAAAAGAGCTGTGATATCTTCTACAAGCTGCCACGCAGAATGACACGAATTTGAATACGGATTCATGGTCGGAATAGACTTCAATGTTAACCTCGAGGTTTAACCCTGTAAGTGACCGACAAGCCGAATATCGGCATCAAGCCGAAATATTTTTACATCGTCGGCAGTCAGAAAATTCAGTCTTAACAACAACACCAACGCCTGACATCTCGAGAACTGATAGAGATATTGATAATATTCACATATACTTTTAAAACAACTTAATTTACCTTATAAATTTGTAATATAAAATGGTCTTCAAATATTCACTTTGGAATCCAATTTCAAATCCAATTTTATTAAAAAAAATACGTCAACTTCTACATAAAATATCTCGACATCTATTAGAGATAAGGTTAAAGCACTTATAGGCCTTTTATAGGTCTTCAATTCAGCTATTGAATGACTTATTACTAGTAATCACTTACTTATTACTTAGCTGGTACTTCTTTGCAATCCCGGTGGATTAAATACCACACTTAGAAATATATAATAGGCACCTCGATCTTCTGCTCTTCTTCTCCAGTAAGTCACACCAAATTCTGTATGGTTCTCTGTAACCAGGTCTTTCCAACGGAGTTTTCGTCACCCTCTTCTGCGCCGTCCATGGAGTTCATTGTCGAAGACTATTCGAGCTGAAGCACTTTCGTCCATGCGTACAACATGACGCAGCCAACGCAACCGCTGCACATTAATGCGTCTGACAACGTCAATGTACAGCTCATGATTCATATGACGCTGATATTCTCCGTTAACGATGATGGGCCCATATATTTTACGAAGTACTTTTCTCTCGAATACCGCCAGAACCGATTCATCCGCTTGTACAGGTAGAACCAGTATCTGATATAGCTGGATTTTTGTTCGTCGAGAGAGGGCTCTTTCATTGAATCGCTTGCTTAGTCCGTAGTAGCATCTATTAGCAAGCAGGATTCTTCTCTGGATTTCTAGACTGACATTATTTGCTTTGTTGATGGCGGAGCCTATGTCGATAAAATTATCTACCACCTCGAAATTCGAAACGAGTAGATTCTTTGTTCGTTGAAACTAATAACTTCGTTTTGTCCTCGTTCACCTTTAGACCCATTGTCGCTGATACCTTCTATATACATGAGAAGGCTGCAGTCACATCCTGCAGTTTCGACCGATGATACCAACGTCATCAGCATTCGCGAGTGGCATGTGGCTTTTGCTGAATATAGTGCCACTCGTGTTTTCTGCAGCTTACTCATTATCATCTCCATTAGGCATATAACTAATTTTGACAACAAACATGGCAAACCACTGGTGGTGGCAAATATTGTACAAGTAATGAATATAACCTTTTTAGGTGATTTGGGTTTAAAAATGTTACGCACCAAACGCGATTTCTAAAACAAGTCATATTTTTGTTTTTAGTATTTCCAATTGTTATATGAAATACATTGTAAGTTTAAAGTATGTGATGATTTACAAAATGGCAAAATGTCTTGCACAATTTTAATTGCACGCTCTGCGCAGGTGTTACTCCGTTGAACTTCCTGAATATCTGATGGTTTTTTGACCCAATGTCTGAGAAAATATTTATTTGCTTTTGTAAAGCCGGACATTGACTTTTGTAGTATGGTGAAATTATTTTTTTTTAAAGTATGGTCAGAAAACCAAGGTTAGATGACGTAGTTCATGACAAACGTCAAAAGGAACTGGACTGCCATCTCTATATCTGGCTACGTATGTATTGCTGCGAGTTGGCAACTCTGAAATTGAAATCACTTTGACAGATTTGTGAAGAAATAAAACAACAAAGCAAAACGTCAAAAACAGCTGATGGGATGACATAACCTTCGTAAGAAAACCTTGAATGGCTATATGATCTGATAAAAAGTAATTGCGTTTGGTGCGGAAACTTTTTTGCAATTTCGAAAAAAAATAAATAATGTGAGTTCATACTTTTTTATGCTCTATTCGACTATACCATTTTTCCTATTTGCGAAAATTGTAAAAAGTTATATGCCTAATCACTATGTTGAAGAGGTTACACGATAGGCCGTCGCCTTGTTTAAGGCCTAGTCTGGTATAGAATGGCTCCATAAGGTCCTTGGCAATCTTCACTGAAGACTTCGTGTCAGTCAGCGTCATTCCATAAAGGCGTATCAGCTTCGCTAGAATACCAAACTCAGCCATGTGCTTCGAGTAATTGCTGTCGTATCGGGCAGCTTTATAGTCGACGAAAAGATGGTACGTGTCGATCTGTTTCTCTTGGGTCTTTTCCAGGACTTTCCGTAGTGTGAATATCTGGTCTGTTGTTGATTTACCAGGTCTAAAGCCACACTGATAAAGCCCTATCAGGTTAGATATCCCTGGCTTTAGTCTTTAACGTAGCACACTCGATAGGACTTTATATGCGATGGGTAAAAAGCTGATGCCGCGGTTATCAGCTCCTCGCCACCGGACTTGAAGAGCTCTGTAGCACACTCGACAGGACTTTATATGCGATGGGTAAAAAGCTGATGCCGCGATATCAGCTCCTCGCCACCGGACTTGAAGAGCTCTGCCAGAAGTCCGTCGGCACCGGCTGCTTTATTGTTTTTCAGCCGCGGTATTGTTCTTCTTCGTCGTCGACAATTGGCGTGATTCCATCGCGTGCGCTGCCTTCCGGAACCAGCAGTTACTGGAAGTTTTATCTTCATATATTTAGCACACTCTGCGTATCTGTAACTACATTTCCATTCTTGTCCTTACAGCAGGGGAGTCCATTATCGTAGCCTTATGATTTACTTTCTAGTGAAATTTTCTGGCCTCATCTCTATTCCTGTATCGCTCTATATCCTCGTTCTCCCGTCCCTTAATCTCGCCTGTTTTACTGCCTTCTTGTGCCGTTTCCTAACAGCACGGGTTACAATTGACTGTTGCCCCATAAGCAGTATCCTGTTCCTCAGACGCTTTGCGACATTCTTCATCGTTTCAGGATTTGTTTGAGCGCCGTTTTTCATTTTATAGCACGGTTGTTGCGGCGGTTGCCTAGAATGCGCAATATGCTGCCACTGTGTATCGGGAAAGTCAGAAGTAGAGGCGTTATGTCGTATAAGTTGGGAGGGTTGGTTGGAGTAGGCAGTTGCTATTGCTGGGGTTTGCAGCTTCGCGATGTCCAGCTTTCTTTGTGTTTGGTTAAGTGCGTTTTTCGCTCTGCTCAATCTTGTGCGCACCTTGGCTGCAATCAGATAATGATACGAGCCAATATTTGCACCACGGATCACACGCACGTCCATGACACTAGATGCATGTCTGCTATCAATTACCATATGATCAATTTGATTGTTGGTATTTTGATCGGGACATAACCAAGTTGCCTTGTAAATATCTTTGTGTTGGAATCTGGTTCCACTCATTACCTTGTTCCTTCCCGCTGCGGAGCTAACCAGCCTAAACCCGTTGTCTGACGTGTCGTATGAAGCCCGACCGATCGATGGATCAAGAACATCTTCCCTTCCCAATTTTGCATTTAAGTCTCCCAGAACAATTTGAATGTCGTGGCCAGAGCAGCGGTCGTATGCTTCCTCCAGGCGCTCGTAAAATGCATCTTTAATCTCATCGTGTTTATCTTCCGTAGGGGCATGAGCACAAATCAACGTGATGTGGAAATATTTCGCCTTGAGGCGGACTACGACAATTCAATCACTATCAGGATTCAATCGCGAGACAAGATGTCTGAATCTCTCGCCAACTACAAGTCCACATCCAAATTCGTGCTTTTCGGCATGGCAGCTGTAATAGATGTCGCAATTTTTACGTCGCGTGCATTCTTGTCCTGTCAATCTCATCTCCTGGATGGCGGTGATGTCAGCCTTAAATTTTTGAAGACATCCACCAGCCGAATAGTGGCACCTTCTCTATATAGAGTCCGGACGTTCCAGGTGCATATCTTTAAACCATGTTCGTTATTACTTTTGTGGGGGTCGTCAACATTTGGGGGATTCTGTTTGTTACTCTTTCTTTCTCGTGTTTTCATAGCCAGTAAAAAACCTGAAGGCGGGTGGCTAGCCCAACCATCGGGGTTCGTCGCTCACTATCAGCCGCTATTCATGATATAAAAATATTACGAACAAGGTGGCACGGCTGCCACCACGAAGGAGGTTGTGGGTCGGCTTGAGATGCCAGACTCACTTAACAAACACTATTTTCTATAGCCCTTTTTTTATTTGATTTCTTTAACGGTATATCAAAAAAAAAATATTTTGTATAATAAACAGAAACTTCAATTGCGTGATTTTTTCTACCGATCAGAGTTTCGTGACATCGTTACTTCCCTTAGCATTACATATTCCCGTCATCAATATGCCAATTACGGTAGTTTTTGTTTGAGTGTTAATCACCTAGAATCCCAGCAATTTTCATAAAATAACAAACATTTTACTGTTATTCCTCCCCCCGTACGAGCATTGCATCATGTACAAGTATATATTAGCACACAGCACACTTAGTGCATACAAACACATAACATTGCTTAAATATTTTATGAACATTTTCAACAAGTTTAGTTTTACTATTGTATTCGTACATAGTATTGAAACTTATAAGCTGCTTTGTACACACAAAAGGTGTACGAAAACGGTGATGATGGGTAAAACCAAATTTTGTGGGAGAGAAAAAAAAATCGGATTTAAGTTTTGAACAAAACGTAATTGTAGTAATTATAGTTGCAGACCAAAGTGAATTATGACAATAAGCTGAGAGATGAAAATAATTGCTGCATTAACTATAAGAGTGTAGTAGTTCGGTTACCTAACCGGAACATAATCATTAGTTTTGAGAAAAACCTCTCAGCTTACTATTGTAGGAATTCTAATAAGGATTTACAAGAATTAAGGATCTATTAAGGATTTACCAGAATCTAACCATTTTTATTATCCACAAAAAATTAGCAAAATCTGTGAACATGTTTCAATAGAACATTTTAGAAAAATAAATATTATTGTCCTTCAAGGTACGGGCGCAGCTAAAGAAGGAATCGATATTATCCCATTTTAAATCCACACAATTTGCAGATAAACAAAAACGATGTATTTAACAGTTCACAAATGTTCGTTTATCTCCTCTATATCGAACCATTTCATGTTTCTTTGCGATGTGGGCGGATTTTGCCAACAATCCCAGTTGTTTGTGCCACATATATCCACACACATAGTTTATTTTCCTGCTGGGCGCATCTGCTGATACACTTTGATGAAAGCAATCGATTGATATTGTATTTTTTTTCTCATAACATCGTTTATCATTTAAATATTCATTTAATGGATATTAAAATTGCGTAACAACGATAGGTGTACATTTGTATTTCTAGTTACGGAGTATTATGATGGCCTTCATTGTTTTTATTCAATTGACTGAAATGTGAAATGAATTGATGTCGTAACAAAAAAATACCCTTTCAATATTAATTCATATTGCACTTGGCAATTGTATGTTGTATTTACTTTATAATATTATAAAAATATCATGAAATGTTTATTTATTTACTATTTATTTAAATATTCCATTTCAAAGGGCACTTTGGCATTTTGCTTTTAAGCCATCAAACATGAATGCAAATTGCATTTTACATGAAAATCGTTTAAGGCTATTAAAATATAATCAAATGAGGGAAGGACAAAACAAAAAATATAAAATAGTTAGAGGGGTGCTTGAATAGTGATTTTATTTACGATTTTACAGGTTAGTTTAGTTTTACATAGGTTGTTGTATTCAATTGAAATTGAAGGATATATGGCCAAAGCACAATATAACGTTATAATTATGGTCAAACTACATCGAATTCGATAGCTGGATAGCATATTGTGTAGACAGAGATGTTTGAGATTTTTTTGGAAAATTTCAATAAAAGTTCGAAAAGGACCCATTACAAATTTAAATACCTCTAATAGGTAAAGATGGGTGTTTCTCGTTTTCATTAGCATGTTATGGAAAGTATAAAGACATATCAATCTACCAGAAGTGTATTTTTTGCCAATTTCCACGAACAAATTATCAAAGGTTAAGGAATAAAGTGTATTGTGATTGTGCTACGAAAATAATCCTTATTCCTAAATACATAATTTTATTATTTTTTTAAAGATTGTCATGCGAAAAATGCTCAATACTTGGTGTGTCTAATAGCCCTATGGGGCTTTCACCCTCTCGAAATCAGTCTTTGCTGGGCTCCAGGACACTGCGATATTCTTTGAAACGAATCAACATGATAATGTCTCTCTGGGTATGTCCACCTACCCATCTATAAGCTTTTTGATCTAGTGGGGAAAGGGGGTAGAAAACGGCTAACTGATGTTGTATATCCAGAACGAACTATACGACTGCTAGATCACATGTATCACACAGGCTGTTTAAAGAGACTCCAACTTTAATCTAACTCGTTTTATAACGATTCATGCGGTACCTTCCATCGTTGTCTGGCCAAGGAAAATTGTTATTAAGTTTTCAACATTGTTTTATATTCTTTTCGTAGAATTTTTGAGTTGAAAATTGGTATGCATGCTCCTATCGTCCAAGCTAAGCTTAAGTTCTAAGATGACCAAGATCGGTCAAAAGTTACTCCCATCTCTTACACAAAGTAGGTCCAAAATAAGCACTTCCACCTCTCATACAAACTTCACACTTTTTGAGTATCAATACTTATATTTTCCTTAACTTTTCTTCAGTATAATATATCATTGTATTGCCGAGAGGAATTTGTGATTTTATGACAAGACAAACATGTGCCCGACTTAACCTTTTTTTTACGAGGTGAAATCATCGAAAGACAGTGAGCGAGACTTTAACACGCTAAAACACCTCAAACTTCATCCAAATCCCGGTGTTACAACCGTAAAGTATTTGTTCACAGAGATGGATAGGTTATCAAACCTCCGCTAAGGCCGTTAAGGTTCGTGTTCAGCATCTTCAATCACATTTTGACCATACGGACAAAAAGGTGTATAGACAATTCTGAAACGATGAAGGTACTTTCTAAAAGCACCATGTCCGCTCAGGAATTGGGTTATGTAATATTAAATATCCTCATGTTTCCTTTCCAACCAGCTATTTAGTTCGGATGTTAGCTTGTAATTCCACCTTCCTTTTATCTTCTTTGCCAGTTGTTCGTGGTTCTCGCTCTGGCTTCCGCTTTTGTAGTGACATTTTCATGTATGCACGCGCATTCTTTTGCTAACAGGTCCAATGGTATCATTCCTGCCATGACGAACGCAGCTTCATCAAATACGGTGCTGTCAGTCTGTATACCGAGTTTAGTTTACCGCATGATGACTTGAATTTCATGCAGTCAGCCCATGTAGGTGAGGCATATAATATGATGCTTGTAACTACCTCTGCTAGAGTCTTCCTTTTCTGGTATTTATGACCTCTCGTGTTCGGCATTACCCTGCAAAGTGCCGCTGCAGACGATGTGGCCTTTGTAATGACGTAGTTTATATGGCTGGTAAATGATAATTTACTGTATGTAATCATGCCCAATATTTTAATGAATATTTGGAAATTATTTCGCAGTCTCCAACGTTTATATTTATACATTCTCTAACTCTTCTTCTGGATATGAAGCGAGCTGTGACTTCACCACACTTATTCTGGCATTTGTCACTATTTTGGCTTCATTTTGATCTGAAGCTACAACTACTTATTAGTCCAATATCGTCTACAAATCCAATAGTCTTAACTCCAACTGGTAAATTAAGTTGTAGTATTCCATCATACATAACATTCCACAAGAGGGGACTAAGTACCGGCCCTTGTGAAACGCCTCCGGTAACCACATATTTCCTGAAGCCATCGTCCGTTTTATACAGAACCACTCGATTTCTGTACTTAGATTCTGTAATGCTTGTATAGATTCCTTCCAGTTCGCAGAGTTGAAAGCGTTCTTCACATCTAGAGTTACAACGACACAGTAGTCGTTTGATTGTCTTCTCTTATTTATTGCCTCTCTTGCAGTGCGCACAAGAAGTTTAATATCATCTATTGTCGATTTAGATCTTCTGAACACAAACTTAAATACCAGTTCAAATGCCATAGATCATTTGCTGTATCGACGCTCTCGTGCAGTCTCTTACATATTTATGTACTCTGACGCGTTTTTGCCCTTCGGCAGCATACAAGTTTTTGTCTTTTCCATATCGAGGGAAACGTTGAATATTTGAAGCAGTTATTGAAATACTCGGGGTGTGACATGACTACTTGCTTTACTACGATGTTTGGTATTCCATCCAGGACTGATGCTTTTTGTCCTGCAATCTGCATACAGACTGCTGGAGTTGAGCGCTGGAAACAGGTGGGAAATTTTCAAATGATTCCTGTGTCATTCCATGTTTTAATATCCTGTGGCGGGAAGAGGTTGGTAACAATCGCTCTAAGCGCATCGGGATCGGTCGGTGTTGCATGATTTTAGCCTCTTCATGACCAATTTTTATGCCAAACCAAAAAGGTTGTTGTCGAGGTCATCACATATGCTCATAAAGCACTAATTTTTCCTTTTCTTTATGGCATTTAAATTCGAGTTAGATCACTGCACGACCCTTACATTTTAAGATGCCCTTTCTGTTCATATTAATCAGTGTTGATCTTTATATATAAAATTATACTGTACGTGTGTTGTGACTGAACTCCTCCTAAACGGCTGGACCGATTTGCATAATTTTTTTGTATGCGTTTGGGTGGCGCCCCGGGTGGTTTAGATTTACAATTCGGTCCAATTGGACAAAGGGGGGTGGCACCGCCCATACAACTTGAAAATCAAAAGGACTGTATCTCATGAACTATCAGAAGTATGAGGGTGAGATGTGGTATATATGTTGTTGGAGCAGTATTAATTACAGCCAAGGTGGAAGTGGGCGGTGCCACGCCCTCTTTTCTAAAATCGCTCTAACGGCTTTTGTAATAGACTGATTGATACGAACATTTTACCAAGTGGTACTGTTGACCTGTTGATAGTCCCTGGCTATAATAGATTGTGATTGGGTAAAGGGGCGTTGCACCGCCCATACAACTTAAAAATCAAAAGGGCTATATCTCATGAACTATCAGAGGTATGAAGATGAGATTTGGTATATATGTTGTTGGAGCCGTATTAATTACAGCCAGGATGGAAATGGGGGGTGCCACGCCCCTTTTCAAAAATTGCTCTGACGGCTTTTTCAATAAACAGATTGATACGAAAATATTACCAAGGGGTACAGTTGACCTGTTGATAGTCCGTGGCTATACTAGATTGTGATTGGATAAAGGGGCGAGGCACCGCCCATACAACGTGAAAATTAAAAAGGCTAAATCTCATGAACTATCAGAGGTACGAAGATGATATTTGGTATATATGTTGCCTCGCCCCTTTTTTAAAAATCTCTTTGGCGGCTTTTATAATAGACTGATTTATAAGATAATTTTGGAAAGTGGTACTGATGACCTGTTGTTAGTCTCTGGCTGTACTTAGCTGTGATTGGATAAAGGAGTGTGGCACAGCCCATACAACTTGAAAGTAAAAAAGGCTATATCTCATGAACTATCAGAGGTATGACGATGTAAGATGTTGCAGTATGAATAACAGTAAGGGTGGTTGTAGGCTGTGCTACACCCCTTTTAAAATAAGTAGTTATAACAGTCAAAATTCCAGAGTATATTGCAGTTCGCCCAGAGATATGAATAGTAAGGTTGGCTAATTTTTTCATTCGCAAAATCGTAACCAAAATCGGAATCTACAATGAATTGTTAGAAAATTTCACCAATAAAATTTGTGTCTAAAATAAATTCTAAGCTCGCGCTGTAAGCATGAAGACTGAAAATTGTAATACGAGTTCAATATATAGAGAGTATTCGGGTATATTCTTGGTCCGTATGAGAAGAAGACATGACAAAGGACGTTTATATGGCTAAAGGCATGAAGCTTCAAACAAAATTTTCATTTGCGGTCAATAGAAGGAGAAGCCATTACAGTGATTTTTACGCCAAAAGACATAGTTAGTATACAGACGGTTCCCGCTACCACAGATAAATATAAAAATTGAAATTTGATCTTTAGAGGAATTTCTGTTTCCGATTTGTGAAAGTAGTGTTTTTTCTCCCTACATGCAGACAAAACTTAATCTACATGTCGAAACTATAGATATGAATTCGATTATGAACTTTTTTACTATCGTCATAGAGCCTATCATATTTAGAATTTAAAACAATAAAACTTAATTAGTTAACTTCCATGTTAAGGAGTTACTTGAAATTAGTTACATAAGTAAATAAACCCAGCATATTATTGTCGAGCTAAAGTACCATTTTAAGTACTTTGTAGACCTAAATGTGAAATATATTACAAGTCAATATGCCATAGCGAACTCATTGCCGGGCCCACTAGTAACCTTATAAAAACTAACTTTTTTAAAGCTTTTTGGCTTTGACAAGTCATTCGCAAAACTTTTTACTGCTTATGGTTAGACCATTGTTTGCTTATTTGATATAAGCAAAATTGCAATCACCACAATGTTTCGATAATTTTGTGAACAATATACATAACTATGAATATATAAATTATATTCATAGACATACATCACAAAATCAACAGCAATCAATTAGCACTGCCATAAAAACACAAACGAACAAACAACCTGTGATTGGATCACTCAGACACTCTACTTTGAAAATACGCATTGTGATGTGCTAGCATCATCAATGGCACATAACGAATTCTCAGCCTCCAGGAAAAAAACAAAATGAAGCAAATCTAACAAGAAGACCGGTATACGATGCTGCTAGCAAAGCAAAATTTCCAATTCCAAATAATATGGACAATCATAAATATTCCGGCAGCCAAATTCGTTTTCATATTTGCCAATGAATGACAGACACATTTAATGGCTGACAAAACTGAAAGCAATTTGGGCTGCGTGTGCACTCAATTATATTAGGGTATTAAAACTGGTATTCCGGTTGTTGGGGAAATGCAGAGATTAAATGAAGAGCAAAGCATAAAGTATAAATATGAGACCTCTTATATATAAAGAGAAGAAATCAAACAAAATAAATTGCCTAAAAGGCTCACAAATGAGGTCAACTGGCGAAAGAAAATGAAATGGCAACAAAACTACCCAGCCATTAATAGATAAGACTTTAGGAGAACGACGTCTGCCCCACAAAGAACAATGAATGATTAATAGGCAGTTGTGTTTTTTGCCATCAGAAGACAATAACTTATCAACACATTTTTCTATTTCCCTAAGCGAAGCTAGCAAGATTTACTGGGACACTGAAAGTTACTTTCACCTTGGGTTTTGAGGGTTTGTATAATTTCCACTGGGAATCATTGGAAAACATGTAAATTATGATAGAACCCTTTTGCCAAGTGAGTAATTTATAAACATTTTCCGTCGAAGATATTTAAATAATCTAATTCACAACCCTTTTGTAATTTTTTTTTGCTATAGCGATTGGGATGGAAAAGGGTGTTGTGTTTGATAGTGGGGTGGGTTACTTGAAGTGATTACAGCCCAGCGTTTGTATTGTGAGAAATAACTGTCTCAAATGCAAACGAGATAAATGAACATGAAATATCCCCCATCAATTATGGTATTTTGTCGGGTACACAGATGACAGTACAAGTAACATTTAACATTCGAAATGGTTTGCTACTAGAATGTATGCAGAAGCAGGAATTTACCTTACGGCACAGGGTAAATGTAATGGACGGAACTGAAGATGTATTGCACTATATTTGTGTGATATTAACATTATGGTTGATAGTGTCTAGGTTTTAAAAATCCAAATACTTGGTTTTCTCTTTGACATGAACCTAATTACAATGACTACTCATCTGTTCCAAAAAAAAAGTCTTGTGGGGGTTAAAAATCTTGAACTGACTGATACATAATCTCACCCTATGCGTAATTGTCTCATCTGTGATAAGTAGAAAACTGTTCATTTCTGATGATATTAAATCACGACCCCGACCCAAGTACTATACTGGAACATATGTCGCAATTTTGCATATGGTACTCACTACTTTTGTATGTACAACGTATTAGTAACTAACTAATGTTATTGAGATTTTATGTTAATCATACGAACATCATTCCAATATTGTGGATTTATGATTTGATAACACAGTACTACCTTTTTCAGCTTATTGATTTGAATAAACGTGACAAATTCCCCTATACGATACTAACTTACTTCAAATCGATATTACATTGGGGCTACTTTCACGTGCAGTTCTCAGAATTGAGTCCCAAAATCATGTGTTGTACCGTGTAAGGTAATGCAACAACTTACTTACATACTTAAGTGGCCAATTACAACTTACGAACGTGGTTCATATATTTGAGGCCTGAAGTATTTAACAATTAGACACGCTTCGGTCTTCTCCGTAAGTTCTCCAGTTAGTCCCACCAGATGGTGGAACGTCGTCTACCACTTGGTCCTTCCAAAGAAGTTTGAGCCTCCCTGTTCTGCGCCGTCGCCTTCAAACACCTTTCTCGCTGGAGCACTTACATCCATCCTCTCAACATGTCTCAGCCATCGAAGTCGTTGGATTCTGACTCTTTTAGCTACGTCGATGTCGTGATAAAGCTCATACAGCTCATGGTTCATCCGATGACGAAAGTCGGCGTCGACACAGATAGGTCCATATATTTTTCGAAGTACTTTTCTCTCGAATACTCCCAGGTTTTGAATGTCCGTTGTAGTAATCACCCATGATTCGGTAGCATACAACAGAACGGGTAAGATTAGCACCTGGTATAGCTGTTTCTTAGTATTCCGAGATAAGGTGGTGTTACTAAAGTACTGACAAAGTCCGTAGAAACATCTACTGCCGGGCACTATTCTCCGCTTGATTTGTTGGCTGACATTATTTTTTCTTATTTACGGAAAATTCGATGTAGGTAAATTCATCTACTACCTCAAAACGAAAATTGTCAGCGTTCTAGCAGCATCCCCATCGAGAGGACTCTTTGTTCGTCGAAATCATTATTCTCGTTTTGTCCTCGTTGTCCGCTACACCCACTTTTGCTGTCTCCTTTTCTAGTGATGACAAAACTGCAGTAACATCCCACAGATTTCCGCAGATGATGTCTATATCATCGGCATCGGTATGTGGCTCTTGTGGATTATGGTGCCAGACATGTTGACACCAGCCTTTCTCATCACCTTCTCCATAACTATATTAAATAGTGTTCAGGACAGGCTATCGCCCTGCCTGAGACCTCATTCCGTATTGAATGGTTCAGACTGATCATTACCAATCTTAACCAAGGGTTTGAAGTTTTCCAGAGTACATCTGCAAAGTCGAATCAGCTTTGGTAGGTGGTAGGTGTCGATCTGCAGTTCATAAGTTTTTGCCAGGCATTTGTCGTAGAGTGAATATTTGATTCGTCATAGATTTACCAGGTCTAAAGCAGCACTGATTAGTTGCAATTAGTTTTTCTACAATTGCTCGATAGGACCTTGTACGCAATTGGTAATAGGCTTATTCCACGGTAGTTCTTACATTCACTACGATCTCCTTTCTTGTATATGGAACATAACAGACTGAGACTCCAATCCCCGGGCATGCTCTCCTTTAGGCAAATGTTCCTCATGAGCTGATGCAACCTCCTAATCAGCTCCTCTCCGCCAGCCTTAAACAATTCAACAGGGAGACGATCGGCACCAGCTGCTTTGTTGTTTTACAGGCGGAAGATTTCCACACGTATCTTGCTCTGGCTCGGAGGTGGGCAATTAATAGCATCGTCATGAACTGGAGCGGGGTCTTTTGGAGTGGTCTCCGCATCCAGTAAATTTCTGGAAGGATCTCTTCATTTCTTTAGAACGTAATTCGGGACCGTCACTAGCTGACCATCGCTGTCTTTACAGGAGGGCAAACTTGCTCCACGCATTCTCGCCTTAACCCTCTTGTAGAATTTTACTGCCTCTTCTTTAGCTCCTTATTTTTCCATATCCAAACTCGTCTTCATGCTCAAGCACCCGTGTCCCGTCCTCCGGATTTCTTGTAAAAAGTTATGTTAGCCTTGTATTCTTCGAGGACTTCCGCCAGTTGGATGCTGGAACCTTGTCTATACAGTGTTCTAACATTCCAGGTGCATATCCTTAAATCACGGTCCTTAATTCGTTTGCGGTGGTCTTCAGTATTTTGGGGGGACCATTTTATTCTTCTCTTACTTCTTTTCATTGCAATAGTTCAAACGTCGGTGGCGGGTTGCAAGCCCAGCGCACCACGTCGCAGTTTTCTCCTCCCGCCAGGATTTTATTGCAGCCGCCCATTCTGGGTCAGACCCTGACCAGGGTACCGCACACCCTGAGCAGACGTGCCTGGGTTTTAGGTTTCCTCCCTCACAGTTAGCCGTGCTCTGACGGGTGTCAAAGGCACGTTTCCAGGCGTCACCATGTAGAGGAACTCCGTCCGCAGTAGTACCACGAATACGGAGCTCTGTGAGTAGACTTGAAGTGCAATTGTCAAGGACCACTCTAGGTTTGCCAAGTCAAACCGATCAGAAGCTTTACCTTGCATCACACTCAACCGATGGGGTCGCTTAAGAATACAAAAAATACGAACGGATAAGCACCATTTTCATCTGATTGGAAATGCTTTTCATCAGTAAGTGACGCTATTATATTTATTACCCTGCACATCTGTAGATATAAATTCTTTAGTAACTTGTCTACCTAAAATCCCTTTAAATTTCTTTAAAGTCCCTTAAGTTACATAACTTTAAGCTTTCAATCATAAAAGTTACTTTTCATTTGATAACAAACACCATCGCATACACACACTTACACAATCTTTAAATCCATATCACTGACACATCGACTAATGATTGCCACCAGTGGAGAATTCACACACACTCACATGCAGCTCATGAGGACTTCCCACAGAGATGAGCTTATTAAAAATAATTCTATTAAAAAAAAAGAAAATACCCAAAGAGAACAGAGCATAAAATGAAAACAAGATATAAGCCATAAAAAGGACACCAACCAAACATGTCACAAACATGCACTTCACCATCCCAAGGCTGCTGTATAACCAGCCATGATCGCATACGCCACAGCAACCGTCGGACGACAACAACAGCGACGACGACGACTATGACGACCGCCATCCAATGAAACATCATATCACAACCAGTCAGAGGTCACAGCACCCCCTCAAGACTGAGATTATAGCAAGCGCAAAAGGTCCAACAACTACAATGCACCACCAGCAACTTCCCCTAGGAAGGACAATATGATAGAAAAACTGAAATGCCAAAAACTCTTTAGAATCTTGAAATGAAACCAAAACTCTGACAACATTTTCACTTTAAAGTATTGACTGGTATCAGGAGATGCAAGAATGAGCAAAAAGAAAAAACCGGCAACAACAACCGACATCCAAAAAAATGGAATGAATTTATAGCCTTTAGTATCAGTTGTGCCATCATCATATCACCCGAACCATTGATGGCCGTTGCTGTAACAGCGATGCATAGGAAAAGGACAACACGGACTGTGTGATATCGCAGGATGTACAGTTTGGTTAATTCGCTTTGTACGAATTCTACGATGAGTTCGAGTTTGTTGTGCCTCAATACAACTCAGAAAACGAAACCTCACAAAAAATTGTGTTATGCAAATTAGTTTAACACACAAAACAGAAAACACAAAAATCAACCAAAAACGACAATGAAAATGAAAATGAAAGACATGAAACAAATGTTGGCATCGCATGTTACCAACAAAGGTTATCCTGCAGATAGACAACATACACGCACAAATGTATGCAGTACAATATGCAGATACATTATCATACATTCCAACAAGGATATGTTTTAATGTAATTAAAGCGTAGCGAGTTACAACTTTTGTAAAGTCGTTTCCTTTTGTGAACTTTAAAATTGGAAATAAAAGTTAAGCAACTGAATGTTTTGAACCTTGGCTCAATTCAGGCATTTGTATGGGTAGGTACCAGAAGGGATGTAGCATTGGTTTTGATTTGACTGACGAAATTGAAATATCCACCAGTTTTCCGTTTTGAAGATTTGGGAGAAATATTATATTTTAAAAAAATGTGTCATGTTATATAGAAGTTTTAGGAGGGGTTGGCCTATAAAGTTCATATTTATGCCTAAGTTAAACTCTCACAAGCGTACATGTTACGCAAAATATGCTGAATTCAGTACACTTACAATAAAGATACATATGAAAACTTATAAGTGTAAATTCCGTCATTTGTATGGCGGTACGCCAAAGGTAGTGGATTTCTGTGGGTTTGCCTATTACTACAAAACAAATTATACTGACCAAATTCAAAAATCATCCAGTTAACACTGGAACTTTTATAAGAAATATTAATTAATCAGAAAAAGGTATTTTTGTAAGTGAGGGAGTGTGATGCAATGTAAAGCTTCTGATCGGTTTGACTTGGCACACCTAGAGTGGTCCTTGACAATTGCACTTCAAGTCTACTCACAGAGCTCCGTATTCGTACTACTACTGCGGACGGAGTACCTCCACGTCAGTGCACGGCTATATGTGAGGGGCGAAACGTAAAACCCTTGCACGTCGGCTCAGAGTGAGCGGTACACTGGTCAGCATCTGACCCAGAATAAAATCCTGGCTGGAGGAGAAAACTGCAACGTGGTGCGCTGGGCTTGCAACCCGCCACTGACGTTTAAACTATTGCAATGAGAAGAAGTAAGAAAATAATCTTGATGACCACCCCAAAATCTTGATGCCCACCGCAAACGAATTAAATCATGATTTGATGATATGCATCTGGAATGTTAGAACACTGTATACTAGGACTAGGTGCCACTTTCCAACTGGCGGAAGACCTCGAAGAATACAAGACTGACATAACCGCTTTACAGGAAATCCGGTGGACGGGACATGGGTGCTCGCGCATGTGGACGTATCCATGCGGACATGCACGAGTGGATTTGTGGTTGGCAAGAGACTGCGACACCTAGACTCAAGGTGTGTGAACGTATAGCCACCATAAGAGTCAAAACAAAGTTTTTCCACATAACACTTATATGTGCCCATGCTCCGACAGAAGAGAAAAGCGATGAGGAGAAAGACGAGTTCTACGAGAGCCTAGAAAATGTATGTGACCTTAGATCCAGCCATGACATTAAAATTCGACTAGGCGATTTTAATGCTAAAATAGTCAGGGAGACCGCGTTTGAGCCTACCATCGGAAAATTATGTCTGCACACCGAAACGTCGAACAATGGCATCAGACTGATAGATTTATCTGCGGCGAGAAATAAGGTAGTTAGCAGCACTGGATTTGACCATAAAAATATTCATAAGGCATCATGGTTATCTCCAGATCAATTGACGAAGAATCAGATAGATCACGATGGAATGCACTCATCGAGTGTTCTGAATGTGACCAGGCGTGCGAAAATTTACTCCTTCATAACCGAAGTTAAGGTACGCACAAAGCTAAGCATACGTAATCGGGCACAACGAAAGCTAGACATCGTTAAACTACGGTCCACAGAGGTAGCGGACGCCTACTCTAACTACCTAACTTAACTGCTACGGAATGCTCCAAACCCTGATAATATTACATCGCAGTGGCGATATATAGCCGATTCCATTGACCGGACTTCGAGAAGCGTACTTGGGTAATCCAAGCCGTCTCAAGAAGAAGCCTGGTAAGATGATGAATGTCGCAATGCCACGAAAGAGACGAATGCTGCATACACTGCGAAACTGCAGCCAATGGCAATGTGAGCCGTTCGTGAACGGCACAGGGAGAAGAGACGAGAGGCAACTCGTCTCTTTAGACGAAAAACAAAAGAGCTGAAAAAGAGACAGGATGAATGTACAGAGTTGCTCCGAAGTAGAGGGGAAGCCCAAAATTCCTTTCAGAGAGTTAAGGTGAGAATGCGTGGAACAGGGTTGCCCTCATGCCAGGACAGCGATGGACAGCTAGTGATGGACCCGGATAACGTTCTGAAGATATGGATAGATCATTTCAGAAATTTACTGGATATGGACACCACTCCAGAAGACCCCGCTCTAATCGATGTCGCAATATCTCGTGTTAAAAACAGCAAAGATATATACTTGGGTTCTAACACATCTTTTGTAATGCGTTACTTAAAAAAAAAAAAAAACTTAATTTCCCTTTGCACCCCATGAATGAGGTATGGGATAGCTTCTCGCGTTGTTGTGAATTACCACGCTTTCTATTTTTAGATTCACAACTAACGGCACCTACTTATTTATCGACGAATGCGAACGTCACTGTTTTGAGAAGCTCTTACTAGACACGACGATTGAATCGACGCTTAATACTGCGAAGTTGCTGTCAAACAACATTCGAGGGGAGCCGACAATGAAAGAAAATTTTATTTATTTTTTTTCTTTTTTAAGATGACTGGAGCCAGTTTGACCCTGCGTTCTCCCGCATGGTAGTCGCGTGTTCTAACCACTATGCCACGGCCGGTGCGTTA
Organism: Muscina levida; assembly: GCA_964034835.1. NCBI lineage: Eukaryota > Metazoa > Arthropoda > Insecta > Diptera > Muscidae > Muscina > Muscina levida. Next base: position 152,134,311 of record OZ035881.1, read on the forward strand.
CACCTTTAGCAATTCGATTTTCGATAAAACATGTAATTTTTGGGGAAATATTTTGTTTCAAAAATTTTTGTGTAAAAATTTAAATAAAGTCAACACAATTGATAAGAATAAACATTACATTAGATTTACTTTGAAGTTATTAAGTGTAGAACAAATGGTTAATAAGTTATCCTAAAATCTATGAAACAATATTTTCAAAAATGGAAATATTTTCAAAAAACTTTTAAAAAAATTGTTTACTACAGAAAATATATTTTTGACTATTTTGGTAATAGAAAAAATCGTGCGAATACTGATGTCGAAATGGCTTTTGCATATTTTTTGTGTAGTGTAATTAGTACAATAGCTAAGTGTTTTACCCATCATGCCACTGTCAATGTGAGCTTATCAATGGTTTTCAGTTTCTCCCAAATATCAATAATGATCACCAAAAAGATCTAGCCTGTGTCTGCCCTCTACAGCAAATTGAACAAAGTTCACATTTTATTTTTGTTTGTAAATATCTAAAATATAAAAAGTTGTTACAATAAGTGCATCTGCTTCAGAAATATACAACAACAACAAAAACAAACACAATAACTTTAAATGAGAAAATTTCGAGACTATTATGCAAATCACGTCAACGCCCGATATAATTATGCAAATCAATGATACGGCAGCAGCAGCAGCACAAAACGAAGGACAAAAATCCAATCTACACCTAACTACAAACCCATCTAATGGTGACGAGATGAGAGTATCTGAGAGATACCCATTGAAAACAATAGAAATTGATGAAGAAATTAAATCAAAGTGCACTTTTGCATAGACCCAATGTACACAGGCTGGCAGGCAGACAGACAGACACTATGGCACCCAGATACAAATTGGACAGGATCATTGTAATGGTTGGTTGAAAGAGACGACGAAATACTGGATACACTCGTACAATGGATATATGCGGTAGTACGTACTACCTCCGCTAGTAATGGTGGTGTTGTTGTTAGAGCTGACAATAGTCCTGGGGTGGTAGGTAGTCCTGAATAATGATGGTGATGATAATAATGAAACATAAAATTGCATTATTGCCCCTGAACCCTGCGAGCGTGATCTGCCAGAGTATAGGGTGAGTAGCGTATCGTATGTGTGTGTGTGTGTGTCTGTGGATACGAAATCCTTGTGATTATGTGAGATGTACAATGAATTATGAATTCATAGAAGTACAACAATAACAACTAGTAATGATAAAGGTCATACGCACAAACGCACATTGGCAATATAAAATCCCTAAAGAATTGTTAAATTGTTCATGGATGGCATTCATCAGTGCCAGATTGAATTTGATATGAATAAAGGGAGGGGTGGTGGCGATGGTGGTGTAATTTGGACAGGATTTACTTTTATTCCTTCTACATTTTCATTTCAGCTTAATTTGCAATATGCGTACATTCAGCCAACAACTATTACTTTGCCATAATCGTACTTAGAAATTATAGTTGAGTGAGAACGACGACAGCAACAACAACATCACCACTTACATCAAGATAATAGACGTGTAAGCGTTTACGCACGAAATGCATACAGTGCGTTGGATATGAAAGAACCTTGTACGCAATTAATAATAGGCTTATTCCACGCTAGGTCGAACATTCACTACGATCTCCTTTCTTGTATATGGGACATAACAGACTGAGACTCCAATCCTGGGCATGCTCTCCTCTAGCCAGATGTTCTCACTGAGCTGATGCATGCTCCTAATCAGCTCCCCCCCCGGCTGGCTTAAACAACTCAGAGGGAGCCCTTCGGCACCAACCGCTTTGTTGTTTTTAAGGCGGGATATTGCGACACGCATCTCGCTCTAGCTGGGAGGTGGACAGTAAATACCATCGTAATGGATTGAATCGGGATCTTCTGGAGTGGTGTCCGTATCCAATAAAATTCTGAAATTATCTATCCACATCTACTGTTATCCGGGTCTGTCCTTGCTGGAGGGCAACCTTGTTCTACGCATTCTCCCCTTAACTCTCTGGTAGAATTTTCGGGCTTCCCCTCTACTTCGGAGCAACTCAGTACACTCATCCTGCCTCTTCTTAAGCTCCTTCTTATTCCCTCTAAAAAGACGAGCTGCCTCTCTTCTCTTCTACCTGTGCCGTTCACGAACAGCTCGCGTTGTCATTAACTGCTGTTTTGCCCCGTTTGCAGCATCTTCGTGGCATTGCTTCATTGATCATCTTACCAGGCATCTTCTCGAGACAGCTTTAAGTATCGAAGTACGCTTCTTGCAGACCGTTCTATGGAGTCGGCTATATATTGCCATTGCGAGATTATATTATCAGGGGTTGGAGCATTCCGTAGTAGTTAAGTTAGGTGGTTGGAGTAGGCGTTCGCTACCTCCGTGGTCCGCTGTTTACCGATGTCTAGCTTTCATTGTGCCTGGTTAGGTACGTTTTTCGCCATGCTTAGCCTTGTACGTACCTTAACTGCGGTAAGGTTGTGATCGATGATCCATGCATGCCTTCCATCGATTACCACGTCATCTATCTAATTCATCGGAGATAACCATGCTGCCTTATGAATATTTTTATGGTCAAATCTAGTGCTGCTAACTTCCATATTTCTTGCCGCAGAGAAATCAATCAGTCCGATACCATTCTTCGAAGTTTCGGTGTGCAGACTGAATTTTGCGATTGTAGGCTGAAATGCGGCCTCCCTGCCTATCACAGTACAACATTTTTCAGTTAATTGATTGCCAACTCAATTCTGTGAACTGTATGTGAAATTAGACCCAAAAAGAAGAATTTCTGCATCATTCGTTTTGTCTTCTTACCTGCGATTTGAAGTTAGTATCGATTTGAAGTTAGTACTATCGTATAGGGAATTTATCACGTTTTAGGCCCTGTTGTTTGACATAGCTCGACAACCACTAGCCCAATTTAGTTGAAATAAATTTTAAAAAATTAAGAATTACAATTCCCTTAATCTGTTCATATATTGTTTTCCTATACAAGTAACACTTTCGAAATTAAAAATGAATGTATGAAGGGAAAAAATTATTTTTTGCCTAAAAATTTAATTTTTTTTTTAAAAAAATACATAAAAAATCCAAAATGGAAAAAAGTTTCAAGTCTAGTTATTTTTTCGCAAAGTCACATAACCTATGAGCAAAATGAGACAAAGATCATAAAAATCGATGCACGCGTTTCGCTTTTATTCGCAATTGAGTAAAGGTATGAATTTCAAAAATCAGTTATAGCCACCACCCTTAAAATAAAAATAAAAACATAAATTAAAAAATTATCATGCAAAAAAATTTTATTTATAAAAACTTAATGAAAATAAAATAATATGCAATTAATACGCAATTATAATATGCATAAAAACAAAATTTAGAACATTTTTTCAATTATTGGCAATATCCATCCTTGTAGAAGTTGACGCTTGTGGTTCTGATGATCTTGTTTTCTTCGTAGGTTGTTCATATTCATGGTCTGAGTCTGTATCGTCATCCGAGATACACATACTATTCAAGGGCGTGTTTCTTTCACTGTGTCCACCAATTTCAATGTCTTCATCTTCGGTGCTTTCTTCAAACTGCATAATTGTGGAACTCCACCAACAAACCTCCACCAACAAACCGCTTTTCAAATGGCATGGTCACCTGGTGGAACCTCTCTCCTTGTTCGTCTGATTCCTGAGGTGATTGTGCCAAAAAAGTATCGAGGTGGTGGTGCAAGAAATGCAATTTCAGCGTCATGGATGCACCGATTTTTTCGAAATAAAACAGCAACCTGTCCACTCGTTGCTGTATCTCTTCTCGCTGGACACGGTTCTTTCCTAGAACGCCTTCTATTACTTCTTTCAATGCGTTCCATGCATGTTGGTGGTCGTGATGCTCTGAAAGCAAATGTGTGAAAGAATCACTTTTGATCAATTTCCGAATATCAGGTCCATTGAGAATACCTGTTTTAAATACATTAGAAAAACGAAAAAAATATTGGTAATGCGAATGTATAGAAATTAACAAATTTAGATATGACAATATTGAAATACAGAGTACGATACGTACCGTTTTAAATTTTCTCATCACTGAGTTTCGGAAAGATGGATTTTAAACAGTCAAAGGCGCCGTTAACTTTTTTGACCACCACTTCAACGAATTTCCCAGCTATTCCCAGTTTCATGTGGAGCGGTGGCAACAAAATATCATCCAGGTCCTTTATCATAGGTTCATTGCGTAATTTTAATTGTTTGTTGAGCTCGGGAGTTCTTCCTTTCCAATCTTTACATTGATATTGATTTCCTTTGTATCGTGAATCCCAATTACAAAAGAAGCAGAAGTATTTTGGATATCCGCCCTTTTCTATAATCCCTTGTAGTATGTTGACCAGCTTCAGATCGCAACAAATGTTCCATTTGTGTTCATCGTATTTAATTTTCTTCAAAATTTCGCCCAATGCTTCATACGTTTCCTTCATAGTTGTGCTGAATCCCAATGGAATGCATGGTTTTTTATTTTTTTTGTGCAGCAGCACAGCCTTCAAACTAGTAACTGAACCATCGATGAATAAACGCCAGTCGCCAGCGATATAATCCATTCCCAATTTTTTTACTAAACCTGGGATATCATGGCAGTACGTGAACGTATTTGCTTCGTCAACGGAATAAAATTTCTGAAAATCAGCTTGGCGTTGTTGGTATGATGTTGCGCTGACATTTTGCTGTGTGAGTTTTCTTCTATTCAAAAATGATGTCAGCCATTCGGAGTCGTGTTGTGATAGTCCCAGCTTGGCCACAATGTAATCCATTTCGATTTGTGGTAGCGGTTGTGGTGCACTATTTTCTATATCGGGTATCCAATCAGCATCATCCAAATCGGTCGGATTGGTGAAAACGGTTTCGGCTAGCAGGGACACAGTATCCGCACTCGGAGGTTTAGGTGCATCGGTATCAGCAGGGCGTTGCACTGGAAGTGTGGCAGTAAATGCAGCAGTGTATAGTTTTGTTTTCAATTGTTGTCTGTTTAATCCAGGACGAAAATTTATGCATGCATAGCACCTGGATTCATCATGTCCAGTTGTGTCTTCCACCCAAATTACTGGCTTCATAAAAGATAACTTTCTACTTTTTCCGTGAATCCATTTTAGAAGGGTAGTATAACAACTGTTGCACACTGTGTTCGACGTAAAATTTGCACCACTTAAATCTGCTTCATCGAAATAATTACAATACGCGGTTTTGAATTGCTCAGTAAACAAATTTTTTCGATCTTTTTTCTGTATTTTTCGGACGATATGACCACAAACGTAACAATATTCATCCAAATATGGGCACTTGTTGTTTTCCATATTGATATATTTTTTTCACTTTTAAAAAACTGGAGAAAAATCACTTTTACTGTTCGCGTTCGTCGGCACTGGCTGAATGCCAAAAATCGATCAATGCACACCTATAAATACTACGTATTTTTGAATATTTTACTGCCAGGTACTTATAAATGGGCGCATATTTTAACGGCGGCTGGCTATATACCTGATTCAGCACTTGTACGTTTCAAACTGTGCAAAACTTTCCAAATAATGACCACCCTTAAATGTGGGTGCAATTTCTGTAAAAAAATCATATAGGTAGCCACCGGAAAAACCCAAATAATAAAAAGGTACACTTTCCGTTTTATTGGCCACGTACATTTATTACCGCAATCATAAAAATCAAATAACCTTTTGTTTATTCCTTTGTTTTTAATTCTCAGAATCATGAAAAAGGTGTCAATGTTTTCTCCAAATAATGTTGTGCATATCTCGAGCAAATTTTTGAAATTCATACATTTACTCAATTGCGAATAAAAGCGAAACGCGTGCATCGATTTTTATGATCTTTGTCTCATTTTGCTCATAGGTTATGTGACTTTGCGAAAAAATAACTAGACTTGAAACTTTTTTCCATTTTGGATTTTTTATGTATTTTTTAAAAAAAAATTTAAATTTTTAGGCAAAAAATAATTTTTTCCCTTCATACATTCATTTTTAACTTCGAAAGTGTTACTTGTATAGGAAAACAATATATGAACAGATTAAGGGAATTGTAATTCTTAATTTTTTAAAATTTATTTCAACTAAATTGGGCTAGTGGTTGTCGAGCTATGTCAAACAACAGGGCCCTAAACGTGATAAATTCCCCTATACGATAGTACTAACTTCAAATCGCAGGTAAGAAGACAAAACGAATGATGCAGAAATCCTTCTTTTTGGGTCTAATTTCACATACAGTTCACAGAATTGAGTTGGCAAATCATGTGTTGTACTGTGTATTTTAGCACTAAAATCGCCTAGTACAGTTTTGATGTCATGGCTCGGGCTACGGTCATATACATGGCTCTAGGCTCTCGTAGAACTCGTCTTTGTCCTCATCGTTTATTCTCTTATGTCGGAGCATGGGCACATATGAGTATTATATGGAAAACTCTGCCTTGACTCTTATGGTGGCGCAATCTCTCGTCAACCACAAATCCACATCCAAACCCGTTCTTGTACGCATGGCCACTATAGTAGATGTCGCAAGCCTTCATGCACGAGCTCCCGTTTCCTGTCGACCGGATTTCCTGTAAAGCGGTTATGTCAGCCTAGTATTCTTCGATGACTTCCGACAGTTGGATGGAGACAACTGGTCGAAACAGTGTTCTAACATTCCAGGTGCATATCCTCAAATCATGGTCCTTAATTCGTTTGCGGTGCTCATTAACACTTTGGGAGGTCCATTTTATTCTTTTCCTACTTCTTTTCATTGCAACTGTTCAAATGTCGGTGGCAGGTTGCAAGCCCAACTTCTTTTAAGATATCATACTGAAGTATGAAGAAAAGAAGAACCTCCGCAAAAATGATCTGTTACCAAATTAGTTTTTGAATACATTTATTAGCCTTTACGTTCCCATCGATAGCACTGTACTTGCATCGACACACACACACACACAATCATAACATCCCCTTTTGATTGCCAACCCAAAGCGGTAATAACAGTAGTTGACACAATAGCACTATTTCATATAAACGAAATCTGGCACAACAATTGCTAACGGTGTACGACAGGAATAAAACAGTAAAAGAAGAAGAAACACACGCACACACACACAAACTGTGAAAAATAATAACAGACGCCAGAAAACATCTGACACCCCAAAAAAAAAAATACAAAAATACTCAAATGTCAAAAAATTAAGGATACCAAGAACAATATCAGCTTCAGACATACAACAAAAACGGAAAAATTAATATCAGAGATCTATCATTGTAACCATTGTTTTGTTGGCAAACGTATTTACGGGAGACTGACTAATCGTTGCACAACCATCTTGAACTGCAATAGTGACATGAATTTCCATTGATGCAATTTGCAATCACTTTAATTCCGTTTGTCCAACCATTCGCCCGTCGGTATCATATTTCCTTTTCGCGATTATGCAGTGCAATGATGCATTGCACCGTCGATAAGGCGTCCACCAAGTTGGCAACGTGTTAGTCTGGAAATAGAAATTATATTATCTCAGCATATTAAAAAAATGTTTCACACCATTTAACGTGTAACTTAGTTGTAATCGAAGATATGAGATAATTTTTCTGCACGACTGACTATATCGTGGGATACTTTGGAATTTTTCTAAGACAGCAGGTTTGATTTTTGCATAATAATGACAATAATGGCTTAAGCAGTAATAAATCATAGAATATATAATAGAAGGCATAGTTGCCGAATAGCTAGAAACGAATACAAAGTGGAAACAGTGTCCAACACAAAGATAACCACAAATCTATCACAATATAAAATTTGATAACATATTTGTTGCATATACTTTGTTGCATGGGTGTTTCCTAGCGATGCGGACGCACGCTTTTTTCTTATATTGTAGTTTTCCCGAAAAGTTGAAATATTTTGAAGATTATTTGTAAAATTTAGCAAAATTTTTTATATCATCAGTATATTTCTTTTTAAAAATAAAGAAGACATGTTGGGTTTTTATAAATAACTTACTTCACATTTAAAATACTTTTACCTTGTATGCTACTTCAATCTAAATGTGCTTTACGGACACACGCATTGTTCTGTGGATAACACAGAGCGACAAAGAAAAAAAATCCCTATTAAATTATACTTTTTTTCTGATAGATGAACAAGAATCAGTTTCCAAATTTCACAAAAACTCAAAAATCTTGAGATACGGGTAAAAAACTAGATTTTATTACCTTTACACACTTATAAGCCAGTAACGCGGGTAAATATAACCCGATCAATAAAATTCAATCATTATATTATTACATGAACAAAAAGTAAATAATATAGCAATTTTATACTATGAAATCGACCGTCCGTCCGCTGAAAATACCCATATATCTGATCGGCTCCCATGGGGCTTTGACGTGCTGTAAAGGGCACATATTCGCCATCGCCCGGAGTAGTTAATCCGGGCACTTAAATATGAGTATTAGGATGGATCAATTTTTTTCACAATTTCTGTATTCTAAGGTAATTTCACCAAGAAAGTATGTGTCTAAAATCTATTCCTAGCTTCCACTGAGAAACATGAAGATTTAGGTAGATATCTTTTTCCAGTTTTAAATCAGCAAAAATCAAAATTTAGAGGTATTTAAAAACTAAAAATAATACCCTTTAACTGAAATATTCATGCTTCTCAGCGGAAGCTAGAAATTGATTTTAAACACATATTTTCTTGGTGAAATTTTCTAAGAATTCATCGTAGATTCCGATTCTGTGCGACGTCAATGGCCAATCAATGCACTTGAAGATTCTAATCCTCAATATCACAAATACCGCATACTTTGCAACAGAATCGGGATGAATACTGCATATGTAGGTTAACTGTTACTAAGTATACTGGTGAGCAGGGAATCATAGGCACCACTATATTTCGACGCAGATGTACTTAAAGTGTCAAACTCTAACAACCGAATATGAGGAATGAAAGAGAATCAAAAACAACACTTTTGCATCCAACAACAACAAAATTGTATTTAGTTAAGTTTATATCTTTTGCATTTTTTTACATTTTGGGGTGAGACTGGAATTATACGCAGTGGTTTTGAATTACGAAATAAAACTATTTTATTAAAACAAAAAGCTAATTTTAAATAAAAAACACTTTGTAATAATGCGTATAGGTCATACTCTTATTTTGAATAAATTCAAAAATGCCTTTCGGTCATACTTAGTTTTAGGGTTATTGGGGTTGAACTTTCTAAAGAGTCCCAAGCCGCTATATTGCCTGTTGTTGGACTACATTTTATGAACAAATATGCCTCCCATATTTTCAATAGGGTTCATGTCATGGAAACACGCTGGCCCCTCTAAGTTTTCTGACTGAACCCAACCTTTTGTTTCCTTACTGGAGTGATTAGACGCAATCTTTTGCTGAGAAATGTAATTTATCTCCTGGTTTCGCTTCAAGAAGGGAGATAAAATAATTTCAAGTATGTCTCGTCGGAGTTCATACTCTCCGGGGTAATGCGAAAGCATTAGCTCCGAAGGCATATCCTTGTTTGCGTCAGGAGTGTGATGCAGGGTAAAGCTTCTGATCGGTTTAACTTGGCAAACTCAGAGTGATCCTTGCCAATTGCTCGTCAAGTGTACTCACAGAGCTCCGTATTCGTGGTACTACTGCGAACGGAGTACCTCCACGTGGTGACGCCTTGAAACGTGCTTCTGACACCCGTCAGAGCACGGCTAACTGTGAGGGGCAAAACCTAAATTCCTGGCACGTCAGCTCAGAGTGAGCAGTACGCTGGTTAGCGTCTGACCCACTATGGGCGGCTGCAATGAAATCCTGGCAGGAGGAGAAAACTGCGACGTGGTGCGCTCGGCTTGCAACCCGCCACCGACGTTTGAACAATTGCAATGAAAAGAAGTAAGAAAAGAATAAAATGGACCCCCAAAATGTTGACGACCATCGTAAACGAATTAAGGACCATGATTTGAGGATATGCACCTGGAATGTTATAACACTGTATAGACTATGTGCCTCCATCCAACTGACAGAAGTCCTCGAAGAATACAAGGCTGACATAACCGCTTTACAGGAAATTTGGGGGACGGGACACGGATGCTCGCGCATGAAGACGTGCGACATCTACTAAAGTGGCCATGCGGACAAATAGCCACCATAAGAGTAAAAACAAACTTTTTCCACATAACACTTATATGTACCCATGCCGAAGAGAAAAGCGATGAGGGCAATGACGAGTTCTACGAGAGCCTAGAAAATGGCAGGGAGACCGCATTTGAGCCTACCATCGGAAAATTCAGTCTGCACACCGAAACGTCGAGCAATGGTATCAAGCTGATTGATTTCTCTGCGGCAAGAAATATGGTAGTTAGCAGCACTAGATTTGACCATACAAATATTCATAAGGCAACATGGTTATCTCCAGATCAATTGACGAGGAATCAGATTGATCACGTGGTATTTGATGGGAGGCATGCATCGAGTGTTCTGGACGTACGAGTGATCAGGGGAGCGAATATTGACTCCGATCACTTCCTTACCGCAGTTAAGGTACGCACAAGGCTAAGCATGGCGAAAAACGTACGTAACCAGGCACAACAAAAGCTGGACAGCGGTAAACTGCGGACCATAAAGGTTAGCGGACGCCTACTCCGACCATCTAACTCAACTGTTGCGGAATGCTCCAACCCCTGATAATATAACCTTGCAGTGACAATATATAGCCGACTCCTTAGAACGGACTGCAAAAAGCGTACTTGTGTACTCAAAGCCGTCTCAAGAAGATGCCTGCTACGATGATAAATGTCGCAATGCCACGAGAGAGACGGATGCTGCATACAGAGCGAAACTGCAGTTAATAGCAACGCGAGCTGTTCGTGAACGGCACAGGGAGAAGAGACGAGAGGTAACTTTTCTAGACGGAAAAAGAAAGAGCTGAAGAAGAGGCAAGATGAGTGCACAGACTTGCTCCGAAGTAGAGGGGAAGCCCTTAACAAGAGAGTTAAGGCGAGAATGCGTGGAACAGGGTTGCCCTCCTGCAAAGACAAAGCTGCTGGAGCCAATGGACTCCCTGCTGAATTGTTTAAGGCTAGCGGTGAGGAGCTGATTCGGAGAATGCATCAGCTCATGGAGAACACCTGACTGGAGGAGAGCATACCCGGGGATTGCAGTCTCAGTCTGTTATGTCCCACATACAAGAAAGGAGATCGTAGTGAATGTAAGAACTATCGTAGAATAAGCCTATTACCAATTGCGTACAAGGTCCTTTCAAGCATTTTGTGTGAACGTCTAAAGCCAATTGTAGAAAAGCTAATTGGACCATATCCGTGCGGCTTTAGACCTAGCAAATATACGACGGATCAAATATTCACTCTACGACAAATCCGGGAAAAAAACTCATGTAAAGCAGATCGACACATACCACCTCTTTGTCGACTACAAAGCAGCCTTCGACTCTCCGATAAGGAACAGGCTTTATGAGGCCATGTCTGAGTTTGGAATTCCTGCAAAGCTTATTCGATCAGATGTACCTTGGAAAACACTAAATCCTCGATTAAGATTGGTATGGAACACTCTGAACCATTCAACACGGTAAGACTATATATACTACACTATATAATATAGTTATGGAGAAGGTGTTGAGAAAGGCTGGTGTCAACATGTCTGGCACCATACTTCACATGAGCCACATGCCACTCGAAATCTGCGGCATGTTACTGCAGTTTTCTCTTCGCTAGAAAAGGAGTCAGCTAAAAATTACGTTAGCGTTCCTCGTTCAGAAAACAAAAATAATGATTTCGACCAACATAGAGTTCTACCGGGAATATTTACATCAGTCAAAAAAAGTGTTATACGTGTTCCGGCGTTTGGCTGGGTCGGAAGCCCAAAAAATATATACCATTCTCTTTGTCTTGGTATTTTAACAGCGGAATGATAGGTTTAAGTTGGCGTCGGGGACCACTAAGTCCTGGGGGTTCAAAAAAACCCTAGGAAATAGTAGCTAAAAATGGGAGCCGGGGCCCATGGCGCACTTGGGGGAGTCAAAGAGTGGCTCCTTGTATTCTAAGATGACGGCCTATGTGCGTGTACTCAAATGTAAGATATTTTAGAGACGAATACAACGGTAGGACGATTTATCCCGATTTTAAAACTAAAAAAGGAGACTCTATTTTTCATGAAAAAATCAAAATTTTTCAAATGTATTCAGCCAGCACCGCAAAATTATGCAATTTATTGAGTTTAAGTGGCAAGTTAAGTGGCCTGATTGACCATCTATAACTTGAAATATAGTTCAAAATCAAAAATAACCATCGGGCAAAAAAAAAAATTCCACAAGAAATTTTTTTTTAAAAAAATCCGTTTTCCCTGCGGATTTTAACGTGCACCATCAGCTGTGGCACTCTAGAGGCACTCTATCAAAGAGGCTAGTCACTGGCGGAAGAAATTTCAAGAATACAACTTCTGCCGAAAATACATAAGCAAAAAGAATGTAGACTGGCACGGCTTCAGAGAACTTACAGATCGCATCTTCCTACATGTACCAAACAGAGCAAATTCGTAGAAACTTGAGTATGTACAAAGAAACTTTGTAGGATAAGACAATTGTCCGGTAAGTTCTGCTCCAGTGTGAATATTCGTGGTATTTTAGTAGAGAAATATTCAAATATTTATATAAAGCATTTTTGAACAACATTGAAGGAGACACCATCAATACCACGGATGCAGGTTACCGCATACATGTCTTACTTTGAGTTTGCTCACAGCCTATAGAAGAAATAGAGAAGTCCTTGACGCGGAGAACAAGACTTGCTCTAGCACAACTAAGATGTAGATGAAGCAACATGTTCAATGCCTGCACAGACGGCGCCTTCCCTAATATGTTCCCACAATGTAGTCAGGGTCCCCATGGTACCCACCCTACTTATATACTCATCCAGTAAAATAAGCTTAATTTCTAAGCTTGAATTTCAATGCAGAACCTTCGTATTAACAATTTTTAGTTTTTGCTATTACAACAATATTGCTGTATGGCAGCATAATAATCGCAAAGAACAGTGCAGGGAAGAAAATTCTGACCGGAATAACTAAGGCAAAGGGAAAAAATTTGGAATTCGACAGGAATATGTTATTATTGTTCGGTTTGACATAATTTTTCTAATAGTTTGTTAGCTATTTCAATAGTTGCCAAACTATCTCAACCGGAGTGTTTGAGCTGCTCGATGGAGTCATGAAGCTTATAACACTTAAAGTGGTGATAATATATGGAGATGGCACAGCAAAGGGTGCTGATGAGATAGTTTGGCAACTATCGAAATAGCTATCCGGCCTGCCAACTGTCACCATAATCCATTTCACACAACTCTTGTAAAACAAATTCTATTAGCAATAATAGAAAACTGATCTCGGCGTGGTACATTTGTATGGGAGGTACCAAAAGGGGCGCGTCTAGACATCCAGATCTTTTCTCCAAAACTTTATCCTGTTATAGCTTTACTAAATACAGAGTTTGGTCACGATCGTGTCAAGTGTATTGATATTATTATTCCATCTCTAAAGTGGGCGGAAAGGTACATTTGTGTGGGAGGTACCAGAATGGGCGTGTCTAAACTTCCAGATTTTTTGTCCAAAACTTTGTCCTGCTTGAGCTTTACTAAATACAGAATTTGGTTACGATCGCGGTAGTTCTTATAATAATATTAATCGATTTCTAAAGTGGGCGGTACCAGATGGGTGTGCGAGGTACCAGATTGGGCGTTGGTAGACTTCAGTTTTTTTCTCAAAAACTGTATCCTGCTATAGATTTACTAAATTAAGAATTAGGGTACGAGCGTGATGGATTTATTGATATTATTACTATTAGACAGACAGACAGACAGACAGACAGACAGACAGACAGGCAGACAGGCAGACAGACAGACAGACAGACAGACAGACAGACAGACAGACAGGCAGGCAGGCAGGCAGGCAGACAGACAGACAGACAGACAGACAGACAGACAGACAGACAGACAGACAGACAGACAGACAGACAGACAGACAGACAGACAGACAGACAGACAGACAGACAGACAGACAGACAGACAGACAGACAGACAGACAGACAGACAGACAGACAGACAGACAGACAGACAGACAGACAGACAGACAGACAGACAGACAGACAGACAGACAGACAGACAGACAGACAGACAGACAGACAGACAGACAGACAGACAGACAGACAGACAGACAGACAGACAGACAGACAGACAGACAGACAGACAGACAGACAGACAGACAGACAGACAGACAGACAGACAGACAGACAGACAGACAGACAGACAGACAGACAGACAGACAGACAGACAGACAGACAGACAGACAGACAGACAGACAGACAGACAGACAGACAGACAGACAGACAGACAGACAGACAGACAGACAGACAGACAGACAGACAGACAGACAGACAGACAGACAGACAGACAGACAGACAGACAGACAGACAGACAGACAGACAGACAGACAGACAGACAGACAGACAGACAGACAGACAGACAGACAGACAGACAGACAGACAGACAGACAGACAGACAGACAGACAGACAGACAGACAGACAGACAGACAGACAGACAGACAGACAGACAGACAGACAGACAGACAGACAGACAGACAGACAGAATGTGTTACACTTTTGGGTCGTATCAAATGATATATACCTTCATCCCTAAGGGTGAAGTGTAACTTCCAATCTATTGTCAACTATATATAATTACGAAAATGGAGTTGGATAAGCGACACACTGCGAAAAGATCCTAAGAAGGTTTGTCGAAAAACTCTGGATAAGAAACCTAAAGGAAGTAGCAATAGGGGTGGTCCTAGGACAATGTGCAGGAGAACATTGCAATTATAAGTATATGAATGCGAAAAATCGTGGAATTTACTTGAGGTGGTAGCTAAGAACTGAATAACATGGAGATGCTTTAATGAGATTCTATGCTCTAGCGGGAAATAAAGAAATTGATGATAATTATGATGGTTGTTAAACTAGATTCAGACTATATTTTCCAATTTTATAAAGACTGTGATAGGGATTTATTGATCTGCAAAATTTTATATATACACAATTCTAATGAAAACATTTAACATGCACCGCTTGATCTAATTGCATAAATCAGACTGTAGATTGAAAAAATATCTTTAAAGGACAGTTTTGCTAAATAATTTAAAATCATCTGCGTGCGTATAAGCAACATGGACTTAACTAAAATAACAAAGGAATTATTGACAATATATCCCGATTGTCTTTTTATTTGTCTTGTATTCGATGCGGGCACTACGTTGATGGATAACGCTAATAAAATTAGTTTTGAGACACTGCTCTCCTATCTTTGATTTAGTATTTATGAACAAAACTCTCTCATTATATGATTACAATCTGACAAAAAAAAAATTACGAAAGAAATCACCAAAACCCTAAATAATCTTTAAAATACCCTCACCCTACGAGTAGGAGGTTATATATCGTTTGATACGACCCAAAAGTGTAACACATAGAAGGAGTCACTTTAGACCCTAGGTTTCTTTGAACCAAATTCGATTCACGTCTATCTGTCTGTCTGGCTGGTGCGCACGATAATATTCGAAAGACGCAACCAAATGTTTTGAAATATTGCACGAGTTAATTTTTCCCCAAAACTACTTACGGTATTGCAAATTAATACACCCAACGGGATCGCACCCAAATTCTGTATTTAGCAAAGCTCCATAAGGGTAAAGTTTTGGAAAAGAAATTGGTTGACTAGCCACGCCTCTTCTGGTACCTCCCATACAAATGTACCTTTCCGCCCATTTTAGAGATGGATTAATAATATCAATACACTCGACACGATCGTGCCCAAATTTTGTTAAGCTATAAAAAGACAATGTTTTGGAGAAAAAAACTGGAAGTCTGGCAGCGCCCTTTTTGGTACCTCATGTACATATGTACCACTCACTCCGCCCACTTTAGAAATCGAGTAATAGTATCAATATTATAAAACAAAACGACTGAAACTTCCTTTTTTAAACTGAAACTTTTTTTTAAATTTTTTAGCCTCTAGCTAAAAAAAGTGTCCAATGCAAAACATATTATAAAAAACATGAATTGTTTTTATCTCTTTTTTGAATAGCTTCTTATAGCATAGTGGTTTCTAACCGCGACTAACATGCAGGAGATCCATAGTTTGATTCCTGTCTCCAGTCGTCTTAATTTTTC
Organism: Muscina levida; assembly: GCA_964034835.1. Lineage (NCBI taxonomy): Eukaryota > Metazoa > Arthropoda > Insecta > Diptera > Muscidae > Muscina > Muscina levida. Next base: position 152,150,535 of record OZ035881.1, read on the forward strand.
TTTCAATGCCGGTTCCCTCGATGTTGTCGACAGCAACTTCGCAGAATAAGTGTCGAGATAATCGGCATGTCTAGTAAAAGCTTCTCAAACAGTGACGTTCGCATTCGTCGATAAACAAGTTGGCGCCTTTTTTTGCAAATCTAAAAATGAAAGCATGTTAATTCACAACAACTCGAAAAGCATCACATACCTCATTCATGGAGTGTAAAAGGAAATTATGTAAGTTTAAGGTTCGCTGTCGACATAGAACAATATAAGAAACCATTTTTTTGCCACACAGTTTCAAATTTGTGAACTTAAGTTAAGAGGCACACTAAGCTAAATTCCGTTTCCTTTTCCATTTAATCGGATGTCAAACCAAATCCCTAGAGAGTCGTCTGTTCAGCTTCCACCCTCTGCGTCTACGCTGTGTTGTTGTATGTACGTATATTCATTCCTATTAGGATTTTTCAGCGACGCCCTATCATTTCGTTTGACATTAATCGCTAGAAAACCGGTTATTTTCCAGCTGCACTACACTATATTAAATCATAAATATCTAGTATTTTAAAGCATACAACAACAGGAACAACAACTGTCACTGACAACTACAGTGAACACTGAATTTTTTTTTTGCTACACGAGAATTTTGTTGGGTTGGCTTGTGCCATTTGTGGCATTGTTCCAAACGCAGCCAATGCTTGGAACAATGAACAGAATCAAAACTGAACTAAACTCAATGGAAGCAGCAGCAGCAAGAATAACAATAACAACAGCAGCAATATGAGATTACAGTAAAGAGACTACAAAGGACATTAAGAACAGAAATTAAATGTGCGCCACACACTCACACACGCATAAGTACCCTTTTTTAGGGAGTAACATCTACAAACATATACGAGGTTAGTTGCGACAGGAATGAAGCACTGTGTGCTGCTATTAGCACAGTAGATCATTTCAAAAACAAACTGAAAATAAAAGAATCTTATGTTGTACAAGCTAACAATACAATACATATTAATGCAAAAAAATTTAAAAAACTTTATTTATTATGGCGACACAAGAGAGCCCTAAATTTTATATTTTAATATATTTTTTTGTAAGCCCTACATTTAAGATTTTTTTTTATAAATAACTGAAATATATGTAAAAAGGCATCGAATTAAGAGAATTAAGTAACAAAATATGATACTGATAATGACGAAGGTAACTACGGAAAGTTCTTGAGCAAAATCGAAAATTTGTTTCAATATTTAAAATTTCAGATAATTTCGTATAGGTAGTGATTCATTTGAAGGTTGTTTTTTAATATGTATTGTTTTTATTTATAAGGTAAAACTGTTGTGAAGTTGTCTTCTAATTTATTTTGAGTACTGTTTAACAATTGAAAATACTTGCAATAACGTCTCGAGCGTCACAAAAATCAGCGTACAGTCATGCAATTTGCACAGCATATTGTAAGCAAAACCGACTTTCCGCAACTCCTACCCGAAGGGTAGGCTTTAAACTAAAATTGATTATGGAAATTGAGGAACTGTCGACGATATGTTGGTAAATAAATATACAAAAGTTCCACCATTGTCTCTTTGACTTCCCTTGTCCTCATCGGTGTTGAATCATATTACTAGCATTTTGCCCACTGTACAGCTCTGATTTACTTTGCTTCACATTCATACATGCAGCTTGCCACAGTCGATTGCTGTCAGGATCTATACTACATCCCCTAACAAGGTGTGCAGCACCCGCAGGGGAGACGATGGCGTACACACACCAGATAAGAGAAACAATGTTACTACGCCAAGGCCTATGATGCCACACAATGTCGTACTTGTGGCAACAAATGAAGCATGCTACAACAGCAACATTATCATAACAAGAAAGCCCTAAACGAAAGCATTAAAATGCAAAACGACATCAGTAACGCCATCGTAAAGCGATTAGATTCAGTTACAGCGAACAGAGAACTTTCAAATTGATAATGGGAAATGTGAAATGAGAAAGTAGAAGAAAGCAAGAAACAGCAGCATAACTGTGGCAAAGAGCAAACCAAAAAAACATGTAAAATTGGAAACTTTTCAAAGACCTACAACAACAGCCAGGATAATGAATGAGAACAGAGGTGTAAGCGGCACCAATTGCGAAGCAGCAGCGGCGCCCGATATGATTTAGAGATTTGTTCCGGGCAATACACACAATTGTATGAGTCACAGTCGTTTACAGTTTGGGTAATGTTGTACTACAGACAAACCTCATATAAAGCGGAGTACGTTTTTTATTATTGATATATTTTATGTTTTGTCATGATAACGTTACAGAAATGAAAGAATCAAATTGTACATTACTTAACAACACATTTAAAACATTTTTGCCAGTTATTAGTTTTTTTGATAATTTAACAACAACTATGTGATCCTGCTTTTATATCAATTTAACTGTTATTGTATATATTTAGTTGTATAAGTTATACGTGTTTTACAAGGTTTATTAATACCACAGTGTTTGAGGTGGTGACGTTGACACATTCAAACCACAAACAGTAGCGCACAACTACTACCACATTCACACACACACATCCATACACTGACATTCATATATATGTATGCTCAGAGGATACTTGAATCACTTAAAATAACTTTCAGTTATAATCATTTGTGAAACAAAACGAGATTACCGACCGCATCGGCTTTGTTGGAAATACAGGGTGCGGAATGTATTTGAACTATTTTAAATATCCGAAGGAAAAAAACGAAAAAAATTCTTTATTACACTCTGCAGCTAAATTATGGTACTTTCTGGAGACGAAATAACTCCTTTGCGGAATGTAAGCCTTAGGTGAGCATATATATATTCTTGGAGGACTGCTTCGCCCTAGGTCGAACATTTTTTTAATATCATGGTGAAGTTTTCCGTTTAATCTTAAATAGAGTTTAAAATTCGGTCCTTAGAAACTGTGCTTCTTATTGTCTTCATGCATTTTTTATAGCTGATGTCTACAATTAAATTTAACAAGAATTAATTTTTTGTGGAACATGTTAACTCTCTATTTGGTCTCTTTATGTGATCATTTCGTCTTTATTTTGAGAAAAATCTGAAAAGGACCTTAAAATTTAACATTTCCATTACGATGTTAAAGAGATCGCAGGGCAGACTATTGCCTTGTTTAAAGCGTCGCTTGGTAGAAAATGGCTCAGGCTTTTTTTTTGCAAATTTTCACTGAAGACTTCGCGTCAGTCAGTATCATCCCGCAAATTAGAATTAGCTTTGCGGGGATACCTAACTCAGCCATAATATCCAAAAATGTTCTGTCGTATCGGACTGTCGAATGTAGCTTTGTAATCCATGAACAGATGGTAGGTGTCGATCTGCATTTCTTGGGTCTTCTCCGGGATATTCACACTGTCTGATAACCCAGTACGGTCGTTGCAGCAGTGATCATAGAATTGGCAATATGCTGTCACTGTGTGTCGGAAACATCAGAACTAGGGGGCCTTGTTCAGAGTAATTTAGAGAGTTGGTTGGAGTTGGCATTGGCTATCTCGGTGGTGTGCAGAGTTGTTATGTCTAGCTTTCTTTGCGTTTGATTATGAGTATTTTCAGCACTACTTAATCGTGTGCGTACCTTGGCTGCAACTAGGTGGTGATCCGAGTCGACATTTGCACCGCGCATCACACTCACGTCCATAATGCTTGAGGCATGCCTTCCATCAATTACCACGTGATCAATCTGATTTCTTGTATTTTGATCGGGAAATATCCAGGTTGCCTGGTGGATATCTTTATGCGGGAATCTGATTCCACTCACCATGTTTCTTGCCGACGCGAAACTAACCAGTCTGAATCCGTTATCGGAGGTGTTGTTGTGTAGACTAAATTTTCTGACTGCTGAACCAAGAGCATTAAAATCTCCCAGAACAATTTTAATATCATGCTGGGCAGCGGTCATATATCTCCTCCAGGCGCTTATAGAATGCATCTTTAATGTCATTGTCTTCCGTCGGAGCGTGTACAGAATTCAGCGTAATGTAAAAATATTTCGCCCGGATGCGAATAGTGGCTATTCGGTCACTTATAGTGTTAAACCGCGAAACCAGGTATCGAAATCTCTTGCCGACTATGACAGCTGTAAATCTCATATCGTGTATGACGTTGATGTCAGCTTTGTATTCGTCGAGGACATCCGCCAGTTGGATAGAGGCACCATCTCTATGTAGAGGTCGGACATTCCAGGTGCATATCCTTAAATCATGGTCCTTATATCGTTTGCGGAGGTCGTCAACATTTGGGGGAATTCTTGTTTTTTCTTTCCTTCGTGTTTTCATAATAATTGTTTTGTTTAAGGAGAGTAGCTTATTATGCCTCCGCGCCCGTTTCTAGTTTCTTGGGGCTGCCAAAGCCACTAAGAGAGCCTGTGTTAATTTCAGTAACTTCCCTTACCTACTTCCTAAGACGCATCGGTGGTAGCATGCTGATTAGGTTACAAAACATTTCGCCTTCTCCCATTTGCTATCACTGAACGGATGTTCAGTGACATTGCCCGGGAAATACGTGATCTCTCGGACGTTGTGAGCTGCTTGGGAACCTCCAAAGAGGGCTTCTAGAGAGCTTATATTCAAATGATTTCAGCGATGAGGACAACGGCGGCAATCAAGAGCAATTGTCATGTAACTTGAATTATGAGTATCCACCTGGTCCCAACGTAAGAAAGCTAACGTCCTACTTAAACAGTAGGAACATTCTCTAATTATATGCGGATGCCAATGCACACCGTACTATCTGGGGTAGCTCAGACATCAACCTAAGGGGTGAGTCGCTTTTCAACTTTATTATTGAGAACAAACTAACAGTAGTTAACAGGGGTGACGAATCCACTTTTATTGTCACTACCCAGTGTGCCATCCGGTTTCGGATCTGATATTGATCCGATTCTACGGAAATTTTATCCGAATCGTATTCCAGATGGGATCCGATCCGTATCCGAGAGTATCGACGGATAGCTCGTTTGACCTTTCGTTCGAAGTGAATTCCAGAGATATTTTTAGTAATAGAAGACAAACCAACGAGCTCATCTTTAAGAGGGTTCTAGAGATCAAGTTATCCAGGTGTCCAGCCTCTATCGATGATAAGTCTACACTGGACTCCACGGTTGAAATATTAACTAACGTCTTAGCTGAGGCAAGAGAAAAATCCTGCAGCGGAACTCACACGACCGGCCTTGGCATGATGGTTAGAACACGCGACTACCATGCGGGAGATCCCATGGCACAAGATGTCTCAAGTCATCTAAAAAAATTTCTTTCATTGCCCGATCGACTCGATGTTGTCGACAGCAACTTCGCAGTATAAGTGTCGAGTCAATCGGCATGTCTAGTAAAAGCTTCTCAAACAGTGACGTTCGTATTCCCCGATGAACGATTAGGTGCCGTTTGTTGTGAATCTAAAATAGAAAGCGTGTTAATTCACAACAACCCGAGAAGCATCCCATACCTCATTCATGGGGTGTAAAGGGGAAATTTAGTAGAACTCTCAATAATGGCAAAGCTAAGCCACACTGGTGGAATGCAGATATTGCGGCAAAACGCACGGAATGCAGGGAACTATTCAACAAGGTGAAAAGAGATGGCGACTGGAGCACATATAAGTCTACAGTTAACAGTTTCAAGATTCTAATCAGGAAGGCCAAAAGCCAGTCATGGAGAAAATTTAACAGTAATGTAGAAAGCTTTTCGGGAACTAGTCGGCTATGTAAGATTTTATCCTCGAATCCAATAATACCATCGTACATACAAAGACCAAATGGTACATTGAGGTGCCGAATAATTGATGCAGATATAAGATCATCTCTTAAACCGGAATTCCAGTCCAAGGCTCGGCATGCCTACACGAAGGGCAAATCTACGGAAACTGCTTTTCATTCGATAACCAGCCTTATTGAAAGATACCTGAACTACAGGGAATACGCTCTCGCTGCCTTCCTGGATATTGAGGGAGCTTTTAATAATGTCAAACCTAAATCTGTAATTGACTCAATGGAACAACTGGAGATAAACCCAGTGGTTATCACCTTAGTTGACAAACTTCTAAAATGTAGGCGCATTGGATCCAGTCTGAGCGTGTCAAATATATCCAAGGTGAAGATTCGCGGTACTCAATAAGGAGGAGTACTCTCTCCACTACTATGGAATCTCAACATCAATACTCTCCAGAGGACGTTGGAAAAAACGTGCTGCACAACCGTCGCATATGCGGATGACGTGACACTAAAAGTCACCGGCATGGATCCTAAACTACCCTCTGAGCTTCTAAAATCTGCGCTGAAGCTTCTTTTAATAAGGTGTAATGACTATGGACTGGGAGTAAACCCGAGTAAAACGGAACTGGCGCTATTCACACGGAGATAAAAAATCCCTCAATTTGCCACACCCAGACTAAATGGAGTCGCACTTACACTCTCTGATAGTGCCAAATACCTTGGGCTAATATTGTACAGTAAACTGAATTGGAATCTGAACACTGAAACCAGGATTAGCAAAATGGCAACGGTCCCATACTGCTGCAAACGTGCAGTCGGCCTTAATTGGGGGAAAGCCCCGAAAATGTGAACTTATACAAATCAGTTATTAAACCCTTTTATTCTACGGATCGGCAGTCTGGTGGGCGACGCTAGATAGAGCGTCCCAAAGGTTGAAATTCAAACGTATTATGAGACTCCAACTAAAGCACTGATTACGATTCTTAACTGGTTACCCCCGGACATTGAGGCGAGGAAAATAGCAGCGAACACCACAATGCGTTTAGACGCCACAAAAGCATGGATGCACAGGAACTATGGCCATGCCAAAATTTTGGACCTAGTCAATGTGAGGTGTAACACGGATAACACCATACCTAAACATGTATTCGATCCGGGTTTCATAAAGAACATCCCGTCTAGGTCCTACTATGATGATAATGATAATACCCAAACTTTGGGGAAGATGCCACTCTAATTTTCTCGGACGGTTCAAAATTAAAGAAAATAGCAGGCTTTGAAATCTTTTCAGAGGAGTTGAATTTGCAACTATCAATCAGAGTACCAGATCACTGTAGCATAGTTCAGGCCGAAACATCGGCTATAAGAATAGCCGTAGAGAAAAATTCAGTATCGTGTGATATTGGGCGGCAATATTCATATTCTTACTGATACATGGGTTGCAGGACTTGTGGACATATATAGTAACCAAAGGGTCGATACGTTAACAAGGGCCAACACAATCGTGAACTCGGGCGAAGTTTACGGTCTCATTGCGATCCCTCTCACAAGGGAAAACAGCTAATTGCGAGGTAACTGAACCTCATTGCTAATAGGAGAGATGGATGAGAGAACCCACTTGCACGGCGACCAAACAAATTTGGCCAAAATTGATATACAGGGGACAGATTTGAGCTGAACCTGTCCAGAGTCCACCTGAGGATCATCATAGCTGTAATAACCGGTCACTGCCCGGTTGGAAAACACGCTAAGGGGTTGAAACTACCCTACATCGGTTTTTGTAGAAGCTGCGATGATGAGGAAGAAGAGGAGACCAAGGAGCATCTTCTATGTCACTGCCCTGCTTTTGGTGACCTGAGATATCAAAGGATTGGTCATTGGACAATTCTAGACAATACCTGTTTATCAGTAATCGATTTGCGGAACATCCATGCCTTCATCAGAGCAGCGAAATGAGACGACGTCGACCGAACAGAATAGGTACATTTGGTGCGAAAATTTTAAAATGGTATCAAACGGGACTCATACTAGGACCCTTGAGAACTGTGTTAAACGTGGCTGCCGAATTAACCTTACTTAACCTAAAGAGCTTTGCATTATTACCACAGTCAGCTATGCTTTATGTAAATGTTGCTCTTTGCATATATGCCGTGACGCAACCCTTACCCTGACATTTTGGAACAATTTCCCAGGATGATTGTTGCTGCTAAACGAATTGAAACAAAAAAGCTTAAAAAAAGAAATCTTACACCAACACAAACATTAAACTAAATCTCTTTGTGGATATAGCAATCAATGAAGTAAAGTACTTTGACACTCACACACACACACACAGAGACACTTTTGAAGAACCCTAACCGACACAAGCACAATTGAAACAAATACGATAAACTTAGTACATAAAAATATTAAATGATGAAACATTTATTTGGCTGTGTGTAAGAGTATACAAGATGAGGACGATGGTGATGATGGTGGCGGTGATGATGATGATGATCAAAATGTGCGATGAAAGAAATAAAAACAAGAGCAGCAGTAGCAACAAAGAAAAATAATAAAATCAGGATTCAGGATACCACAAAACAGTGGTCGTAATAGTGGTGGCTTCTCGGGCGCATACGAATGTTCACACATATACAAGTGTGTGTGTGTGCATGTGGCTGTGTGTGTTAGTAAATTTGAGCTAGTGTGAGAAATATTATGGGTATGGGCGAGTGTGCCTGTGTTTGACTGCGTACAAGAGTGTTTGTGACAATGCTTCATTTTGGTTTGGTTTGTTTTGTATGACTGGCTGGTTGGTTGGTCGGTCGTACACGGCGGCTGTTGGTGCTTTGTGGTGTCTGTGTTATCCTTGCGCTGCTGTTGACATTGTGTCCTGGCGCTGGTGACGGTGTCAGCCAACTGAACTGTATTCACGTACACATACACACACGCACACAAGGCGACTACCATTGATGCTGCTGCTGCTGCTGCCACAGTATCGCAAACAATCGACCGACATGTGTACCAGAGAACACCACTCAATCAATAACAACAAATGCCGCCGGTATTAAATGGGTATTTGTAATCCACTAACTGTGAAAAATAAATTATGCATCCGCACATAACAGCCAAAGTGTCAACAAACAAAAACTAGTGTCACGGGTGTATCCAGTATCGAGTGATGTGCAAATTGTTGTGGTTTCGGTGATAAACGCAAAAGGCGACAAAAACGAAAAAGAAGAAGACAAAAAAAGCCACAACATAAAAACAAAATTGTTTACACTGCGTTAACAAACTAAACACAGAAAACGAACAACAAAAAACACAGCAAAAATTATGCATAAACAAATTGAAATAAATTGAAAGTAAACAAAACTATCCATCCATCCGATTAAATCGAAAGCAGTAGAACAAAAAAATCGAAAACAAATATAGCAGCTGAAGAGGAGTGTAATAAAGTGAAACCTCGGTACAAATCTGATAAAAGGTATTGTTATAATCGATAGTTTGTAAAATGTTTAAAAAAATATTATTTAATTTAGTTTGCTTTGCTATTCCCTTGTGGTAGTGATAGTTTGGTTGTTTACATCATACCGTGGGGTTGCAACCCTCAGCATCTTTTGCAATGCTTCCTCTGTTTAACTCCATAAAGAATCTTATTGGAAGGGCGCCATCTATGAGCACATAGATGTAGTCACTATGGATGCTCGAATTTTCTCAAACAGTAAGACTAGTCGGCAAGAGATGGCGTCTTAAGCAGATTGTTATGATACTACATGATCCGTTAAGAACAAATGATGTTGGCAACGCAAGCATCATTCTTAAGTTATTTATCTCTGGAACAGCAATTCAACAGCGGTTCAATTGCAAATGCCAATTTTGTGATTCGCACAAGGTTTGGAATAATTTAAAACACTTGCCATTACCTCCAATTTGCATTTGGGATTATGTCCTCGGAGCATAGCGGATATAAGCCCCAACAAATATAACGGACATACCACCCAAACTAATTTTGCGACTAAAAGTAATGAAAAAGCTTGATGAAGTTAATGAAGATGAAATAAGAGTTACTTTCTAAGTAACTAACAAACTACGGCGTATGAAGGGGGTGGCGTACTAAATGCAACAACAAAATCGGTCATATTCCCCATTGGGGCATATGTTTGCAGCTTAGTATCGAAATTTGTTTGGGGTTTATGTCCGTGGGGGTTGTGTCACGGCATCTTAGGTCTTATCAGTTGTGCGCTTGTACCTAACTTCGCGTTTAGTAGCTCAGGGCATATATTGTCGATTCCAGGTGCTTCATTGTTTTTGAGTAACCTGATTGCCGAGCGGCGTTTATCCCGGCGGGCACTTTTCTTGACCATTTTGTTGGCAGCAGTGTGAGCCTCCTGGAGTATTTTTTTCGTTCCGAGTTTTAGCGTTGTTATGTTTCGCTTTGCAGGTTCTTCTATTTGTTATTAAGTCCCAGGTTCCGTCTAAAATTCATTCTTTCCGTTCCGAGCTATATATCTAATGTAGTCTTTTAAAGCGTTTGAAAAACAAGTTTTTATAGTTGACCATCAACAGTTGTTTGGTTGTGTAATAACTCCATGTAAAACCGAACGTCTTAACATAGGCTCTATGATGTATTGTCCAGTTTTCTGATACCAAATCTTTTTCTTCGCAGAATTTCCTTCTTTACTGCAGCGACTTTTAACTTTATTGTCCCGATTAGTAAATGGTGTTCACTAGGGCAGTCCGCTCCTCCCATATTATGGACCTCTAGTAGAAGTTTTACTGATAGCGATGTGGTCAATCTGGTTTTGAGTTTTTGGTAAGGGGATACCCTCGCGTTTTTGGACACATTTCTTTGCGGAAATAATGTTCCCCTAATAACAAGGTTGTTGGACATACACACTTTCGCAAAAATCTGAAGATTTTCAGACATTCTTCCCAGCGCGTGACGACCCATTATGCTCTCCGTGTTTGCGTTATCTGGTAAAAGCTTCGCATTAAAATCGCCCATTACAATGGTTATGTCTCTCCGATCTATCGAAAGTGTGAGGTCTGATACTTCTGTAGGAGCATAAAATTGCGCACGGTTTCCACCCAATGTGGGCGTTTCGGGCGTCTTTCCAAAGCAGAAATCCAACACCGCTGGATCGGGGTTGGTTTGATGGTTTTCCGGAATATGTATATGAGGATGAAACCGTCTCTTGTTGTAAACTGTGCAGATTCGGGCCATATCATAAAGAGCAATTTATAATTTTCCATCTCTCTGCTGAGTTGGGCCAATTTGGCCGGATCCAAAAGCGATCGTACATTCCATGATCCAAATCGTGTCCGTTGTTTGAACCTGCATCCGATCCTGGATCTGGAGCTCGCCTCCGAGCAAGCAGTTCAGAAAAACATTTCTGTTACACCTTGTTGGTGAACCGAACATAGTCGGTCGCCAGAGCCTCGTCGGTAAACGGCGGTATACGACACGTGCAGGTCAGGTTGACATTTGAGTAGGAAAGGCTGTAGGCGACGCATCACAACTCTATTAATATCGCTCGAATGTTCGCAATTTATTCCATAGTAAAAGATGTTAGGGGCATACTGTGGCATGATAGTTAGAACATGCGTTTATCATGCAAGAGACCAGAGTTCGAATCCTGCCTCAGTCAGTTACAATTCTTTCATCGGCGGCCCTCTCTATTTTGTTGACATCAATTCGCAGTAGTGTCGGGTCACTCAGCAAATATAGTAAAAGCTTCTTAATCATTCGGATTAGACGTTAAGCTGTAGGTCGCCTAGTGTGAGTCTAAAAAAAGCGTGTTAAACACTCAAGTGTGATAAGCTCTCCCCTTTCTGTGAAATGTAATAAGAAAACAAGTTAAAATACATATGATTTGATCTATAACTCTATAACGAATGTATTGAGCGTTGCTCTATGGAGGATTTACAAAACTAATTACAATTAAAGCCATTTGGTTTGCCCGCTCCTTAAAAGTAGCATTTTAGACATCTTTATGCTTTTTATGGGTCTCTATAGATTACATCTTTCTCAGTTCAGTCAGTAGGCCACACTATCGACAACCTTTACGCCGACTGGGACATAATGTTTCAAATATGCGACTACCAAACGGGAGGTCCATGGTTTGAATCCTGTCTCAAGTCTCCTACATTTTCTTTCATCGATGGCTCTTTCGATGTTGTCGACAACTACTTTGCAGTATAGTAAGTAAAAGATTCTCAGACAGCTAACATTCGCATTCATAAGTATGTTTAATTAGGTTAAAATTAAGAAAGTTAACAAATTGACCGCTTAAAAAATGTGTATTTTAGTAGATGTGTGTTACGACATCTTCAATGCCTACTTCTCACTAGATGGCACTGGATTGTTATGAACATATGTTTAAATTTTTTACGACCATTGCAATTCTTTTGTAAGGAAGGGGGTTGAACATTTTCATCTCATGTGCTGTGGTCGTTATACATTTCGATTTTTAGCTTGAAATCATAACAGTTGTGTGGATTACCCCACAACTATTACAATAATCTTTTAACAATCACTAAATAAATATGCCAAATCGTTTAAGTGCAGCCGACATTTAAAAACTATTTAAATCTCAACATAAGGTGGGTAGTTTTACTTATATTCGAAGGGATGATAATCTACCCAACGTATGTGTAAGTTATTATAGTGGTTATAACCGGCAAAGTGAATAGGGCGAATTTGTTGGAACTTTATGTTAAAAACATACCTACCTTTTTTAAAAGACGTGGTGTTTAGATGGTAAAAAAGTTCATATATTAAAAAAAAACAAGAAAGAATAAATACATTTGAATTGTTAAAGTAGTTTGACTTTCTAAACATAGATATTTTTAAATTTATAAGTAACACTGAACGCATGTCTGTGTATTGAACATAAATGATACCGACTATGATATGATCCATAAAATACGCTTCTATTAAGCGGGTGATGGCTCACAACCATCTACGTTGTCAATATTTTTACCGAACTCAAAAAAAAACGCTTTAAATTAAAACTAAATTTAAAATCAAATTACAATATTAGATAGTAATGGTGATACAAATTTAATAATCCATCGACGAAATTTGAATTTAACCTTTGCTTAGAGGATTTAAGCTAGTATACCAAATTTCAGCTCGATAGCTCTTAAACCACGTCATTAATTAGGGGAATTGACAGACGGACATACTCAAAAAAGAGAAGTTTGTATGAGAGCTGAAAGTAGTTCTTGTCCGAAATAGCTCATCTTAGAACATAAAGGATATAGCTTGCATATCAAATTTCAGCTCGATATTTCTTACACTAATAGCGGAGACAGGTACAAGTACACCCCAAAAAAAAAGGGAGTGTTTTTATGGGAGATGTGAGAAGTTTTAGTCCGATCATGGTTATTTTCGAACTTAGCCTACTCTTAGAGGATAGAAGCTTGCTAACCAACCTTCGGCTTGATAGCTGAAATCGCTTGGACAGACAAAAGGACATCCCCAAAAATTGGAGTAGTTTTCGTCCGATCTTGGCTATCTTAGAATTTAACCACCGCTTAGAGATAAGAGGATTGTATACGCCTCCTTATTGTCGTTACAAATGGAAGAACAAAATTAATATACCCTTCGCTCTGAGAGCGCGCGTGGTGAAGGGTATAATTTTTTTGTGCCAAATTTTATTACTTAAGTACACTTTTTACCAACTTATTAATTTTCCTCTTTTTTTAGACCGCACCACAAATAGACATGGATCACCCTAACTTACCCTTTGGCTTCGCCTTGCCCGGTCATGCACACCCACCAATACCGCCCACAGCCAACATGTTGGGCGCTCATCCCTCAACGCATCCGGGACCTACCTCTAGTCCGCCACAAAGTGTTCCTGGCCGAAGAACTCCCCTGGGTTCAGTTGGTCTGGGTGGTTTCTATGCCCAAGGCTTAGGTATGATACAGGGGGGAATGACACCGGGTGATGAAAATAAACCAGACTCGGGAGCAGGAGGAAGTATAGAAAAGTCTGTAACAAATTTAATGCTAGCACCTTCAACAAGCGGAGCAGGATCTAGCAGTACACTTAGTGGTTCTGGTAATGGTGGCAACGGAAACGGACGAGGTTCTGGAGGAGGTGATGGTTCCAGTAGTGGTCCCGGCGGGGGTAAAACCAAAAATAGGCAAGGCAAAACGGTGCGCTTGAATATAAACGCTAGGTGAGTTTGAAACCGCATGGAAAATTTAACAATCTTCTTAACTATATATTATATTTAACAGAGAACGTCGTCGCATGCACGATTTAAATGATGCCTTGGATGAACTGCGTTGTGTGATACCCTATGCCCATTCGCCATCGGTGCGAAAACTTTCGAAAATTGCCACTTTACTTTTGGCCAAGAATTATATACTAATGCAACAGAATGCCATTGAAGAGTTAAGAAGGTAAGTTGAAGCATTAATATTTTTCACCGTACACAAAAAAAAACACAACTGTTGTTATGTAATTAAATATTATTGTTAGCATTCAATTTCGATTTATAACAACTTTTCCATTTGAACATGTTTGTAAATTGTCATATTGAAAAATTTTCAAACACTCCAAATTTAACTAAAATACAAAAATTGTAACTATTACAAAATTGTTTATTGTATTTACAATTTTGGTTATTGGCGCCTTTTTAATTAAATATTTAATTGTATTGACGAAATGGTATTCAATATGACAACTAGTTTGTCGTAATTTTTTTCTGTGTAATATTGTCATTCTAATATTGTTTCTTTGTAGACTTTTAGCATACATCCAAAGTACTACGGGAGCTGCTCCCCTCGATTTGGCTTCATTCCCGGCTGCTGCCAAACTTCAAGCTCTACTGCAAGGTGCAGGTAATTTTGAGCCACACTCACCTACAGGCGGTAATAGTTAAGCTAGAGATAAGCGAAGACAACTAATTTTATAATTTTAGACAATTTAAAATGTTCATTGCTAGTTTAATAGCAACGAATGTGATCGTATTGGGGGTAACGGAATTTTGACTAAAATTTTAGTCATAAAGTCAAATGAGATAACAAACTCATTATAAGTTAATTTATTTCGAGCGAATTTAAGTGCAGAAAAACTTAATTCATAGCTGAGGACTTAATTAGGTTAAGAGACAAAAAAAAACGGTTGATTAATGTTCATTTGTATATTTTATACAAATTAAGCGTTTTATGGTCTTGCTAATAATTACATTTGTTGGTGAATTGTTTTCAATATCGCTGTCTAGGTGTTGACCTTTGTTTTGGAGCTGTTTATAATATCAAATCAATTTAATCGTCAGGGATTTCCCCTATATTTTTGTAATAGCAAATACATTATGAAACAGATTTCATAAGTATTTTACTGAAACCACGATTTTGAGATTATTTACATAGTACTCAACTCAAATCCCACGAGGCCCAACTAGCTGTCACTGAGTTTAATTGACAACTAACAATTTTTGTAAAAGCAATTTTTTCAATAAGTTTTAATGAGTTGTCAATAGATTAGTAAATTTAGTAAAGTTATTTTAAATACTCCCAATAATTCTCGAATTTCATTTATTACCCCCAAATGATGATCGATCACATTTCGTTATACAGAACTGGCAATGAAGATCAAATAAAACAAATAGGAATCGCAATTTTAATGTCAATTTATTTACATCAATTGATATGAACCGATCTAGTCAGTGTTTTAACAAAAATATTTACAGAATTTTTTTTTTTTTTTATAAGATCTACTCTTAATATATTCTATATTAATAAGTGATATTAATATGTTTAAGCTGTAACCGATAAATGAACGCAATTTATTATAGACACACTTAATATATTAAAATAGTTTTAAGTTTAGCAATTGTATTAAGTTCAAATATAAGCAAACTGTTTGTGAGTTTTTAAAAAGGAAATAATTGATATTAGCAACATAGATATAATGTATTCGTATATGTATATGAAGCAATAAACATGTAATGCGATTAATAAATATGAAAGAAATGTTTAAAAAATAATACGTTAAAGTGTGATTGCCATATTTTTATACCATCACCCTTAGGGATGAGGGTATATATCATTTGATACGACCCAAAAGTGTAACACATAGAAGGAGTCACTTTAGACCCCAGGTTTCTTTGAACCAAATTCGATTCATGAATTTTTAAGTCGTTTGAGCCATGTCCGTCTGGCTGTCCGCAACCAAATGTTTTGAAATTTTGCACGACTTAATTTTTCCCTAAAACTACTTACGGTATTGCAAATGGGCTACATGGCCCCGCCCCTTCTGGTACCTCCCATAGAAATACATCATTCCGCCCACTTTAGAATTCGAGTAATAATAACAATACACCCAACGGGATCGTAAAAAAATTCTGTACTTAGTAAAGCTATAACAGGATAAAGTTTTTGGAAAAAAAAACATTGGAAGTCTAGCCACGCGCCTTCTGGTACCTCCCATACAAATGTACCACTCTGACCACTTTGGAGATGGAGTAATAATATCAATACACTCTTTACGACTGTTCCCAAATTCTGTATTTTGCTAAGCTATAAAAAGTTTAAGTTTTGGAGAAAAATATGGAAGTCAAGTCACACCCCATCTGGTAACTCCCATACCCATCGGGTACCGCTCACTTTAGAAATCGATTAATATTATTAATAGACCTAACGCGATTGAGCCCAAATTCTGTGTTTAGTAAAGTTGAAGAAGAATAATGTTTTTGTGAAAAAATCTGGAAGTCTAGACACGCCCCTTCTGGTACCTCCCACACAAATGTACCACTCCGCCCACTTTAGAAATCGAGAAATAATATCAATTTAGTAAAAAATTTTATGGTTTACTAAGGATGTGGGTATATGTAAGTCGGGTTGCCCAACTAAAACTTTCTTACTGGTTTTTATATACTTTTAACCAAAATTTTCAATCTTAGTTATTTCTTAAACAAGAGGTTACCTAAAAAATGCTTAGCACCACTGGATTCTCAGCATACTTCAACTGGCGACATCCTTCTTATTTGAGTTGCCTTGTGATTTGCGTAAATTAGAAATCAATGGATCTTATAAACACAAAACGCATGCATCAATTTAATCGAGATGTCTTTTGCGTGTCGTGCTCACGGAATCTTGCGGTAATGTTTGCTCCGGGCTTCAAACGCTACTTCCGACCTTTTTACTATTGGATTATATCGGCCCAATGTATTAACATTTAACATGGCTCCAGTCATCTTAAAAAAAAAATTGTTCTTTCATTGTCGGCTCCCCTCGAATGTTGTTGACAGCAACTTCGCAGTATAAGTGTCGAGTCAATCGGCGTGTCTAGTAAGTGCTTCTCAAACAGTGACGTTTGCATTCGTCGATAAACAAGTAGGTGCCGTTAGTTGTGAATCTAAAAATAGAAAGCGTGTTAATTCACAACAACGCGAGAAGCTATCCCATACCTCATTAATGGGGTGCAAAGGGAAATTAAGTGTAAAGCATGGCGACCACATTAAGGGTTGACGATAGAGGGTAGATATAAACTAAAAACTATAGGGGCACTTTTGGGGTATTAAGAGCGATGGTAGCAAACTAATAAACACCCTCACGCTATGTATGATATTATTTATGTCTTGAGTTATTGAAAAAAACCGATTGAAATTCTTAGAGATAAGATAGGATATATAAGATTTATACCCTCATCCATAAGGGTGAGGGTATTATAAAATTTTGTATTATTGAATGAAAGCCCCCTTAAGGGGTGCAGATTTGGGTAGCTGTATTTGAGGTAATTTGTAACGAGGGAAACATTACTGGAGGTCGGTCATACATTTTGGCCCTCTAGCAGGCACCATGATTTCATAAATTAATAAATAAAAAATAAAATAAAAAATGTATGGGGACCACCTTAAGGGTTGAAGATATAGGGTAGATATGTTCCCTGAGAAACTGTTGGGACTGCAAAAACATTGGGGGTCGGTAATACATTTGACTCCTCTAGGGGCAGTTGTAGCAGTGGGAGCAAATTTTATAAAATTTAATTTTTGTATGGATGACCGCTTAGAGAAGATGGCGGGTAGGTTTTTTTGATAAAATAAATTTTACCCCTCTAGGGGCGGCTTTACGGCAGTTGCGGGTCCTGTTGATGATTTTTTCCCATTCCCCGCCTCCTTTGACCACGGTGAGCAGGAATTAGGGGGTGAGTCGTATCCAAATATAGATACTAAGGATCTCCATACAACCCTATAATTCCTATAAACCCTAACCCACAAATTTAATAACATGTAAAGTTGCAGGTGGCTACAGATGATTTTGGATATTTTACAATCACAAGACAATATAGTAATATACAGAATATATTCTAGCGCAAATGTCCACGAATATTAGAAGTTTCGGTCTACGGAAGTCTTAATTTGGCTATTTTCAAGTAGTTAGTGGTATAGTAAACTTTAACTATATTGTTTAAAATTTAACCGCAGGTCGCAAACAATAATTTAATTCATACCTCTAACTATAAATAAAATCACTTTCCCTCCAAAACCAGTGGTAGATTTATATTTGGATCGATTAAGATCCCTGTAGGAAGTTCCGTCATACACGACTTTGTCGTCAACGCTGTCCTCAAGACAAAATGTAAAAAATGTATGTACTTGTCATCAAAACACTCGGTTGACGACAAGCTGACCGACAAAATACTAATGTTGTCGTGCATCAAACACATTTAACAAAATCAAAGTAACAAAGTAAAGGAAACCAAAAAAGTGAAATCTGACGTAAAAAATTTTTAGTTATATGTATTAACGGACGAGTAAACATCAGCAATTTTTTAGTTTGAAATCTCGAATGTAGATGAATGCCATATAAAAGTTTATATCTTTCAATTCTCTCTTGGTCACTAGTTTTCTAAAAGTATTACAAGTTCGTCATACTAATAAAAAGCTAAAAAACAGCTAAAACCATATTTTAAAATGGCACCACTGTATATACAATGTCATACTAATTTGGCTTGAATGAAAATTCAAGACATACATAGGCAATTTGACCGACATTGTCGCTCATCATGTCGTGCATGATTGTGTGGGCGACAGGTCGCTTGTATAGACATCAACGAAAATTTGACCGACATTGTCGCTCATCATGTCGTGCATAATTGTGTGGGCGACAGGTCGCTTGTATAGACATCAACGAAAATTTGACCGACATTGTCGCTCATCAGGTCGTGCATGACAAAGGGGAAACTTGTATGAAAATTTCGTCGACGATTTGTATGTACGGGCCCGTAAAAGTCATCAACGAGTTACTATGGTCATGCAACTATCCTTGAGGATGTCTTGCAGACACTTCCTACTGGGAATTACTTAAAACCACAATTATTACCCTCTTGACTCGTTGGTCTCTATGTAACCAGAATATCATTAATTTATTTATCATCACGCTCTCAAAATATATCTTTTTACTTATATGACCTTGACATTCGAGTTCATGTTCTGCTTAACAATTAAAAACAAAAGAATTTTTTGCCATCAAGGTTTGAAACCATACCAAGGTGATTGCTTATACTTACTCTATTACTATTAATTAATGTGGCTTCTTGTTCAAGTTTTACGGTGCTACATTATTGGACGATGGCATGGTCTTTGAAAGACGTCTTAAGTAATAGAAACATGTCTGAGACATATTTGTCTTATATATAAAGTTACATGAATTGCCTCAAAAAATTAATTTTAAAAAATTACATATTCATTAAATCTTCTATCAGTGTATGTATTCATCATATATTTATTACATATTTCATTGTAAGCTTCGTTATTGTCGTTAAAGAAATCTGTATTCTGCAAATACCAAATACAAGGTGTAGCGTCTGTCTGTCTGTCTGTCCAAAACAATGTAATTGCTATACGATTACGCTATATTGCTATGTGCTGTGATATTTGTAAATCAATATACGAGTAGTTAGTTGTTAGCAGACTAACTATGTTATTACATAGTTATAATATATCCAACAACTGTTATAAAACAAATTGATCATTGCACGCATTGACTAGGCGTCAAGTGGCATTTTACGCATTCTAGACATTAATGTTTTTTGATTCGAAACTGAGATTTTATTACATCTAAGGTTCAGCTCTATTTACTTTTTAAACAACTACATAATACTTTACGATATTCAGAAAAATCATATTATCATACAGTTCAATACCTATAGTTGTTATTAAAAGTGAATAGAGCCAACGGCAATATGTAGAAGGTAGACGAGTATTTTTATTAAAAACAAAAACGAACAGAATATATTAAATAATACTATTAACGAGATTGGTTTCATTGTTCGGTTTAAGATCTATTATATTATTGCTAATAGAATTTGTTTTACAAGAGTTGTGTGAAATGGATTATGTTGACAGCTGGCAGGGCAGATAGCTATGTAGATGGTTGCCAAACCATCTTCATCAGTATATAATATTAATAGTCCGTTTGATCTGATGGGGGACCGCCCGTATCATAGCGGTTAGCATACGCGACTACCATGCGGGAGATCTGTGGTTTGATTCCCGGCTCCAGTCATCTACATACACTTTTCATTCACTGCCGGCCCCCTCGATGTTGTAGACAGTAACTTCGCAGTATACTTTAGAGTCAATTGGCATGTCTAGTCGATTAACAAGTAGGTGCCGTTTGTTGTGAATCTTAAATAGAAAACGTGTTATTTTAGTTTTGGCCTGATGGTAATGAAAAGGGTTTTTTTCTAAGCGATATAATTGAAATCACAAATCAATCTTAAAGGCGGACTATAACAAGTAAATGATATAAAAGTAACTCTTAACTCTCCCTGGTTTTAATATTTTCCAATAATACAATAGCATTACCGGGACTACTGGCAGTAAGTATATAGTAAACGAATTCGTTCACATCATCATTTTTTTGAACATCAGAGCAGGGAAGTGGTGAGACCAACTATTTCACCAACCTGAGCAAATCTATTACGTCAGATCCATTCAATGTTACGTAGATTCATAATGCCGGCTTTTATTATGTTGTCCTAGTCGTAACTTAACTTTTGATTCCGTCGCTATACTTCTGTTATCACTATATTCCCCCCTGGGGTTTATAATATCAATGTTTGATTATTTAGAAGTACTTTCTTATCTTGATAAGTGAAATTTGAAAAGGGGTTCAACGACCCGATTTGATAAGAATTTATGATGCAAAGCCTGGCCGGTACAAGTGAATACACATCGTTAATAAAATTTTATAATAGGTACTATATTTTGCAACCTTTGCAAATATTTACAAAATGTAAATCATGTCTGGCAAATAAATTTGAAAGCATCAACTCTGAACTGTTATAATTCCTATTTGTGCAAATAAACCAAGTAGGTAAGTGCATAGTATTCGGTAGGTTAATGTCTTTGATTGTCTTTCGGCAGCGAACCAGAAAAATACCATTAAATTATTATAATAAATTAAACGCAATTAAAGCTTCTCATTATTTCTGATCATGGAAAAAAATATATTGATGTGATTCATTGGCTTATAGCGTGGAATTTCAACGTCATTGGCATACGTTTCCATAGACAAAAACAAAAATATTTTTGTAACATTCTTGAGTTTTGAAAAAAAAATCGAGATATACGTCATGCTGAATAATGTACGTGAGCAGTAATTGACAGTTTGTGTTATAAATTGTAAAGTCGTTATTTGTCGTTTTAAATAAAAAAAAGGATTATAAAGTAATAGTTGGAAATAATTTCCCTTCTTGTAAGATCGATGATATTTCAAAACATCAGAAAATTAAAAAACTTCCACCTTAACAAATAGAGTGTTCTCATACCTTTTAACTATTCAAGTATAACATCCAAGCATGTTTTGTTATTTGAATATTATATAATGGTTAAAATGTAAGGGATTTTGCAGTCAACTTGGGCAGTATCTTTGAGGTGTTATTGGATACATGTATTGTGATATTGTAGACTTTTTCACTACTTAGATCCTTTTTTGTTTTTGTTAGTCTAAAATTACATTAGAACACAAATTATTCCAAATTTCTATTAAATGACGAAATAAGTTTGTAAAATTGTGAATAATTTTAGTTTATTCGAAACTTGTCTTAGCGTCGCAGTTTGTTTTTTTACTAGGTGCGATGTTATGGAACAGATAAGTTTAGTTTGTTTGCTACAAAATCCCTGACCTTTCACATTAGCTGATGAAATTCTATAATTCGATTACCTATGACTTGAAATTGTGTGCGATTTATTAATATTTATAATTTTCCAAAAAAGTAATACCATTAGAATCCGATTAATCGGTTCGGTATCCGTAAAACCGTCGAATAATCTTCGGAAATTCGCACAAAACATTCTTAAACCAGTGCAGAAATTTTAGTCCGGTAACTGACTGATAAATACCATCACCTTATGTATGATATTGATTCAATCTTGAGTGATTGAAATTAACCCATTTTTAATAGAAATTACTTTTGCATGCTTGTAGAGCGTAAATGGTTAGTGATATGACTTTCGGTCAACACAATAGACTTTTACTGACTTGTAGTAAAACTGAGGGTTTACTTTGTATTTCTGGCAATTGGGCTTTTTGTATGGGGTTGTCGAAAGGGCACTAACTGAGATCTAAGAAAAAGTCTCTCGTTTAATTAAAACAAACACTTTCAAAAATATCACCACCACCAAAATATTAAAATAAAACAATTTTCAACGTTTTTAGGAGTATTTTTTAAGAAATTTTTAGAAAAATACTTATCAAAAAGATATGTGGAACTTACTTACTTACTTACTATCTCAAGTGGCCCATTACAACTTACGAACGTGGTGCACAAATTAGATGCCTAAAGCATTAAAGAATTCCACACGCTTCGGTTTTCTGCCTAAGTCAGTAAAAACATTTATTGGCAAGCACTATTCTCCGCTTGATTTCTTGATTTTGTCAATAAGAAAAATAATGTCAGCCAAGAAATCAAGCCAGGTATTACATCTAATACCTCAAAACAATAATTGTCAACGTTCACGATGCGTCCCCATCGAGCGAACTCTTTGTTCATCGAAATCATAATTTTAGTTTTTTCCTCGTTGACCGCTAAACCCATTTTTGATGACTCCTTTTCCAGTGATCAGAAAACTGCAGTAACATCCCGCAAAATATGGGCCAATGATGTCTACATCACCCCCATAGGCTAGTGGCATGTTACTCTTATTGAATATGGTGGCAGACATGTTGACACCAGCCTTTCTTATCACCTTTTCCATAACTATATTAAATAGTGTATATGATAAGCTATCACCCTGTCTAAACCTCTTTCCTTGTTGAATGGAGTGATTCTTACCAATCTTAACCAATGATCTAGTGTTTTCCAAGGTACATCTGCAAAGTCGAATAAGTTTTGCAGGAATACTAAATTCAGGCATGGCCTTATATAGCCTATTCCTTATCGGAGAGTCGAAGGCATCTTTGTAGTCGACAAAGAGTGTCGATCTGTTTTTTATGTATTTTTTTTTTGCCAGGATTTGTCGTAGATTGAATATTTTATCCATTGTAGATTTACCAGGTCTAAAGCCGCACTGATAAGGTCCAATAAGTTTTTCCACAATTTGCTTTAGACGTTCACACAATAAGCTCGAAAGGACCTTGGCAGAATTTTCGGGCTTCCCCTGTACTTCGGAGTAACTCTGTGCACTCATCCTGTCTTTTCTTCAACTCTTTCTTTTTCCGTCTAAAAACTCGAGGTGCCTCTCTGCTCACTGTGCCGTTCACGAACAGCTCGCGTTGCCATTGGCTGTAGTTTCGCCCTGTATGCAGCATCAGTCTCTCTCTCTTGGCATTGCGACATTTATCGTCGTAATCCGTTTTATGGTGTCGGCTATATATTGTCACTGCGAGGTAATATTATGAGGGGTTGGAGCATTCCGTGGCAGTTGAGTTAGGTGGTTGGAGTAGGCGTCCGCTACCTCTGTGGTCCACAGTTTACCGATGTCCAGCTTTCGTTGTGCCTGGTTACATACGTTTTTCGACATGCTTAGCCTTGTGCGTACATAACTTGCGGTAAGTTAGTGATCGGAGTCAATGTTCGCCTTGTACATTTTGATGTCATGGCTTGGACTACGGTGATATACCTTTTCTATCCTCTCGTAGAACTCGTCTTTGCCCTTATCGCTTTTCTCTCCTGTCGCAGCATGAGCGCATGTAAGTGTTATGTGGAAAAACTTTGTTTTGACTCTTATGGTGGCTATACGTTCACATACCGTGTTAAGACGCGAGACTAGGTGTCGCAATCTATTGCAAACCATTAATTCACATCCAACATCGTGCTTGTCCGCATGACCACTATATAGAAATCGCAAGCTATCATGCGCAAGCACCCGTGTTCCGTCGACCGAATTTCCTGTAAGACGATTATGTCAGCCATGCATTGTTCGAGGACTTTCGCCATTAGGATGGAGGCACCTGGTCTATACAGTGTTCTAACATTCCAGGTGCATATCCTCAAATCATGATCCTTAAGTCGTTTGCCCCGGTCGTCAATATTTTGGGGAGTCCGTCCGAAATAGGTAATTTTGTATGGGATGTACCGAAAGAGGTCGGCCCATACTATTCATAATCATTCCTGAGTCAAATTTTTGTGAGCATACATTAATTTCACTGATTTCAATGTACTTACATAAAAGATATGTGTGATAAACTATAAGGGTCAATTCGGTCATCGGTTTGGGAGGCCCCAGAGGTAGTGTGACAAGGTTTTGGTGTTCTGTGGCTTTGTTTGTTAATTCAATGTTATTAAACTGACCAAATCGTTTAACTTATTTCCAAAATTCACGCTTATAGAGCACTTCGTCATGATTTCGATGCTAAGGAATGAGACTCATTTATGGCTGAACTGGTATGTAAACATGCCGAAATCATAAATTTTGTTAAATTTTGCTGTAATCGAACCACATTTGAAACCTTGGTCTATGCTGATTAATCAGCAAAGATTGATCATTTAGGAGCTAACATTTAATGCACTTTTGACGGAATAAGACAGGCTAATGTTAAAAAAGCCGTGATCGGCCGTGGCATGATGGTTAAAACACGCGACTACCATGCGGGAGATCACAGGTTCAACTCCTGACTTCAATCATCATAAAAAGAAAAAAAAATTTCTTTCATTGTCGGCTCCCCTAAAATGTTGTCGACGCAATTTCGCAGTATTAGTGTCGAGTCAATCGGCATGTCTAGTAAGAGTTTCTCAAACAGTGACGTTCGTATTCGTCTATAAACTAGTAGGTGCCATTAGTTGTGAATCTAAAAATAGAAATCGTGTTAATTCACAACAACGCGAGAAGCTATCCCGTACCTCATTCATGGGGTGTGAAGGGAAATTAAGTAAGTAAGTAATGTCAAAAAATGGTGCAAAATTTGACCGATAAAACGATGTTCATAAAGCACAGTCGCAATTAAATTTGTGAGCTAAAAAACCAAAATTTTAATCATTCCATTGAATTTGTTGTGTTTTATTTCTATAAAAAGTTCCAAGGAAAATATTTGATTTGATGTCCGCATAAAGCCTTTAGGCTTTGGTCATCAATTCTTACAAATTTCTGCAATGTCACGTGAATAATTATGAATATTTAAGACTTAAAAAAAATTATATACATACAAACTACACTCGTAAATATTTCCTTTCACTAATGTGACGTATGTACACTTTGAAATCTTCCCGAAATTTGATAAGACTCGCTGTTGTCTGTTCACATTTTTCAATTCACTTTCCTGATTCTTAGTATAACTTACACACACTTACATATACATACGTACATTCCACAACTCATAAAGTTTTTTACTCACATAATTATCGGAAATTATTCGCATCTCAGAATCGCGCCCCTTTCCTGATATGCTAGGTATGTATGTAAGTACATGTTAGTGATCATGTTGTCGCTCAGTTAGCAACACAAAAAAAAAACAACCAACGATTTGTGGTTAAGATCGAATTTCATAGTAAATAATTAAAATAACTGTTAGTATAAATTTTACTACATAGTATAAATAAATATGTAAATTGTAAAATAAATGTGAATAAATGTTAGGTTCACATATAAAACTACGTGAAAAGTTTGCCACGATTGCAGTTGTCAGCTATATATGTTTGTGTAAAACTGCACGCAATGTAAACAATGCCAACAGCAAATGTTTTATTGTATTAAGTGTAAAATTAATAGTAGACTGCGGCATTTTAATTTTAACATTTTTGATCCATGAACCGGTATTGACATAAATTTAACCGGTTCGAACAAAATATATATAAAAATCGGTTATATGTAAATAATCTTTCCTTTGCCGATGTCCATAAACGTCAAAATCAAAGATAAAAGTCAGGTTGAACATTCAGTAACATATTCATATATGCTGCATTTTTATGTGTTTTTAATCACGACTCATCACGTGAGTGGAATATGGTACAATGAAACTTGCCATAGACTTTTTTTGATGGTAAAGTTTTTTTTTGTCCTTGAGTGACACAATTTGATCTGATCTCGATACTGTAAAAATTAAATTGCAGAAGAAATTTTTATTTTCGATCAAGAAAAAAGAGAGACAAAAGTGTGTTAAAGGCATAGAGAGATGAAACATTATAGGGTCATGTGTTATTAGCCATATAGGGATGACAAGGATATGTACCTGGAATGTTAGAACACTGTATAGACCAGGTGCCTCCATCTATCTGGCGGAAGTTCTCGAAGAATGCAAGGCTGACATAACCTCTTTACAACAAACCATACGAGAGATCTGATTACGTGGTAGTCGATGAAAGGTACGCATCGGGTGTTCTGGACGTACGAGTGGTCAGGGGTGTGAACATTGACTCCGACCACTACCTTACTGCAGTTAAGGTACGCACAAGGCAAAGCATGGCGAAAAACGTACGTAACCATGCACAACGAAAGCTGGACATCGGTAAAGTGCGGACTACAGAGGTAGCGGACTCCTACTCCAACCACCTAACTCAACTGCTACGGAATGCTCCAACCCCTGATAATATTACCTCGCAGTGACAATATATAACCAACTCCATAGAACAGACTGCGAGAAGCGTACTTGGGTACTCAAAGCCGTCTCAAGATGAAGCCTGGTACGATGATGAATGTCGCAATGCCACGAAAGAGACAAATGCTGCATAGAGGGCGAAACTGCAGCCAATGGCAGCGCGAGCTGTTCGTGAACGGCACAGGAAGAAGAGACGATCCATGACAACGATATTAACTGTCCACCATCGAGCCAGAGCGAGATACGTGTGGCAATATCCTGCCTTAAAAATAACAAAGCGGCTGGAGCCGATGGTCTCCCTGCTGAATTGTTTAAGGCAGGCGGGGAGAAGCTAATTAGGAGTATGAATCAGCTCATGGAGAAAGAAGATCGTAGTGAATGAAAGAACTACCGTGAAATATGCCTTTTACGAATTTCGTACAAAGTTCTTACGAACATATTGTGGAACGTCTAAAGCCAATTGTAGAAAAACTAATTGAACCATATCAGTGCGGCTTTAGACCTGGTAAATCTAAGACGGGTCAAATATTCACTTTATGACAAATTCTGGAAAAGAGTAGATCGACACCTACCACCTCTTTCTTGACTACATAGCTGCCTTCGATATGACGCCCTGTCTGAGTTTGGTATTCCTGCAGAGCTGATTTGACTTTGCAGATGAACTTTAGAAAACACCAAATCCACGGTTAAGATTGGTAAGGATCGCTCTGGACCATTCAATACAGAAAGAGGTTTCAGACAGGGCGACAGCTTGTCCTATATACTTTTTAATATAGTTATGGATAAGGTGATGAGAAGGGCTGGTGTCAACATGTCTGGCACCATATTCCACAAGAGTCACAAGCCACTAGCCTATGCCGATGATACAGACATTATTGGCCGAAATCTGCGGGATGTTACTGCAGTTTTCTCATCACTAGAAAAGGAGTCAGCAAAAATGGGTTTAGCGGTCAACGAGGACGAAACAAAAATAATGATTTCGACGAACAAAGAGTCCTCTCAATGGGAACACAGCGTCAACATTGAAAATTATTGTTTTGAGGTAGTAGAAGAGTGTACCTACTTCGGATCTTCCGTCAATAAGAAAAATAGTATCAGCCAAAAAATCAAACGAAGAATAGTGCTCGCCCATAGATGTTTTTACGGACTTCGGCAGCCCTTTAGTAACACCACCTTATATCGGGATACTAAGAAATAGCTATACCAAGTTTTAATTTTACCCGTTATGTTGTATGCTGCCGAATCGTGGATGCTTACGACAACAGACATACAAAACCTGGGGTTATTAGAGAGAAAAGTACTCCGAAAAATATATGGACCTATCTGTGTCGACGGCGAGTTTTGCCATCGAATGAACCATGATCTGTATGAGCTTTACCACGACATCGACGTAGCTAAAAGAGTCAGAATCCAACGACTACTATAGCTGGCACTTGTTGCCAGAATGGATGTCAAGGTTCCAGCGAGATAGGTGTTTGAAGGCGAACCTGAAGGACGGCGTAGAGCAGGGAGACCCAAACTTCGTTGGAAGGACCAAGTGGTTGGCAACGTGCCACCATCTGGTAGGACTAACTGGAGATCGCATGCAGAAGACCTAAGCGTCTGGAATTCTTTAACACTTCAGCCCTCAAATTTATGAACCACGTTCGTAAGTTGTAATGGGTCACTTAAGTAAGTAAGTAAGTATGTAACTTCTAAATGGACAACATAAGGATATTTGAATTGGGTCAGGTTATTTCGCCACACCCGTTCTGGTGCCTTCATACATATTTTTTTTTAGTAAAAACACCGAATTTTTTTAAGATGCAAGCTTATCAAATTTAAGTCAGAAATGTATATGGACTATTTAAAATGACCCCTTTAGTGCCTCCCATAAATTGGACCAAATTCAACCTCAAAGTTTTACATACTTTATGGTACCACTTATACAAAATAATCTTTCGTTTGAAAAATGTTGGCCTGTGTAATCTCTTTTCAAGGCGTTTTTTTGGCATCATTCTGAGATGAGCAAAGCTTAAGAGTTTTAGTTTTATTTTAACCAAATGTCGACAAACTCCTCATCTTACTCATCACATTGTTATCAGTTGAAGAGAAGTGTTAAATGTTGTAAAATAAGAACACAATGTTAAATGGGTGGAGGTCTGCACTATCATGACATGTGCGTTGTAATAATTTTATAATAAAATGTCTTTTTCTACGCATTGATTTTATAGTTTAATACGATTATTTTTATATGGCCGTCTTGTAAGGTTATGTAGATTATGATTTGTTTAAATAATCATACTATTCCGCCACACGATACAAATGTAAGAATGGTTTTCTTGTTGTAGTGATCGATGAAAACTGTGTCAAAGTTTCGGTTAAATTTCTGGAAAAAGTGCAAAACTTCGAAAATGTCTATCGCCTGAGCTTGTTTTGCAATAACTTACGGTTTTCGTATCATATTATTCTATTCCCCAAATTCTTTATTATTCAATAAACTACATGGGGCATATACACAGAGAAACTTTTCTGTAGATTATTGTAGCAACGAGGACACTTCAAACGCACCAATTGTTAATTTTCGTAGTATTGTAATAAATTAAAATATTAGAACGGATCAAGTACTTCCAATGTTGTGTGTTACGTACACAAGCAGCAACAGAAGAAATTGCATATTTGGTTCTAATTGAAATATGTAATAATAATTATAGTATTATTGGTTCAGTAATAATTTTAACA
The DNA here is from genome assembly GCA_964034835.1 of Muscina levida. Lineage (NCBI taxonomy): Eukaryota > Metazoa > Arthropoda > Insecta > Diptera > Muscidae > Muscina > Muscina levida. The sequence goes on from OZ035881.1 coordinate 152,179,967, forward strand.
ACCAGAAAACCGGTTTAATTTTTCTAATCTCTTCTAATCGGTTATTTGTGGACCCCATTTTAGTGGCTTACATATTACTTCATTAAATCTATCATCCCACACATTTCCTCAACACGTTTTAAACCGCAACGCTAAACACACGACGTAGTAGAAGAATCACTTTCTTATCAGCTTTAGAACTCATCTCAAATTTTATATATATGATGATCACCCATCACTATACTACATACGTGAGAGTACAGCGGTAACGCTGTTAAGAGATAACAACATCTCAATACGAGCGTTTTATCTGTGTTTAGTACTATAGAATGCGATGTGAGAAACGTTTAAAGGGGTTGAGATATAGTAGGGTTATATGATAATTACCTTGTAGTAAAAAGATAGAGAGGAAAAACTTTTAGAAAATAATAATTGTAGGTACAATTTGGTATACACATAATACTCGACACTACCCGTTCAAATTTATAGACGATATATTTATTTGCGATCTGCGGATGGATGGAGGAGTAACCAAATAGTATTTAGGTTTAAAGAGATACTTTTTGTTATACAGATAGTACTTAGCAAAACAGATACAAAAATGTAGACGAAATGTTTTTTCTGATCAGTGGGGGGTTTTATGTGACAAGTGTTTTCTGACTTAGAAAAATTAATTCTTATACACAATACTACAACTGCTGATATGCAGACAAAACACATTATTTTCGAATAGTGGGATACACATATATACATACACATATTTTAAATACACATATATACTGGGACCGGCCGTGGCATAGTGGTTAGAACACGCGGCTACCATGCGGGAGATCGCAGGTTCAAACATGGCTCCAGTCATCTTAAAAAAAAAATTGTTATTTTATTGTCGGCTCCCCTCGAATGTTGTTGACAGCAACTTCGCTGTATTATGTGTCGAGTCAATCGGCGTGTCTAGTAAGAGCTTCTCAAACAGTGACGTTCGCATTCGTCGATAAACAAGTAGGTGCCGTTATCCCATACCTCATTCATGGGGTGCGAAGGGAAATTAAGTTATATACTTGGTAATACAGATATGAGGGTATTTGAAACGAGAAAAAGTGTAACGCATTAAAGGAGACGAGTATTTTTAGACCAAATTCGATTTAGAAATTTTTAAAACGATTGAGCAATGTCCGTCTCTCTTGCTGGTTGGCTAGTGGGCAGGATATATCAAATAAATCTTAACTTAAATGAGATAAATACAAATTTACCAGTATTTATATTTTCCAAAACTATGGTTTAGGTTTGTTAATGGGCACTTTAGCCCAACCCCTTCTGGTAACTTCCACACAAATGACCGAAATAAGCCTAAAAGTTTCGCATTGTTATAATTTTTGTAAGAATACTGCATTCAGACGTACTTTGCGAAAGATGAGCTTTTGTGGAAGTGACTGAGGAACGAATATGGACTTTATCGGTCCAACCTTTATAGTTTTTCTCATACAAAATAACTACTTTTTGAAAATAATATTTTTTCAATAACTTCCAAACGGACAGTTAAATTTAATAAGTTTAACAGCAGACAACAACAGGTCCTATCGAGTGTGCTATGTGAAAGCCTGAAGTCAGTGTTATCCCACCTGATAGGGCCCGGCCTTATCAGAGTGGCCTTAGACTTGGAAAACCTGAAAAAGACCCAAGAGTAACAGATCGACAAGTAACATCTTGTCGTCAACTATAAAACAGCTATCGCCAGCCAGATACAGCCGAAATTACTCGAAGCAATGTCTGAGTTTGGTATTCCAGCAAAGCTGAAACCCCTTTGACGTTAACTCGCATGGAGTCTTCAGTGAAGATTAGCAAGAACTCTACGGAGCCTATAACAAGGCGGCGGCCTATCGAGTGACCTCTTCAACATAGTAATGGAGATGTTAATGAGAAAAGCTGCAGTAAACAGGAGTGGCACGATATTCAGCAAATGCCACAAGCTATTGTCTAAATGTATGGTTCTGAATCCACATTATTATGACACAAATGAATGTATCTGTTCTGGCAGTTTTCGAGAGAAAAATACTCCGTAAAACATATGGGCCCATCTTCGTTAACGGAGAGTATTGACGTCGAATGAATCATAAGCTGTAAACTGACATTGATATATTGTACGCCAAAGACAATGAACTCGATGGACGGTACAGAGGAGGGCGACCAAATTTCGTTGGAAAGACCAGGTTACTGCATAACTTGGAGTGACGAAATGGAGAAAAAGCGCATATAATATTTTTCTAGGTGTAGCATATAATCCCATACGATTGCAAATAAGTGCCAATCGCAAACTCATCTACTACCTCAAAACAATAATTTTCAACGTTGACGGTGCGTTCCCATCAAGAGGATTCTTTGTTCGTTGAAATCTTTATTTTTGTTTTGTCCTTGTTGACCGCCAAACAAATTTCTTCAGGTAAAGCGAAAACTGCCGTAATATCTCGCATATTTCACCCCATGATGTCTATATCATCAACATAGGCTAGTGGCATGTGACTCTTGTGGAAAATGGTGCCAGACATGTTGACAACAGCCTTTCTCATCACCAGGGCAACCGGTTATATGCTACAGCATGTTTTTTTTACAACGAGATATTAACAAATGGGTAATTTATTTACATGTTTCATGGTCCTACAACTGGAGACCTATTTGCTATGGCATATTTTATCCATAAAGTCATATTTCGTCCAATTTTGGTTTTAGGAGCATATTTTTTTTAAAAAACCTCCTTTTTTAAGCATATTTTATGTTTTGTAGGCCATATTTTTTAAAAAAATATCCCATTTTAAGAATATTTTATGTTTTTCTAATCTGCTACATGTTTGCCTGTTTGTTTGTTTTATACAACTATGGAATATTAAACGTTTAAAAATCTTGTTTTTCACGCGCGTTCTTTTTCAATTAAGGCTCTTGTAAAAGAGCTTCCTTACTTACGAGCAGATTGTGGATTCTTCTATTGTAAAATCTGCAAAAATGTCATTGCAGCAGATCGCAGATTTCAAGTGAAGCTACATGTGGAAACTGGCAAACATTTTTAACTAAGTCATAGAAGTAAAAATAAGCAGACCAAACAATTATTTTTGCCCGAATGTTCCTCTAGACTCTCAAAAGAACATGATTTTTTTGAAAAAACTGTGCCGAGCTTTTTTTTCACTTTAAATAAAAATATTCACAATTTATAGAAAAATAATTGTCTGACTTTAAGGTCATATCTTATGATTGTAAGGGCATATTTTGCTATTTCTAGGTCATATTTTATGCGCATAAAACACGATTTTTTGGGCATATTTCCGGTTGCCCTGCTCATCACCTTCTCCATAACTATATTAAATAGTGTACAGGAAAATATTTATACAGAGACCTCTGTCTGCGTTGAATAGTTCAGAATGATCCTCACCAATCTTAATGGAGGTTTTGGTGTTTTCCAAGGTACATCTGCAAAGACGCATTAGCTTCGCAGGAATACCAAACTCGGACATGGCTTCAAATAACTTATTTCTTGTCGGAGAGTCGAAGGCAGCATTGTAGTCGACAAAGAGGTGGTAGGTGTCGATCTGATTTTCATCAGTTTTTCCATGATTTGTCGTAAAGAGAATATTTGATCCGTCGTAGATTTACCAGGTCTAAAGCCGCAATGATAAGGTGCAAATAGGATTTCTACAATTGACTTTAGATATTGCCACACGTATCTCGCTTTGGCTCGGAGATAGACAGTTTATACCATCGTCATGGATTGGAGTAATTCTTCTGGTCATCGCTGTCCTTGCAGGAGGGCAACCCGATTCCACGCATTCTCGCCTTAACACACTGGTAGAATTTTCGAGCTTCCCCTCTACTTCGGAGCAACTCTGTGCACTTATTCTGTCTCTTCTTCAGCTCCTTCTTTTTCCGTCCAAAAAGACGAGTTGCCTAACGTCTCTTCTCCCTGCGCCTTTCTCGAACAGCTCGTATTGTCATTGGCTGCAGTTTCGCTCGGTATGCAGCATTCATCTCTTTCGTGGCATTCCGGCATTCATCATTGTACCAGGCATATTCTTGAGACGGAATGCTGCTCGCAGTCCGTTCCATGGAGTCGGCTATATATTGCCACTGCGTGGTAATATTATCAGGCGTTGGAGCATTCCAAAGCAGTTGAGTTAGGTGGTTGGAGTAGGCGTCCGCTACCTCTATTGTCCGCAGTTTACCGATGCCTAGCTTTCGTTGTGTCTGGTTACGTACGTTTGCCATGTTTAGCCTTGTGCGTACCTAAGTAAATGTTCGCACCCCTGATCACTCGTACGTCCAGAACACTCGATGCATGCCTTTCATCGACTACCACGTGATCTATCTGATGCCTCGTCAATTGATCTGGAGTTAACCATGTTACCTTATGAATATTTTTATGGTAAAATCTAGTGTTGCAATCTAATATATATTGCTGCAGAGAAATCAATCAGTCTGATGCCATTGTTCGACGTTTCGGTGTGCAGACTGAATTTTCCGATGGTAGGCTCAAATGCGGTCTCCCTGCCTTTTTTAGCATTAAAATCGCCCAGTACAATTTTAATGTCATGGCTCGGACTACGGTCATATACATTTTCTAGGCTCTCGTAGAACTCGTCTTTGTCCTCTGTCGGAGCATGGGCACATATGAGTGTTATGTGGAAAAACTTTGTGTCGCAAACTCTCGCCTTGTCCGCATGGCCACTATAGTAAATGTCGCACGTCTTCGTTTGCGGTAGTTATCAACATTTTGGAGGGTCGATTTTATTATTTTCTTACTATTCGCTTACATCTTTTTATTTTTCAAACGTCAATTTTTCAAACATCGGTGGCGGGTTGTTAGCCCAACGCACCACGTCGCAGTTTTCTTCTTCTGCCAGGATTTTATTACAGCCGCCCATTTTGGGTCAGACGCTGTACAGGTTACCGCTCACTCTGAGCGGTGTCAAAGGCACGTTTTCAAGGATCACCACGTGGAGGGACTCCGCCCACAGTAGTACCACGAATACGGAGCTCTGTCAGTAGATTTAAAGTGCAATTGGCAAGGATCACTCTGGGTTTGCCAAGTTAAACCCATCAGAAGCATTACGTTGTCTAACACTCCTGACGCCCGATGGCCATTCCCATGCCTTAGTTTAAATTACGCATCACTGAAGAACATATCAAACCACTGAAGTTGCGAAACACTCTTCTGTACAGTTCTTGAACAGCACAGCAACCCTGTCATGTAATTACTATACCACACTCCCAGACAATATGGCGCTACACGAGATTTTCGCTGCAGCGACTTAAAATATCACATTACAATTTTCATCTTCCATCTCAATGCTATACTAAATGATAACGTCAAAGCAAGAGAAATGAATTATCTCTCAGTCCCATCTAAAATCAATGCACTCTTTTTTAAACAAAATATCTGAGATTCATTGGCAGCAAATAAACCTATATAGAAAGATGATTATCTTTGAACGAAGCTTTATAAATACAATCTGTACACACTCAGTTTTATAGCACTCATTTGTTAGACTTCAAAGCGGAACAACGGCGTGAAAAATATTGAACGCATAAATAATAAATTAGATTGAATAAGACAATTGTTAAAGTAAAACAAAAAAACAAAAAAACACAGAGAGCTGAATTGCATAAAGTGAGATAGCGTCAAGCTCTAGTTCCAAATAAACGTGTTTTCTTCGCATTCACGTTGTTTACATTTACGCGTGAAAACAAAATCAAAAGTGAATTTACATAATTGTCATTGTCAACATGACGACTTCCATAACGACACTGTTGCAAGCATTAAGAATTGCACCCAAAATACAACAAAAGGTGCAACAACAGCCGCCTTTGCAAGTTTTAGCTGCCCAGAGAGCATCGCTGACTGAAATACCTCTCGAAGCTGTGGCCAATCATGACGATTACGGCGATTGTTGGGTGGTCATTTACGATCGCGTCTATGATGTCACCAATTTCCTTCAAGATCATCCTGGCGGTGCCGATGTCATAATGGATTATGCTGGTCGTGATGCTACTTTGGCCTTCCATGGCACTGGTCATTCTCGGGATGCCATTGAACAGATGCGTGATTATTTGATAGGTGAACTGCCCGAGCATGAGAGAATTTTCCGTACCACCAATAACCAAGTGATAAAATCGGGCATACCAGAATAGGGTCGAAATAAGGCAGCAACTGCGCATATCATCATAACTCATCGAGATTTTTTAAGATATTTTTGTCAGGGCAGGGTCATTGCACATTTAGTTTAATGTTACAGGAAGTATTGAATTATTTTCGTATCACACTTTTAATTCTACATATATCTATGTGAATTGTTTCCTATTGCATTTCTTTAGTTGTAACTCATTTTTGTTTTCTTGATTTATGTCATTTATTTATTAAAATCATTCGTTTTTTACGCTACACATGATGTCTTATTTATAATCTGCATATTTCCAGTTTTCATTTATTGTTTGTGTTTTTGCATTTAAAACCACTTGGGTATGAGAATTTATACTAGAGAATTCGTATTGAATTCGCAAATGATTCGTTTTGTACTTACATACATTTTCTGGTTTGAAGCTTTAAAATATACTAAATATATATGTATACATATAAATAACTACTTATATACATGAAAGTGTTTATTTTTGGTGTGAAGAAAAGATGGGATAAAGAGGTTTACAATTACAGTTACAACTAGTGTGGACATTTTGCCGTTTTGAGTAAATGAGATTTAATGGGGCATTAAAAGTTGATATTGTTTAGTAAAAGCTTTTATATTTGAAAAAAATTTGTACGTTAATTTTACGTATCCATAAGATTAGGTATCATGTGAAGCGGGGTGAAGTGTGATGAAAAACATTTGAATCTAGGTATCCAAGAGTGTATAGTGTGTTATATGAAGCTAAGTGGTTCGACACAGGCCAATGTGGTCAATATTCACTACTATACGCTTTTATATGTCACATCCTGTCCCAGCAAAAATTTCAATCTTCAAAAAAAAAAAAACAACAAATAATGGCTGCTCATCACAGCTATGACGAAAAGTATCTGACCAAAATCCATTTCTAATTTTGGTGCTAAGAACCTTAGGTCCGACACGGAATGCAATTAAAACAGCAACTGATAACGTTGGATGAAAATACCTCACATGATTTATGTTTGTCAACTGTTTGTCCAAAGTTCTTGAAATCTTTAAAATGCTAATTAACAAATATTTATCAGCCATAAAATGAGCCATAAATTTGTTTCCATTGACAAAAATTTGTCAAAATATAGGTGAGATTTAAGGTCAGACATTTGAAGAAATATAAACTAAAGCATAATTTAAGTTATTTTGTGAAGAATATGTGGAAAAAATGGTGAATCTAAGATCAGACGATTGAAAAAACTTGCGTTATCAGTTTTATGGAAATATTTTTTATTTAGCAGGAATTGGTAATTGTGCTACAATCATGAAATTTGATTAACGATGATGAAATTTAGTCGCTTATGTTGGTAGAAAAGACATAAGTTTCGGTAGTTGCCATCCCATATTATTGTTAGGAAATCTTGCGTAAGATACATATTTGGCGTAATCGCTACAATCTCCGAAGTAGGGGATGACGTATTTATAACTTGTTATTTTAAATAAATGCCTAACGTAGAGGTCGATTTCAGAATCTTTATTATGTATCGAAAGAACGAATTGTGACATTTTTGCTTTTAGGATAATTTTATGTAAACATTGGCCGCTAATATGCCTTCGGAAGGTCAAACAAAAGATCATGTTTTTGAACATTGCCATCGGTATGTAGCAAATTAGTAATGTCTTGAATAGCAGTTTTTTTTTTTATAAATTAGGTCTTTCGACTTCAAATAACTTCAGGTTACAGGTCAAAAACGCAAATTTACGTGGTCACCAAAAGGATTGCTAAATAAAGTAATTATATAGCGCAATGCGGTACTGTCTTGCTGAAACCATTTGAAACCTCACCCTTACTTACTTACTTAAGTGGCTCATTACAACTTACGAACGTGGTTCATAAGTTCGAGGCCTGAAATACTAAAGAATTCCACACGCTTCGGTCTTGTGCGTATGTTCTCCAGTTAGTCCTACCAGATGGTGGCACATCGCCTACCACTTGTTCCACCCATGATTCGCAGCATACAAAAGAACGGATAAGATTAGCACCTGGTAAAGCTGTTTCTTAGTATTCTGAGATAAGGTGGTGTTACTAAAGTGCTGCTGAAGTCCGTAAAAACATCTATTGGCTAGCACAATTCTCCGCTTAATTTCTTGGCTGACATTATTTTTCTTATTGACGGGAGATCCGCGGTTGGTTAACTCATCTACTACCTCAAACCAATAATTTTCAACGTTGACGCTGCGTCCACATCGAGAGGACTCTTTGTTCGTCGAAATCATTATTTTTGTTTTGTCCTCGTTGACCGCTAAACCTATTTTTGGCGACTCCTTTTCTAGTGATGAGAAAACTGCAGTAACGTCCCGCAGATTTTGGCCAATAATATCTATATCATCGGCGTAGGCTAGTGGCATGTGGCTTTTGTGGAATATGGTGCCAGAAATGTTGACACCAGCCTTTCTCATCACCTTCTCCATAACAGACTGAGACTCCAATCCCCGGGAATGCTCTCCTCTTGCCTGATGTTCTCCATGAGCTGATGCATGTTCCTAATCAGCTCCTCCCCGCCAGCCTTAAACAATTCAGCAGGGAGACCTTCGGCTCCTGCAGCTTTGTCGTTTTTAGGGCGGGAGATGGCCATACGTATCTCACTCTGGCTCGGAGGTGGACAGTTAATACCATCGTCATGGATTGGAGCGGCGTCTTTTGCAGTGGTGTCAATATCCAGTTAATTTCTAAAGTGATCTCTCCATATCTTCAGAACTTTATCCGGGTCCATCACTATCCTGACCATCGCAGTCCTTGCAGGAGGGCAACCCTGTTCCCCGCATTCTCGCTTTAACTCTCTTGTAGAGTTTTCGGGCTTCCCCTCTTCTTCGGAGCAACTCAGTGCACTCATCCTGCCTCTTCTTCAGCTCCTTATTTTTTCTTCTAAAAAGACGAGTTGCCTCTCGTCTCTTCTCCCTGTGCCGTTCACGAACAGCTCGCGTTGCCATTGGCTGCAGTTTTGCCCTGTATGCAGAATACGTCTCTCTCGTGGCATTGCGCCATTCATCATCGTACCAGGCATCTTCTTGAGACGGCTTTAAGTATCCAAGTACGCTTCTCGCAGTCCGTTCTATTGAGTCGGTCATATATTACCACTGCGAGGTTATATTATCAGGGGCTGGAGTATTCCGCAGCAGTTGAGTTAGGTGGTTGGAGTAGGCGTCCGCTACCTCTGTGGTCTGCAGTTTACCGATGTCCAGCTTTCGTTGTGGCTGGTTACGTACGTTTTCCGCCATGCTTAGCCTAGTGCGTACCTTTACTGCGGTAAGAAAGTGATCGGAGTCAATGTTCGCACCCCTGATCACTCGTACGTCCAGAACACTCGATGCGTGTCTTCCATCGACTACCACGTGATCTATCTGACTCCTCGTCAATTGAACTGGAGATAACCATGTTGCCTTATGAGTATTTTTATGGTCAAATCCAATGATGCTAACTACCATATTTCTTGCCGCAGATAAATCAATCAGTCTGATGCCATAGTTCGACGTTTCGGTTTGCAGACTATATTTTCCGATTGTAGGCTTAAATGCGGTCTCCCTGCCTATTTTAGCATTAAAATCGCCTAGTAAAATGTTGATGTCATGGCTGGGGCTACGGTCATATACATTTTCTAGGCTCTCGTAAAACTCGTCTTTATCCTAATCGCTTTTCTCTTCTGTCGGGGAGCATGGGCACATATAAGTGTTATGTGGAAAAACTTTGTTTTAACTTTTACGGTGGCTATACGTTCACACACCGGGTTGAACCTTGAGACTATGTGTCGCAGTCTCTTGCCAACCACAAATCCACATCCAAACTCGTGCCACTATAGTAGATGCCGCACGTCTTCATGCGCGAGCACCCATGTCCCATCCACCGGATTTCCTGTAAAGCGGTTATGTCAGTCTTGTATTCTTCGAGGACTTCCGCCAGTTGGATGGAGGCACCTGGTCTATACAGTGTTCTAACATTCCAGGTTCATATCCTCAAATCGTGGTCCTAAATTTTGCGGTGGTCGTCGACATTTTGGGGAGTCCGTTTTATTCTTATCTTACTTCTTTTCATTGCAAAAGTTTAAACGTCAGTGTTGGGTTGCAAGCCCAGCGCACCACGTCGCAGTTTTCTCCTTCTGCCAGGATTTTAGTACAGCCGCCCATTCTGGGTCAGACGCTGACCAGGATACCGCTCACTCTGAGCCGACGTGCCTGGGTTTTAAGTTTCGCCCCTCACAGTTAGCCGAGCTCCGACGGGTATCAAAGCCACGTTTCCAGGCTTCACCACGTGGAGGTACTCCGTCCGCAGTAGTACCACGAATACGGAGCTCTGTGAGTAGACTTGAAGTGTAATTGGCAAGGATCAGAAGCTTTCCCTTGCATGACACTCCCGACGCCCATGAAACCTCAGCCTCTAAGAACTAAGAAAACGTTTTATTTCAACGTTTAGCGGATTTTATTTTAAAAATTATTCGATATGCATGGACTAATTTTTTTAGGCACCAGAAGGAGCAGCCTAACATGTGTTATTTTTTTGAAAAACAAATTTCAATAGTTTACTTATTTGGCTGACACTTCTTGCAAACGTTTGTTGGGTTTAAATGCCGAACGTAGAAAAGTATTTCATGTGCTTCGATCTTCTACGCTTCTTCTTCAGTTCGTCACACCACGTTCGGTGAGGTTCTTAGAGATCTGGTCTTTCCAACGGACGCCGACTTCTGAGCCGACCATCAAGTTCATTGTCAAAGACTTTTGCGTACAAGATGACTTAGCTTACGCAACTGCAGCACCATAATACTTCTGACCACGTCAATGTCGGTATATATCTCGTACAGCTCATGATTTATACTAGGTCGATACTCTCCATTAACGATAACAGACCTATTTAATTTGCCAGAACCGGTTCATCCGCTAGTGTCTTAACCCAGGATTCTTAACCATACATCAAGATATTTCTGCTATAGTTAAATTTTCGTTTGTCGAGAGAGGACACTATCTAAAACGTATTAGTAACATGTTTTTTTTTATCAAAATTGTCTCATTACAACACTCTTAATTTATTGTTCAGAAATATCTACATTTTCATATTGTTTTAAGCTCACAAAGTTAAGTATTTGAAGGCACTGAAATTTAATATGAATATTATAATATATTCAATATTCAATTTTAACGATTTTAAACAAGTGTAACTTTAGAATTTTAAGGATTTGGTGAACATTTAATGAAAACATGCATGTCGACGTTGAATTTGTATAGAAGAAATCAGGCGAGGCGTAGAAAATGTTTCGGTATTCGCAATATTTATCTACTACTACAAGGTAAATTAACTGATCAGATTTGAATATCGTCCAATTGTCCGTTTGGAAATTACTGTACAAATTTTTTTTTCAAAAAAAAGGTCATATTGTAAGGGAGGTACTAGAAGGAGTCAGCCGATATAGTCCATATTCATTCCGGAGTCAAATTGTCTTAATCGTACATCTTGCGCAAAATATGTCTAGACTTAGTGTACTTACAAATTGATATGTATATGAATCTATGAGGGTCAATCTGTTTATTTGTTTGGGTGGTACCAAAAGGAGTTCGTTCATATACAAATAATTTGACCCAACTATTGCCACTACAAAGTCTAAGTCTTTAAGCTGAGGCTTAAATCAAACATGTTTTGCTGAAAAAAGATTAAAATAAAAAAAAATTTAAATTTCCTCCAGTTGAAAGTTTAAAAGTAATGAGAACAATATGTATGTCCAAATATATATTATTTTGCATGGAAGGTACCAGAAGGGGTCGGCCTATATAGACTAGCCAGAAGGACGGATTTGGCTTAATCGTCTTAAAAAGTCCTGAGATGAATTAAGTCTTATGAAATTTTGGGTCTAATACGTCTCCTTTAATGCGTTACACTTTTTTGTATGCTATGATATATACTTTCATTCCAAAAGGTGATGGTGGACAATGTAAAGTAATGGAAACATTTTCAAATATATTTCAGATGGTTAAGGTCATCAAAATAAAATCCACAATAGCAATAAAATCCACACACTTTTATACTTATACTAGCGGACCCGGCAAACTTCGTCTCGCCTCAATTTAATGCCATCAGATAAACTCAGTAGAGAGTGATATGATAAACAATAGTTTTCCGTCGCAAAAATAAACAATGAAGGCGGTTCTCCAAAACGCGAAAATGCAACGTACTGCTGACCAAACAGACAATTTCGAGATTAAAACCACATACTTCCAACGTTTGTTCTTGCGATTTATTGATTGTCATTGCCAAAGTCAACCGAACGGGGAATTGGAATGGATGATTAGTTGGAATAATCGGAATTAGTGAGATAAGGAGCGGTCTTCTTTGAATTTGCCCTTCATGATCGTTGGTTTAAACACATTGTTTATCATTTTCTTGACGGACAACCGCGTACCGTTGCGCAATTTTGGTTGATTCAGATTCCACAATATGATTCCACATTATGATCGATCCCATCTTCATCAAGCGAGTTGAAAAATTTGGTCAGATTGTTGGTCGCTTCAACCTCGTTGGTCACGCTGTAAACAGATTTGTACGAATGCAGTTTTCCACCGATTTGACTTTCTAAAATGAAATTCAAGCTATCGATGTCCCTATTCGTTGCTGCTAGTACTGCCCGAGATTCGAGATTTTTATAATTTTGCGCAATGCCGGGGCACACTATAGTGATGAGTTGATCTTTCGACAATGTGAACTCGTAAAATTTAGCAGGAAACGATATCAATTCAGTCGAAACATCACCACAAATTTGGCTATTGCCAAACGCCAGCAGTTGTCTTGAGAATTCAGCAGACGATGGGAGATTCTACAATACGACTATTATGTTCGACTGAAATCCTCTAATTAAGCGATACAATAAAAAATTTCGTCGAAAAATTTAAATCTTTAGAGTTTTTTTTTTCGGAAATTTCCGAGTTTTCCACAAAGATTTGTTTAATTTTTTTTATTCGAAAATTCATTTTGTATTAATTATCCGAAATTTTTCGCATTTTCGCAAACCTGTCAAACAAGATAAAATGCAAAATTTTCTATTTTTCCATTCGAAAGGTCACTGCGGAACAATATTTTTTATACAATGCTAATTTTTTCCGAAAAATCTAAATTTTTCGAGTTTTTCACCGAGAATTTTTCTATATTTCCATCCGGAAAGTCATATCAAAATAATTATCCGAAATTTTTTATAGTTACATCGTAAAAAATTATCAAATAAAATGCAAAATTGAGTCGGAATTTTTTTGAATTTATCCAGAATATTTCCGAATTTTTCTTTCTTCCATTCGAAAAGCCATTAAGTAATTGCACACAAATTTCCACACAAAAAAGCAATTTTCCAAGTTTTCAGAGGATTTTCCCAAAAGTTTCTTTCACGAACAACTAAAAAAAAAATTTCTATACATTTTGTACGCCTTTTTTATATATATAGATTTACAGACGTTACTCGTGCAGTGAAACAATATCATAATTATTACACAAAAAACAAAATCAAAAGCGACAAAACACTGGAGGTACACTGTACGGGGTTGATAAATATGCCAACAAAATTATTACTTCATGGATGTTCCGTTGAATGTTAAGGAAAGATTCGTAACAAAGCCGGCGAAGCTGGGCGGCCAAGTTCTCTAAAAACGATTAAGAATTAAGACCTAAGAGGTTATATCCGATCATCTTCCAGTACTTCATAATATTAGGGGAGTCAAATCTAATAATTATACCAGCAATAATCTCCAATGCAAATGTTATACAATTCAACAATATATTTTTTTTTCATATTATTGTATTAAATCTACTGATAAAAACTAGGCTGCATTGCCATGTAGTGTATTTGTATGAACTAAATTTTGAGATTAGAATTTCAAATATACCATTACATGTGCTTAAGAGTCCTAACAGTTTCTGCTAATGAAGCTTTTGCATCAACATCCTGTTATTTTAAGCTTTTTCCCATAGACAACTGAACACGGCAATGACTTTTATTAAAATTTTAATAATTATCAAAATATACACCATAAATATACATGTTTTTTTCCTTGAACTTCGGCAGCATATTCTATTTATAGCAATATTAAAGCAATACAATGCCGATCATAACCTTGATCTCGTATCATACAAATTGAGTTGAACATGTTCTGAGCATTTTTTGTGATAGCCATAAAATGCCAATACACTCCGGGTTCTTCATTCATTGTTTGCGATGATGCGTGATGAATTGTGGTCACAGTATTGCTGCGTTTCAAAGCAAAATTCAGAATTTTCTTTGTTTCTTTATGTTGCGGATTATCATGTTAAGATGTTTTTTGTTTCTGTATTAAATTCATAATTGGATTGTAATAATAATAGCAATAACAATAACAATTATTCAAGCAGAACGTCATTGCCGTAGCAAAATAGGCACAGAATCACAGATTAAAATTTGAGGCATACTGGAAAATAATGTAACAGAGCCATCGACAACAAATGTCGTCAAATTGTCACAGTTGAGTTTTGTAGAAGACCTATCACAACATAATTGTAAGAGTTCAGCAATCTGGCAATTTCTGCTATGGTAGTAAAGCTTACTAAAGCTTTTGTTTTAGCGCATGTACTAAAAAATTTTCTCATTTGAAGTAACAGACAGCTGTTGCTTCTGTTCGACAGAGGGTGGAAAAGTGTTGCACAAAAAAATAAAAAAAACTCACTGTTGATTTTGTTTGTATACCGTAAAAACAGTTAATATCTTGGAATTGTAATATTGTGGGCTAAGTAAAAATAAACATTGCTGCACATTTTTTTTAAATTAAGTAATTTTTTTAATGTGTGATTTTGTTGATATGCTTTACAGTTTTCTTTTATTTACAGATCGGGTATGACTTGTGTCAAGCCGTCATCTTATTTTTATGGGCGATATATGAGCAAAATCGGACAAATTTAAGCCGTGCCCCAAATATGTCAAAGGTCAAATCCATATATATGAAAATGGGGTCTTTGTTAGCATTTTTTAGTACCGTATAGACTCTAAAACGGCTTGACCGATCATTTTAAAATTTTTACAGAATTTAGCTGAGATGTCGGCGGTGAAAATACTGTACTATAAATTTTATACATCAGGTGCACGTGGCACCGTCCTTTGTACCCTATATTTGAAACCGCAATATCTGGAAGGCTGTTTTTTTTGCAATAGCCTTGAAAATTAGTATGGATACATTTCACAGAAAGTTCGTGGTCCAACAAATGGGCGGGACCGGATAGTGGGCGTGGTAAAAAACTTGAAGCTAAAAAGGCTATATCTTATGAAATAAAAGATTTTTAAAAAAGGTGACATTTTGTATGTTGTTACAGTTAGGGTGGAAGTGGGCTGTGCCACGCCCCATTTAAAAGAAACTATTTAACAGTTTAGTAAAGATATAATCAGGCTATTTGGAACCAAGTTGGCAAAAAAAGGCCGAGGAGCCACTCCCATACGCCAATATTTGACTATTAAAAATTTGCGAGGAAAAAATACAATTCCTTAACATAACGTGAGTAAAAAACATAGGATTTGCTAAGAACCAGACCTTTGACCTCTTTGGGCACGGGAAATAGTCTCCGACCTTATTCAAATTTCCCGTCATGTATTTTTTACATCAAGGACACAATATTCCAGTCGACCATTTTTAAATTTCGGTAAAAAAAATCATCCATACATACAGCTGCCGCCCTACCGAATAGATAGTAGAACCCAGCTTCTCTTTGTAAGGCTAGATTAATATATCGAGAAGGAACGAGTAGTGATGTGCACACACCAACTGGAGCACTTTGATTAATTACTTACCTAAGTGGCCCATTACAACTTACGAACGTGGTTGAAAAGTTTGAGGTCTGAAGTATTAAAGAATTCCACATACTTCGGTCTTCTGTGTGCGTTCTTCAGTTAGTTTTACCAGATGGTGGCACGTCACCAACCACTTGGTCCTTCCAACGAAGTTTGGGTCTCCCTGTTCTGCGTCTCCCTTCAGGATCATCTTCAAACACCTTTCTCGCTGGAGCATTTACATCCATCCTGGCACCATCCTAGTCTTGGAAGTCGTTGAATTTAGACTTTTTTTAGCTACGTCGATGTCGTGGTAAAGCCCATACAGCTCATGATTCATTCGATGGCGAAACTAGCCGTCGACACAGATAGGTCTATTTATTTTTCGGAGTACTTTTCTCTCGAATTCTCCCAGGTTTTGTATGTCCGTTGTCGTAAGCACGACCACGATTCGGCGAGATAAGGTGGTGTTACTGACCAAGTCTGTAAAAAAAAATCTATTGGCTAGCACTATTCTCCGGTTAATTTCTTGGCTGACATTATTTTTCTTGTTGACGGAATATCCGAGGTAGGTAAACTCATCTACTAGCTCAAAACAATTATTTGCAACGTTGGTGGTGCATCGAGGGGACTTATTGTTCGTCGAAATCATTATTTTTGTTTTGTTCTCATCGACCGCTAAACCCATTTTTGCTCACTTATTTTCTAGCGATGAGAAAACTGCAGTTACATTGGCAAATTTCGGCCAATGATGTTTGATCATCGGTAAAGGCTAGTGGCTTGTGGCTTTTGTGGAATACGGTTCCTGACATGTTGATACAAACCTTTCACATCACCTTCTCCATAACCATATTAAAAAATGTACAGGACAAGCTATCGCCCTGTCTGAAACCTCTTTCTGTATTGAATGGTCCAGAGTGATCCTTACCAATCTTAACTGAGGATTTGGTGTTTTCCAAAGTACATCTGCAAAGTTAAATAAGCTTTGCAGGAAAACCAAACTCAAACATGGCCTCAAATTGCCTATTACTTATCGGAGAGTCGAAGGAAGCATTGTAGTCGACAAATAAGTGGTAGGTGTCGATATGCTTTTCATGAGGATTTGTCGTAAGGTTAATATTTGATTTGTCGTAGATTTACCAGGTTTAAAGACGCACTGATAAGGTCCAATTAGTTGTTCTGCTATTGACTTTAGACGTTCACACAATATGTTCGAAAGGACCTTGTACGCAATTGGTAATAGGCTTATCCCACGGTACATTCTCTACGATCTCCTTTCTTGTATATGAGACATAACAGACTGAGACTCCAATCGGCGGGCATGCCCTCCTCTGGCCATGGGCTGGTGCATGCTTCTTATCCGCTCCACCCCGCCTGCCTTAAACAATTTACCAGGGAGACCATCGGCTCCAGCTCCTCTTTTGTTTTTAAGGCCACACTTTTCTCTATATCTTCACAACGTTATCCGGATCTTTCATTGCAGAAGGGCAACCCTGTTCAACGCATTCTCGCCTAAACTCTCTGGTAGAATTTTCGGGCTTCCCCTCTACTTCGGAGCAACTCTGTGTACTCATCCTGCCTCTTCTTCAGCTTCTTCTTTTTCCCTGTGCCGTTCACGAACAGCGCGCGTTGTCCTGTATGCAGTATCCGTCTCTCTCGTGGCATTGCGACATTCATCATCGTACCAGGCATCTTCTTGAGACGACTTTGTGTACCCAAATGCGCTTCCTGCAGTCTGTTCTATGGAGTCGGCTATATATTGCCACTGCGAGGTAATATTATCCGGGGTTGGAGCATTCCGAAGCAGTTGAGTTAGGTGGCGTCCGCTACCTCTGTGGTCCGCAGTTTACCGATGTCCAGCTTTCGTTGTGCCTGGTTACGTACGTTTTTCGTCATGCTTAGCCTTGTGCGTACCTTAACTTCGGTAATGTAGTGATCGGAGTCAATGTTCGCACCGCTGATCACTCGTACGCCCAGAACACTCGATGCTTGCCTTCTATCTACTACCACATGACCTATCTGATTCCTCGTCAATTGATCTGGAGATACCCATGTTGCCTTATGAATATTTTTATGGTCAAATCTAGTGCTGCTAACTACCATATTTCTTGCCGCAGATAAATCAACCAGTCTGATGCCATTGTTCCCTGCCTATTTTAGCATAAAAATCGCATAGTATAATTTTGATGTCATGGTTGGGGCTACGGCCATATACATTTTCTAGGCTCTCGTAGAACTCTTGGTCCTCAATTCGGTTGCGGTGGTCGTCAATATTTTGGGGATCCATTTCATTCTTTTCTTACTTCTTTTCATTGCAATAGTTCAAACGCCGGTGGCGGGTAGCCGCCCATTCTGGGACAGACGCTGATCAGAGTACCGCTCACTATGAGCCGACGTGCTTGAGTTTTAGGTTTCGCCCCTCACAGTTAGCCTTACTCTGCCGGATGTCACGTTTCCGGGCGTCACCATGTGGAGGTACTCAGCCCGCAGTAGTACCACGAATACGGAGCTCTGCGAGTAGACTTGAAGACAAGGATCACTCTGGGTTTGCCAAGTTAAACCGATCAGGAGCTTTACCTCGTATCACACTTCCGATGCACTTTGTTGTGAATTAATTTTCGATTTAATTGGTTCAACTACTTTTGATTACACTATGCGACATTCAAAATCGGAATGGGATGAAACCGACGGGAAATGTTATATCGGTCAAAAACAAGTTATACGTGGTCGGTGTTTGGCTGGGTCACATCTAGGAATCGAGATATATCGATTTGAAGTTAGTAACTATCATATAGGGGAATATCTCACGTTTAAGGCTCTTTTTTATATTGTTACTAGTGGGCCCGGCAATGCTTCGCTATTGCATATTAACTTGTAATATATTTCACATTTAGGTCTACAAAGTACTTTGAAACGGTACTTAAGCTCGTCAATAATATATTGAGTTTATTTAGTTATGTAACTTATTTAAAGTAACTAATTAACATTAAAGTTAACCAATAAAGTTTTATTGTTGTAAATGCTAATAAAAAGTTCATCAGCAAAGTCATACCTTTAGTGCCGGCATGTAGATTAAGTTTTTTCTGTATGTAGGGCGAAAAACCAATTCTTCCAAAAATCGGAAACAGACATTCCTCTAAAGATCAAAATTTATTTTGATCCGTAGTAGCATAACCATCTGTATGCTAACTATCTCTTTGGTCATAAAAAAAACATTTTTGTTATGCTTTCTCCTATTGACCGCAAATGAAAATTCCGTTTGAAGCTTCATGCCTTTAGCCATAAAAACTCCTTTTGTCATGTCTTCTTCTCACACGGATCAAGAATAATCCGGAATACTATTTTTGCATTGAACTCGTATTACCATTTTTTGAGATACATCGGTCACCAACGTTTGGCTTAACAAAGTGATGGTCTCACGCGCTGTATGGCATGTTACACCGTCGTGTTGGAACCATTTATCCTTTAAATAATGTGCAATGACATGATAAATAAAAAAAATCAATTGACCGCCCACTGGCTCTAGTTCTTCTACCAGTTGGATTTTATATGAATGTGGGCCAAGATCTTTCCTCAGCATTTGCAGATACCGAGTTGCTAAGAAAGACGTCGGTTCGATAAATTCGAGTCCCCTGTCACACTAACGTCTACAGCGTCGATGGCTTATATTAGCTGCACCTCAACTTCACTTCAATGAGCAATTATTCAGTTACTTCAGACCAATGGGCCCGGCTCTAATTTTTACCTACCATTCTGTTTGGAAACCAAGTCGAAAAGAATAGTATATTTTTGATTTTTTTATTGGGATCCCGCCCAATATTCTGAAAAATGATTTTTAAAAACTTAATTTTTGTATGCCAACTCTCAGAGGCCATAACTTTTTAACAAATACATAGATTTGCTTCTGTAATACCTTATTTAGTTTGTAGGGAAGTCAGTTTTACGCAGAAGGTCTCAGAAAATATATATCTGAAGTTTTCGGTTTGTGCTCATTTAAAAACAAAAAAAATCTTTATTTGAAATCTTCATGCTTTCCAACGCGAGCTAGGAATTGATTTTAGACACAAAGTTTTTTGGTGAAATTTTCTTTAAATTCATCGTAGATTCCGATTTTGGTTACGATTTTTGCGAATAAAAAAATATGCTGTGGAATTTTGACAGTTTTAACCGTTTGTTTTAAAAAGGGTGTGGAACAACCCATTTCCACATTTACTGTAATTCATACTGCAACAACAACATATGTAACAAATCTCATATTCATACCTCTGATAGTTCGTGTAATTTTCTTTTAATTTTCAAGTTGCATTGTTGGTGCCACGCCCCTTTATCCAACGCCCCACAACCAAATATACCCTGGGACTATCAACAGGTCAACAGTACCACTTGGTAACATTTTCGTATCAATCGATCTATTAGAAAAGCCGTAAGAGCGATTTTTGAAAAGAGGGCATGGCACCGCCCACTTCCTCCCTGGATGTAACTAATACTGCTCCAACAACATATATATCAAATCTCATCTTCATATTGACGCCCTATGATCCAATGGGAGTTAGAGGAACACATATATATATATCATCTTCATACCTCTGATAGTTCATGAGATATAGCCCCTTTAATTTTCAAGTTGTATGGGCGGTGCCACGCCCCTTTATCCAATCACAACCAAATATAGCCAGGGACTATCAACAGGTCAACAGTACCACTTGGTAAAATTTTCGTATCAATTAGAAAAGCCGTTTATTTCATAGATCCCCGAAGATGTGATTTACAATAGCTAAGTATATATATTAAATGAATGGTTTGAGTAAAATGGAATAGCAACGAATTGCCAATTTCTATTCCCTAAATGTGGAAAACTCCAAACAATGTATTGCCTATGTTATCCGCGGGGTTATTCTGAAGATGCTCTGAAAATTTCATCAAAATCGGCACAGCCGTTTTCGAGTCCATACGTTGAAAACATACAAACATATATATATATAGGAAAGGGGAGTTTTTATCCCTTTTGCTATTTTCACCCCCTAAATGTGAAAAAATTCAAACAATGTTTAGCGTATGTTACTTGCGAGGTTATTCGGAAGATTCCCTGAAAATTTCATCAAAATCGGTCCAGCCGTTTTCGAGCCCATACGTTACAACAATACACACATCCCCACACACACACACACACATACATGTTTCGAAATGAATGCAGTGTTCGCTACAACTCAAGAACCAATGCACATACAAAGACCGTTTATACATAAAAACCTTGGTATTAACGTCACCTTTCATATGAAGTTTGCAGAAACAAAATCGGTTCACGCATTCCAGAGAACATCAATTTCTAACACAATGCAACTTATTTTTATATATATAGATATGGTGGCGTATGAATATCACAAGTAATATTCCACTTAAATCATACGCCACGGAGTACAACAGTTTTATTGTAACTGTTACAAAATAAACCAAATTCAACATCATTTGATGAATGGAAAAGGGAAATTGTTGCTTACATAGAAAAAAGTTATATGAACAGATTAAAGGAATTGTAGTTTTTAATTCTTTTAAATTTGTTTGAGCAAAATCAGACTAGTGGATCTCAAGTTATGTAAAAAAGACCACCAAAGGTGACAATTTCCCCTATATGATAGTTACTAACTTCAAATCGATATATCTCGATTCCTAGACGTGACCCAGCGAAACGCCGGGACACATATAACTTCTTTTTTACTCCAACAGTAGATAGATCCGTTTGTGTAATTATCCAGAATGTAAGAGTTGGATCATTGTTCGTTGTTGAAACAAATATGTTGGTTATACTCTCATTTATCAACAGACCCACTTCTGACGACTGCTTCTCAAAGCTTGAAAAGGTCACAGTAACATCCTGAAATGATATCTATATCATCAACATACGCCAGCAGCATGTGACTTTATAAATGGTACCAGTCGTGTTTGCAGCAGACTATCGCCTTGTCGAACTTTCTGTCGTTAAAAAAATATTTTAAAAACTTCTACTTATATTCCTTACATAAATATCTCCTAATATCCTATGTGCTACCCATTTAGATATCTTTACGGTATAACTGACTGTTGCTTTAATTTTTAGTACTCGAACTCTCTACAAAGCTTTTGCCTGGCTGTTGGCCAAAAACCTATTAACGCTTTTCCATCAAACACACATAAATAAGTGTATGTGTGTGTGTGTCAAAGTATGTTTGCTTTTGGCCAAACACCATAACAAGATGTGAGCATTATTCCTTTCCATTTCACATACGAAACAAACAGAGAACGCAGCTGCTACGGTGTATACAAAGGAATTGTAAGGAATTTGTGCGAGTATCTGGTATCCAGCAGTTCAGTTACTACCTCACAGTGCCACAAGCAACACCAAAAAAGAAAATCGAGCGCAAATTATAAAACACGGACATATACACACAAAGCAGCAGCAGCAGCAAAAACCATTTGGTTAACTTAGAAAAATTACAATTAACTACAGCACAATTGGTTGTTCAATAACGGGTGGATTATAGTTAATATTTTGTTGTTTTGAACTTGAACTTCCGTGAGCGATAACAACAAAAAAACGACAAAAAACACACAAGCAAACAGTGAAAGTAAATAAATGACGTCGTAAATGTTGGTTAAATAATAACGAAATTAACTGGAAGTTGACTGATAACAAACAAATGCTAACATATTGTGGGGATTTATTGCTGAATATAATAATTTATTTTTTGTAATTATTTATTGGGAGGGGTCTTCTTTGTTGCGGTCTACAAAAAGGTAAGTAAACAAAACGTTATAGTAGTAAATGCTTAAGGAAATAGAGTTTGACTTGTTATGACAAACTCAAATCTTTTTCAATTCATTTAAATTCCTGTCAAGCTGTTTTCACATTTCCTGTAGTCGCTTCCTTTTGTTTGTTCCCCATACTCTTAGACACGCGTTGTTAATTTTCTTATTGTGTTTTTGCATTCCTCTAAATTATTTATAATAATACCTTAAGGATACACTAGAGACAAGCCTAACTGCTTTTAATATTTCTTTACAGTAACTGTAGGTGGATCCTTACAAACGTTAAGCTCCATATGTTGTTAGTTCGCTCGATATACGCGTATGTTGTCTGCCACTGTTTGTTGTTATTGGTTTACTTATTACTCAACAAGTAAATTGTATTGTTTGTGTGGACAGGAATGAAAAACAAAAGGAAGGGACCAATTGAACTGTCTTCATACAAGTACAAATATTTGCAGCACATATCCCCGCCTTCAGATTTTAGTAAATGGTATAAAAAATATACACGTACCCCATACACAAAACTCACTTTTGATATTGTTTGTGTTGGCTTATATTCCTGGAAAAGTTTTTGCAATTACGATATAAATTCAATACTCATATATATTTATGTGCAAATATGTTTAAACATACATATATGTATGTACCATATTTACTCATATGTTTGTCTGTTTGTTGTACTTGTGTACATAGAAAGTTACGCTAACTCATATATCTGGAATGTATCTGTGCGTCCTTTGCAAGTAATAGCACATTCTTTAAAGTATCATAAAGTTCTTTGTAATTTTGAGGAATCTTGTGAACTTTTCTTTAATACACACACAGTTGATGATATAATACAATCCATAGTTTGTAATTTGTAAATATACCATACCGTGTTCGAGGATTCCGCAGCCATGGTAGTTAAGGGTCAAGTTTATCGGAAATTTAAGGATTTAGAAAAAGGAATTAGAAGTTCCGGTATATTTGATATACATATTATACTTTCGGAGATATCCCTAAGATTAGTATAAACACTCATTATAACGAAATTTTTGCTTTTGTATTTACGTTATGGTTGTATAGAATCTTTTACTTTCTTTGAGGGAAGGTTGAAAATTAATTATATTTAATAGGCATAGTCTCTCATTACTACCAAGCTATCAGTTAGCATGCTACCACCGATGCGTCTCAGGAAGTAAGTAATAGAGATTACAGAAGATCAACCAAACTACTCTTTTAATGACATTGGCAACCCCAAGAGGACTGATAAGCTTTTTCCTTAAACCAAAAACTATTATGAAAACACAAAGGAATGAAAATACAATAAGCCCTCTAAATGGAAACAACCCCGAAAACCTTAAAAAGACCATGATTTAGGGATACGCAGCTGGAAAGTTCGCACTGCCTAAAAAGATGGTGCCTCTATCCAAATGTCGGATGTCCTCGACAAATACATGGCTGACATCAACGCCATTAAAGGTATATGATGGACGGGGAGGTGTGCACACGACGAAAGAACTGTGAAATCTTTTACAGCTGACATGCAGAAGGACACGAATATGGATGTAAATTCATAGTCGACATCTAGTCCCGCGGTTTAACCCTGTAAGACACAATTCGCATCACGGTGAAATATTTTAACTTCACGCTGATTTGTGTACACGCCCCGACGGAAGACAAGAACGAGGATATTAAAGCGTCTGGAGGACATTTATGAACGTTGCCCTACCCAGGACATTAAAAGTATTCTAGAATACTTCTTTTGTTGATGCGAAAATTGGAAGGAAATATGGATGCTCTTGGTTCATTAGTCGGAAAATTCAACCACATTTCTAACAACGGATTCAGACTGGTTAGCCTTGTGTTCGCAAGAAACGTGGTAGTGAGTCGAACCTGATACCCGCATAAAGATATCCACAAGACAACCTGGATATCCCCTGATCAAAAAACCAGAAACCAGATGGATCATGTGGTATTCGATGAAAGACTTGTCTCAAGCGTTATGGGCGTGCTTGTCATACACAATGCATATACTCAGCAAACCAAAAGCTCCGACATTGGCGGATATCCGACACCCCTGCACATTTCGGAACTCTCTGTCAGAGGAAACATCAAAATGTTATTAAAGAAACAACGAATTTCCCTTCAGATTTTCCTACGATTTACATTCAGATATCTATCAGACATCGGTACGACATGTCGTACATCAGATTTACTTCAGGTGAGTAGGTAAGACATCGTGTCAACAACTTCATACGATTTTAGAACCGATTTCGGTCAAATTTCTAATCCGATATCGGAAGATATTTTCCTTAAGACTTCAGGCAGAAATCAGTACGGCGCGTCTGCAAGAACATACGAATTACTTCAGGTATTTGGTAAGATATCGATCCGTAGTCGCAGCGCCGCGTTGAATTTTCCTACGATTTACATTCAGACATCGTTCAGACGTCGGCACGACATGTCGTATATACATCAGTTTTCCCTCAGCTGCTTCGTTCAGACTTCGTTTCAACAACTCCATACGTTTTTAATAACGACTTCGGTCAGATTTCCAATCCGATATCGGAAGATTTTGCCTACTGTGGTACCGATTTCTGACCGATGTCTGAACATTTTGTTTGCTGGATATTGACTCGAATCACCACATAGGTACAGCTAAGGTACGCATGCGATTAAGTAGTGCTAAAAACGCTCATACCCAGACGCAAAGAAAAATAGATGTCATAAATCTGAATAGCACCGAGGTAAGCAATGCCTACTTCTACATATGGATCTCGTAGTAATCGATGGAAGGCATGTCTCAAAAATGTACGTGCTTGTGATGCGCGATGCAAATATTGACTCTGATCAAAGTACCCGCGCGATTATATAGTATAAAATCTGTCGTAACCAATACAATGGCAGGTAGAGATCACTAAGCCGCATATCACCGATTACTTCTTCGAACAACCCGCTCTGATTTAGATGTTCCCTACGCACAGTGGCAGTATATTAAGAATTCTATGATCACTGCCGCCATGACTTTGCTAGGTTATGAAAGAACACACTCAGTCAAGCCCTGGTTGCGTGGAATGTCGCGTAATGGTAAAGTGTACTGTGACGGGGCGATATGACGAGAAAAGGAGATAGATGAAATACCTTTTTAAAAGGAAAAAGCGTCTATGAAAGAATAGAGAGATCCAGGATATCAAAAATTACAGGAATAGAGGAAGCGCCCGACGGTTGTACCAAAAGGTACAAGGCATAGGATTTAGAACAGGGATTCCCACCTGAAGGACAGAGCTAGATATTTCGTCACGGACATCCAGAGTGTGCTGCACATATTGATGGAATACTTTAGTAATCTGCTCGTTGCCGAAGACAGCATAAGTGACAAAACCCCGCCAATCATCGACGACGAAGTAGATTGTTGGCCAAGAACGATAACAGCACCAGATTTGCACGGCTTAAAAACAAGAAGTCTGCGGGAAGCGATGTATTGTTGGAACAGCTATAAGGCAATAAGCTGGCAACGTGTCGATGATTACAATCTGAGTGTTCTATGTCCTGTGCTTATCGATCCAAGTTTGTGTATCTACTATCGCGGGACCAGCCTCTTACCCATCGTATACAAGATCCTGTCCGGTGTGTTATCTGGAAGACTAAAGCTCCAGTCGCCATCTCTTGACGCCTTGTTGAATAGTTTCCTGCATTCATTTCGTTTTGCAGAAATCTCTGCATTCCACCAGTGTGGCTCAGCTTTGCCTTTCCTCAGCCAAGAAGTTAGATAATACTTCAACAGAGGAGTCCAGCGTAGGCTTATCATCGATAGAGACCGCACACCTGAACAACTTGCTCTCCATAACCGCAATAAAAATGAGCCAGTTTATTTTTCTTCTATATATATACCAATCTTCGGAATC
The DNA here is from genome assembly GCA_964034835.1 of Muscina levida. Classification (NCBI taxonomy): domain Eukaryota; kingdom Metazoa; phylum Arthropoda; class Insecta; order Diptera; family Muscidae; genus Muscina; species Muscina levida. Next base: position 152,206,562 of record OZ035881.1, read on the forward strand.
CACTTCAAACGAAAGGTCAAAGTCGATATGTAGATGGTCAGAAAACGAGCAATCTGTCGATACCCTCCAAGTACTGATCATGTTCGAGTATTTATCTTTAATAAGTGTAATATTTGAAACTTCTTTTCTGTTAGTGACAATAAAAGTGGGTTCGTTACCCCTGTTAACTACTGTTAGTTTGTTCTCAGTAATAAAGTTGAAAAGCGACTCACCCCTTAGGTTGACGTCTGAGCTACCCCAGATAGTATGGTTGTCAGGTGGATCATCTGCATTGTCGTGTGCCATGTAATAGCAACTCATAACCCAAATTACCAGACTATTGCTCTCGATTGCTGCCGTACAATTGTACTTACCGCTGAAATCACTTAGAATAAAAGCTTTAAGGGTATTCTTGACCATAGTACATGCTCTGTTCTTATCTGATCCGGCTACGTACGGAGTACAGTAGCCTTCGTTGTTGAGTTCGGTCTTTATTTATCCATGGCTCTTGGGGAAGAGTAAAGCGGCAGACGCCGCTCTTGAATGGTGAATTCCGAGTTAGTGTCTTCGTTGACAGATGGTCACGCCGTTTTATCGTCTTCGATTTTGTATACATGAAAGAAGATGGAGTCAAATCAATAGAACACCCTTGTGTCTTTCTAAGTGGCAGATGTGTCTTACTATTTATTAAGTACTATGATGGCCTTCCTGGAGTCTTCCACTGCTTTAGTAGCCTTAATTACTTTCCAGTCCTGTGTAGGTAGTTGAGGATTACTGTAGTTTCGTGGCCTCTATGAAACATCGGCAAAATGTATTGCTTCGGTGGCCTTCCTGGGTTGTTGAGGATTACTGTATTGAAGAAACTTGGCAATAGATCGTGGCCTCTGTGAAACATCGGCAAGATGTATTGCTTCGAGTATCGCACCAGGAAATAACCTCCCCGATCTATTCCATAGCTTCCTTGTACAGTTGCGCTGAGCGTTCATCTGCACAAGCAAAGAGTTTGATGTGTCCCTGATATCAGCCTACATCATGACATTGCGGTGGTGGTCCGGGTGCCGCCTAAACAAATCTTAGGAACACCACAGTAAGGGTAACAACAACTGATTTCCAATTTCTTGAGGAAATGGTGCCTTCTACGATCTTTGTAGTGTCTGTGCAGAATTAAATTTTGATTTTTTGGATCTCGGAAGGACCGCTGCCGTTTAGGCGCTACATTTGATGACTTCCGTTTAGTTTTATCATCCTCCGTAGGAGGTACGTTACCTTTTATCTCGTCGATGTGGGATTGTGTCCACTGAAAAGAACTCATATCCTGCTCCGTGAGCTCGTCGACCGGTTTGTCATCAAACCGTCTAATTATTCTATAGGCGCAACGCCCGGTAACGAAGGCCTTTCTGGATGGTGTTTTGTGCCTTGAGGGAATAGTCTTAGAATTCGAGGCCATAGATGCCGAGGGAGGTGCTTCGGAGAGAATATAATTATTATTGTCATTTTCTCTTTGCTCAGCTGTAGATACGAAGAAGCTAAATTAGCGACCATCTGGAGTCTTGTTACGTCATCAGATACGATGTCTGAGTAGCAGGGGGTCTCCGGGGATTATGAAGCCCTTGACCGGATACGAAGGTCATGATTTTTTTCCGGACATTTCGACCAAAATTAGAGGGTTGCATTTTATGCCTAACTGCCAGGCGTAAATACCTGCCGTTTCTCTGGAGACAGACGCAGACAATAAACATCTCACCTTGATGACAGACATTGATGGTTTTTAAGTACCGGACTTTAGACGGACGGATAAAAGACCCTTAAGGATCGATGGACGTATGTCTCCAAGCCGCCCCAACTAGGGACAAACAACATTAGGAAGATTAATTTCTTATTCTTACTTAGTTCACTGGCATTCGAGACTATGTTGGTAATCACTACAGTTACTACTGCACTGCCCTTTATGCTCACTGCTCCCTCTGCCTATACTATGAGAACAGACCGACGACTTTTAGAAGGACGGACGAGTGACCTTTAAGGGTCAACAGACGTATGTCCCTTAGCCGCCCAACTGTGGAAAAACAGACGCTAAGAGACAGGGAAGTGGTAGTTCTTAGTTCGTACTCAGTTCAGGCCCCACGGGCATCAGAAATTATGGTATTAACCCGCAGCTAAAACTGTTCTACATATATTGAGCATATGTACCAACAATGTCATTGGTAATACATGTTGCATAGTAGTTATGCCATTGTAATTTTTTGCACTATTATAGCACACATTAGCATGAGATACTGATGCATGTCCATTATGCAGCTAATACAATTAAAGAAATTAATGAAAGAAAAACACACACAAAAATCAAACAAAGTGTACATGCGAATGCTAACTAACACCAGTACAGATGTCCTGCAAAATGCTGTATGAGTATTTAATTGTACAATCTGTCCACTTTCTTTTTTGCATAAAATAGTTTAAGCCAACTTTCACTAGAACTGTTTAATTTCTGTAATTGCTATGTTAATTAGATGCAACGAACAGTATTTACATATTTCCTTCGTTTAACTCTGCATTCTGTATATATAATACATAAATTGCGGAGAAGTGCCAGTGATGGCATTTTTGTTTAGTTCGGAAGTTAAGAAGAAGTGGGAGGGAGGACAGAGCTCAGACATGCAAATTTGCATATACCGTTATGACAATGTCATATTTACTTAGAGTTAAGGATAATGAAAGAGGGTTTGTCTAAGCATAAAAACAGATTTTCAAAAGTCATTTGATGGAATAAGCAAATGGAGCAGAACAGCTGCGATAGAGGAAGGACACTTAAAGAGTTAAACAAACTTTAAGTGCATTTTATATAAAGGCATGATAGTTTTGTTTGCATATGTTAAATATGTTGGATTTAAAATTGTATGAAAGAGGAATGATTTTGTTTTTGGAATCATCTTCTGATTAGGGTACAAAGAATAGCGATGATTTCCATGACCATGGCTGATGCGCTTAATATCATGTTATACAGTGTAAATTAAAAGTAGTTTTACTATTCAAAAGATGTAGAACTATTCTAAACAAATAAGATTAAAACTGTGCACTTATGGTGAAATCACACACGTAGGAATTTTATTTTTCAAATGTAGGCAATCTCTGTGTGATGCATAACAAAGTACAACATTTTTTAGCCCATTGGTTTGGGACTCAATTCTAAAAACTGCACGTGAAAGTAGCCCCAAAAAGAAGCAGTTCTGCATCATTTGTTTTGTCAAGTTACATTCAATAATAATTGAATATCGATTTGAAATTAGTTAGTATCGTATAGGGGAATTTGTCACGTTTTAGGCTCATTTGTTTGACATAGCTCGAGAACCACTAGTCCAATTTAGCTGAAACAAATTTAAAACTAGTAAGGCGGTTAACTTCGGCAATGCCGAAGCTCAGATACCCTTCACCATTTGTAAAATTGGTGATCAAACTGGTTATTTGCACTACAACTATTTTATTTAACTTTGTACCACAAAACAGGGGAGTTGGTGAGAAGTGGACGTTACTTTTAGCTTCACACATCCATTTTGTCAATGATTTTATATCGATTTTATTCGATTTACCGATAAGTTTATGAGTTGGAGCTTATTTTTATGAATTTTTTAACTCCCCAAAAATGGGAAGTTGTGTGGGATGTGGGATATAAATCCGATCATGCTTATCTTAGAACTTAACCTCTGCTTCTGGACAGAAGCTTACATACCAAATTTTAGCACAAAAGCTCATAAACTATAGGGACATACAGACGGACACCCCCAAAAAGGTGTTTGTATGGAAGGTGGGATAAGTATTCATCCGATATTGTTCATCTTACAACGTAAGCTCCTATTATATGATAAAACCTTGAATATCAATTTTCAGCTCAATATTTCCTAACCTACGGCTATAATCGCGGGGGCAGTTACGCTGACACCCCAAAAAGGTAGTTTGAATGGGAGGTGGGAGTAGTTTTTGACCGACATTGCTTATCTTAGAAAGTAGCCTCCGCTTATATATTGAATCTTGCGTACAAAATGTCAGCTATATACCTCTTAAAATACGGCTGCAATCGCAGGGACTGGCCCCAAAAAGGGAGAGTTTGTATGAGCGGTGAGAGTAGTTTTTGGCCGATCGGTCTCATTTTAATACTCAACCTCTGCTTAGAGCAGAAAAGCTTGCAAACAATATTTCAGCTTGATTGCTCTTAAATTACTACTGTAATCGCGGAGGCTGACATACGGACACCCCCAAAAAGAGGGATTTTGTATGGGAGGTGAGAGTAGTTTTTGACCGATCGGTCTCATCTTACTACTCAACCTCCGCTTAGTGTAGGGAAGCTCACATACAAAATTGCTTGATTGCCCTTATACTACTGCTGTAATCGCAAGGACAGACCCCAGGGAGTTTAAATGGGAGGTGCGAGTAGTTTTTGACCATTCAGGCTCATCTTAGATCTTAACCTCCGCTTTGAGGATAAAAGCTTGCATTCCAAATTTCAAATATCTCTTAAACTGCGGCTGTCGATCTATATTGTCATACCTAACACGCCTCCTTATGGGTGTTACAAATGGAAGAACAAAATTAATTTACCCTTCACTCTGTTCATGCGCATGGTGAAAGGTTTAAAAATTAAGAATTACAATTCCTTTAATCTGTACATATTACGTTTACCTACATAAGCAACAGTTTCACTTTTCAATTCATCAAATGATTTTGAACGGGGTTTATTTTGTAGCTGTTAAAATACAACTGTTGTACTCCGTGGTGTATGATTAACGTGGAATATTACTTATGATAATCATACGCTACCATATAGTATGTACGTTATGTCAAACAAAAGAGCCTAAAACGTAATAAATTCCCCTATACGATACTTACTAACTTCAAATCGATATTAAATTATTTTGACATGTAACTTGGCAAAACGAATGATGCAGAACTGCTTCTTTTTGGGGCAACTTGCAGTCTAAACCAAAATTATTTTAATTTTTTAAACGATGTAAAACTAATCTAAATAAATTGATTAAAACTATTCACTATGGTGAAAAGACAAATATAGGAATTTTATTTCTAAAAATTAGGTTATTTCTATATGAGGCTTAATTGTTTTGATACTGCTTCAGCCTGAATAGGACAGGTATGGTATGTATGTATTTCCTTGTGAAACCATTTTCTTTAATTCCTCAAAGGGATCCAGTCTTGTTGTCAATTACTTTACGTTTTAAATGTCTCCAACGAAAAAAAGTCGATTCAATATAAGACTGCATTACGAAGTTAATTCCAGTTAATTTCAGTTTCTCCTTCACTGAAGCTATCGCACTGTTTCTCTTGAATTTCGCAAACCTCCCGTCCCACCACACGAAGACTGCTTAACGCAGCTATATACTTAAGTACCAACAGACTTTAAGTCCATCCTGTTTTTTTTAATCCAAAATAAGCATTAACTAAAGTTAACAAACAATACTTTCTAATCTTACAGACGTTACCTGCAGTCACTTAACTCAGTTACCATGTAAATTTTGTGTATACAAATGTTGACTGATGAAAATATGTAAAAAAATTTCTACGCAATTAATTTTAAATTCCCTATTAAGTTGATATTCTCTTTGTGATATGGCATTTTATTACAACAAAATAGCCATAGGAGGCAAATTGGATACGTAAAGTCTTTCAGCTTAAAGTCATTGTACCCTAATTGCAACACCAGGAGCCGCAAGGAGAAGAAAAACCCCATTAAATGCCGGGAGTAAAATTAACCATTAACCATTTTTTAGTGTTTGCTAAAATTTAAGGTTACGTTTTATGTCCCACCTCCCCTATTTAAATGAAGCACGAGCTAACTCACATTGACATGGTCAACTCTTGGCAACAAATTAATAATTTCTATATACCTTTGAGCCGCACTCAATGAAAATATGGGTGTGTTTTACCACCCACCCATCATACATTCATCCATCCACCTCACTACATTGGCTAGGCGAGAGAAAAATCCTGCTATGCCATTGATATAGATATTTTGCTTATTCTCTGAGTGCCGGATAAACATCACAGGGGGGCAAAGAAATTGTTTGTTAACAAACAAACATAAATAACGGTTTAGCTGTCATATGTATAACACCAGAGCTATTGTGTTTGCTTGAGTGTTGTTCGAGAGCTCGAAGTAGTGGATTAGATGGTTATTTATAAAATGTTGGAATTTAAGTTGGAATACATTTAAAAATTATGCACAGAATTTAATATAGATGAATTTCATATCAAAACCTATAAAAAAGGGACATTTTGAACCCGACCTTTTAAGCTGCGATTACTATGTAATGACTCAACCGATTTGAAAGATCTTGGTACCATTAGAAAGTTATATAATAAGTCAGCTTTCAAAAACATACACTGAAAAAAATGTCTGTCAAAAATAAAAGCTTAAAGTTTGAAAACACTGCGAAGATCGATCTTTAGAGGAAACTTTACGAAATGTTAGCAAATATTCCGAAAGTCAACAGTATTTCTTGCGCAAAATTTATGAAGGTAAAGTCCATATTTTTGGGAAAAATTTATAACACGATTCTTGTTCTAATCTATAAGAATTACCAAAAAAATCTGTATAACTTCCAAAGTCTTGCTACTTTATTCATTTCTGTCACACAAAAATATCAAAATATAAAGAAAGATAACAAGAGATGCATTTAATTAAAAAATTTTTTAAAAAAAAGTAAGAAAAACCCCACTTTAGTTATTAGATATGTTATATATATTAAATAGACCTATCTAAAAATATTTTTTTTTGGAAAAAAAGACTTGATCTTCCAAGTGTTTTCCAAGTTTAAACTTTTATTTTTGGCACACAAATTTTTTCAGTGTAATATAACATTTTTTAGTGTTGAGTCATTCCATAGTAATCGTAGCTTAAAATTACCTATTACCGTCATTTTTCAAATATTTCGATACCTTGCCACGACCACATATTTTCAAAAAGGCAATTTCTAAAAATGAGGTTGTGTTTCTATAGGTAAAATCTAACTGTATGCAAAATTTCATTAAAATCTGAGAGGGTCGGGTTCAATGAATATCGGTTTTGATATGAAATTCATCTATATCATTTTAAAAATTATTCGAAATACAAAATCACAAATTGTTTATCGTAGTTTGAGTTAACATGCATCTGTGCGATAGTTGCGTGGTCTAATCGTCGTACCAAGGTCAATATTACATAATAAGTGAGTTATACACATTCATATAATATTCCAATATACGATGACAAAACCAGTTTAGTACCAATATAATTGAAGTTGGAAGTTATTCTCATCTACATTAAGTGTTCTTAAAGAAATACGATCTATATCGATTAGTATATTTACTCTAATTAAAGACCAGATTTATTTGAAAAAAGTTGTAGCAAAATGATGTTCTAATAATGCCAGCCAACTAGCAAAGTTATTATTTTCCAATCCCAAATCATCATCACCACACTTGGTATAAAGTTTGTGATAAACAGGGTAAGGTATTCATTGCACTAAAAAATCTAAAATATGCGCATATAACATGCACTCAAAATTCAAAAATGAAATATACACAAAAAAAACCCATATAATAAGCAGATAAAAAATATTTAAAATTCTTAAAAAAATCTTTTTAAAATGTAAATGTAATTTTGCAAAAAAAAAAATAATTATTATATACGTACATGTTAAATAAGTACAAATAATAAAAAAAAAATATAAAATGAGGATACAAATTTGAGTAAAATTAACGCTGTTAAGTACGTACACGGCATCAAGTTTAATTAATTGCGTAGTTGGAGTAAATAAACAAATTTTAATTTTAAATGCACACAATTCTCTTATCGTACAAATTGTTTGACTTTTTTAAAGCAGAAATATGTAACAAATCATGCTTACTTAATTTCCCTTTACACCCCATGAATGAGGTATGGGATAGCTTCTCGCGTTGTTGTGAATTAATACGCTTTCTATTTTTAGATTCACAACTAACGGCATCTATTTGTTTATCGACGAATGCAAACGTCACTGTTTGAGAAGCTTTTACTAGACACGCCGATTGACTCGATACTAATACTGCGAAGTTGCTGTCGACAACATTCGAGGGGAGCCGAGTGTTCTAACCGCTATGCCACGGCCGGTCCCAAAAACATGCATTTATTGTAAAATTTGCAAAAAATATGCAAAATCACATATTTTTCGGTAAATATGCAATGACGAATGAATGCCAGTTGTGAATCTCAAAATAGAAAGCGCGTTAATTCACAACAACGCGAGAAGCTATCCCATACCTCATTCATGGGGTGCAAAGGGAAATTAAGTTAAGAATGAATGCCATATTAAAGAAAATTTCATGAATCGTAAAGAAAATTTAACCGTTCCCAATTTATGATGTGCAGGAAAAATATGCATTTGCATAAGAATCCTTGGCCTAGTGATAAATTTATCAAGTCTTTTGCATCAGAATACTAAAACTATAAGTGAATTCATCTTGGTTGCATAACGTTATTTCTATTTACACTCCATGAATGATGTATTGGAAGGGTCCGCTGATACAGAAAATGTAGATAACTGAGACAGGAATCGAACCCTGGATCTTCCCCAGCAGCGAAAAAGACGAGGCATTGTAAAAATATGCCTGCAAACATGCCTTCAAAGGCATTTTGTTGACATTCAAATACTATAGTAAGTCCTTCACTAAGCCTAACAAAAAATTCCATACCCATGCACATTTCGCTTCTCAAATGAGACCTGCAATAAGGGGTCTTACTAGGATGAAAAAAGATCCCGCAGACATGCCTCTTTTCCTTCATAAAACTGGCCTGTGAGCAGCCCTACTGTGTACCCCACAAAAATAGCATAGATGTGCACAAAGAGAATGCAAACTTACTTGCCTTAAACAGGCCTGTTGACAGTCCTATTAGTAGAAGACAGAATTGACGTTCATAGCCATGCACTTATGACTTCTCCGATGAGGCCTGTCGGCAGGCCTCTTAAGGGAAGGTAAGACAGATGCTGTTGTTTATGAAAACCACATGTATGTTATTTATCGTACAACAAATATATCACGTGATAGCCGAGTAGGTAGCATGCCCAACTATGAGTACTGAGGACGCGAGTTCGATTCCCGCTGCAGGAGTTTAAAAAAAATTGTAATTGTAAATTGTAATAAATATTGTATTAAAAATTTATAAAAAGTAGGAAATCATTTAATATGGAAATAATTCGCATATGTTTTTTTTTATTTAAGTCCTTCTATAAATGCTCTTTTGCAGGCCTGCAAGCTGGTCTGCAGTAGCAATGCCTCATAGAAGGCCCTTGTTATTAGGACTCCAAGCAGGACATACTAGGCATGCCTACTGAAACGCCTTCAATGAGAAAGGGAATGTGCAGGCCTTGCCTGCCTATTACACCCCATGTTAATTTGAAATGAAGACTGCATTTGAAGGGTAGGGCTTCTGACTGCCTTTGCAGGCCTGTAAGAAGGCATGCAAAGTCCCATTTTTTGCTGCTGGGTCGGCATGATAGTCGTGTGTTCTTATCATCATGCCGCAATCGGCCCTACAATTGGTAGGTTTTTTTTAGTAATACAAATTTCCTTTAAATAAATCAAGGCAACCTATAAAAACTATTATATAATCACCTCAACCTAAGGGTACATATCATTTGATATGAGAAAAAGTGAATCGCATTTAAGAAGAAATTCGAAATTGAATCATATCCGTCTTACTGACTGCCTGTCTGGTGGGCTGAATAACTCCGGTAAACCTCGCACTGATCCTTATAAAAATTTACAAGTAAAAATGTTTGCCAAAACGTAGTAAAGATTAGTAAATAAGAAGTATATCCCTACTTGTACTTCCCACGGAAATGACCTAAAAATATTTTTGTTTTCTTATTTTTCGTCGGTAGCCGCACGTTGAAAAGAAATTCCAAGCGATACGGTCTTTTGCTTTCCATATAAAGTTTGAATAACAGCTCTGTTTCGCACCAAGTTTAGGTAAGAGCTCTTTCTATCCTGTATAAATATTTTCCAAAACCAAGTACAGGAAAAGTAAATACTAAGAATAGCTCTTCAGGGACTTACCACACAAAAGACTTAAAATTTATTTTTCTTCTAATTTTTCGTCTGTAGCCGCACTTAGGAAAGAATTCCAAGCGAATCGGTTTTTGCTTTCCGTATAAAGTGTAAGTAACAGCTCTTTCACCTGATCTATTGTTCAGATCGCCTCTTTTGCGTCACCTTTCAAGTTTTTTACCGACGACTTTTTCAAGCTTGAGCATTTTCATCCATTTTGCACAACGTTGCCAAGCCGGCATATTCGGTTTATTTAAACGCGCCTGACGACGTCGATGTCTTTATATATCTCATTCAGGTAATGGTTCACATTCGACGACGACACTCGCCGTTAAAGATGTGCCCAAATATTTTGCGAAATATTTTTCGCGAAGACTTTCAATATAGATTGATCCGCTTGTATCATTACCCAAGATTCCGCGCTGTAGAGCATTTTGTTAAGAATCAGTGTCTGGTAGAGTTAGAATATTGCTCATCGAGTGAGGGCTTTGTGGTTAAATCGATTGCTTAGTGCATAGTAGCAGCAGTTTGCGATCAATACATGTCTCTTGATTAGTTTTGTTTACGGAGGTGCAAAAGTAGACAAAATCATTAGACACTTCTGGCGACTGATTCTTAAAGATTGAAAAGGCCGCAGTAACATCTCACAGTTCAATGATATCTATATCATCGGCACACGCGAGCAGTCTGTGACTTTTATTAAAGATGACGACAAGTAGTGTTTACTGCATCCTTCCACAAGATTATCTCTATAAAGAGATCGCATGACAGACTGTCGCCTAGTCTAAAGCCTCGCTGGGTAGAAAATGGCTCTGCCAGTTTTTTGCCTATTTTCACTGAAAACTTCGTGTCAGTGTCATCCCGCAAGTTGTATCACATTCGCGGGGATACCGAATCCTGCCTCAGCATGCATTAGTTCCTGTCATATCGGACTGTCGAATGTAGCTTTGTAATCGATAAACAGATGGTAGGTGTCGATTTGCTTTTTTAGGGCCTTCTCCATGTTTTGTCGTAGCGTGAATAGCGGTAGTGGATTTACTACGTTCAACCTGATAAAGTCCAACCAGATTCGATAGGACGGGCTTTAGTCTTTCATATAACACACTTGACAGGAACTTGTAGGCGATGGGCAAAAAGCTAAACCGACGATAGTTAGTGCACACACTTGGATAGCCCTGCTTATGCACAGGACATGAAAAACTAAGATTCATAATGTCGGACTTGCATTCTTTTAGCCAAATGGTATTTATGAGCTTGTGTGTATGCCGTGGCATGATGGTTAGAACACGCGACTACCATGCGGGAGATCACAGGTTCAACTCCTGGCTCCATTCATCTTGAAAAAGAAAAAATAAAATTTCTTTCATTGCCGGCTCCCCTCGAATGTTGTCGACAGCAACTTCGCAGTATTAGTGTCGAGTCAATCGGCATGTCAAGTAAGAGCTTCTCAAACAGTGACAGTGACAGTGGGGTGTAAAGGGAAATTAAGTTTTAAGTTAAGTATGCACATTGCCAATTCATCGCAGCCGACGTTAAAAGCTCTGCCTGCATTCGGTTGGTTTCAATAGCTTCATTGTTTTTAAGTCGAGCAATTAACGTACTGAAACTGGCCGTGGCTGGACACGTGACCGCACCGTCGCACGGTGGGGTAAATTCACGATCTGGGCGGCCAAAATTCGATTTCTCAAAAACCAATGTTTTTAATAATTTCCGATTGTAGGGTAAAGAGAACAAAATCGATCTATGGACTAAAAGTTATGCATCACCCCTTTTCACCCCTTCAATCTGTGATTATATATAATCTTTAACATCGTATTGTTCATATGGATAAAAAAAATTTTGCGGGTTTTTGCGGTTTTGTGTTTTAGAGCCATTTACCTTCTGCGGAAGAATAGACCATAATTTCTGCGGTTTTACTGAACCACTTTAGTTAACATACTGGATGTCCTTAATCTCTATGCATTTATAGTTAGAGGGTATCCAGACGAATAAAAAGTTATAGGGAGGTTGTGCTCCAAAATGCAACCTTGTGGAGATATATGGGAAATACTTGGAATCTTAAATTTTTTATAACAACCATTTTTTGTGTTAAAACGGTCGTAACATCTACCCCCCGAATGTTAACATATTATTAGTTTTTACGCATCACCGAGTAATTTGTTCACATTCTGCTTCATAAATTTGCTTCAAATAATTTTGGCCGCCTAGATCGTGATTTTACCCCACTGTGCGTCGTGAGGGGGGTCATAGGTTCGACTCCTGGTTCCAGTCTCTCTCATGGTCGACCCCCTCGATGTTGTCGACAGCAACCTCGCAGTACATTGACGAACCAATCGGCATGTCTAGTTAAAGTCGTATTAAACGGTGACGTTCGCATTCAACGATAAACATGTAAATGCCGTTAATTGTGAATCTAAAAATAGATAGTAAATAGATAGATAAATAAATTGACTTACTGATCTCGTTTTGGCTCAGTGGTGGACAAATTACTCCGTCGTCGATAACTGGCGTGATGTCGTCACTTACACAGTAAATTTAGGTATCAAATCTGAGAACTGCACGTGAAAGTAGCCTAAAAAGAAAAAGTTTAGCAGCATTCGTTTTGTCAAGTTACATGCCATAATAATTAAATATCGATTTGAAGTTAGTAAGTATCGTATAGGGGAATTTGCCACGTTTTAGGCTACTTTCACGTGTAGTTCTCAGAATAAAGTCCCAAATCAATGAGCTGAAAAATGTTGTACTGTGTTATGATGCCTTCGAGAACGACCAGAGAACGAAAGTGTTCCATCTATATTTGCAGCGCACATTTTGCGTAGCGTTGAACAAATTTATAGCTCTATCCTTACAGGTTCGGATTCCTGTTCTTAATCCTCCGCATTTTCCTTTTGGTAGAACTGTTGGGCCTTCAACTCTATCCCTGTAATTTTCGATATCCTGGTTCTCTCTTTCCTTCTATTTCTATGGAAGAAAATTTCCTAAATCACCCTCATTAGAACACTGTATTCAGTAAAATTTTCTAAAAATGTTAACGCTTATGAAAATCTGACACAGAATTGAATATGGGGTATGTGATACCTTCAGGTATCTCCCAATCGAAATGACCCTTTTTTGGAAAATAATATTTCTCTTATAATTTCTAAACAGAAAACTTCTGGTCATTTGAATTTAGATAGTAGCCTTCTGGTAACTCCTGCACAAATGACCAACATAATCCTCAAAGCTTTACATGTCAAATGTTGTAGTCAAATATTGCACATGTAAAAAGTTTCACATGTAAAGAGCTTATGAGAACTTGACTCAGCATTAGATATGGGCTATACAGGTCGATCCCTTCTGGTACATTTAGAAAATAATACTTCTTCTATAACTTTCAACTGAAAACTAAAGTATGTTTGAATTTGTAATATGTATCATATGTATTAATCATTTGCCACACCCCTATCTGATACCTTTCATATAACTGACCGAAATCACCTTTATAACTTTACATACATATCTTTGTTGTATGTTCACTAAATCCAGTTCAATTCCGTACTATCAAATCATTTACTGAATGGGCCATGTTGTGCTGCCCCTATTGGTATCCCCCAATTAGCCAGTATTTGGATAATTGATTGACCTTTCTGTACTGTTTTTTTTTTAATTTTTATATTAGTTAAAACTACTAGCACCTCTATTAATATTTTTACCTGCTAAACGAGACCTGCTGATAGCCACTAGTCACATTTAATCCATTAGAATTTCTCTGAAACACTACATTTTAATTTCTGCTAACTAAATTAAATATCAACAGTATCATTTTCTCCCTTCATGCCATTAGTTTGCAATCTAATCAATTGCTATTATTTGTAAATGTCATGAAAATTTATGGTTATGGTCTTACGCGTCAACAGAATTTATAATAATTGCAGAGATTAACAATTTCATTGTTAATGAGTCCAACACACACACACACACAACCACACTTTGACTTTTAATTGGGCGAATAGAAGAAAAACAAAACAACAAATGCGTAAGGGCGTGTGTTTATTTTGCAAGATGACATTTGTAAACATAACAATTAAAAGTAACATAATAATTTGCCACATACACATAATGAAGGCAGGCTCACACATATACATATTCACATATATTCGTACAATCACGTATGTATACACGGACATATGAACTTACTTACTAACGCATAGCAGCTAGCTCTTGTTTATATTTTCTTATATGTATGTATGGATGTCACACTGCATCAGGGCTTCGTATTTGCAGATGTTGTATTAATATGTTTCATGGGCTATGTATAGAACGAAATGAGTTTGTGGTTGTTGTGGTAGTAGAGATTGAATGAGTTGCGACATTCATTAGTTTCATTGCACAGTGGTATGAAATTGAGGACTTTGTTTTAGCTTGTCGTTACAAGTTAGAGAAAAGTATTATTTTTTTTTTGAGCAAAACTCATTTATACCCTTACCCTACTATAAGGAGGGTATATATCTTTTTATACGACTCGAAAGTGTAACATATAGAAGGAATCACTTTAGACCCTAGGTTTCTTTGAGTCAAATTCGATTCATGACTTTTTAAGTCGTTTGAGCCTATCCGTCTGTGTATCTGTCCGGATGGTATGCACGATAACTTTCGAAAGACGCATCAAATGTTTTGTAAGAGTTAATATTTCCCCAAAACTACTTACGGTATTGCAAATGGGCTTCATCGCAACGCCCCTTCTGGTACCAATACACCCATCGCAATTGTGCCTAAATTCTATATTTTGTAAAGGTATATCAGGATAAAGTTTTGGATAACAAATTGGTAGTCTAGCCACGCCCATTCTGGTACCTCATATACAAATATTGCACTTCGCCCACTTTATAAATAGTGTAATAATATCAATATACCCAACGCGGTCGTGCCCAAATATTGTATTTCGATAAGATACAGCAATTTTGGAGAGAAAAATTGGAAGTCGAGCCAAGTCCCATCTGGTACCTCCCATACCCATCTGGTACAGCCCACTTTAGAAATCTATTAATATTATTGATAGACTCAACTCGATCGTGCCCAAAATTTGTATTTAGTAAAGCTCAGGATAAAGTTTCAGAGAAAATTCTGGAAGTCTAGCCACACCCCTCCCATTCAAATGTACCACCTGGTAAATCCACCACCGACCAGATATTCACGCTACGACAAATCCTGGAGAAGACCCAAGAAATTCAGATCGATACCTACCATCTGTTCATCGATTACAAAGCTGCATTTGACAGTCCGATACAACAGAAATTGTTGGATGCTATGGCTGAGTTTGGTATCCCCGCAAAGCTAATTCGACTCTGCGGGATGACACTGACTGACACGAAGTCTTCAGTGAAAATTGGCAAAAATCTGTCAGAGCTATTTTCTACCAAGCGAGGCTTTGGACAAGGCGATAGTCTGTCCTGCGATCTCTTTAACATCGTAATGGAGATGATCATGCGGAAAGCAGCTGTAAACAGGAATGGCACCATATTTAACAAAAGCCACATGTTGATCGGGTATGCTAATGATATAGATATTATTGGACGTGAATTACGAGATGTTACTGCGGCTTTTTCGAGCATTGAAAAGCAGTCGGCTGAAGTGGGTCTGGTGATAAACGAGAACAAAACCCAATTATTTGTTTCAACGAACAAAGAGTCCACTCGTCTGGGACGCTGCTAAACATTGACAACTATAAATTTGAAGTGGTAGATAATTTTGTCTACCTTTGCTCCGCCATAAACAAAAATAATAATGGCATCGTGGAAATCAAAAGTATTGATCGCAAACCGCTGCTACTATGCGCTGAGAGAGCGATTTTAAGACAAAGCGCTCTCTCGAAGAACAAAGATCTAGCTCTACCAGACTCTGATCCTACCTGTCTTGCTTTACAGCGCAGAATCCTGGATAATGACACAAGCGGATCAATCTATTCTGGGAGTCTTCGAGAGAACGGCGAGTACCGTCGTCGAATGAAACATGAGCTGTACGTCGACATCGACGTAGTCAAGGGCGTTCAAATAGACCGAATGCGCTGAATTGGAAACGTTGTACGAATGTACGAAAACGCCCCGGCTCGAAAAGTCTTCGGCAATAAACTCGATGGGCGGCGCAGGAGGGGGCGACCAAAACTCTGATGAATGGAGGTGAAAGAGCTGTTACCTAAGCTTGGTGTGACGAACTATCTACAGAGCGCAAAAGACCGAAGCGCTTGGAATACTTTTCTACGTGCGACTACTGATAGATGAATTTCTGTTGCTGCTGCCAATTAAGAAGAAGAAGAATAAATCAGGATAAAACTTTGGAGAAATAAACTGGAAGTCTTGCCACGCTGAGGATGAGGGTATATATGTCGGTTTCCCGACTGAAACTTTCTAACTGGTTTTCTTACTTTATTTCATTATTATTTTTGATTACTGCTGAGCCAAGGTAGAAGGGATCTTCTACCACTTCAAAGTAATAGTTGTCAACCTTCACGCAACGTTCGTTGAAACAATTAACTTGATTTTGTCCTTTGTATCACCAGACTCACTTTTTCCGGTTGCTTCTTAAAAGTTGAAAAGACTGCAGTAACATTATACAGTCCACTGCCAATGATATATATATATATCTTCGGCATAAGCGAAAACATCAGAATTAGGGGGGTTTGTTTGAAGAAATGGAGAGAGTTGGTTGGAGTAGGCATTGGCTATATCGGTGGTAAGGAGCTTTGCGTTGTCCAGCTTACTTTGCATTTGGTATCTAGCGTTTTTAAAATTATTTAATCGCGTGCGTACCTTGGTTGCATCTAGATGGTGATCCGAGTCAATATTTGCACTGCGAACACGTAAGTCCATAATGATTGAGAGATGACTTTCAAAGATAACCATGCGATCAATCTGGTTTGTTGTTTTTGTATCAGGGAATATCCAGGTTGTCTTGTGGAAATGTTTATGCGGGAGTCAGGTTCCACTCACTACCATGGCATCTGCCGAGGCGAAGTTACCAGTCTGAATTCAATATCGGAGATGTTGTTGTGTAGACTGAATTTTGCGACTGCTGAGCCCAAAGCATCTTTCCATCCTAATTTAGTATTAAAAGAGAAATTCTGGTTATTTCCAAGTGAATAACGATCATCAAAATCAAATTATATTTATTATTTTTCGAAAATTTATAGGCCACATATTTTATAATATGTTAAGGCCACCTAGGGCTTAATAAATATTCCTATCTTAAAATTTGTGGATTAACACCGATACAAAATATCCATTATCAATCATTTCTGTGCACTGGAAGTTCTAGTATTATCATTGCGGTCAGTCCGTTTAAAATTGCGAATATAATACAAAAACAAAAAATTCTTTCTTCTTTCAGCTTTTAAATAACACAACATACCTTTGACATTTGAATAACGATTTTTTCCACAGCTGCACAACAACATTGCATGCAAGTAAAACTCCATAGGTATCGCTTATAGTGAAACACATTATTCACAGAAAAATTCCCACAGAGTTATTCCGATGCTGTCAACACATTTGTAGCCTACTGTGCACTACATCAAGAGCACATTCTAAATATACGTAAGAGCAAGTCTCCATGTACTGTAAATACACATAAACATAGTATAAAAATACGCTTATAGTATACGTCGACATGCCACAAAGAACTAACAACCGCACATGTACGTTTCCTTATGTTGTTCTAACCACGTCCTAGTATGTGAAAGTTGGCGTTTCCGCGCTCATTTCCTTGTGACGTTGAAGGTTAAATACAGAATTTGTTAACTACACAAAGCCTGTTTTATCCCCAAGCTATAAACTAGTACAACAACTATAAACATAGTACGCGTTGTTTTTTCTTAGGATTTTCTTGTTGTTCTTTACTGTTTTACATCTTAAAATACAGTTTAATATCGTCGGGGGTGTTTTCTTTGAGCGGCTAAAATGACAAATAATTCATTGGCCTTGTAAGTTTTTGCATTAAAAACGGTTTATATGATGACGACGATGTCGGTCAAACGGAAAACATTTTAATTTTGTTGACTTATGTGTTCAATGAGTAAAATACACAAGGATGTAATGAAAACTGGAGAAGTAATTTGTGCACAAAATTAATTATGTGTGAGAAATGGATAATAGATTAAATCAAAAATTGTATGGTTTTCAAAGAATTATATGGATTATATACAAATCATATGAAAGGTAAATTTTTATAATCTATTAATTTGGCAGAAATTTTTGACATTACTTTAATTTTGACCAATTTTTTTGGAGACTATTAAAGGCATTTTGACATCTTAAACAAAAAAATTCATGTGATTGACGTAAGATTTTATTTATATGTTTATATACATTAAAACCAACCGATGCTTTTGTTTTTGATGTTATCGTGTAACTATTTTTAGAACTTTGATTATTTTTGTCTAGACTAGGGCACACACGATAACACTCTACAGAGAAACCCTTTAATGGAAAATACCATATGGTGGTTTTTATGTTTTAAGTGTTATTATTACACATCAAACGTAGGAGTATACTTACAATTGTTTAATATTTAATGGTTTTTTTGTAAAAAAAAATACAAATAACATGTCCAAAGGAAACTGCTAAATGTACAATATTTTCTTATGTTTAAGTTTTACCAGAAGTGGAGAGTAAATAGTTGAGAAATAATTTAGAAAAATTAACCGTTACAACTTTAACAGCTACTATGCAAAACGAAACCAATAAGGATGTGGATTTATATAGGATAAGGCAAAGACTTTGCCATCTTTTAGTTTTGTCTACACAGCAACACCGACGACGCTAAGGAACGTGGTAGTGAGTGGAACCGGATTTCCACATAAAAAAACCATAATTTGATCCTCTAATCAAAAAAGGAGAAACCTAATTGATCAAATGTTTATCGGTGAAAGGCTATCTCAAGAAAATGTAGAAAATGTCAAGAAAACTAGACATCGCAATGTTTCATATTTCCGATTTTGACGATATTAATTCCAACCAGACTCTTATCTACTGCAACGCGCCTAACTCCAGCTGGCACCCAGTAGCAACATACAGGGCATACTATGACCACTGACCCAATGTCCATACTTACTTACTTAAGTGGCCCATGACAACTTACGAACTTGGTTCATAAATTTGAGGCCAGAAGTATTAAAGAATTCCACACGCTTCGGTCTTCTGCGTGTGCTCTCCAGTTAGTTCTCCCAGATGGTGACACGTCGCCAACCATATATTTTTCGGAGTACTTTTCTCTCCATATTCCAAGGTTTTGTATGTCCGTTTTCGAAAGCACCCACGATTCGGCAGCATACAACAGAACGGGTAAAATTAACACTTGGATAGATGTTTCTTAGTATAGGTAGTGTTACATATATTAGGCAGCACTATTCTCCGCTTGATTTCTTGGCTGATATTATTTTTCTTGTTGACGGAAGATCCGACATAGGTAAACTCATCTACTACGTTAAAACAATAATTTTCAACGTTGACGGTGAGTCATTCGAGAGGACTCTTTGTTCATCGAAATCGTTATTTTTGTTTTGTCCTCGTTTACCCATTTTTGCTGACTCCTTTTCTAGCGATGAGAAGACTGCAGTAACATCCAGCAGATTGTTGACACCAGCCTTTCTAATGGACAAGCTGTCACCCTGCCTGAGACCTCTTTCGGTGTTGAATGGTTCAGAGTGATCCTTACCAATCTTAACAGAGGATTTTGTGTTTTCCAAGGCACATCTTCAAAATCGAATTAGTTTTGCTGCAATACCAATCCCAGACTTGGGCTCATATAGCCGGTTCCTTATCGGAGAGTCGAAGGCAGCTTTGTAGTCAAGAAAGAGGTGCCCTTCATGAGTTTTTTTATCCAGTAACTACTTGATCCGTCGTTGTTTTATCAGCATGCTCCAAATCAGCTCCTCTTCACCTGCCTTTAACAATTCAGCAGGGAGACCATCGGTTCCAGCTGCTTTGTTATTTTTAGGGCGAGATATTGCCACACGTATCTCACTCTGGCTAGGAGGTGGACTTTTAATACCATCGTCATGAATTGGAGCGGGATCTGCTGAAGTGATGTCCGTATTCAGCAGATTTCTAAAATGTTCTCTACATATCTTCAGTACGTTCTCCGGGTACATCACTTGCTGGCCACCGCTGTTCTTGCAGGAGGGTAACCATTTTCCACGCATTCTCGCCTTAACTCTTTGGTAGAATTTTCGGGCTTCCCCTCTACTTCAGAGCAACTCTGTGCACTCTTCCTGTCTAAAAAGTTGCTTCTCTTCTCTTCTCTCTGTGCCGTTCGTGAACAGCTCGCTTTGCCATTGGCTGCAGTTTCGCCCTGTATGCAGCATTCGTCTCTCTCGTGACATTCCGACATTCATCATCGTTCCAGGCATTATCTTGAGATAGGTTGGAGTTCACAATTACATTTCTTGCAGTCCGTTCATTATCAGGGATTGGAGCATTCCGTTGAGTTACGTGGTTGGAGTCCGCCACAACTGTGGTCAGCAGTTCACCGATGTCCAGCTTTCGTTGTTCCTGGTTAAGTACGTTTTTCGCCATGCTTTGCCTTGTGCGTACCTTAACTGCGGTAAAGTAGCGATCGGAGACAATGTTCGTACCCCTGATCACTCGTACGTCCAAAACACTCGATGCGCGTCTGCCATCTACTACCACGTGATCTATCTGATTCCTCTTCAATTGATCTGGAGATAACCATGTTTCCTTATGAATATTTCTGTGGTCAAATCTAGTGCTGCTAACTGTCATATTTCATGCCGCAGAGAAATCAATCAGTCTAATGTTATTATTCGACGTTTCGACGTATGCAGATTGATTTTTTTTTAAATATTAGCATTAAAATCATCCAGTACAATTTTGATGCCATGGCTCGGGCTAGGGTCATATACATTTTCTAGGCTCTCATAGAACTCGTCTTTGTCCTTATCGCTTTTCTCTTCTGTCGGATAATGGGCGCATATGAGAGTTATGTGGAAACACTTTGTCTGGACTCTTATGGTGGCTATTTGTTTAAACACCGGGTTGAACCGTGAGACTAGGTGTCGCAATCTCGTTCCAACCACAAATCCACATGCAAACTCGACGTACACATTTTGCTTGAGGAAATAAGGTTTCTTTTGTCCTTTAGTCTAATAGCTAAATCGGTTATTAAAAATTTTGAAAAAATATATATTTTGAAAATTCCAGGGTCTCCATATTCTTTGGCAAAATTTCTTGGAATGACCCGTAAAACAAGAATCACGATGTGTTTCAGAACAATTGGTTACGTCTTTCAAGAGTTATTGTGCATACTAGCCGTACAGACAGACAGACGGACGGACATGGATCAAACGACTTAAAAAGTCATGCATCGAATTTGGTTCAAAGATATTGAGGATCTAAAGAGACTCCTTATAACTGTTACACTTTTGAGACATACCCTCCTACTTGTAGGGTGAAAGTATAAAAATTTCTTGGTGATTTCGGAATTTATAATCGTAGAAAAATAATTGTTTAAGTAAATTTTAAAAACATTCTACAGCCAAAGTAAACTAAATCTGTTTTCATACCTGTCAATTTTGTTGTGTTGGTCAACCATGTGCTGTTGCAACAGTTTCCATCTTTTTATTTGCTCACATTCAACCCTTCTATAAGGTAGCTGTATAATTCGCATCTCATTTAATCATTTTGTTTTTTTTGCTGTTGTCAGCTTTATCTTATCATAACATTTGGACATTTACCCGCGATATGATAAGTCGACGCTCCAATGTGATCCTCATTCCACCTAATACCCTTAAACAGAATTTAATTAGTATTCCATAAACAGCGAAAGGCAGCCGAACAAATTGGAATCATAAATAAATCACACTTTATGTCACCGGTGCTTTTCTTGTTTGTTTGTTTGTTGTTGTTTTTCCTGAATAAACGCAATAACAACAAGTTATCATCGGTGCGTAATCGTTGGCTCGTCATAATTATTATTTACTTAATACCTACTGTCATAAATCTTGCAACATTTATATGCGGCACGTGCTTCATCTTCATAAAAGGTTAATAATCATCAGTGTATTTGCAACTTGATTATTACAGACGCCACACACACGAACATACTCACACGGATTTATGATGTCTTTCCAATATTAGATATCACTTTTGATAGATATTTCATTTGAAATTTTTTATTTGTTGAACACCAAAGCCTTGATGTATTTGCTCAGCAACAGATGGAAATGACCTTTAAATCCTAAAGGGAATAGGGGGGATAATATGAACATTTGTCATTGACATGGGATGATGTGCAGAACTTATGACTTTGGCGAGTGTTGATGGAAAGTGTGATTGGCACATTGCGTGATGAACGAGAACTTATTTTGTAGTAAATTATTTATATTTGATGGACAAAATTAATATTAGAGAATGAATCTGGTGATTGACCTCAAAGTGAAGTATTTAACTTAATATATGAAACGTTTTAGAGCAATAGGAGATTTAAGTATTATGTGAATGGAAAACTATTAATACTATTAAAAATCGCTTGAGCTTCTTTCCTATCTGGGCAGCTGACGATGGATCTGATGTATTGCGTAGAAGCCTTGTATAATACTCAAATTAACTCACATTTAATTTATATATAAAATATACTTTTTCCAATTATTTTATTTCAATAGCCTTTTATCGTCTCACAGTGGTTGGCAGATGGAGTTTTCATAGGTGAATAATATTTGGCACATCTCACAGTCTCTTTTTATGACACCAATTTCTAAAATTTGGTTGAAATCTGTGAAAGGATTCAAGGATCCTGAAAATTTAAATTTCATAGTAGGCACACCAAAGTCGTCATATCAATTGATTCCATCAATCTATGACTAAATCTAAATTTTGGTCAATGGCGGACAAAGGATTTAAGGACCTCTCTTAGCTCCTGGAAATTTAAATTTCATAGTAGGCATACCAAAGTTGGCATATGCATTGATTCTATCAATCTATAACCGAATCTAAAATTTGGTCAATGTCGGACAAAGGATTTAAGGATCTCTCTTAGATCCTGAAAATTTTAATTTCATAGTAGGCACACCATTAATTTCATCAATCTATGACTAAATCTACAGTTTGGTCAATGTCGGACGATGGATTCAAGGACCTCTCTTAGAGTACACAATCACAAAAAATGACACCGAAAACGGTGAGGCCGCTTTGTTTTATTAATGATAACTCAACAATCCGCAAATTTATGCAGCTTAAATTTACATCATATAATCTGTAAATATTAGTAAACATTTTACAACAAATTTGGTTTTCAACTTGGATCGACTACGCAACTTAAACACTAAGTGAAATTTAAGTCTACGCACGAGTTACTTTTGAAATAGGCACATATAAAAAATTAATTTAATAAAATAGACACAGCATGCTGAGAAGTTTTTAATTCTTTTAAATAATAGTTAATACCTTTCTTTATAATATTCAATTCTTCCATTATTTCAGCAATCTTTTTTTAAGAGGTGTTTACGTTTTATTTTGGACCTTCACTTGAAAGTTACTCACGCTGCGAAACAAAATTATTTTGGCTGCTATTCTCAAAGAGGACAGACAGGTGGAATAAAGCAAAAACAAAAGTAATTTGAAAGAGCAACATAGTGATAGTGATAGTTTTTATAATTTTTGGCCAATGGGGACGACCACTGTGCGTCTGGTAGAAATATCTAGCATTAGTGCTAGATATTACTATGTCTACTTTACAAATCTGTCATTTATCATTCTCTTGGGTGTTATTACAAGGCATCTTTGCTTTGACTTTCTGTAAGACAACAGCTTTTTGGGTTATATACCAATTTATTATTATGTATTTAAAGGGTGTTTTTTTAAGCCCGATAGAACTTGAAATTGTAAAAAATAACACAAAAAATTAAATTGTAATCAAAATTTTTTTTTTATTCGAAAGATCAATACGTGACATTAACATTTGAAAATGATTTCGGGCATATGGGCACCGCGGCTGTTCTTGACGAAGCGCATTCTGGACGTCCAATTTTGGGCCACTTTTTCGAGCACTGCTGGCCGTATGTCACGAATAACACGAACAATGCTGGCCTCCAAGGCGTCAATTGTTGCTGGTTTATCAGCATAAACCAGTGACTTCACGTAGCCCCACAGGAAATAATCGAGAGTTGTCAAATCGCACGACCTTGGAGGCCAATTGACAGGTCCATTTCTCGAAATCAACTTATCGCCAAATTTTGATTTCAATAAGTCGATGGTTGCGTTCGCCGTATGGCACGTAGCGCCATCCTGTTGAAACCACATCTCCTCCGGATCAATGTCATCCATATTTTCAAACAAAAAATCATTGATCATGGTGCGGTAACGATCTCTATTGACCGTAACGCGAGCTCCGGCCTCATTTTTGAAGAAATAAGGTCCGATGATGCCACCAGCGTGAAAACCGCACCAAACGGTGCATTTTT
The DNA here is from genome assembly GCA_964034835.1 of Muscina levida. Lineage (NCBI taxonomy): Eukaryota > Metazoa > Arthropoda > Insecta > Diptera > Muscidae > Muscina > Muscina levida. The sequence goes on from OZ035881.1 coordinate 152,231,064, forward strand.
CTGGATGTAATGGAGTCTGTAGGGTCTCTTGTGGATTGGTCTCGCTCCATATGCGGCAATTTTGCTTATTAACAAACCCGTTAAGCCAAAAATGCGCTGAACACAATTTTGCGATAAAACAACGGGTCAGTTGCAAACTGCTCTAGAGCCCAATCGGCGAAAGAACGACGCATATAATGGTCTCGTGGCTTTAATTCCTGCACCAGCTGGATCTTATACGGGTGTAGGCCGAGATCTTTGCGCAAAATTTTCCACGTAGTGGACGGACAGAACCCCAATTCCTGCGACCGACGACGAATCGATAAATTTGGATCTTCTTCCACATTTTCGTTTACAGCGGCGATATTCTCTTCAGTACGCACATTCCTTCGACGTGTTGGTGGTACGAAATCTATCCACAGTTCGACGAATGGCTTGTTCAGATGGACGATTATGTACGCCATAAAAATGACGAAGTCGTCTATAAGTTGCGCGAATCGACGACTGATTTTGAAAGTAAATTTGGATAATTTCGTAGCGTTGTTCAAGCGTGAGTCTATTCATGATGATTTGTCCGAGTATACTGAAACGATAAAAAAAAATATTTCATCAGAATTTAATTTTTTGTGTTACTTTTTACAATTTAAAGTTCTATCTAGCTTAAAAAAACACCCTTTATGTCGCCCACACTCTCAAATAAAATTCTTTGCTCAAAGACGTAGGCGTCTTTGGGACTGGCGCCAGAATTACTAACGGTGTACAGCTAACAATTTGTTCTAATTTTCGTCTGACATTGAATTTTGCTAAAGGCGAATGTTGTCAATGAGTTCAATGCGTATTTTGTTTTATTTATTTACAGTTTCGTGAAACCTTTGCAAATTAAGGGGACAAATATATATAACAAAAAGTAAAAGTGCCGTTTGTGTGTCAGTTAAAAAATCAATCAAATTGTTTTGGGACTCTCAAGTAATACTGTTGTTGATTTTTACATTATGACTATGATTTCAAGTGGGATTGCATTGATTTTTCTATGAGTTTGATTTCTTAATTGGATTTTGTTTCTGGTTTTTTGCAAATGCCATAACTTTTAATTCAATTGCCATTTAGTAAATAACCTTAGGGAGTTAGAGTTTGTTGTTGTAATACAATTTGTTTAAATTGCAGAAAACAATTTTGAGCTTTGGAGTTGTTAGACTGCAACGATACAGAGAGATAGGTATGTCCTTGAATTTATGTTAGGTATCATTAATTTAAATATTTTTGTTGATTAAATTTTTGTCTAGAAAAAGTTTTGCCAAAAATGTTAAAATGTTACAAATTCCCTTATACGATACTTACTTACTTACTTACTTACTTAAGTGGCCCATTACAACTTACAAACATGTTTCATAAGTTTGAGGCCTGAAGTACGAAAGAATTCCACACGCTTCGGTCTTGTGCATGTGTTCTCCAGTTAGTCCTACCAGATGGTGGCACGTCGCCTACCACTTGGTCCTTCCAACGGAGTTTGGGTCTCCCTGCTCTGCGCCGTCCTTCAGGTTCGCCTTCAAACACCTTTCTCGCTGGAGCATTTACATCCATCCTGGCAACATGACCTAGCCATCGTAGTCGTTGCATTCTGACTCTTTTAGCTACGTCGATGTCGTGGTAAAGCTCATTCAGCTCATGGTTCATCCGATGGCGAAACTCGCCGTCGACACAGATAGGTCCATAAATTTTTCGGAGTACTTCTCTCTCGAATAATCCCAGGTTTTGTATGTCCGTTGTCGTAAGCACCCATAACGGGTAAGATTAGCACCTGGTAAAGCTGTTTCTTAGTATTCCGAGATAAGGTGGTGTTACTAAAGTGCTGCCGAAGTCCGTAGAAACATCTATTGGCTAGCACTATTCTCCGTTTAATTTCTTGGCTGACATTATTTTTCTTGTTGACGGAAGATCCGAGGTAGGTAAACTCGTCGACTACCTCAAAACAATAATTGTCAACGTTCACGGTGCGTCCCCAACGAGAGGACTCTTTGTTCGTCGAAATCATTATTTTAGTTTTGTCCTCGTTGACCGCTAAACCCATTTTTGCTGACTCCTTTTCTAGTGATGAGAAAACTGCAGTATATACGATACTTACTAACTTTAAATCGATATTAATATTATAATGGCATGTAACTGGACAAAGCTAAAGATGCAGAACCTTTTTCTTTTTGGGGCTACTTCTCAGAATTGAGTCCCAAAATCATGTGATGTGCCGTGTAATCCATGTTAGATACGAGGCTTGCTTTTAATGTTTCCGGCCCAGCTATAAAAATCAATTATTTTTGGAAATGGTTATTTTGTATTTTAAAAAATTTTCCGGATTATCAATACACGTTTGCATGAAAGTATTTATATGCATAAAAGTAGTTATACCCTCACACTACAGGTAGGGGGGAATATATCATTTGATACGACCCAAAAGTGTAACACATTGAAGAAGTCACATAAGACTAGAGATGGGTTTAGACCTGGGTATTTACGCAACGCTGGGTATTTGCCCATTTATAACCACTTTTATACCCGGCTATTTATCTAATTTCGGGTAAATACCCATTTGAATTAAAAATACTCGTTGTTACGTAGAATAAGAGAAATGTAAACTCAGTGTAAATACCTGGGTATTTACATTTAAAGACCCAATCTACTATTTGGGTATTTACCCTTGTCCCTTCACTTCTTAAGACCCTATGTTTCTTTGAACCAAATTCGATTCATGACTTTTTAAGTCGTTTATGCCATGTCCGTCTGTCTGTCCGGCTAGTACGCACGATAACTTTCGAAACACGAAAACAATTGTTTTGAAACGGCATTGGAAATGAGCTACATGACCAAGCCCCATCTGGTACCTCCCATACAAATGCACCACTCCGCCACTTTAAAAATCGAGTAATAATATCAATACACCCAACGCGATTCGGCTTAAATTCTGTATTTAGTATAACTAAGGCAGGAGAAAAAATTGGAAGTCTAGTCACGCCCCATCTGGTACCTTCTATACCCGTCTTGTACCGCTCAGTTTAAAAATCGATTAATATATTAATACACCCAAACCGATTGTATCCAAATTCTGTATTTAGCAAAGCACACAAATGTACCATACCGCCCACTTTAGAGATGGAGCAATTATAGCTATATAACCAACGCGATCGTGCCAAATTCAGTATTTTGTTGAGCTATAACAGTATAAAGTTTTGGGGAAAAAATTGGAGGTCTAGCCACGCCCCTTCTGGTACCTCTCTGGTACGATAGTGCCCGATTTCTGTAATTTCTTAAGTTAGAACAGGAAAAAAAATTTCGGAGGAGAAGTTTGAAGTCCAGTCACCCCCTTTCCGGTAACATCCATAAAAATGTACCATTTCGCCCACTTTAGAAATCGAATAATAATATCAACACTCGATCGTGCCAAAAAACTGGAAGTCTAGCCACGCCTCTTCTGGTACCTCCCTCCCTCCTCCAAATAATAATATTAATGCACCAAATGCGATAGTGGCCAAATTCTGTATTTTGTTAAGCAAATTTATTGTTTTTACTGAGGGTGAGGGTTTATCCAATGGAAACTTTCTCACTTGATAAATTATCTTCCAATAGTTTTGGGACTTTGCTAGCGGTTTATATGCAAATTTAAGGTCTTTTAAAAACAAATCCAAAATATGAATTCGTGTAATTTGACACTCTATGTGAGTTTACTTAAGTAGAGTCACATAAAGTATGGTTAAATTGTAAGGGCCGATGATGAATTTGAGCCACACCTAAACGTCAAGTCCTTTTCTACATTTCATTTGACATTTATAAATTTCAGACAACTTAATTTGAACCTAACTCATTTAATACACAATCGAGCACCGCATTAAAATTATTCAGGCTTATTATGAAAATGGGCGTTCAAATATCGTGCACCTTGATTTTTTCGGTCAATTTAATCGTCCAGAAGTGCGTACAATCAGAAAAATCGTGCAAAAATTTGAGCAAATTCGAATTGAAAGACAAAGATGTGGATGATATGTGGTTTCAACAGAACGGTGCCACAAATTCAATGGCCGTGTTATCTCACGTGGTGGCAATGTCAATTGGCCGCCAAGATCATGTGATTTGACACCGTTGGACTTCTTTCTATATGTATAATGGGTCATTACATCTAACGTGTATGCATGAATGGAAGTTATATATTTATTTTTTTCGCTATAATGAAAGCTATACAAAAAGGAGAAAAAAAATTATGTTTTTTTTCTAATATTTTTTGTTTTGGATAAAATTTCTTTAGTTTTTTTATTTTTTCTATCGTTCTTAATTTAAACCTTCATCAGTAAATTCTAAAAAAAAATTTATTTGCCTTTTTTAAAAAAATAAGTTAAACATATTATTCATTAAACATATTACTTTTACTCTGTAATATTATTATTGTTATTCAAATCTTACTGGCTTCTTACCCTGCCTGCTACAAGTACCTCAAGCGCTTCTAGAGCATTCTAGTGGAATTTTTCAGCAAATTTATAAAATATCTCATAATTAATGAGTGCGTCTGCTGCATAAATATAACAATATGCCACTTCTATGTATAATAATATATTTTATGATTAAATTTCCACAACATTTGACGAAATTTGCATACATTTACATACTTTACAAACCAAGGCATCTACACAAGTGTACAGATAGCAACAAAATGCTTTAAATTTCATATTCATCATTCCAAAATCTTCCGTTACCCATCTCCCTATCTCCCCACCTACAACGCATTTGTCTACTTTCGTTTCAATGAAATGGAAATTGACTTTTTGCCAAATTGTTGCTCTATTGTCGTCAATTGGTGAAGAAAAAAAAGATGTAATAATTAAACGAAAATGATGGAAATGTTTCCATCTTTTCTGACCTGAGATAGACTAAAATGAAACATTGTTCATGATTGCAGCCAGTAGTTGAATGACAAGGGCAAACTGTTGTCGAAAGACTGAACTGTCTCCGTTAGCAACATGTTCACTAAACGCCCTCCCACCTCCTCTTAGGGCTTTGTGTTGAGGTATGAACTGGATGGCAAATCGATTACAGATGGATTTATTTACAGTTGAGCTGTGAAAAGAAATGTTTGATCCAAACAAAAACCTCAATGAAATTGCTTGTTGGATCGTGTAAACCCGCACGAGAATGAAGGCTATCGACAGATGTGCTGAAATATGTTTGGCAGCAATGTAACAACGGTTTTTGTGATGTATGTAATGTAACGTTGTTATAAAAAGGATATGAAAGACCTAACAAGGTCAAACGGAAATGAAACGAAAATAGTTTGCAAATGATGATTTAAACCTTTAGGCAAAGCTATAGTAACCTGTGAGATTGAGTTCAGGGCGATATTAAATACGACGCAATACGGGTATTTTGTAACACAATGTGATTTATGTCTCTTTGTGGGTGACACAATTAAGGTTAGATGAGAATTTAATACTTTTTGCGATAGGGAGATGTGTTGAAGTAACATTTGAATACAGGTTTTGATATTTGAAGTGGGTGTCATGGAATCAAGAATCAGAAATCCATCCAGTGCGGATCATGTAACATTGAAGACTATAGGTATAAGTACGTAGCACAATGTGTTTGTGTAGTTGCTACGTTAATATTTTTATAATATTTTTTCAAATTTCTAATATTTATAATAATTTTAATATTTTTAATATTTTTAATATTTTTTTAATATTTTTAATATTTTTAATATTTTTAATATTTTTAATATTTTTAATATTTTTAATATTTTTAATATTTTTAATATTTTTAATATTTTTAATATTTTTAATATTTTTAATATTTTTAATATTTTTAATATTTTTAATATTTCAGTATTTAATTATTCAAGCTCGAGGTCATTGAATAATTAAATACTGGATTACAGAAAACAGGTCGAAAAATAACCAAAGTATTATTTTTAATATTTTTAATATTTTAAATATTTTTTTATATATTTTTATATATTTTTAATGTTTTTAATATTTTTTATATATTTTTAAAATTTTTAATATTTTTAATATTTTTAATATTTTTAATATTTTTAATATTTTTAATATTTTAAATATTTTTATTATTTTTAATATTTTTAATATTTTTAATATTTTCAATATTTTTAATATTTTTTATAATTTTTATATTTTTAATATTTTTAATATTTTTTTCATTTTTAATGTTTTAATTTTTTAATTTTTTTATTATTTTTAATATTTTTAACATGTTTTTAATATTTTTTATATTTTTAATATTTTTAACATTTTTAATATATTTATTATTTTTAACATATTTAATGGTTTAAATATTTTTAATATTTTTATTATATTCAATATTTTTAATATTTTTATTATTTTTAATATTTTTAATATTTTTAATGTTTTTAATATTTTTAATATTTTTAATGTTTTTAATATTTTTAATATTTTTACTACTTTTAATATTTTTAATATTCAGCGACAAATTTTTCGTTGATTAAAGATGTCTGTCTGTCTGTTTGTATGTCCGCAATTGTAGCCTTAGTTTAAGATATATCAATCTGAAAGCTGAGGTTAAGTTCTGAGATCGGTCAAAAACTACTCCCACCTCACCCTTTTTAGGGTCTGCCCCAGCGATACTGCCGTAGTACTCCCACCTCCCTTATAAATTTCCCCATTTTTGGGGTCCGTTCCTGCTATCCGAAATTTTGGTATAGGAGGTTAAGTTCTAAGATGAGTAAGATAGAACAAAAACTACCCCCACCTCTCATACAAATACCCCCTTTTTAGATGAAACCGCCTGTTTGTCGCCCCAATTAAAACCGTAGTTTAAGTGATTAAGATAGAACAAAGACTATTCACTCCTCTCGAGCTTAAATTTGATATACATACAAGTTTCTATAATTGTAGGGGAGGTTATTTTATAAATTGAGTAATATGAGACAATTACTACTCTCACTAGAGTTTCTCTTTTTCCCGGACTTTTCATTTCCCGGTAAACCGGGAAAAAATTTTGCCTTTCCCGGGATTCCCGGGAATTTTCGCAAAGTGGAAAAACAAGAAAAACTATGTTAATTTTTTTTAATTGTGCACTATTACATATATATTTATTTGTTAATACATAAGATCAAGTAAATAGTACAAGCTGCAAGTAAAACAAAAACATTACAAACAAAAACAACAAACGAAAAACATAAATTTTTATGTATATATAAAAATATTTGTTAAACAATATAATTTAATTTGTTATTTTGAAAATACGTTTTTAAAACGGAAAGAGCGTTAATGGATGCATCAGATAGTCTGCTTCTAATTCTATTTACAAATTGCGCTGTTGTTGAAAATACTCTCTCGCTTTCAACTAATGTTGGCCTTATTGTCAGAAGAGCATTCAATTAGATGGTGAAATTTTCCGTTACTTTTCCACATGCTTCGTAAAATTGTAAATCCTTTTTTTATCGAGTTATAAGGTAGTTTATTACTTGATGAAACATTTGCTATTGTTATGGCATCGGTTAAAATATCCTCAAATGGTCTTTCTGTACTAATGTCACAAATAGGAATTTCGTCCGATTCTAAAACTTCGTCGAAAACGTCTTCTTTAAAAAGTCGAGTATAAATTTGTTCAGCGTACGCGATCACATTTAGTTTCGAAGCAGTTTGAAATAAGTTATTAGCATTTTTATCAAATACCGTTGGATCTTCAAGATACTTCACTAAAGAATAAAGTCGCTTGTCCCTTCTTTCTTCAATTCGCTTCTCTAAAGCTTCTAAAATTTGCTCTGCCAAAGGTGTTTCAATTTCCCGGGAATCCCGGACGAATTTCCCGGGAAACCGGGAATTTAAATTGACCGGGAATCCCGGGAGAGAAACTCTAACTCTCACCCATTTTTTTTTATTTAAACCAATCAGCACAACTGTAGTTTTCTTATCGGATTTATTCAACTTACTTTGATACGTTTTTCCTACTGTACTATTTGCTAACTATATACAGTATATTTACCATATCCTAGTCTCGCCACAAACCATTAAGTTACATTCCACAAAGTAAAATTTTTCTTCTCATTGCAGGTTTCCTACATCCCACGAATTGAATAAACTCACCACAAAAGAACACACACACACCCACACCGCATTGCCATGGATATTGTTATACGCGAAGAGGACATTTCACTGGCACAAGTAGGCGTTTATGCTTCTCTATCATTTCTGGTGGTGTCTGTCATGGGTTTCGGCCTTTATGCCACATGTTCCAGACGCTACCGCTTAAATTGGTTCGAAAAGACCCTGTTGGAATCGGCCAATCCCAAAGATGAGGAAGAACAATGTCGTGATTCTCTAGTGGCTACAGCCTCCGGCTATAATGTGGACAATATCAGCGAATGCTCACGCTCGCTGGGAGGAGGCAATAACAAGGGTAATATTACCCCATCGTCCATTAATACAGACGATACATCATTTTGGGTGCCACCACCGTCAAAAACTATACAACAACAGGTTTCTACATCGGCTGATGAGTCGCCACCATCTACACCCACTTCGCCTACAGGCAGTCTCAAATCAAATACATTTTCAATAGGTTCCTGCACTTCCGTGCCCATAGCACGTTCAGAGAAACATGTAGTACTGGCTATGGGTCCCACAAGACCCAAAGTGTCGTCGATGAATGCCAAATTGGATCATACAAAAATTGATATGGCTTTGTATAGGACGGTAAGTGGGAAGAGGAGTGATCAAACAATGGTTCAAAACTTACTGTGTCATTTGTCATTTTAGAAATCCTTACAAAAGGATAACTCGAAAGTTTCTGCAGACGATTCTAAAGGTAATCTGCATGTCAGCATAGTGTATGATCCACATGCGGGCATTTTGTCGGTTCGTTTAATAGAGGTAATATTATATTTACATTTAGCCGTTGTTGTGTTGTAGGTTTAATGGTATATTGTGTTTTTTCTACTTCAGGCTCAGAATTTGCAATCTCGTCATTTTAGTGGTACTGCTGATCCGTATGCTAAAATTCGTTTATTGCCGGAAAAGAAGAACTTCTGGCAGACGAGAATACACAAGAAAACTCTAAATCCAGGTAAGTTTAACTTTGATATGTATTTGAAAAAAAAAACTTTAGCTAAAAGGAATACTAAAATACGATGTCAGTAATAATGGCAGTCTAGACTGTTAAACAGGGTGGACCTAAAGTGTTTTTTACTTTTCAAAAGGAGAGAGAGAAATTACACTAACAGGGATATATTTTTCAAAATGACATTATTCATACGTGATCTCTAATTATTTTTAATTTCAACGACGGCTTGGCAGGTGTTTTGTTGTGCATTTCCTCCCAAATACGTACCTTTAATTCTCCTTGAGACACTGGATTGCTGTAGAAGAAAGAAGTCAAATGGGAATAACTTTTTTGAACTACGGGTGGCCAGTTGATGGCACTTCTTTTGGATATCATATGTTGCTCAAGAACTCTCAATGAGTCGTAAGAGGTGTGATACATTGCCCCATATAGCTAAAATCACGATTTATGATGGAACCATTGAAATTTGAAGCGGTGGGAAAAAAACTAGTAAGGTATTGCACATTACTTAAAGACTTTCATATCCATTCTTTGTCAGATATTTTTTATAAAAATGTCAAATAAATACTGATCTTAAATTTTCATATAACCTAAAAATATTATTATGATGCTTGGTTTAAAGAGGGAGTTTGATATGTGAGGTGGAAGTAGTGTTTGTCCGATTTGGCTTATCTTAGAACTCAACTTCCCCTTAGAAGATAGAGGCTTGCAAACCAAATTTCAGCTATATAGCTTTGACATAAAGACAGATACCCCCAAAAAAGAAAGAGTTTGTATGGAAGGTGAAAGTCGTTTTTGTTCTATCTAGCTCATCTTAGAAAGTAACCTCCACTTAGAGGATAGAGGCTGGCATACCAAATATTCTATATTCCTTAACTGAAGCTGTAAATGCCGGGATAGACACCCAAAAATATGCAATTTGTATGGGAGATGGGAGTAGTTTTTGACCGATCTTGTTCATCTCAGAATTTAGCCTCCGCGTAGAGGATTCCTCTTAAACTACGGCTGTAATCGCGAGGACAGGCAGACGGAGAGATCTTCTTCTTCTTCTTAATTGGCAGCAGCAACAGAAATCCATCTATCAGTAGCCGCTTGTGGAAAAGAATTCCAAGCGCTCCGGTATTTTGCGCTCCGTAGATAGTGTAGATTACAGCTCCTTAACCTGGTCCATCCAACAAAGTTTTGGTCGCACCCTTCTGCGCCATTCAGTGATTTTATTGACGAAAAACTTTCGAGCTGGAACATTTTTATCTATTCGTACAACGTGTCCAAGCCAGCGCATTCGGTCTATTTCAACGCGCTTGACTACGTCGATATCTTGTATAAATCATACAGCTCATGATTCATTAGCCGACGAAACTCTACGTTAACGATGATGGGTCCAAATATTTTGCGAAGTATTTTTCCCTCGAAGATTTCAAGAATAGATTGATCCAATTGTGTCATGTCATTACCCAGGAGTCTGCGCTGTAGAGCAAGACAGTTAGGATCAGAGAGTTGGATCTTTGTTTTTCGAGAGTGCGCTTTGTCATTAAGTCGCTTGCTTAGCGCATAGTAGCAGCGGTTTGTTTATGGCGGAGCCAAGTTTTAGTTGCCAACGTTCACGCAGCGTCCCAGACGAGTGGACACTTCTTGCGTTGAAGCAAATAACTTGGTTTTGTCCCCATTTATCACCAGACCCATTTCCGCCGACTACTTTTAATGCTCGAAAATGCCAAAGTAACACCCCGCAATTCATGGCCAATGATATCTATATCACCGGCATACGCGAGCTGCATGTCACTTTTGTTGAAGATGGTACCATTCCTGTTTACTGCAGCCTTCCGCATGATCATCTTCATTACAATGTTAAGAGATCGCAAGACAGACTATCGCCTTGTCTAAAGTCGCGCTTGATAGAAAAGGCTCTGTCAAGACTTCGTGTCAGTCAGTGTCATCCCGCAAAGTCGTTTTAGCTTCGCGGGGATGACAAACTCAGCCATAGCATCTAACAATTTCTGTCGTATCGGACTGTCGAATGCAGCTTAGTAGTCCATGAACAGATTGTACGACACCTGCATTTCTTGGGTCTTCTGGTCGGTCATGGATTTAAAGCCACACTGATAAGGTCCAATCAGGTTTGCCAGAATGAACTTTAGTCTATCACATAACGCACTAGACAGGACCTTGTATGCGGTGGGTAAAAGGCTACTCCCGTGATAGTTGGTGTACACACTTGGACGGTATTTCTTAAGCACAGGACATAGAACACTTAGATTCCAATCATCGGGCATACATTCCTTGAGCTAAATCGTGTTTATGAGCTGACACGTGCATGTTGCCAGCTCATCGGTATGCTGTTTTGTCATGTCTAGCTTCTTTTGCCTTTGGTTACGGGTGTTTTAGCACTACTTAATTGTGTGCGTACCTTGGCTGCAACCAGGTGGTGATCCGAGTCAATCTTTGTACCGCGCATCACACGTACGTCCATAACGCTTGAGACATGCCTTCCATCAATTACCACGTGATCAATCTGATTTCTTGTATTTGATCGGGAAATATCCATGTTGCCTTGTGGATATCTTTATGTGGGAATTTGGTTCCACTCACAACCATGTTTCTTGCCTACGCGAAGCTAACCAGTCTGTATCCGTTATCAGAGGTGTTGTTGTGTAGACTGAATTTTCCGACTGCTGAACCAAGAGCATCTTCCCTTGCTTTTTTAGCATTAAAATTTCCCAGAACAATTTTAATGTCATGTGCAGGCAGCGGTCATATATTTCCTCCAGACGCTCATAGAATGCATCTTTTATGTCATCGTATTTGTCTTCCGTCGGTGCGTGTACACAAATCAGCGTAATGTAAAAATATTTCGCCCAAATGCGAATAGTGGCTATTTGGTCACTTACAGGGTTAAACCGCGAGACCAGGTGTCGAAGTCTCTTGCCGACTATGAAACCACATGCAAATTCGTGTCTTTCTGCATGGCAGCTGTAAAAGATGTCCCAGTTCTTTCGTCGTGTGCTTCCCTCCGTCCATCTCATTTCCTGTATAGCGGTGATGTCAGCCTTGTAGTTGTCGAGGTCATCCGCCAGTTGGATAGAGGCACCATCTCTGTATAGACTTCGGATCTTCCAGGTGCATATCCTTTAATTATGGTTCTTATAGCGTTTGCGGAGGTCGCCGACATTTGGGGGGGTTTCTTGTTTTTTGTTTTCTTCGTGTTTTCGTAACAAGTAGTTTGTTTAAAGAGAGTGGCTTATTGGGCCACATCGACCGATCCTAGTTTCTTGGGGCTGCCAAAGCCGCTAAGAGAGCCGTTGTGTTGAGCTTCAGTAACTTCTGTTACCTACTTCCTAAGACGCATCGGTGCACACTGTGAGATTTAATCAATCTGGCGTCTCGAAATTAAAAAAAAAAATGTTTTCGTAACTCGCTCATATTTTTTTTAACGTGAGAAGAGACCCCAACTGTTACGAAAACAAACACAAAAGAGAATAAAAAAATGTCATTGGCGTGATAACAGCTATCAAACACGAGCAATTTCATAGCATGAAATAATTGATTTTCAAGCTTGCATTGATCACAAAAGTTTGAGTGATCAGGTCGAAGTTGTGAGTGTTTTTTTTGGCCTAAAATATTTTTTGTATTAAAGGTTATTACTTAAACTTAAAATTTTTTTTTTATTCAATATTTATTTTTGCACTCAAGTATTTTGAAAAAATTGTTTTATAACCACCTAAAAGGTAAGACAAATTTTAAAGCTTTCAAATTTTTGATAGACTAGAACTTCCAAGTCCCACGGAGTTCCGTGATGGGAATGCCACCAGGTGAAAATAGAAAAAACAGAAGCGGTCGAAAAGCACGTTATATCAATTTTTGGGCCAGATGTTGACGATACCAAAATTAAAGATCGTATAAAAAAGCTTTGCTTCCAATTTCAACCGCGATGGAGCAAATCTCACCGTGATAAAGCAAGATTTATGCATGACAATGCTATTTGGCTAAGTTCAAAAATTTCTGCTGTTGATTTTGCTCTTGATCACGCACCATCAACTTCAAAACAAATTCCGCAACGCGGAAAGTGAGAAAAAGAGTTTGCTGAGAGTGCTTCGAGTATACAAAAACGGAAATGCAAAGAGTCAATATCTTCATGCATTCTTCCCATAGGAAACTTTTCTGAAGAAGCGTAAGAAGCACGCAATAAAGAGTCGAGACAGTATCGCGAACTGTTCACAAGAAAAACGTCCCGAGTTGACACCAACATAGATTTATTGCATAGGTTGCTTATCACGTCAGACCCTTTGATTGCAAGTTTACGTATGCCCCCAAAAACCAAGCGTTCTACTTTACCTTCTGAGGTCATTGCACTTTTGTCTGACACCCAACTAAATGATGAATTTGATAATTTAGCATAAAAAACATTGCTTGCAGCACTCTGGAATTTTTATTTTTGTATAAATTCCTTATTTTTTTTTATTTCTACTTTTCGCTTTTTACTTTTGTATAATTTGTATATAATTTCTTTATTTTGGTTTTTGATTAATATCTTATTTTGAATATTTTCCATTCTTTTAAGAACTTTCGTCGAATTTTTTAGTTTTTCCTCTTTATAATGTTTTAGATATCAATAAATTTAACATTGAAACAACATTAACTTTTTATTTTTCTCATTTGCAAAGAATCATCGAAAACTAAAGTTCGAAACTTGAAGCATTTTATAGAAATGGTTGTATTTGGGTACTTATATCAATATATCGACAAGTTTTAGTTAGAAGAGAAAAAAAGAAGAAATATTGAATATAAATGTGTAAAAAAAAATTGTCCCCAACTAGTGTTTTTGAGGATAGTTCGGAACTAGTCCCCTTTGACACTAGTTGGAACTAGTTATCTTTCACCATATTGAAGCTTATAATCTCCTTAACGATCGTGCCAAATTTCAAGTCGATATCTCTAAAACTTCATATAAAAATTAATTTTGAGACGCTAGATTGACTAAATCTCACACTGTGCGGTGGTAGCATGCCGTTTACTCAACATTGTGCCTTCTCACATTTGCTACTACTGAACAGGTGTTCAGTGGCATTGCCCGGGCAATATGTTATCTCTTAGACGTTGTGAGCTGCTTGGGAACCTCCAAAGAGAGCTTCTGGTTATTCCGAAATTAATAACAATCAGAAAGACTAAAATTATAAAATTCACCACTCCCGGAGATATGGTCACCTTTAAATCGACTGATGAAAGTCCCAAGGGAAACTTTAAATGCATTTATCTCCTAAACAGTGCGTCTAATCGCAAAAGGAACCCTAACTAGTGATAACTTTATCAAATAAGGGATACACTTACCAAAGGGTAGCAAACTCACTTTGAGGCACAGTATAAACTGTCGAAGGTCCCAGGAGAAACTTAACTTCACCACTATGACCGAACAGGGAACCGCTTCCCAAAATGATTTTCAACATGATTTTACACATTATTTGATTCCACTGACATTTGGACCAAAAATATTGAATTTCAAACCACTTCAAACCGATTGCACCGCCAATGCAAGACACGAGTATATCCCAACCCATTTATATGAATATTCAATCGATGAAAATTGTTTTAAAGTCGTGATCTGGGATTGTTTGATGTTTTATATATGCCTACTAATATTATTTTCTATATTTCCATTTCAGTTTTTGATGAAGATTTCGTTTTCGAAGAAAATCCCAACTCTATTGCTAAAAGGACAATTGAAGTTTTACTGTATGACTTTGATGCGTATTCGCGCCATGTATGTATCGGTGGAGCCCAAATACCTTTAGCCAATTTGGATTTGACAAAGAAGGAGAAATTCTGGACACCTTTGGGTACATGTGCAGAGCAGGTGGACCAACCGCTATTATTATTACAGTTCATTTAAATTGTACTAATTTCTGTTTCCATTACAGGATATGAAAGTTGATTTAGGTGATGTCATGGTTACCTTGGCCTATTTGCCGTCCGCTGAACGTCTTACCGTAGTGGTGATTAAGGCTAGAAATTTGCGCATTGTCGATGATTCACGCAATTCATCGGATCCCTATATTAAAGTTACTCTAATGGTAGCGGATAAAAAGAATAAGAAACGTAAGACGGGTGTTATAAGGAATAACGTTAATCCTGTTTATAATGAAGCCCTGACATTTGATGTTAACAAGGAAGCTTTAAAAAATGCCACCATAGAATTGAGCGTAGTACATGATGGTTTGTTGGGTAAGTTTAAAAATGAAATGTTGTAGCATATACAGTAGAACTTCACAATAACGCAGCCACTGTGGATCGCCGATTTCTACGTTATAGAGAAAATTCGTTATAGAAAAGTTGAAAAAAGTGAATGATAGAAATTCGTTATAGAAAAGTTCGACAGTACATTAAAAATATCAAATATACTAGAGATTTTCCATGTGCGTCATATATCTAAATAAAGTTTAGATTTTGTTGGTCTATTCTTTAAAAATCTACAAACACATGTTTTGGTTGAATTAGTTTTTATTTAATAATTATTGTAGAAAATATTTTGAGCATTTGTTGTAATTGAAATGATTAATCCTAATTGGAAACTGTGTATTTTCTTTTTCATCATCTTACCGTAGGTTCCAACGAAATTCTGGGCCGAGCTCTTATTGGCAGTGGGCCTGACGTACGTCCCGATGAGAAGATATTCTTCGAGGAAATGTTCCGCTCTAAAAACGCTACAGCCCAGTGGGTGCCATTGCAAGATGTTAATAACACACGGTCCAACTAAATTAACAGAGGCTGAGCTAATTTGATTTGTGTCTTTGCTAAGGGGACTCTAAGGTCCACAATCCACAATACAGTTTGAATACCATCGGCTATTTGTTGTACATCAACAGTCGCCATGGATACCCCAGTGTTATGGTAACAGTTACATGTTATTAACATAACTTAATGATTACAATTTGTTGAGAGGACGAAAAAGTTCAAATATAATCGAGGTTTTGCAGGGATATTTTTTAGTAAGTGATTTGGCATCAAAATGTAGCAAACATAATGAAATTATGAAAATATCAATAATTTCACAATCTTGGCAACTTTAACAATTATTGAATGTGCTTTAAGAAACCCCCCCAACCCTAGCCCTACAAAAATTGAATAGAAACCCCTAATAAAAAATAATAACAAATGTCCCAATTAAAAAAAAAAAACCTGGGCCATCATACCCACAACTATTTATTACAATTCCTTTTGCTAATTGATGTTTTATATAAATGGTAGAAAAATAAACGAAACAAAAAATATATTAATAATATCGAAATTCGAAATATATTACGATGGTTTTGTCTAAATGTCCATATGTACCTCATATTAGAGTTAAACTGCTAACAAAAACCAAAATATTAAAGAAAACCTAAAACTAAATCGAATCAAAAGGATGAATGGATTGGAATCGTATCACCCAAAAATATATTGTCAGTATTTCTTGAATGTTTAAATAAAACATTGACTTATTACGTTTTTTATTAGAAAACTATACGGGAACTTAAACATTATTATATACATACATGCATTCATACATACATACATTCATACACATATACAGAAATTTGAAAGAATAATAACAAATATTTGCCAGTACTTTTGTGTGTAAACTATTCATATAAAAAATACCTATATACACACATACTGACATACCTATGTATTATTTAGTATATATGCGAAAAAAACAAATGACAGAATATTCATAAATGTCAACAATTTATTTAAATAAAATCATTGAAACCCCAACGACAGTATTGTTGTTTTTTTTTTACTTCGTGAGTTGGGGGTTGGGAATTGCGATTGAAAAATTTCTGCATGCATTAATTCCAATAACCTTGGCCACAATGGGTCATCGTGGAGTAATGAAGAGAGCGAGAGAGAGAGAGAGAGAGAGGGGGGAGAGAACGAAATGAAGTATGGGCTCACTCAACTGGATGTTAATTTGAACGACTATAAGGATGCTCGCAACATAAAAATTGCGACATCTATTACAGCTGCCATGCCAAAAAGCACAAATTTGGCTATGGATTTGTAGTTGGCGAGAGACTCAGATAACTTATCTCGCGATTAAATCCTATTAGTGATCGAATAGCCACAATCCGAATCAAGGCCAAATATTTCTACATCACGCTGATTTGTGCCCATGCACCGATGGAAGATAAAGATGATGAGATTAAAGATGCATTTTACGAGCGCCTGGAGGAAACATACGACCGCTGCCCTGGCCACGACAATAAAATTGTTCTGGGAGACTTAAATTCAAAAATAGGAAAGGAAGATATTCTTTGTCGTTCGATCGGTAAATTCAGTCTGCATACTGACACGTCAGAAAAAGGGTTTAGGCTAGATAACTTCGCAGCGGCAAGGAACATGGTAGGAAGTGGAACCAGATTCCAACACAAAGATACCCACAAGGGAACTTGGCTATTCCACGATCAAACACCAAAAATCAAATTGATCATGTGGTAATTGATGGCAGGCATGCATCTACTGTCATGGACGTGCGTGTGATCCGAGCTGCTAATATTGGCTCTGATCATTACCTGGTTGCAGCTAAAGTGCGCACAAGATTGAACAGAGCGAAAAACGCTCGTAACCAAACACACAGAAAGCTGGAAATCGCGAAACTGCAAACCCCAGAAATAGCCACTGCCTACTCCAACCAGCTCTCTCTACTACTAAGACAGTGCTTTCGATAGCTCAGTGGAAGCGACGTAGACTAGCAATCCGAAGGTGCCGGCTTCGATTCCCGGCCGGTGCACTGGCCAAATCAACATCGATGAAAAAATACTTTTCAAATACTTTTGAGTACTCCAGCCAACAAAACTCATCCTAGATGCTTCCACAACAAAATCAAGATTGCGCAATGGTCAAGGAAAATGATTTATCAACATCGCATATAAATCAACAAGCCAGCTGGCTAACAATCCTTGACACAAACCTTGAAATCTACAAAGGAACAAAACAGAGTTGCCAACAATGATCGTAGGATAATGGTATTATATGCCCCATCGAGTGCTGATAAATTGAAAATCGGTATAAAGAATTATCACTCCATCTACCACCAGATGTTACAACAACTACTACGACACAACGCCTCTACTTCTTACGTTCCCGATATACAACGACAGAATATTGCAAATTCCAAGGCAACCGCCGCAAAAACCATAGTAGGATATGAAACGGCGTTCCGACGAATCCTGGTACGATGAAGAATGTCGCATGGCGTCTGAGGAACAGGATGCTGCTTATATGGCAACTCTATAGCCAATTGGAACTTGGGCTGAAAGGAAATGGCAACAGGAGACAGTAAAACAGGCGAGACATCTTTTTAGGCGAAAAAAACGTCAGATAAAGAAACGGAAGAACGACGATATAGAGCGATATAGGTATAGAAGTGAGATCCAAAAATTTTGCCAGAAAATAAAAGCAAAAGCTACGGTAATGGGCTCCCCTCCTGTAAGGACAAGGATGGAAATCTGGTTACAGATACGCAGAGTGTACTGCATATATGGAGAGAACACTTCCAGCAACTGCTGCTTACAGAATGCAGCGCACGTGAAGGTATCACGCTAATTGTAGACGATGGCTTTAATTGCCCGTCACCAAGTAAAGCCGAGGTAAGAAGAGCAATATCGCGGCTGAAAAATAATAAAGCAGTCGGTGCCGGCTTAACGAGTGCATATCTAATGTTCTGTACTAAAAAAAAGTGATCCAAGCGTCCGCTTCAACTACCGCGGGATCAGACTTTTACCCATAGCATATAAGGTCCTGTCGACTGTGCTATGTGAAAGACTAAAGCCAGTGTTATCCAACCTGATCGTTATCCAACCTGGTAAATCAACAACTGACCAGATATTTGGCAAATACTAGAAAAGACCAAAGAGAAACAGATCCTCACTTACCAATAAAGCAGCCGGTGCCGACGGACTTCCGGCAGAGGTCTTCAAGTCCGGTGGCTTAAAGAGTACATGCCCGACAATTGGTTTTTAAGCGTATTATATCCTGTGCTGGAAAAAGGTAATCCAACCCAAATAGGGTCCTGTAGAGTGTGCTATGTGAAAGACTAAAGCCAGTGTAATCCAACCTGATCAGACCTTATCAGTGTGGCTTTAGACTTGGTAAATCAACAACTGACCAGATATTTGGCAAATATTGAAAAAGACCAAAGAGAAACAGAAAGACACGTACCATCTTTTCGCCGACTATAAAGCTGCCTTCGACAGCCCAATACGGCAGAAATTACTCAAAGCCATGGCTGAGTTTGATATTCCAAAGAAGCTGATACGCCTTTGCCGAATGACGCTTACTGACACGAAGTCTTCACTAAAGATTGGCAAAAACATAACGGAGCCATTTTATAACAGACGAGGCATAAAACAAGGCGACGGGCTATCATTTGACCTCTTCAACATAGTGATGGAGATGATAATGAGGAAAGCTGCAGTAAACACGAGTGGCACGATATTCAATAAAAGCCAAAAGCTACTCGCGTACGCTGATGACGTAGACATTATCGGTCGAAAACCCCGGGATGTGACTGGAGCCGTCTCAGGTATACAGAAGGAATCTGCTAAAATGGGTCTAATGGTGAACGAGGAAAAAACGAAGTTTGTTCAACAAACAAACGGTGTGAAAGTTGACAACTATAATTTCGAGGTGGTAGATAATTTTATTATCCTAGGCTCCGCCATCATGAATGAGGTGTGGGATAGCTTCTTGTGAATAAACACGCTTTCTATTTTTAGATTTACAACTAACGACACCTACTTGTTTATCGACGTATGCAAACATCACTGTTTGAGAAGCTTTTACAAGACATGCCGAATGACACGACACTATATTGCGAAGTTGCTGTCGACAACATTCGAGGGAAGCCGACAATGAAAGAATTTTTTTTTTGTTTAGATGACTGGAGCCAAACAAATACTTCATCATATGAAATCTCCAATACAAGTTGTAAGACGGTATAGCTGAAAACGAGCCTGATGGATGTGTTAATTCTTTTTAATACTCGCCTCTTGATTTCCAGAGGCTGACGTTATTAGCTTTGTTTACGACAAAGGTAGGCAAAATCATCTACCACTACACAAACGAGAAGACTATTTTCATGTTGAAACACGTCCTCGGCCAATGATATCTAGATCATCGACATACGCGGGCAGCGTATGACTTCTGTTTTCAAAGGTGGTATCAGACGTATTTACAGCAGTGTTCCTCATGATCATCTCCATTATGACAGACTATCGCTTTGTCTAAAGCCTCGCTTGGTAGAAAATTGCTCTCTCAGATATTTGCTTATTTTCGTTGAAGACTTCGTTTCGGTCAGTGTCATCTCGCAAAGTCGTATCAGCTGCGCAGGGTTACCAACCTCAGCCACAGCTTCTAAAAGGTTTTGTCGTATACAACTGAGGAATGCAGCTTTGAACTCGATAAATGGATGTTATGTGTCGATCTACATTTCTTGGGTCCACGATTTTTTTAGTGTGAATATCTAGTCCGTCGTCGATTTACCATGTCTAAAGCTACGCTGACATGGTCCAATCAGGTTCGCAGGTAAGCTAGGATGGGCTTTAGTCTGTCGATGCATAAAGGCTGATACCGCTATATTTAGTACACACACGCCTTTCTAAAGTACAGGACATAGAACACTCTTGGTTTTTATTTTACTCTTTCCCGACCGTCTTAAGATTTTGTTGATATACAAAAACCCTTCGTTTAATTAACAGCACACCAAGAACACCTGCACCGTTACCATTACTCTTATATGATTTATCCGGCAATTAAAACATCCCAATAAATCATTATCTATTTACGAAAACAATTATAAACTATTTGATTGTACAACTCCCAGTACGATATAAGCACGTATCAAAGTTTAGATTTGCTTTCCTATTTCTTAACAATTCAAAGAATGAATTGCTAACATAGACGCCGACGTTGACAACCTTTTATGCGAGTTTCCGTTAGTCAAAGTTATATTACTTCAACTTCCTCCTTTTTGCAATGTTTACTGACACTAAATGCCTCAAAACAATGTCAACGTCTTCGTCTCTATTACTTTGTTACTCCAATTCCCGTTGCGCTGCTTCAAAACTTTGTGTATTGATTGAAAACAGTTACTCGTGAAACGACACAGTTCAGCAAATAACTCAGCCATGATTTTATTCAATTTTGCCAATCTACGACAGTCCAGAAAAATAGTTTTCCATTATTTTCCTGTTTTACGTCATTTCTGCTTCAATTCGATCTTCTTGGCTTTTAGCTTTGCTGTGTTTTTTTGCTTTTGTGCGAAAAGCCAAAAAAATATGCAGCTTTTTTGTTGTCCTTGGTGGAGGATGTCCTTTTTGCATTTACTTCAGACTTCAGACTGCCAGAGGCATAATCCACCAAATGATGTTCACAGTTGACACATGCAGCAGCAGTTGGTGCTGTTGCTCCCACAGATGAGTCACTTTCAAGTGCACCGCGACTTTGCCATCATATCCTATGGAGCATTTGGCATCCAAGGGAGCATCGGGATTTCGACAAGAACAAAAGACAATCGAAAGACCAACCCGGCAACTCAGTGCACCGCAACCACTTTGCTGCAAGCAACAACCAACAGAGGATGAAAAACGAATCAGCACTTATCCAACTGAGTGAACAAGAGAAATTCTATTATCCTTTCGATATCTTTGGAAACCTATTGTCAATGCAAACAATCAGCTGGTCGGTTATGGCTTCATACTGAGAGCGTGGGCTGCAACGTGAGTGGCGGGCGTATGACCGCCATCGTCATGGGTAAACGATCGAATAGAAATGGAACGCATTTTAGTGTCAAATAGAGAGACAGGACCGCCGTTGAGACTATAGTAAGGATATCAATATGAACAACTTTAAATTAATCACTCTGTGTGTATATGTAAAACTTTGCGCCGGCAAGAAACGTGGCAGTGAGTGGAAACAGATTCTTCCATAAAGATATTCACAACGCAACCTGGATATCCCCTGATGAAAAGACAAGAAACCTAATTGACCACTGGGTTATAAAAAAGTACTCGCACGCAAGCCTTAGTACTTAGTAATGTCTGAGAAAATGAATGCGTACAAGGCAAAACTACAGCCATTGGTGATGCATGAGACAAAGAAACGATGTAATGAGAAGAGGAAGAGATGAAATGCTTCTTCAGATGGAAAAATCATCTATGACAGGAAAAAAGAGAGTCAGGATATCGAAAGTTACGGGGATAGATAGTAAGTCCGAAACTTCAACCAAATGGTTAATAGCAAAGGTTTTGAAACAGGATCCATACCTGCCTGGTTATTAAGAGACGAATAGTGGGTAATGGCACAAACGGATCAATCTGGGAATGTTCGGGATAAAAATACTTCGCAAAAGTGGAACTAATATCGTAAACGGCGAGTACCGTTATCGAATGAACCATAAGCTGTATGACCTATGTAACTAGATCGACGTAGTCAAGCGCGATCAACTAGACTGAATGACTGACTGATATTCACATGTTGTACGAATGCCCTGGATAAAGTATTCGGTTTCAGTGATAGCGTTGTTGTCTTGTTCGCTAATTTGTAAACAAGCCGATCGATAACTTTTAGTATACGCTCGACGAGTACTAATGTGGCCTATGACTGCAATGACATGTATTGAGACTTTGGTTGATTTCAGGTAGTCGGGAACTATACGAATCGGTCGATTTGAGGTGATCGAGAACTCTAAACTATAGTACAAAACCTATAGGGGTCAAGTAGGTCAGGATCGTTTCGGTATTCAGGAGTGTGGTAATTCGGGTACTTTGGATAAATCAGCCTCGTACCAGCAAATCGGTAGCATACTGACGATTCGGGTGCTTCGATCGGCAGTATGTTTTGTCGGGGTTTCAGGTTAATATTAGCAAGTGATGATTGATGACTCGGGTTTCTCGGTATTTTAGGTTAATGTCAACAATTCAGAACGGGTCTTGTTCATGATTTGGGTTTATATCGCCAATACAGGGTCATCTTGATGATTCGGGTTTGTCGGTATTTCAGGTTTATATCGGTTTATATTGTTGATTCTGGGTTGTTGGTAATTCAGCTTCGAATTCGCAACTCGTAGGGAGGACTCGCGTTTTTTAGTAAATCGACTTCTGCAGTTCGTGGTTGTATCGATGTTCGGCTTCAGTTTGGTATTCGCAACTCAGGATCGTGTTGATGACTAGTGTTCTTCAGCAAATCGACTTGGGCCAGCCCCTACCGTTCAGTGCCCTGTTAACAACATCTTAGGTTCGAGCGAAATTACAGAGGATGTTAAGTAAGAGAGGTTTGATGGGAAGTTTCGAACACAGCGAGGTTCGAATGCAACAAAACTGAAAAGTATTAAAACATGAATGAAAACGTTAAAAAAATTTATAAAATTAGGATTAATATGAGTGGAGAATGTATCAAATTATGTTTTTACAAGGTACAAGGTGATTATATTGCGGAAAAATTAAAAAAAAATTAAAAAAAAACATTCCAGGTTGCGTGGTACGTTTAGTGATCCACTACTGAACATACCCACTACTCGTACATTTAGTTGCATACAACCCAACACATTCATTGTTTACAAAAATTCGCTCGAACCTCGTTTTCCATTTTTTTAAACAAAATTTAATAGCCTGGAATCTTGGTCACTCTATATATTGCTCTGTGCTTGGGCAACTCGTGGATGTATCGATGATTCGGCTTTTGTCGTAAATCAGTTTGGAATCCGCAGCTCAGTATCGTGTTGATGGCTTGTGCTCTCAGCAAGTCGACTTTGGCAATTCGTGGTTGTATTGATGATTCGGCTTTCGTCGTAAGTCTGTTTCTTATCTGTAACTCAGGATCGTGCAGATGATTCGTGTTCGCCTGTAGATCAAATTCTGCAACTCGTAGTTTTATCGATTCCGAATTCTCGCCCAACAAAAACTCGTACCCGACGGAGTGTTAGCATCAAGATGCTACGGTGCTAATTTCTAATACAAGGCTACAGGAACGAAGAGTATCTCCGTATACAAAACCGAAATCTGTGCAACCGACGAGTCGGTAAAACCAACTGAAGTTGGATTCAATAGACCAAAGTCAGATTCAACAGCCTAGGTACGATTTAAAAGACCGAAGTCTGACTCAACAGACCCAAGTCCGATTTAACAGAAAATAGCAAAAAACTTCGCTGCGGTGGAAATCGACGAATCTACCAAGCAAAATACTTGATCATTTAAGTAAGTGAAGCTCCCGATGTAATGAGAAATATATCGCATCACACTGCATCGTTTGGTTGTTGATTGTTGTTCGTCACAATTATTCGTCGTTAGTGGAGATTGCCGAATGTGTCGTTGATGGCAGTCGCGTGCATTGCCGAACGCGTTGTTTGCGGCGGTTGTGTGATCGATGGTATTGTTGTTTGCCCTTGAAATAATTGTGTATACAGATTGGATCACCAACTATGTGCATTATATATTATTGGTGGTTAGAGGTCAAAAGGTCATTATTGTGTAGTTAGCGATAGAACTGTATATGTAGGAGGCATATACATTTACGGACGACTTTCGTCACGATACACGACATCTGATTTTGTTTTAAGTGTTCTGTTAAAAATTAAAAATAAAACTTACAACTGAATCACTCTCTAATTTAAATTTGACCCGATCTGTATAGTAGGGTGTCCCGAGTAATGAATTTTTCGCGTTAGGTCTCAAAAGACGCTTGGACCACAAGTATCTAAAAAAAAATTAGTAAGCTTTTTTGGTCAAAATACACTACGATCGCCAACTGTAAACGCTGATTGGGTATGGAAGATGACATCTAAAATTTTTTATATTTTTTTCGTGTAATAAATTTTTAATTACGCGTCGTTTGCGATCTAACCAGTAATGACTTATTATGTACTTATGACCCTTAGGTTAAAGTTCTCTGACGAATACCGGCTGCCCTTACTAGTGTTTAGGAGATTTAAATTTCCACTCTCGTCCCCCCCCCCCCCTTTTTCCGACGACATCACTGTCCTTTAAACAGTCTATCTTGCTGGTTGTCAATTTAGTCCTGCACAAGAATATGCTCTTCTGCCACTTTTCGCATGTTGAAATATTGCCATGGTAATATCTTATCAAAATATTGTGTGAGTGTATACAACTGAGAAGAAACCACAAAAAACGCTGCATTCCAGCAACACATGTATTGTTTGCGGCTACTCCTTTGCAGGTTGCCAGACAAAGCAACATTTGCTCTGTGTACAGAAGCTTTTTATAGCTCAAACATCCAACGAATGAGTGTGACAACAAAGTTACCTCACATTGCTAAAGACAACAAATGTTTGGAGTTCAGTTTCGGTCTAAGAAGAAGCTGCAAAAACTGCGTAAAAAGTCTTGATTAGTAAACAATAGCTGTTGACCCAAATTTGGGAGAAATCGTTGATTGAATTACGACCAAGCTGGGTGATTTTTAGCAACACCCCTTGCAAGGGGCCAAACGGGACACATATCCACATTTGTCAAGTAGCTTCATTTATAACCGTCGTCAACATTAACCGAAAATCGTAGCTGGTTGGTTGCTTTGTAAATGATCGAGTTAAAAGGAGTCCTTGGTCTTCCATTTGAATTTCCTGTTACTGACTAAAAACCCCCTTATTTTTTTCCTCAATAGTGACTGAATGTGTGACGTTCGCTTTGTTGCATGGCCATTGATGTTGGTGTTGGGGGAATAGTTGTCATCAATAGTCGTTGACTTCTTGGTTCTACTTAGTTAGCCATCAAAGAAAAAGGGAGTTGCTTCATTTTCAAGCTAAATGTTTCATTTGTGCTGATTTCCTTTGTAAGGACACAATCCTCGTATACGCATGCATACACACAGGATGATACGTTCATACACATACACCACATGATGATACATTGATATAAATATCCTTAGGTTATGTACTCGTACATAGATTTGTATGTATCAGTACAATTCCTTCTGTTTGTTTTCGTATTCCTTGTGCAATCTCTGTACACATTTTTTTTTGTTTTTTTTTTTTTTGATTTCCTGCTTCTTTACCAGCGTCGTTCACTTGGTTCATTTCTTGCATTTTATGGCCAACGGAAAGAGAATTGTCATCGTCCATGTGGACAAGCAAAAGAAAAAAGTCATTCCTGTTTATGGCTTCGAATGGGTATACAACAAACCGTTGATGTAATGTTTCATCAACGTGACTTTTGCAATTTTCCATTCTATTCTTGAACTATTTTCTAAAATGTTAACAATTTCTATATTCAAAGTTGCATTTCATCATCGAATCTAGTTTGATGTACAAATACGATACGATGTGATTGGGCTAGCGGCGGGGTGACGGACAGGGGCAGACGAAGGTGGCAGCCAATCGATTGTGAAAGTGAAACATTTTACAAATCATTGAAAGACATGAATAACATGTGATGATATTTGTTGAAATGAAATGTCATGGTACATGTGCACACCACGGCGATGTGTGTGAAAAGGGGGAAATGATTGAAATAGTTTTCGACATTTAAAGATCTTTGAATAAAAATTAGTTATTTATTTGTTTCAGTTTGGAGTGTAACAAGCAGGGACACCATTGTATAATGTTATCTACACTTAAAGTTAGAAAAGTAACGAAATCGGTAAAATAACAGTGGAAGTGAACTGATCCTACTTACTGCTACCCAATACTTGTACAATTTTGCACTGTATGTTATGTAGTTATGTGGACACATCTACATTTGTTGTAATTACTCTGTAAAACCTCAAATGTTTACGAGATTCAGGCTAAGACATTCCTTCCTTTTATTTTTTTGCACATTCCAACAGCATCGCCCATGTAACTAACGATACCTGCAATGTTTAAAATGCAACATGATCCTTAATTATAAACTCGTTTTTTTCACTAACCATGAACTTTAGTCCACTTACAACATCAACGGAGGATTGAGTGAAACTCTATAGTCTTTTGTTATATCTATAGAAAAACTTCAATAAGATTTAGTTGATTTCCATTCATGGTTTATTCCAAGAATTTCGTTATCAAATTCAATTTTAAATAAAACAATTTTAATTTATTTTCAATCACTAGATATTTCATTACATTTACGCTCGCGCACTCACCCACATACACTCACACAAACGAATTAGAACAGCTAAACCTTTTAACAGATTTTACAGAACTAAAATCAATAAAGGAGTTAGACCACTGACCATTTAGTTACAGTCTGGCAATAATAAAAACTAAAACCTCGACATAGAAAAACAACGGCAAAAACCACGTCAAACACTAGCAAAAAAGCCTCCTCCTGCCCTTTACGAAATGGGCCATTAGCCTAAGCCAAAACGCATACAAATGTGTACGTGAAAGTACAAAGGGAGCTGGGAGATACTAAACCGTATTACTGCTAGACGGCTATGGTTACATGAACAATGGCAACGAGACCGGACACGGAAAGCCGTAACTAAGGCCGATGTTGCAGGGAGTACTCTAACAAAATGATTCAAATACCTATGCACTTTTTGGCAGTTACAAAGCAGAGCATTTTTTTTTTCGATTTACTGGTACCTGATGCACAGTGCGTCGTCGCATAATAAATAATTGAAATTGGCTAGTAATATTTTGGGGTTTTTTTTAGTTATATGAAGAAAAGGGCCATGTACAATATATTGTGGAGGTTACATTGAACACTGAGTAGTCTTCCGCTCTGGTATTTTAATAGTAAAACAAGTTTTGATGCAAATGATAAAATTTTACTACCCACCTTAAAAATAATTATCTTTTGTAACAGAATAGTTTATGAAATTGAACTCAATTTTAACTATAGGCGATGAATATTAAATAAAAGCTGTGGAAAACTTGGTACTAATTGGAGTTCAAAGATTGTAATTGAAGACCCTTGGGCAGGAACCATGTTAATCCATGTTAGACCAAAATTAAGTTCTTGTACGACATAGAATTTGATATTACACATCTTTTGGTACAAGATGTAGGCAAATCTTAAAATTTCATATTGAGTTGGGAAAGCCATTACTGTCATAAGGCATTACGCTGCAAGAGTCTGGCGACTTCACTAGTTACCCGATTTAAGCACCGAAATTTACATGTGTGGATTAGACCAGATTTCGAAAAAAAACTCATAAAGTCGAGGTTTAATATTAAAGACCACTTAGACACAACATCAAAAACAATTTTTTTTCCTCCCCCAACCTCTAAAAACAGCTAAAATCGTTTTTTTTATCGCTGCTTTTTTGTTTGTGGGACAATTTTAACATACAAGATATCGTTGTATATGTCTCGACGAGTACTACGTTTGTCCTATAGATGTCGCTGGCATACGATATCATTTAAAGAAGTTTTTTTTTAGGATTAAAGCCTCTTAAAAACCAAGAACATTTTGCATTGGAAGTATACAGACTTATACAGAAAATGATGAAATTCGTGATCTTTTTCATAATATGGATTTAGATATAATTGGAGTATCAGAGACGTGGCTAAAAAGTAATATTCTTGATACAGCTGTGTCTATCGATGGATATAGAATATATAGAAATGATAGAGCTGTCTGTAGAGGAGGGGGTGTTTGTATGTATGTGAGTAATAGGCTGAAATCTAGATCTGTTTATGAAATAATGAATGAGGGCATATCAGAGGGCATTTTTGTTGAAGTAGATCTAGATATAGGTGAAAAAATTTTGGTTGGTGTCCTGTATTTGCCTCACGGAGGAATTTCAAGTTGTGAAGATGTGTACTGCCAGGTATGAAAATGTTGTTCTAATGGGAGACTATAATATAGATTTGTTGGTTGATGGAATAAGAATGAGGGAGTTGTGCAGAAGAATGGGACTTGAAATTGTACATAATTGTCAGCCTACTCATTTTAACTTAATATCTCCTAGATGCTCATTAATTGACTACTACCTGGTGTCGAGTTCTAGATTAGTTCTCAACAGTAAACAATTTCAGTTTCCTACATTGAACTCTCACCATGCCGTAATTTGCATATCTCTTGATGTTGAAACAAAAATTGAATCTGGCGTTGAATACTTTAGAGATTATAAAATGTTTAGTTTTGAAGCCTGCGCTAATGATATTAATGAGTTCGAATTTGAAAAATATCTGGAAGCTGCTGTCACCTTTATGCTGATGATCTACAAATACTAGTTTCTTGGGAAAGGGATAATTTAAATGGACTGATAACAGTCCTCAATTCAAATTTACTTGGAATTGAAGATTGGTGCTCGTATAACTATATAATACAAAATTTTTCTAAATCTCGAGCTATCGCTTTTAATGCAGAAGGAATAAATGTTCCAAATATTTCGGTTGGAAATGAGGTTATTGAATATGTTAGTCAAATTAAGACACTTGGGTTTTATGTAGATGCCAATTTAAGCTTTGATTGTCATATTAATGCAGTTGCAGCAAAACTGTTTTTTAGGTTACGTAGACTGTATAGCATTAATTGCACTTTACCTCTAAAAATACGTAAACTGTTAGCGCATGTGCTTTTAATGCCTTTAATTTTATATGGACTTGAAGTATACTCTGGCGCAACTTATACTAATATGGATCTTTTGAAGATGTATTTTAATCGTATAGTACGATATGTATACGGCTTGCGAATACATGACCACATATCATCTTACGTGAATAATTTTTTGGGTTGCTTTTTTGAAGATTTTGTAATGGTTAGAATTATGACAATGTTCTATAAAGCTTTAAAATTTGGATCTCCATCATATTTAACATCCCACTTCATGGAAGTTCATCGAGAGCACACACATTAATCTGTCCGCGGTTTAATACCCTTGTAATGCAACGTTCCTTCGTAGTAAGAGTTTGTCGTAATTGGAACTCAGTTTTGCCATATGCTGATAGGCATTTTGGGCATACGGTTTCTGTATTTAAAAATAAATTAATGTCCTTTTTGTAAATTCTTTTCATTGATCTCGCTGTTAATCGTGGATTCTTTTTTGAGATTTATTGGGGAACAATCCATATCCATGATGGTACTAGTATTTATTATTATTTTTGTTATATTTTTGAATTAAATATTTTTTATAATAATTGCCATATTATATAAACTACTAGTGGGCCCGGCAATGCTTCGCCATTGCATATTAACTTGTTAAATTTTTCACATTTAGGTCTCCAATGTACTTTGAAAACTGTACTTAAGCTCGACAATAATATTATTACATATTAATTACATATTAAGTTTTATTGTTTTAAATTCTAAATAGCATAGGCTCTATGATGATAGTAAAAAGTTCATCATCAAAGTCATATATATAGTGCCGACATGTAGATAAGGTTTTGTCTGTTTGTAGGGCGAAAAACCACTTCTTTCACAAATCGGAAACAGACACTCCGTTAAAGATCAAAATTCAGTTTTTATTTTTATCTGTAGTAGCGGGAACCATCTGTATACCAACTATCTCTTAGTTTGTTGGGAAGTCAGTTTTACGCAGAAGTTTTCGGTTTGTGTTCATTAAAAAAAAACAAATCTCTTTCTGAAATCTGCCTGGAATTGATTTTAGACACTAATTTTATTGGTGAAATTTTCTAACAATTCATCGTAGATTCCGATTTTTGCGAAATAAAAAACTTGGCCCACCATACTATTCATATCTCTAGGCGAACTGCAATATACTGTGGAATTTTGACAGTTATAACTACTTATTTTAAAAGGGTGTAGCATAGCCCACTTCCACCCTTACTGTAATTCATACTGCAATAATAACATATGTAACAAATTACATTTTCATACCTCTGATAGTTCATGAGATATAGCCTTTTTAGGCACCGCCTTCTTCCTACATGGCAGTAATTAATACTGATGCAACAACATATATACCAAACCTCATCTTCATACCTCTGATAGTTCATGAAATATAGCCCTTTTCATTTTCAAGTTGTATGGGCGGTGCCACGCCCTTTTATCCAATCACAACCAAATATAGCCAGGGACTATCTACAGGTCAACAGTATCACTTGTATCAATCTTTTGTATCAATCTGTCTATTGAAAAGCCGTCAGAGAGATTTTTGAAAAAGGGGCGTGACACCGCCCACTTCCACCCTGGCTGCAATTAATACTGCTCCAACAACATATATACCAAATCTCATCTTCATGCCTCTGATAGTTCATGAGATATAGCCCATTTTATATTCAAGTTGTATGGGCGGTGCCACGCCCCTTTATCCAATCACAACCAAATATAGCCAGGGACTATCTACAGGTCAACAGTACCACTTGGTAAAATTTTCGTATCAATCGGTCTATTAGAAAAGCCGTTAGAGCGATTTTTAAAAAGGGGGCGTGGCACCGCCCACTTCCACTTTGGCTGAAATTAATACTGCTTCAACAACATATATACAAAATTTCATCTTCATACCTCTGATAGTTCATGAGATATAGTCCTTTTGATTTCCAAGTTGTATGGGCGGTGCCACGCCCCTTTGTCCAATTGGACTGAATTGTAAATCTAAACCATCCGGGGCGCCACCCAAACGCATACAAAAAAATTTATGCAAATCGGTCCAGACGTTTAGGAGGAGTTCAGTCACAACACACGTACGTTAGAATTTTATAAATAAAGAAGATGTAATCAATTTGGCCTCCTTTGGCTTTAAGATTATTAATAAATTGAAATTGAAATTGAATTAAAATTAAAAAAGTTTCGTATGCCAAGATGTATTTACTGCATTAACACCAATATTATTTCATGTTGGTTGCATTATTATCGCAAATTATTGCATACTTTTTAACGCTGTCAGATGTATTAAAATGATGGCATTTATTGTAGCTTAAATTATTACACATTTTTTAGCGATATCGAAACAATTTTTAAATATTTTTCTGTGTTAATTCATTTTTAATCTTGTCACAATCGAAATGTTGTTTTTTTACAAATAAAAAGAGTAATTATAGCAAATCTTGGCGTGACTCAAGTTGGGTGATTCATTGACGGCTTTCTGGTTTTGCAAAAATATATCTGAAACGCTTTTCATCAGTCACTGCAAGCGCTGAATCACTTACATCTCGTGGAATAGTTATCACTTAACTTGTATTTTTTTCGATATCGCTCAAAAGTATGCAATGATTTTCGTTAATAATGCAAACAGCACGAACTTACCTCCTAAAGCTGGTATTAGACGACGTGTATTTTACATAGGGCATGGCAATTTTTACAGTGTAAAATTCATACATGTCGTGTGATCCCTTTGAAACACTGCTTGTGTAAAACAATGTGTTAGATAACATATTTATACATTTCATTTAAGGTGGTATTAGACGACGTGTATTTTACATAGGACATGGCAATTTTTACAGTGTAAAATTCATACATGTCGTGTGATCCCTTTCAAACACTGCTTGTGTAAAACAATGTGTTAGATAACATATGTATACATTTCATTTAGAGCGTGCTCTATTTTGACATGTAATACATATCGGCAATCAGCTGTTTTTGAAAAACTACAAAGCGTTTACTGACTCAAAGTTGAAAAGGATAAGTATTTTATATCAAATCGTAAATAGAAAAATTAATGAGTGTTTTTCAACATATTTTTACTTAAATTTGGCTAATAAAGCTGTGTTTGGCGATGATAAGATATAGCAAAGTCAGCTGTTAATGATAAACACATGTATACATACACAAGCACGTTTGAACGCAAAAATTATAAACCAAATGTACACGCCCATTTTGACAGACATGCAGAATTACATATCGGTTTTTGAAAGACAAGCCATGTGTAAAATACACGTCGTCTAATACCAGCTTAAGAAGCATCTGTTGAAGCATGCCATTTATGTTGCCTAACATTGCGTCTGCTCACACTTGCTACCACAGAACGGATGTCTATAGTAAGGGGAACACGTTATCTGTCGGTTGAGAGCAGTTTGGGGACATCCAAAGAGCTGGTTATACCCAAGTGAATGACGATCAACAAACTCTTATAAGAAAAGGCTCCATTCCCTAGTCGGTGTAAAATATTGGGAATTCGTGATTTTAAATTCAGATGTATTTAAGATTTTTTTACTAGTCCACTATAATAATCTACATTGAGGGTACCTTTTTCTACCTAATATATTAAACACTTTGTACCACAATTCTTTCGTCTACAATAATTCCATCTATTTTTGTCCCTTCGTTGTATGGCGACGGCACACTGTGTGCTGTTGGTAAGTATTGGTAAGAGAATCTATAGTGCCGGATACTATTGGCTTGCTTCGTTCTATACGTGGCATCATGATTAAAACGAGGCTGGATTGTTTAAGAGAGCATTGATGTTCACGTATATAATATAATTAACTAGTTTATTTGTTGAAAGAATTGTTTATTATTTCATTTTTGCAGGTGTCTTTAAAGGAATGCCAAATGTTGTTGTTTGTTAAGCTCTCGTTTAACATAAGACATCCTGAGTAGCATTAGAAATTGAATAAAGTCTAAAAAAGTAACGTCCTTATTCATTAAAACTTATATGAGGTTTATAAACCATTTCTAAGCAAATTTCGAGAAAACAATATTTATAAACGATTCACATCTTCAATAAGTTAAAGTAGGATTATCTCTACTTTAAGCTTGCTTTAACTTGACGTTTGTTCAATTTACTGTATATTTATGAATTTGAGATCTTTATTTTGAGTTTGAGGCATTTTTATAATGGGAAGAGTTGTTGCATGTATTCATTGTGTAGGAAAATGCCTTTTTAATTATTTCGCCTATAGAAAAGTATGTAAAAATATACTTTTCATTCATGAATTATATTTTGAAAAATATTTCTTCAAAAAAAATTTGTAAATAATGAAATAATATGCGTGATGTATAAACAATCAAAACAAGGAAACAATGTAATCGGTATCCGATTATTATTTCAACATGAGGAAATGAAATACAATTTATTAATGAAATTTTTACACTTTCTTATCGTCATGAGAATCGTAGTCAATGAAAAATTAAGCTATAATAATATTCATAGTTATTATAATTGCAAATATATGTTTGATAGCCGATTATAAGCTTTTGTATCCGAATATAAAGATTTTTTTATACATCATTAACGACCAATAACAGACGGCGTTGCCACCGGAACACATTAGCCTAAAGGACTGATAACAAACGTTTATGAATTCAATTCTTTATTAAACGTTTTTTTTTTAGAGCCAAGGAATATTTTTGCTAGAGAACGTTTTATATCCACTTTAGAAATTTTTTATGAATAAGGTCGTAATTCTTTAATTAGCACTTAACTATTTTGAAAAAGAAATCATATTTTCCCAAAATTGTTTATTTCATCAGTTATTTAATTACTTTGTCTATATTTTAAAATAGAAACATTCGATCAAATGTGCCTTAATCGAATTTATGACATTAATTCTCTTCCGCTAAATACATTACCATACCTCGTTTACCTGTCACCTCTTATCCATTTTAGGTTACTCAATTACTGTTGACCTGTCGTAGTTAGTCGCCCTTCTCTAATATTCCCCTTATACATATGCAGACAACATACTTTTCCCCTAGAACATGGTTAAAAGACAAAAACATTCCAATATTTATACATTCGTTACTGAGAAATCAAAGAAATACTGCAGGACGACAAACGAAAAATCCTTTTGTGTACACACTATGATGGTTACCACTGATGCTAGGTCCCCATTACGCTATTGTACGCACCAGAACCACATTCTTCCTATATACAACATCTTTCACAGCAATCATGCAACCCAGTACCTACTGGATGCCAGTACCATTCAACCTTTCCATTAACCAAATCACCACTTCGACAGGTATGTGGGAGTTGCTGGAATTCTCCTGATGCCAATTGTCAGGTGGTTTGAGTCAAGTGATGCATCACTCGACATACGGTAGCACCTCCTAAAATGGCTGATGGCAATGGTGCCGATCATCGAGGTGTTTGTTCGTCGAACACACACACACATCGCTCATATTGGTGTGCTGTAGATGTTAGGGTACCGTTGTAGGAAAAAATAAACAGCCACCGTCCATACAAACCCATAAAATGCTTTCCAAAGCTGATACATGACCACAGCGTAAACACGTTAATTGGAAAATCACCGTGAATATATAAAAACATAACAAAAACAATACTCAGGAATATTTTACCAATATATATACGCACGCAATACGATATGTATACAATAAGCATTCCCTGCTTGTTCAACATATTTTGCCAGGATTGATCAGTAAATGTGTTGCAACAAAATAAATATTTTGATATCTGTTTGACTGACCAAGCGGTGGTTTATTTATTTGAATCGATATGGAGGCATGCACTTTTATAGCCAATATTGCTGGCTATTCGGGGAAAAGTGAAATTGGTTTAATTCAATGGCTTGTAAATAATAATATAGCCAAACAAAGCTGTAGTTTGGCGTGGTTGCTGGACAGGATCCTTTTCTTTGAAACAGGGTTCTATACTCGAAATGTTGCGAAGTTCATATGGAACAGATAGTGTAACAGAATGGGGTCTTATATATTAGTTGTTAAAGTTCTCAACAAGATTTTTGTACTTGTTCTCTTCGCTGTTTTCGAGCCGAGTTTTGTTCAGTGTCATACCACAGGTCTGGTTCAAAGTCTATAAACAAAATTGACGTATATGAGCTGATAAGCAATTCGAAGAGATTTTCAAACTGCCGTTAAACCACACAAATCATCAGTCGTATATATTTAAGCATAAAGTCAGACAGAATATTACCGCGGATGGCTCGCCGTACTATGATAACATAATTTTGGTTGCCTGTAATTAAAAACTATGATGAGTGTTTAAATATCCATATATTGCAGTTAGCCAAAATTGCAATCTTCATATACGAATTTCAAGATGATCTAATCCTAATTTTATACAAATCAAGAAATATTTCTTAGTAGAACTACTTTATCAATCAATGTCCTCTTCTCTATAAAAAATCTTAGAAGTGTTACTTAATAATTTGCTGCATTCCTTCCATTCCTATCATGTCGTTTGATTACCTTATTTATACACTATGTGTGAATCACATTCCATTGCTGTAGGTGAGTTTGTCAATGTAACCAAGTGGATAAGGAGACTATTACCTATTGCAATCACGTGCTGCTACTAGTGTTCGCTTACACATACTTCAATGGTAGTGTCATTTTCTTATACAACTGTGCATTCGCAGATAGGCTGAGAACCTCATGCGTGTGTGTGTGTGTACGTGCTAGATAATGCTATAACAATGTAATCATAGCTGCAGATACGATTGCGGAAATGTCAGCATAACTAAGATAGGGTTAAACACAAATGTACATGCAGCTAAAAATGTGAATGGATATTTGAGTATATAATATTAAGGAATCATGAGAAATCGATGAAAATGTTTTTACCGACCGTGGCATAGTGGTAAGACCTCGCAACTACAATGCGGGAGATCCGTGGTTCGATTCCTGGCTCCAGTCATCCACCTCGATGTTGTCGACAGCAACTTCGAAGTTCAAGTGTCGAGATAATCGGGATATCTAGTAAAAGCTTCTCAAACAGTGACGTCCGCATTCGTCGACAAACAAGTAGCTGCCGTCTGTTGTGAATCTAAAAATAGAAAGCTTGTTAATTCAGAACAACGCGAGAAGTATACCATACCTCATTCATAGGGTGTAAAAGAAAATTAAGTAAGTATGTTTTGAAATTTATCAATATGGAAAAAAAATATTAACTTGAACATAATTTTAAAGTATGTTCTGAATTTTTAGCTGAGTTTTACATAGTTTCCGTAGTTGCATTACGCAGTACAACACATAATTTTAGAACTCAATTCTGAGAACTGCACGTGACAGTAGCTCCAAAAAGAAAAAGCTCTGCATCACTCGTTTTGTCAAGTTACATGTCATAATATTTAATATCGATTTGAAGTTAGTAAGTATCGTATAGGGGAATTTGTTACGTTTTAGGCTCTTTTGCTTGACATAACACAAATACTATATGGTCGCGTATGATTATCATAAGTAATATTCCACGTAAATCATACGCCACGGAGCACAACAGTTTAATTGTAACTGCTACAAATCAAACCCCGTTCAAAATCATATGATGAATGAAAAAGTAAAACTGTTGCTTATGTAGGAAAACGTTATATAAACAGATTAAAGGAATTGTAATTATTATTTTTTTTTTTTTAAATTTGTTTCAGCTAAATCGGACTAGTGGCTCTCGAGTTATGTCAAACAAAAATGTGACAAATTCCCCATACGATACTTACTAACTTCAAACCGATATAAAATTATTATGGCATGTAACTTGATAAAATGAATGATGAAGAACTTCTTCTTTTTGGGGATACTTTCACGTGCAGTTCTTAGAATTGAGTCCCAAATCAATGAGATGAAAAATGTTGTACTGTGTTATGGACTTTACACAGTAATTTGTTTTATAATGCAAATTATTAGTATTAAAATCAGTGATAAACACGATTGACAATTTACACAGAGCCAAAAGTTTAGTTTGACTTAAAACAGTAAAACACTTGATTAATAAACGTTATATAAGATTACCTTTTATTGCTATAGTTTGTTGCTTGTTGATATTAAGTGAGCCCTGCCTTTCTGCCTGCCTACCTACCATACTCATGCATATATCGATTTGAGAGATAAAGTTGGATGTTGTCTAAGGAAGTTATCGAGAAAAGACGGCATTGGTAGATTAACAATGTCACATTTGTGTCAGGTTAATGCCAAAACGATTTGACAATACAGAGACAATGCCTTCAGAAGTTTTACAATCAAAGCCATTCATATTATATATCCCGTGTGGTATTTAGTCATATGTAAGAAGTGTTACAAAAAATGGCACACTGTAAGTTCAAGCATTTAAAGTGTGGCAAATGTGATAGGCATTAACCGTGAGAGATGCGTTTTAGTTTTTTATACATAGATATAATTTTTTAAGAACATATTATTTGGGGGATAGGGAAAATTTCTATTTTGTGTGTTTTCTGATCATTATTCGCTTGGGAATAACCAGAATCTCTCGCTGGAGGTACCCAAGCAGCTCCCAACATTCGATAGATCACGTGTTACACGGGCAATGCAAATGTGGATGGTGCAATGTTGAGCAAGCTAAATGGCATTCTACTACCGATGCGTCTTAGGGAATAGTTAACAGAAGTTACTGTAGCTCAATACAACGAATTTGTTAGTGGCATTGGCAGCACCGATAAATTTGCATCTGGAGTGGGGACCTTATAAGCCTTTTGTCTTTAATCAAAAATTTTACAAAAACACAAATAAAAGAAAGACATGAACCACCCAAAAAGTTCATTTAAGGATATGCTCCTTGAATGTCCGAATTCTCTCCAAAGATGGTGCCTTCAATTGGCGCATGCCTTCTATAAATATAAAGCTGACATTACCGTCATACTGGAAATGCGATGGACAGGACAGGGATGCACACGGCGACAGAACTGTGAAATATTTTACAGAAAGACACATTATCTGCATAAAAGCGAACTATTTTTATATCACGCTGATGTATGTAGAAGTCCCGACGATGGACAATGACGAGGACACTAAAAGTTCATTCTATGAGCGCCTGGAAGAAATGTGACCGCTGCCGGGACCATGATATTTAACATTGTTCTGGGAGATTTTAAAGTTAAAATATTTACAGAGGACGAAATTTCTGTCTACTCAACAAAACTTTCGATAACGGATTCGGACTGGTTAGCTTCGTTTCGACAAGGAACATGATAGTGAGTGGAGCCAGATTCCCGCATTAAGATATACCCAAGTGGACTTGGATATCTCCTGATTGAAAGACAACAAACCAGATTGATCACATGTTAATCGATGGAAGACATGTCTTAAGCCTTGTAAATATGGTGCAAATATTGACTCGGATCACCATTTGTTTACAGCTAAAACTCTGCTCACCAAACGCAGAAGAGGCTAATTATCACAAATCCGCATTAGACCGAGATAGCCAATGCCTATTCCAACTTACTCTCTCAATTACTTCAAAACAAATCCCAACTAATTTTGATGTTCCTGACACACAGTGTCAGCAGTTTGCAATTTCTATACCCTTTGCACTAACGACCGTACTGGGTTATGAGAAACCACGCTCAGATAAGCCCTGGTACGATGAGAAATTTCGCGCAGTGTCTGAGAATAAGGATATTGCCTATAAGCTAAATTTGCAGCCAATGGTTATGCATTTGGTGATGGAGCGATATAATGAGAAGAGCAGGGAGTTGAAAAGCAACTTCAGGCGGAAAATGCCTTATATTGCATAAAAAAGAGAGAGCCAGAATATCGAAAACGACAGGGATAGAAGTGAAGCCAGAAGGTTCTAACAAAAGCTAAGATTTTGAAAAAGAGACAGTGAGTCTGCTACAATTATGGAGGGAACACTTACGTACTCTTCTCGTTTGAAAAGGCAGCATAAGAGAGAAAATAACAACATTTATCGACGACAGAGTAGATTGACCTCCTCCGAGCCAAAACGAAGACTGCATGGCAATTGCACGGTTTCAAAACAACAAAACTGCGGGAGTCTATAGACTGGTGGAGGAGCTTTTTAAGGTCAGCGGCGGTGAGCTGGCATCTTGCGTGCACCTGCTCATAAACACGATTTGGCTAAAGGAATGCATGCCTAATAATTGAAATCGGAGCGTTCTATGTCCTGTTCTTAAGAAATGCGATCCAAGTGTGTGTATTAATTATCGCAGGATCAGACTTTTACCCATCGCATACAATGTCCTGTCTAGTGTAATATGTTACACACTAAAGCCCAACGTAGTGAAACTGATTGGACTTTATCAGAGTGACTTTAAACCTGGTAAATCCTCGACCGTTAATCGATTACAGTGCTGCATTCGTCACAACATAAACTATTAGACGATATTGTGGAGTTTGGTACCAACACGAAGCTAATACGACTTTGCGGGATGACACTGACTGACACGAAGTTTTCAGCGAAAATAGGCCAAAATCTGA
The DNA here is from genome assembly GCA_964034835.1 of Muscina levida. Taxonomy (NCBI): domain Eukaryota; kingdom Metazoa; phylum Arthropoda; class Insecta; order Diptera; family Muscidae; genus Muscina; species Muscina levida. Next base: position 152,271,074 of record OZ035881.1, read on the forward strand.
CAGTCATATTCTTCCAAGCGAGGCTTTAGACAAGACGACGGATCATGCGATCTTTTTAACACCATAATAAAGATGATCATGTGGAAGACTGCTGTAAACACCACTGATACCATATTTATTTAAGGTCATATGTATATCATTGGTCGAGGACTTCCGGTTGTTATTGCTGCCTTATCACTCATTTAGAAACAGTCGGCAGAAGTGGGTCTGGTGATAGATGAGAACAAAACCTAATTAAATGTTTCAACGAACAAAGAGACTTATAGTTCGGGACTCTGAGTAAACTTTGACAACCACTACTTTGATGTGGCAGACGATTTTGTTTACCTTGGCTTTGCCGTAAACAAATATAATGTCAATCCAGAAATCAAGGTACGAGTATTGATTGCAAATCGCTCATGTTATACGCTAAGAGAGCAATTTAAAGACATAATTCTCACTCGACGAACAAAGTTTAAATTCTACCAGACACTTCACAAAATATTTGGACCCATGAAAGTTAACGGCGAGTACCGTCGTCGAATGAACCATGAGCTGTATAACGACATCGACATACAGTCAAGCGCGTTCAAAAAATCCGAATGCGCTGGCTTAGACAATTGAAAATGCTGCAAAAAGCTCTACGGGCGGCGCAGAATGGGCGAACGTGGGTACAAAATCAGACAGGCCCCGGCATGATGAAGAATTGATTGTGTTGTGTGAGGAATGCAGACGTCACCTGTAAGGGGACGATATATTTAGCAGAGAAGAGGGACAAAATGCCTCTTCAGACAGAAATTGCGTTTATGGAGAAGAAAAGACTCTAAAGCCCTAAAGTTCTTTCAAGAGGTAAAATATAAAGGTGTTGAAGCGGGGATCCCCACTTATAACAACAGACCTGAAAATCTGTCTCGCGCCTACGCAGACGGTGTTGGAAATATAGAGGGAGATGTTCTTTACTGTAATTGTTCCCGAATTTACAGCAATCATCGATGATGGTGGCGATTGCCTTCCACCGATCCAAAATGAGGTCATTACGGCATCCGCACAACTGGAAAACAATAAAGGTTAACAGCTGGAAAATTCAAATTAGTTTAAGGAACGCATTCGCGTTGATTGGAATCTGAATGTTTTTTGTTCCGTGCTTATTATACATTGCGAATAACTGAAGCATGGCTTAGCGAACATATCAATAATACATCAGCATGGCTTTATGTTAGACCTGTTAAATCCACGACCGATTAGATATTAAGTATACGACAAATCATGCAGAAGATACAATTGACCGACAGTACGACAGAAAATATTAGATGCCACTGCTGAGTTTGGTATCCTTGGAATTCTATATATAGCATTTTTCAGTAAGCAGAACCCCCGCCGATCTCTGATCCTAACATTTGTCACACTGTGTAGTAAGTAGTCTAAAATTTCAGCCTTAAATATTTTTATCATTTAAAAACAGTTGCCAAGCTACAATAAAATTATCTGCATATTCACAAAACTTTCTAACTTCCTGCTGTCTTTGTAAAAGTCATAGGGTGCTGCTATACCTTCAAATTATGCTTTTTATGCTAATTTATGATTATAATCAGTTTTTAATTAAGATATCCAGAATGCAGTCAGTACACTCCGACTTTTTGCACATCATGCTCATATTTATAAACAGATTTGCACGGAAGTACAAAATAAATAATTTAACTTCGCTAATAATAATAATAAAGAACAAGAAGAAGAAGATAACCATAAAGACTCTTGCTCTGGTGATGGAAAATATAAAGAAGAAGTTTATAAATGAAATCGCATTAAATCACACACACCTACACTCGCATTCAACTGTAGCTGTACATTAGGGTGGCAATGAAAATGTAGGCAAGTAATTTTAGAGTTGGTGCATAGTACAAAGATGAGCCAAAAAATGTGCAGAAGAATACAAAAAAATATTTATTTTTTATTTTGTAGTTGTACTCCGTGACGTATGATTTACGTGGAATATTAAAAAAAAAACTTAATTTCCCTTTGCACCCCATGAATGAGGTATGTGATAGCTTCTCGCGTTGTTGTGAATTAACACGCTTTCTATTTTTAGATTCACAACTAACGGCACCTACTTATTTATCGACGAATGCGAACGTCACTGTTTTGAGAAGCTCTTACTAGACACGACGATTGAATCGACGCTTAATACAGCGAAGTTGCTGTCAAACAACATTCGAGGGGAGCCGACAATGAAAGAAAATTTTATTTATTTTTTCTTTTAAGATGACTGGAGCCAGGTTTGAACCTGCGATCTCCCGCATGGTAGTCGCGTGTTCTAACCACTATGCCACGGCCATATAGTATTTATGTTATTTATGTTACAAAAGATCCTAAAACCTGACAAATTCCCCTAGACGATACTTACTATCTTCAAATCGATATTAAATTATTATGGCATGTAAGTCGACAAAACGAATGATGCAGAACTTGAGGCTACTTTCACGTGCAGTTCTCAGAATTGAGTGAGTCCCAATATCATATGTTGTACTGTGTTATACAAGTGAACTCTCCATAAAAATATAAGCCAGCCTACAGTGTACATATGGAAGCAGCTGTAGTTGCAGCTGCATTTGCTTAACTTAATGATGAAATCTGAAAATAGAAATGCTATATACGAGATGCTGTTTCAGCGATTGTAATACATTTGCCACCGCAACGGAAAAGTGCTGAAGAAACTAATTAACCTTTAACACTCGTATTTGCTTTTGTTTGGCAAAACTTTCGCTAACTGCTGCTGCAACATAAAATTTTTCACATTTTCTCCAGCTAACAGCGGGAAAATTAATGCACATCCTTTTTGAAGTGCCAGAGAGTTGACGATGAAATTCCACGATTTCGCATATTTATATTTAACTGCCAAAATATACACCCCAAATGTGACAAAGAAATTAAAGTTTCTTACTTTGCGGGAATTTTCTTTTATCTCATGTGAGATCTTTCACTTTTCAGGGGATAATATTTCATTTGTATCGCATTCAGTTGCAATGGGGGAAGAAATAGTTCGCATCAAATCTGTCGCACATACACAATGTGGGTACTCGTCTTTGAGATGATTAAAATGAATAGCGTAAGAACACCCCACACACAGAAGAATAGGAAAATTCAGTCAAGTATTATACACGTTATTGTGAGTTTGCGGAAACTTCAAGGAATTTCGTTATATTAAAATTAACGTGAAATTCGAAAATATATTTAGTGGAATTGCAGGAAATTGAATTGATGTAAAGTCGTATTGTCTTTAAAAGTTTTAATTACAGAAAACCTAAGAAAAATTAATATATCTTGACTTTTCTACATGTTTGAATAATAATTTAATTGTCAGTCAACGCACCTGCATATGAACTTTCGAAATATTTGGTGAACATATTAAAGAATTTGACAAGAAAATCAAAGTTCAACATAAGGGACTCAACAGACTTCGTCGTATCTCTGTTCCCCAGCATTCCAATTCATTTGGAAACGATTGCTGACAAGTGGGAAGATATAGAGGAATTTACACGAATACATAAAGATATGTTTATAAAATTGCTGACGTTCTGTATTTAAGACACCAGATATTTCAAATATAATGACAAAATATACGAACAACAAAAGGGATTGCCAATGGGGTCTCCAGCGTCGTCAATAATTGCCGACATTGTTATGGAGGAGCTACTTGACGTCTCAATGAGTAAAATGATTACAAAGCCTAGAATCTTTACAAAATATGTTGACGATCTGTTTGCCATAGTCAATAGGGAGGAAATAGAAGACACACTGCGGCTATTGAATTCATTTTACCGTCAAATTCATTTTACAATGGAGGCAGTAACTGCAAATAAATTGCCGTATTTAGACTCAATTATTTATCGACAAGGGAATATTCTCAAATTGGACTGGTACCAGAAATCTTCTTCATCTGGCAAACTGATTAATTTTTACTCAAAACACCCCTGTAATACTATTATAAATACGGCGACGAACTTTATAATCAGGGTGTTTAAAATTAGCGATGAAGATTTCCATATGGACAACGAGAAAAGAATTGTTACAATTCTACAAAAGAATGAATTCCCAGTACGAACCATTGAACAATTAATCAAACATGCAAAGGGCAAACAGCCCAGGGACAAAACTAACGACGAAAACAAAATTTATAAACCGCTAACGTATGTATCTGGATTCTCCGAGAGGTTGAAAAGTTCGGACATGTACAACAAGGAAAAATATCAGATAGCATTAAGAACAAATCGAACACTAAACGAGCTATACAGTAAGACAAAGACAAAAGTAAAAAAGAAGAAAAATCTGATGTAGTTTATAAAATTAAGTGCAATGGAGACGGAAACAACATATGCAATAAGGAAACAACATATGCAACATATGTACAACTAAAACAAAACTAAAAACTAGACTATCGTCACATAACTTGGACCAAAAAGCTCTGGACAAACCTTTGGAACAAAAAACAGTCCTTTCGGCCCATTGCACATTGACCGGCCACATACCAAACATCAACGACGTGGAAATACTGACGCAAGAGACCAATTATAAGAGAATGTATACACTAGAGATGTTACATATGGACATACCAAAAGAGCAAAGCATGGAACATAATAGGAGAAAATAAAAATTTAGTCATTAACTACTTAATAGAAGACACAGACGTTTAACGTTTTTTGTTCTACGTATTTTTAAATGTAACTATGTTGTGTTTTTGATGTAAATTATTTGTCTAACAGTGTTTTTGTTGTTATATTTTTTGTAATTTTTATGTAGAAATTAGAAAAATAAAACAAGGAAAAATGCAATAAAATCAGTGTTTTTCTCAAATTAATATCATTGACCTCAAGCCGAACGATATCAAACGAAACAATAATTTATTTATTTAAGGATATTTGTTTTTTATGCCACCGCTTCCGATCCTAGTTTAAGCTTTAAAAGATTTGGGTCAAATATTAATGTCATCAACTTAAGCAAACGTGGTGGAGAATTTCACAGTACAACACATGGGACTCAATTCTGTGTACTGCACGTAGAAGTAGCCCCAAAATGAAGAAGTTCTGCATCATTCGTTTTGTCAAGTTACATGTCATAATATTTTAATATCGAGTTAAAGTTAGTAAGTATCATATAGGGGAATTTGTCACGTTTTAGGCTCTTTTGTTTCACATAACATAAATATTATATGTTGGCGTATGATAATCATCAATAATATTCCACGTAAATCATACGCCACGGCGTACAACAGTTTATTTGTAACTGCTACAAAATAAACCCAGTTCAAAGTCATTTGATGAATGGAAAAGTGAAACTGTTGCTTATGTAGGGAAACTTTATATGAACAGTTTAAAGATATACGATACTTACTAACTTCAAATCGATATTAAATTATTATATCATGTAACTTGACAAAACGAATGATGCAGAGCTTCTTCTTTTTGGAGCTACTTTCACGTACAGTTCTCAGAATTGAGTCCCAAATCAATGATTTGAAAAATGTTGTACTGTGTATGCCTAGAAATAAAACGCAATTTTGACACAAAAAATATTTTTTTATATAACTTATCACTTATAACAGAAGCCTAAGACCGAAAGAAACCAAATAAAGTAGCACAAATAGTTTATCGAGGATTAATTTTTAAATATCACGCTATATTCATCTGCCTATCTATAATATCAATCTGCTGAATCCCTTAAACGTATATGTCATCAATAAAATTTACAATTTGGCCCTATGCCAACAAAAGTTTGAGTATTTCTATATGTTGTGTTGTTTGTGTTTTTTTTTTGCTACATGCACGACACTCATTCATCGATGTGCAATATCCCCCACTATAGCCCTGCATTGACAATATTGTAACGTATGCCGTGTAAATCTTAAATCTCTATGTATCCGGGTATAAAAGGCATATGTGTGTGACAGTTGTCGACATGAATTTTTGCACTTTATGTTAAATGTAAAACAGTTTTACAAGACACAAAAAAAACCAAATGTTAGCATAATAGCGTAAATATGTGTAGCTTATAAGAAGATATTTTGTGTGAGTCTACCAACTGCGTACAGATATGTATGTGTTTCGTCTACTGTTGTTCTAAGCGTCATTCTCGGTGACATTTGAGGAATCTACAGAATGATCTTCAAATATATATATCTACGTAGAGAACATGTACTTATTGTGTATCTACATACATACAGTCTACAGTATATGAAATCAAAGAACATATGACTTATGAAGTATATTATGGAAACCGACACAGGCATCGTCATAATGCATGCATGCAACCTACGGCAACAAATGGAAGCTGTAATTTTTTCTTTTTCGTCGATTTGGTGCCATTACGAAAAACGTGATGTAAAGGGTTATGTCGAAGGTATGTGGTTAGTTTAGCAGATGGTGTCAGAGAGCTTAGCCAGTCAACGGCTCAAATGTCATTGGGAAATGTCCATAGCCTTAAATATGGTTAGAGTTTAGAGAAAGAGACACATAGTGCCACAGGTTCGTAGCCTACATTGAAGGGCCATGGTATATTAATAACGGTCAGCTCTTTAAATCAAAGTAGAAACGCGATGCTTAAATCTATGAACATAGAACAGCTCATCGTTTATGCTTAGATTGTAGTGTTTAAAACTTATTTTATTAAAAAAAAAAAAACAAAAAATACTAGCTAAGGATAAGTCTTAAAAATACTATTACATTTAAAAGCAGCTATCACAAAATGAGAGCGACCATATCTTAATGCCCTTTTCCACAAACTAACGATTGCATAGACTCCTGCGGAAGCATTTGTAAGGAGAGTATACATCAGGCCTTCTTCCCATAAGCCTTCTCAAAGGATATCAGCGACCTGTTGCATTTTTTGATATTTTACAAGATTAAATAGTCAGATGGCTAACTAATAAATGTCCTCACCCTATGTGAATTATTACTTAACTCTCAATTTATAGAAATTTTTGCGATTTTTAGATGAAAATTATTTTTACAGTATTATTTACTTGCTTGTTTAGCGTAAGCCAGCCGAAATATCTAGTGTAGAAAAGGTTACAGTCAACAAATGTAAAAAGTCAATCTATATATATAAAAGTGAACATTTGTTTCTACGTATGTCCTCTATAGACTTCAAAACCATCCAACCGATGTGCAACAAACCGGTATCGTTAAAAAGGCAATCTTCCGAGGATGCTTATAGGCTATTTAAACATTGCATTAGACACATTTGGTCCATTTAATAGTCAATTTTCGATTTTTCCCATACAAAATTATCTAAATTTGTAATTGAAATTAAAATTAATATTGACATATTTAATAGGCTCTGACAAATGCTTCATTTAAGTATGTATATTACATTTTAAACTTATATGATGGTACAGCATTCAACCGATGTTCTTCAGGTGTGGTCCACCCATTCCACCCCATTACAAGAAATGCAATATCTGTCTTACTACTACATTTAGTGACTTTAAATTAGGAGTGGATGCAATATAATTAGGTCAAAATCTGTCGTGATTTGATTATTAGGCGTGGCCCCGCTCATGGGAGATACTTTGTTAAAGTGTGGTATCTGAAGTACTAGATCGTTAGGCGTGGCCTGCCCGTTAAACGTAATTTGTTAAAATGTGATATCTGAAGAACTATTTTGCGAATGACCATGAAATTTGGTGTGGATTCAATTAAGTTAAGTATACGGATTTTAAAGGAAAAGTCGGGATTTAAACCATGGTGGACAATGTGTGATCTAGCCAAAGATGGGTGGCCTTGCCCAATTCTGTCTTCCAAACGCAATAGCTGAGGGACTATAGTTCCATTCGGGTTGATATTTGATATGGAATTATTTGAGACCAGTGGTGTATGTGACCGAAATCAACGATAGAAAAAAATTCGAATACCCACGAATTTAAACATTTCCGAAATCTGCATCCATTACAACTAGAATAACGAAAGGCACACAACATTGTAATAAAAATTTATAAGACATTACGAACGAGTGTGGAGGATTTTATTTCCTTGATGCATCCATCGGTTTTGAAATCGTTGATTTTGGCAAATGTTTGATCGCAAAACTTATCGCGTCGGTTACTACATCCTCCTTTATTGCGCAACGACGTTGCAGAACAGCGCAATAAATTGCAAATTTTCTGAGAACCTCGCATGTAATATCGAGATAAAAAAAGTTGCAAACATGGCATATCATAGTGAGGGAGGAGTGTACTATGTCACTCAAAAAAATTGATTTGACCCCTTTATCGCGCGATTGTGTTATTGTTCTTAAATTAATTAAAACGGAAAATATAGGTGAATCGATGTATTGCCAATGATACACATGGATTTGCCGTTTGATTTTAAATGATTACAGTCCCCAGTTCGTTTAAAGTTTGCGATGACAATTTCCCAAAACTGAAAGACAGTTTATTCAAGTTTGCAGTTGAATTTGGAAAATCTATGTTTTTTCGCATCAACAGCTTATGTTGCATGTTCACGTGTTTTATGACCTACTGATTCAAATATTTACACTCCTTTGGTTCTCCCATTCACGTTGTTTTATCAAAAGCATTGCAATAAATTTCTTTCATTAAAAAATTATGATCATTAAATAAACCATAATACTTTTTGCTTCGATGAGAATATCAAAAGAATCAAACGCACCCGAAGATATATTGCACCCAAAAATTACATTTAAGTCAATACTTCTTTAGGCAGGACGAAGTCTGCCCGGTCAGCTAGTTAAATATATCTGGTTATTTAATAATTTTTTTTAGGGGGTTATCTAAAGGGTCTTTTATAGTACCAACTGAGAATCAAGAAAATTTCACTAAATACAGTGGACTTACAAATAAAGATACGCATGTCAAACTGTAAGGGTGAATTCGTACATTTGTATGGGAGAAATTTTAAATTTCCTAATATAGGTAGGTACCAGAAGAAATCAGCCGATATAGTCCCATATTCATTTACGAGATGAATTTTATTAAAAATGCGTCTGGCGTCGGAAGTGTGATGCAAGGTAAAGCTTCTGATCGGTTTTACCTGGCAAACCCACAGTGATCCTTGTCAATTACACTTAAGGTCTACTCCCATAGCTCCGTATCTGTGGTACAACTTCGGATGGAGCACCTCCACATGGCGACGCTTGAAAACGTGCTTTTGACTCCCGTCAGAGTACGGCTGGCAGGAAGAGATAACTGTGACGTGGTTTCGCTGGGCTTGCAACCAGCCACCGACGTTTAAATTATTGAACTAAGGAACATGATTTGACGGTATGCACCTGAAATGTTAAAACGCATTAAAACGTATAAACCAGATACCCCCACCCAACTGGCGGAAGTCCTCGAAGAATGCAAGGCTGACATAACCGCTTTACAAGAAATCCGGTGGAAGGGACACGGGTACCAACGGTACAGGGAGAAGAGACGAAAGAAAACTCATCTTTTTAGACGGATAAAGAAGGAGCTGAAGAAGAAACAGGATGAGTGCACAGAGTTGCTCCGAAATTAAGCGGAAGCGCCCCAAAAGACCCCGCAAATCCTTAACTATGGTATTAAGTGTCTAACTCCGAGCCAAAGCGATATACGTGTGGCAATATCCCGTCTTAAAAATAAGAAAGCGGCTGCAGCCGATGGTCGCCCAGGTCTGGTCTGGTACCATATTCCACAATACGCATATGCCACCAGCCTATGCTAATGATATAGACAGCATTGCCCGAAATCTGCGGGATGTTACTGCAGTTTCGTTCTCATCACTAGAAAAGGAGTCAGCAAAAATGGGTTTAGCTGTCAACGAGGACAAAACAAAAATAATGATTTCGACGAATATAGAGTCCTCTCGATGGGGTCGCACCGTAAACGTTGACAATATTTGTTTTGGGATATAAATGAATTTACCTACCTCGATTCTTCCGTCAATAAGAAAAATAGTGTCAAATAAGAAATCAAGCAGAGACTATATATGTGTTCCTCTAACTCCACTGTTACGACCGGAAGAGACAGAATAAAAATGCGACTAAATTCCTTGAAGGTTCTTAGGGAACTCAATTTATTTAATATCGTTTCTTACAACTAGACATTCTACATTCTAATCTAACCTAAAGTAAACAAAATACATACAATATTAGATATACAGATATTAGATACACACATTCTACGCACATTACAACAACAACATAGGAAAATACTCAATATTTGCTGATTGTGTGGAACAACAACAAGCAACAAAATCTATTAATATATAAGATCAGTAGATAACTGAACATCCACCTATGTATATACAAAACATTCCTATGTTCAAAAATATATACCTACACTTAGAGTTTATGTAAAATTGGAACAGCAAATTTATTTTTCGTAATACAAACAACTTTTTCTCATGATCAAACAAACATAAATTCTGAATTTCTGTTAAATTTGTCCATATATTCAAATTTTTGAAATATGGCTACTTTAGCTCTTATCGTTATGATATGATGGTCGGACAATTATATGCATGAACGGTTTTATAGTATGTTAATGTAGATAGCTTTGAGAGCTGTCCTTGACGTATGATTAATATTTGTGCAGTCTCTATTAATATTATTACTTATAAACTTAACTTAATTTCCCTTTGCACCCCATGAATGAGGTATGGGATAGCTTCTCGCGTTGTTGTGAATTAACACGCTTTCTATTTTTAGATTCACAACTAACGGCACCTACTTGTTTATCGACGAATGCGAACGTCACTGTTTGAGAAGCTCTTACTAGACACGACGATTGAATCGACGCTTAATACTGCGAAGTTGCTGTCAACAACATTCGAGGGGAGCCGACAATGAAAGAAAATTTTATTTATTTTTTTTCTTTTAAGATGACTGGAGCCAGGTTTGAACCTGCGATCTCCCGCATGGTAGTCGCGTGTTCTAACCACTATGCCACGGCCGGTCCCGTATTATTACTCATACGTGACCGAAAATTATACAAAAGAGGTTTACTTCGAAACTGTGCAAAAATGTTCGAATGGTTTTAAAGTATGTTTATGTAGATCAGCTATGACCACCCCTTGAGCTCGCAAGCGAAAACAGCTTATTGTGATTATACATGTACACATAAAAAGCTTTGCGCTTTCACACATACACATATAAATCAGAAGGCGAATTACAGTATTGCCTAAAAAGTTTAATGATGTTTTACACATACATATTTTTTAATTGTTCTATTCGGACTTTATGAAAGTTCTTCTTCATAAAGCTAGCGTAAAGAACAGGCCCGATAAAAGGCCTTCTCAGCTATTCAGTCTCCTGCTTTTTCACTATATTTTCCCTCCCAAAACTGTAGACATGTGACTTTACTTACTTGCGGCAGATTCATACATGTAGTGGTGCTTATACAAGCTCAGCAGCAGTATGATGCATTTGAGTTATGTGACTATAGTCACTGCCAGTGCATTGGTATGTGTGCATGTGTTACCAAATACGTATGGATATGTGTATGAGCGTCTATGTGTTGCATGAAAATGATTGGTGTTTTAAAATAATCTATGTATTTTGTACGTGTAAAGAAATCATAATAATATTGAACATAACAGCCGGAAGTATTGTTGATGTTGCCGACAATGTTCTTGTTTGCTGCTCCTACAGTAACAACTCTTGCTACGTTGTGTGTTGTTGGTGCTGCTGTTACTGCCACAGTTACAAACTTCATATATTATTATGTGTTCTGCTATAGGAAGGGAGAGAGTTTGCAACAAAAAAAAAACCGCCATAAGTAGCAGCGGGAGCGGCCTCAAGGAAAAAACAAAGTTATGTTGTTTGCTCTGGGAAATCAGAATATGAGAAAGTGTTTGTTTTTTTGTGGATTTACATAAGAGTGTGCAGTGTGTGGATGTGGGCACATACATAGGTAGGTGCAAGCGGTATTTACTTAACGAAAGAGAAATCAAATACTCTGCTGTAAAATGCATTCACCTGTAAAGTTGTTAAAAGCCTGTAAGAAAAATGTATAAAACGCGAAAAATAAATTTACACTTCATTATGGCAAATATTGTTATTGTCATATCATTAAAAATGAATTTCGTTACGACATTGAATGAAGGCTTGATGCCATCACAGATGGCTAGGTGGTGGTGTGTAAATATTTAAAAAGGTTCGTCTTGTTAATGTTGGAAAAGGGGTGTCGGTAGAGGTTTGTTGCTACATTTAATTTCTATAGATACAAAGTTCTTCGGGGCAATTATCGACTAATTTGCTGATAGGTTAGTAATCGAAAAAAAACTTGTCAAAATTTGTGTATCTTATAAATGTGGCATAAGTTAGAAAGGTATGTAGGACTGGGGTAGTGTAAAAGTGACTAATTAGCTCGAGGAATATAATTCCTGACTACATCAGCGTGTTTGCCTCAGTTTGCCTACGATAACATACAATATAGAATACGATAAAATACATTATAGAAGTGTGTATTGTCCAATCAGAAAATATGAAGGTAGGAAATAATGTACAAATTAAAAGAAGCATAATGTTGAAAGTTTGTAACTTCGAGCTCCTCCTAATTGGTAAAAATTAAATATTTAGAATATAGGTTAATTTGCATGGGAGGTACCAATTTTTCAATTTATTGTCGTACCTAATGATATTTACCATACATTCAATGTCCTTAAACTTTTTATAAAAATTCATGATTTATTATCCCGAGTAACTTTTTATAACATCAAACTTCCAGGCTGTTATTTTGAGTGAAGTCCTTGATTAAAACGTCTAACCTTTGCCCTAATTTGTAAATAAAAATTCAAATTCGGTCTATTTCAGTGTCATTTAAAAACTTTCTACAAATACAGATTACTACAGTTATAAAAAGTAGTCAAAAATTATATTTAGAAACTTTTTAAATTAACATTTTTGCTACTATAAGGACTTAGACTTCATTCAATTTCTTTGAAATCTGTTCAATTTCACACTGTTAGCATGGCAACATTGTAAATTATAAAAAGTGAACTTGTAGCGGCGCTCTTATTATTTACAATTATTATTGTTAATTATTATCATTTTTTATACCAATTATATTAAAGCTAATGAAGTTATATATGTTATTTTAAACTAATGATCATTAATGTTTTCGTATTGACAAGAAGTCTTTTTATGTTATGTTCATGTTAAATAAGAATCACTCATTATCTCATATTCTCACCAGCATACATAACTACTAATGTTCTCAATATATTAAAACTCATTCTCACGATCAAACAATATCACTCATATTCTCACTATCATACATACACACTCAAATTCTCACTATCTAACATTATCACTCTCTTTCATATTTGTAATATTCTCATACTCTCGTAACTTGTTACTCTAAAGCTTTGTTTTGTTTGTGTAATAATCACTGACGCTTGCAATTACCAGTAGTTTATCACTCACATGTAATGAGAACAAGAGATAAAAGCTCAATAAATAACTCTAGACTACTTTTATGATTTTACTAGGTAGTACTTAAGCTCATCTTAATGTATGTTAATTTTTTCCGAATTCAGATGTCAAGCAATAAAGACCAATAAAATTAAAAGCGCATCGTTTAATTTCGAAAGGTCATAAAATAATAATTGCACTAAGACTCAGGAAGCATTGCCTGCTACTGTGGCTAGTGTACAGAAGACGAATGCTGGAGTTCTGCCTCATTCTGTCTCTGAATAAATAAATAATATATTAAATAATATTTAAGGAGATCCGTCCCCTTACAATTGGCGCCCAACGTTAAAAAATATAATAAAGCGATTTTTTCATAAACCAAATCGTTTGTAAGAAACTGACGCCCTACTGTTGGCGTATAGAGAAAAACAACAATTACTTGATTCTACCGTTAGAAGCGTCGACGGTCAACATTTTTGGTCAAGACACATCAGCCCGTTCGAGGAAATTGTTGTTGTGGATAATTTTGAGAAGGTTTAGGTGGTTGTGTATTAGAAGCTGCCTGAGATATTGTTGTTGTGTTGTTGACGTGGAAGCAGAAGAGCAAATTTACTATTGCACAGTGGTTCGTAGAGGCAATTTTAGCAATATAATTATACAACCACAAAGGGAAGGGTGAAAGTGTGTAGTGTTGCTTGTTAGAACATATTGTGGCTATAACGGTACAAATAGCAGTTTTTTTTAACAAAAGCCTAAGCTGTACACTCCTACTTTTGTTGCGTGGATATTTAAATTGTTTTGGGTTATCCAAAAACCAGCAAAATGCCGAGACCAACAATAAATTCGCAAAGTACATTAGTTCCCAATCCAGAACCCCCGAACAATCCAACAAACATAATTCGTACAACAGGAAGTATTTCAACCAATAATCCAACTACACCTTTAAATAATAGACAATCAAACACAAATCAAGCCAATGTAAATCAACAAGGCGATAATGAAAATAACAGCCAGAACGGCCCAGTCAGTATTAGCTTGACTGAGGCACAATTTTCCAATTTAATAAGCAGTTTAAATGTCAAACCGGAAACTAAAACTACTTTTAGCAGCTGTAGCGCTCGTTTTAGTGGTGGTCGTAGTGCTTCAAAAGTTGAAGATTTCATTGCAACGATTTTGGTATTCAAAGAGGCAGAAAATGTTTCGAACCAAATGGCTCTTGTAAGCCTACCATTGCTTTTAGAAGGCTACGCATCGACATGGTGGCAAGGCTTAAAACACGAAGCTGAAACGTTCGAAGAAGCCATAGAACTTCTTCGTAGCGCATTCGCACCCCCAAAACCTGATTGGAGAATTTTCTCTGAAATATTTCAAGATAAACAAAAATCATTTGAGTCAATAGACACTTTTGTGTGTCGAAAAAGACGACTTTTCGCACAATTAAAAGAAAGGCTACCAGAAAGCACAGTAATTAATATGATATTCTCGCAGATAAATATAACCATCCGCGAAAAAATTGCACGAGAATCTGTAAGAAATTTTCATGATTTGCTTTCGAAAGCCAGGGAAATTGAAACTTTAATAAATGAAAATAAACCAGAACCTTCGAAAAGACATGTAGAAGGCAATGAAAAACCACAAATACGCTGTTCTTACTGCAGAAAGAAGAACCACACAGCCGATGTTTGCTATAAACGCATAGAATTCGAAAAGAAGGGGAAAGCTGAGGAAAATAGTCTAAACTGTTATGGTTGTGGAGCAGTGGGCTATTACAGATCGAATTGTCCCACTTGTAACAATAAAAAATTGCCAGATAGTCCAAAACTGTTAGACTTCAATAAAATGGTCTAGCACGAAAACAAATAGTTTATTCAACCGTAGTTGATATAATAATTGGAAAGAGGCTAAAACGAATTCGATTTGTTTGTTTGCCAAATGCGAAAGATAACAGGACTCTGCTCGGCATCGACTTCCTAGAACAAACCGGAATTGTGATGGACTTAGCACAGAGAACCTGGTATTTTAAAGACGAACCGTCAAAAGTTTTTGAATTTAAGTCCAAACCTTCAAAAATTAAAAACGTCGACATAAGTCACGCCAGCATTAACGAGGAATCGACGAACTGCTCAGCAAGTGTAAATGATTTTATGTCATGGTTTGAATCAAACAATAAAAATGGTTCTCCTGAATTTATAACACTGCAAGAAACTAATGACTATTCACCTGGAGGAATACTGAAAATATTTGGAAACTCCTTACCGACTGGATTTGAGATGCCCATGGAATCTGACCTGTTCCCTCCGTTAAAGAAAATGAAAACCGATACAGATACCGTTAGCCAGACCCTTGAACTAAATGCGATTGATTTCAACATATGTGAAGACGACGAAAATAATTTAAACAAAACCCAAAAACACACTTTACTTCAATTTTTAAATGACCACGAACATCTTTTTGAAAATATCTGTTCACCAATAAAAGGTGTTAATCATAAAATTGAAACGGGAGATCATGAGCCAATTTCTAACCCACCGTACCGAATTTCACCAGCAATGAAAACTAAATTAAAGGCTGAATTAGATAATATGTTATCTGAAGGCATAATTCAAGAAATTGAATCACCATGGTCATTTCCGGTTGTTTTAATACCCAAAAAAGACGGCACCGTTCGATTTTGTGTCGATTACAGAAAATTAAATTCAATAACTGTTACTGACACCTACCCACTACCGAGAATGGAAGATCTGTTACATGCGGCAAAAACGACACCATTTATGTCAACATTAGACCTAAAATCTGGTTACTGGCAGATTCAGATGGCAGAAAAGGACATGTTAAAAACAGCTTTCACGACTCCATTTGGCATATTCGCATTTAATCGCATGCCATTCGGACTTAAAAATGCACCAGCAACTTTTCAGAGAGCTATTGACAAATTTCGAGCAAGCTTGCCAAATATTCTAATTCTTGCCTATCTGGACGATATCATCGTATGCTCAAACAATTTTGAATCACATCTTGATGACCTTGGAAAAACTTTTAAAAAATTACAAGAAATTGGATTTCATTTGAATAAAAACAAATGCTATTTTTGCAAGACGGAAGTGAAATATCTAGGTCATGTTTTAACTAAAAAAGGAATCAAAATAGACCCAGATAAAACATCAGCCATACTACACCGTCCTAGACCAAAAAACTTGAAACAGCTAATGTCATTTCTCCAAACTTGTTCCTGGTTTAGAAGATTTATTCCAAATTTTGCAAATATTTCAAAACCCCTATCAAACCTTACAAGGAAAAATGTTACATGGAAATGGACAGACGAAGAAAACAAATCATTTTTAAAGCTAAAGGAATTGCTATCATCGCCACCAGTTTTACAACAGGTTAAAGAAAACACACCGTTCTTCTTAAGGACTGACGCCAGCAAATACGCGATCGGAGCTGTTTTACTCCAGGGGGAGAAGGAAACGGAGCATCCCATCGAATACGCAAGCCGCCTCTTGATACCAGCGGAAAGGAATTACTCCACAACAGAGAGAGAAGCACTAGCAGTTGTATGGGCTGTGCAGAAATTTCGGGGATATATTGAAGGTTCGGAAGTTACAGTAATTACAGATCATCAGCCATTAAAATGGTTATTTGCACTAAAAACACCCACAGGTCGATTGGCTAGATGGGCGATGCTATTACAAAGTTATAATTTAACATTCAGCTACACACCAGGTAAACAAAATGTAATTGCCGACACTCTTTCAAGACCGCCTTGTGCAAACGAGCAGTGTGAAGAATCGTGCGAATGCAATGCAGTGGAAATAGATTTCCCTAGGGAAGGATTAGAAGAATTTCGCCGAAAGCAACTAGAAGATGAAGAACTAAATAAAATAATACAATCTTTCGAAAAGAATGACGAAAATGTTACCAGACATACAGGACGTGGATATATGATGATAGACGGAATCCTCTATAGATACTGTTCGGAACAAGACTCGGAAAATGGCCAGCTTGTATTACCACGATCACTAAGACAGGAAATCCTCTACAAGTATCACAACGAACCCTCATCTGGACATTATGGAGTTGACAAAACCACCAACAAAATTACATCTTTGTACTACTGGTCGGGAATCAGGACGGATATATCCAATTACGTAAAGGCCTGCGACCAATGCAAAAGATACAAGCCTACAAATATGAGACCACATGGATTACTGCAGACTGTAAGCAGCAACAAACGTTTTGAAATTGTTGCTGTAGACCTCTTTGGCCCATTGCCACAAACGTCGGAAGGATACCAGTGGATACTTATAGTTGAAGACATCTGTAGTAGATGGGTAGAGCTATTCGCGTTGAAGCAAGCAACAGCTGAAAACTGTGCCTTAATATTCCTCAACGAAATAGTTCTCAGATATGGGGTCCCAAGAAGACTTCATACAGACAACGGTACACAATTTATTTCAGCCCTCATGCAGAAATTAACCTTCTGTTTGGGAATTCAGCAGAGTTTTACTCCAATTTACCACCCAGAGGCAAATCCGGTGGAAAGAAAAAACCGGGATCTCAAGACTCAGATCTCTATTATTGTTGGAACTGATCACAGAAAATGGAACCAAATGTTACCTGCGATAAGGTTTGCAATGAATACGGTGAAATGTGATAGCACGGGTTATACACCTGCATATTTAACGTTTGGACGTGAACTTAGAACGCCGACAGAAGTGCACTACGACTTCAAAGCTATTGTTGCAGCCGAAAATTTTTTACCTCAGATTACACCGCATTTATTAAAGTTGGCGGATACATTGGAATATGCAAACGAGTCACAAATAAAAATGCAAGACAGAATCTGCAAATAGGAGACAAAGTTCTTATAGCTACACATGTATTGAGCAAACTCAAGGATGGAATTACTTCGAAGTTTACACCACGCAGAGATGGCCCATACCTTATTATTGGAAAAAATGGATCCAGCTGTTATACCATCGCATCAATCAACGAGCCTGGACGTCCAATAGCAACACTGCACACTTCAGCCATAACTCCTTATGAAGGACAAGAAACCACACCAATATACCCCAAGCGAAGAAGAGGACGACCAGTTACATCGTCTAGAAACAACAACGATAACACAACAACCACAACACAAAACCTAAACAATCCGCCACCAAATCCTAAAACAACAAACAACAATGATAAAACCAATTTTCAACACTCAAATGAACAACATGCAACAAGCAACAACGATGAAGGAAATGCGAATATATGTCATCCAGCAACTCAAGCACCCTACCTAAGAAGATCTTTACGCCTTAGAAGTGGACAATCATAAGTTCCTGTTTGCATCATCGGGACGATCAATGCAACAGAGGGGGAGGTTGTAGCGGCGCTCTTATTATTTACAATTATTATTGTTAATTATTATCATTTTTTATACCAATTATATTAAAGCTAATGAAGTTATATATGTTATTTTAAACTAATGATCATTAATGTTTTCGTATTGACAAGAAGTCTTTTTATGTTATGTTCATGTTAAATAAGAATCACTCATTATCTCATATTCTCACCAGCATACATAACTACTAATGTTCTCAATATATTAAAACTCATTCTCACGATCAAACAATATCACTCATATTCTCACTATCATACATACACACTCAAATTCTCACTATCTAACATTATCACTCTCTTTCATATTTGTAATATTCTCATACTCTCGTAACTTGTTACTCTAAAGCTTTGTTTTGTTTGTGTAATAATCACTGACGCTTGCAATTACCAGTAGTTTATCACTCACATGTAATGAGAACAAGAGATAAAAGCTCAATAAATAACTCTAGACTACTTTTATGATTTTACTAGGTAGTACTTAAGCTCATCTTAATGTATGTTAATTTTTTCCGAATTCAGATGTCAAGCAATAAAGACCAATAAAATTAAAAGCGCATCGTTTAATTTCGAAAGGTCATAAAATAATAATTGCACTAAGACTCAGGAAGCATTGCCTGCTACTGTGGCTAGTGTACAGAAGACGAATGCTGGAGTTCTGCCTCATTCTGTCTCTGAATAAATAAATAATATATTAAATAATATTTAAGGAGATCCGTCCCCTTACAAACTTTCTCTGAAAATTTCCAAAAAAATTTATAAGCGACCTTATATTATTTGCTGTATCCTGACTGTGGTTTCTTCCAATATCCTTGAAAAAGTTTGCATTATTTTTATGGCGAATAAAGTCGTTATTTTAAATAGTTTTCACTTTAGAGTGCTCCAACGTGAACGAAAAATTTACAAATTAGTTACTTGTTTCCTTTGATCCTTTCAAATGTCCTTCACAATTTGTCTGTAGTATATAGCCTTTATAGCGTTTTCAATGATCTTTACCCATTTGAACACTCTTGGAAATTTTTCAATAATTTCAGTATGTTTTTGTGTTAAAAGTTCTTTATTTATAAAGTGTAAGCTTTGCCTATGATCAAAAGGGAGGGGTACCGCTCCATACAGCTCGAAATTATAAATTGCTGATTAATGAGAATTAATCATTATAGTTACGAAGTCGAGATTTGGTACATATGTTGGTCGTACACGGAAAGTACTTTTTTTGTGGAAAGTGGGCGGTGCCACGCCTCTTTCTAAAAAATATTTTTTTGGCCAAATAAATTTACCGAATGCAATTATTTTTTCTTTGTGTGATACTTTTCATAGGGCCTCTATCATTGGCAACATGAAAACACAAATGGGTGTGGCACCGCCTACACAAAACAAAATTTCAATCGGTCATATTTCACGAGCCATTAAAGGTATGTAGATGAGATTTGCTACATTTGTTACTGATACAAAGACGAATGCGACTCGCTGGAAAATGGGCGGTGCCACACCCCTTTTGAAAAAATCGTTATCTGGGCGAAATAAATGGACCGATTGCAATGACATTTTCACTCTATCATAGACTATATGAAAATATAAATAGACAAAGGGGTGTGGCACCGCCCAAAAATAACAAAGCAAGCAAATGAAGATAAAGGTATGAAAATGAGATATGCTACATATGTAAATGTTACATGGGGGATTACATCTAGCTGGGAAATGGGCTGTGTCATGCCCCATTTGAAAAAATTGTTACGTCGCACAGTGATATTTTAAAACTGCATTATTTTAGTACATATGCAAAAATGTATGCAAAGTGACCTTCACAGATTTTGGTTATTTTTTACAGACTACTTTCTTAAAACATTTTTAGGTTGTAAATTAAGTTTTGTTCTAATCGGATAATAGTTATGAGCACAACACCGAGTTAAAGTGTGAAAATAGTGCCTCTACATATTTTCTTGCAGTTGAGCCAAAAAAATTTTTTGTCTTATTCTTTCACTGAGTTTAATTCGTAACATATGTTCACTGTAATTGATGTCAGCTTGAAATTATGAGGACGCGTTATCCAAAAAATATTTGACGTTAAAGTCAAAAATAATTTTTTCAACGACTATGACAAATTATAAAAAAATAACGGTAAGAAATTTAGAATAAAAAAACGTATACTTAACTTAATTTCCCTTTGCACCCCATGAATGAGGTATGGGATAGCTTCTTGCGTTGTTGTGAATTAACACGCTTTCTATTTTTAGATTCACAACTAACGGCACCTACTTATTTATCGACGAATGCGAACGTCACTGTTTTGAGAAGCTCTTACTAGACACGACGATTGAATCGACGCTTAATACTGCGAAGTTGCTGTCAAACAACATTCGAGGGGAGCCGACAATGAAAGACAATTTTTTATTTATTTTTTTTCTTTTAAGATGACTGGAGCCAGGTTTGAACCTGCGATCTCCCGCATGGTAGTCGCGTGTTCTAATCACTATGCCACGGCCGGTCCCATCTTATCTACATACCTTTAATGGCTCGTGAAATATATTCTGTGCAAATTTTTGTTTCCAATAATACAAAAAAAGAATTTTGGAAATCGGTCAAGAATTGCGGCCTAAAATGTCAAATATCCAAAAAAAAACTTTTTTTTCCCCACTGTGCGTCGGTCATATTAATAGAACGATTGTAATAACATTTTCAAAATATAAAGGATTATAAAGGGTTAAATTGTAAGGCCCGATGCTTAATTGAACCACACCTAAACGTCAAGTTCTTTTCTGCATTTCATTTGACATTCTCCAATTTCATACTATCTCAATTTGAACCATGGAAAGATACACAATCGAGCAACGCGTTAAAATTATTCAGGCTTATTATGAAAATGGGAATTCAAATCAAAATGCATATCGTTCACTTCGTGATTGACTTAAGAACTAAAGCCTCTTCACAATTCCAAACGTCGTCAATTGTCAAAATGGTGGCAAGAAGTGGCAAGACTGCCTCAGTGATGAGGCAAATTTTTACCTCAGTGGATTCTTCAATAAGCAGAATTGCTGCATTTTGGCAAATGATAATTCAAGAGTGATTATCGAAAAACCAATGCACCCACAAAGAGTGGCTGTTTGGTGCGGTTTATGGGCTGGCGGCATCATCGGGCCGTATTTTTTTTCCAAAATGAGGCCGGTCAGGCAATTACAGTGAATGGTGTTCGCTATCGTGAGATGATAACGAACTTTTTATGGCCCGAATTAGAAGATATGAATGTGGACGATATATGGTTTCAACAAGACGGCGCCACTTACCACACAGCTAACGAAACAATGGCTCTTCTGCGCGATAAATTCAATGGCCGTGTTTCTCACGTGGTGGTGATGTCAATTGGCCGCCAAGATCATGTGATTTGACACCGATGGACTTCTTTCTTTGTGGTTATTTGAAATAAAAGATGTTCGTCGATAAGCCAGCAACAATTTAAGAGCTGAAAGATGAAAAAGCTCGGCACATTAACGGCATAGAACCTCAATTATGCCTCAGCGTCATAGAAAATTTGGACCATCGGATAGAGGTGTGCCGCCCAGGTCGCGGTGGCCATTTGGCCGATATTTTGCTTTAAACATAATTGAACCATACCTATATTATCATAATAAAAAGAAATGACAATAATATCCTAAATAATTTGTGTCTTTCAAAATCAACATCGGCCCTTAAAATTTAACCACCCTTTATATATAAAAAAATAGCTTGACTTAGCTTGACTTGACTGATTGGGTGAAATCGCTATAGATAGATGATGAAATTTGAAGTGGTTGTTCCCCTTTCCGTATAAATGTCAGCTTTGAAAAGACTTTTAGGTGTAGAAATGACCAATAAGGGATATAACTTATACCATTAACCAGACCAATCGGCTAAAGCTATAATAGCTACAATATTTCGAAATCCGGTACTTCTGGTTAAAAAAAAAATCAAAAAGGGATGAAATCATGATAATTGATATGTGATTGCTCCCTGTCGGATTAGAATAAAGCAAGGACGATTTTCGAAATTTGAACTTTTAAGGTAAAGGGATAAAACTGTTACTAAACGGCTACAGGTATAGTCGGAAAAATTGAAGTGAATATTTTAATTGTGCGATATGAAGTAATTTTTTCAAAATTTGTTCTTTAGTTGTAAAAATACCGAAAAGGAGATAAACTGATACTATCGCCCAGATCAAATGTCTGAATGTGGTGTTACGAAAATGTATTTAACATTGCTCCCTATAGAATTAGAGAGCCGTCAGATGGGGTTTTTAGAAATTCAAACATTTGGGGGTGAAAAGACCGAAAGGGGATAAAACTGGTACTATCACCCAGACCAAACAGCTAAAGCTATGAACGTATATGGGCTTAGAATTAGAGGGGGTACCAGTCATTTTAAGTTGTTCGATACGAATGTATCTTTTCAATTAATTAGTGAGCTTACGCAAATGTTGTGCTGTAGCATGAACCGTCAATAAAAAGTTTGTTTTTTTAATTTTTTAAAAAAAAATTATCGGTAGTCCCATTTCTACCACGATATGAAGCCACTAAGTCAGGAACATCCCGTTCGCCTAGGTTCCATTCAGCAATGTCTCCCACTTTTCCCAAGAAAACTGTAAAGAAAACGCTGTGTCAGAATTCACTTCTATCCACGCATTCATCCCATATTTTCTAGGTTTATTTGGCATGTATACTTTGCATGAGCGTATACCTTGGAGTGGAATGAGCTGTTCGTCAAATGTTATATTAGCATTTGAAACGTAAAGCAGTTTCAAGTTTTAAGTCCATTGCTCATAAAAATTGCGAATAGGAGCAAGTTTATCTCCCTTTGTTCTGATCTGCCCTTTCTTCAAATGTTAGTACATGAGAAATATTGGTAAATCGCATAACAGACATAACAGTTTTCAAAAATGTAAAAGGGGTCATAATATAACCCCAACACAATATGTGTGTACACTTTCAAAATAAGATGGTCTTAGCCTAAAATGTTGTTCAAATTAATTGAATTCTATGTATTTGAAAAAATTATTCACTGAGCAGTAAGAACTTTCAAAAATATCCTACCGGATTGAAATCAGATATCGTTAAATACGATTTGGGTCATCAAATGACCCCAACATGACAGCAGGTTTAATATAGTTTATATAATGAGTGCTTGAAATTTCCAAAACTTGCACAAAATGTTTTTGTTATTGTGTATGGCTGTAAGTATGTTTCTTAAATTTCAAAGACATTAGCCCCTCATAAAGACCTATATAGTGAGCATAACTTTAGACTACTAAACCCATTCGATAACCTTAACGAGTTTTTATTTTCTTCTTTTTTTTTGTATACAGAAAAGGAAAGTGTGAAATTGTTCTTATATTTAAGGAATTATGTTTACATTGTAATTTTATTGTAATAGTGTGAATATGGTCTCTTTGCAATATCCTAAACATTCTGAACTACATTCTTAATTGTTCGTGGTAAATTCACACAGCACAAAATCACAATTATGGTTATATGTTGATGGCAAAATATCCAATGTTCAGGCATTTTATTAAAACGCAGACGAATCAATCATCATTTACACCCATATTGCTAATTTGTTTTGCCATTATTTGAATATGCCACCGATGTTAATAAACTCTTGCAAGTCGTTCAAACTTCGTACGCGACACCAAACTAAATCCACATATGTCATGAATGCTTAATGTTATAATTAAACTTTCAATTAAGAAATTTTCTGTGACATTTATAACCACATAACCTCTCTTACACATACGTAGCGGATGTATATGCAGAACCAGAACCTATCGGGAGTACCAGGAGTATCACAAATAACAACCATAGCAGATGAACACAAACGCCAGATTTCCATCCCGAAATGCCGATATACATATGTAAATACAAATGTATTTATGGGAAAAATTGTACAAATACCAGAATACAACTGAAATTGTATAACAGATCTTTAGCATAAGATATGAAAATATTTGTGAGTTGGCTGTAGGCGTATAGGTAATTTACATGCAGAAAAAAATTCATATGTTGATATGTATCTCTTTCTGCAATATCACACTTACACAATGAGAGGGAGCGTACAGAGATGTCTGTCTGCTGGTTCCTCGAACATGCGGTTCAGCGTAAAAAGGACAATCGCGACAAAGGATATTCACTCATACAGCGAAAAACTTGCACACACACAGACACGTATATTTTTGTGTTGGACCAATATACATATGTACGAATATAATTTCCGCTCTGTTGCTGGTTTATGTTGAATTTTTGTTTGTACGTTTTGGTATTGTAGCAATTGTCCTCCTTCAGAATGGGAGTTTACAGTGGGACACAAAAGGAAATTAGTAAAAAATCAAAGTGGTTATTGTACTAGAACTTACTTGTGTACATAGGCCTTCCATTACAAATCGCCAAACATTACTTTATAAGAATTAGCACTGGATTGACAAGCGCTGTGAGTGGTATGCAAATAATAGTAGATAAAGAAAGAAACCGCTTAATGAATCACCACTTACATATACATAATCTTACTTTTATTAACTATTTTAGAAAATGACTATTGTGAAATAGAAACAAATTGCTCTTATACAATAAGAATCATAGAAACTCAGTCGGCTCCAGGGTCTTAGAAAGGACCCTCAAAACCTTACGAAATAAAAGAGTGGATTTTCCCTGACTAAGACAAGATATTTTCAGTGAAACTTGGCAAAAATTTGTCAGAGCCATTTTCTACCAAGTGAGGCTTTAAACAAGGCGATAGTCTGTCCTGCGATCTCTTAAACATCGTAATGGAGATGATCATGCGAAAAGCAGCAGTAAACAGGAATGGCACCATATTTAACAAAAGCCACATGTTGCTCGCATATACTGATGATATATATATTATTGGACGTGGATTGCGAGACGTTACTGCGGTTTTTCGAGCATTGAAAAGCAGTCGGCTGAAGTGGGTCTGGTGATAATCGAGGACAAAACCAAGTTATTTGTTTCAACGAACAAAGAGTCCACTCGTCTGCGTGAACGTTGACAACTATAACTTTGAAGTGGTAGATAATTTTGTCTACCTTGGTTCCGATTGAGCAAGCGATTTAAAGATAAGGCGCTCTCTCGTAGAACAAAGATCCAGCTCTACCAAACTCTGATCCTACCTGTCTTGCTCTACAGCGCAGAATCCTGTGTAATGACACAAGCGGATCAATATATTCTGGGAGTCTTCGACAGAAAAATACTCCGCAAAATATTTGTACCCATCATCGTGAACGGCGAGTACAGTCGTCGAATGAATCGTGAGCTGTATGATCTGTACAAAGACATCGACGTGGTCAAATAGACCGAATGCCCTGGCTTGGACACGTTGTTCGAATGGACGAAAACGCTCCGGCTCGAAAAGTCTCCGGCAATAAACTCGATAGGTGGCGCAGGAGGGGGCGACCAAAACTCCGATGGATGGACCAGGTGACGGAACTGTTAAGTAAGCTTGGAAAGACGAACTATCTACGGAGCGCAATAGACCGAATCGCTTGGAATGCTTTTCTTCATGCGGCTACTGTAAATGAATTTCTGTTGTTGCTGCCAGTAAAGAAAAAGAAGAAGACAAGATATTTTAAATTTATTTCCTTATTTTACAATCCACAAAAAATTAAATAGAACGAAACACATAGGATCCTTCAGCTAAAGTGCAATCACTGGACTGATATCCTTAAGATGTTTGATGGCGGGTAATGATGTCTGGTGATTATGTTTCGTCGGTGGCCTCGTAACGTTGATAGTGTCTGGTGTAAACTATTGCGGTGCCTGGGGTTGTTGTCCTTTATAGGGAAAAGCGGTCCTTAGGCGAACGGTGACGGGAAACAAGACGGGTCGGACGCGGCGGTAATTCGGTTATTGGAAATAGGACGATTTTAACGTTGTGATAATTCGGGAGGCGTCAAACTTCGGTGGGATCTTTTGGTGAAATTTGCTAAGATCTTGGAATAAAAGAATAAGT
Source organism: Muscina levida (assembly GCA_964034835.1). Lineage (NCBI taxonomy): Eukaryota > Metazoa > Arthropoda > Insecta > Diptera > Muscidae > Muscina > Muscina levida. The sequence continues at coordinate 152,297,810 of OZ035881.1, forward strand.
ACCACTATTAATAGGCCCTGGCATTACAAGTACGAGGACCTGTTGTACAGACTTGGCTTCCGTCGTACAGACTCGTTGGTCTGATTGTACAGGCTTATTGTTTGATTGTACAGACCCAAGGTCCGATTCTACAGGCTTATAGTCCAGTTGTACAGACTCAAGGTCCGATTGTACAGACTTATAGCCCGATTGTACAGACTTATTGTTCAATTGTACAGACTTGTAGGTCCGATTTTATAGGCTTATAGCCCGGTTGTACAGACATTGTCCGATTGTACAGGCCTATAGCGCGGTTGTACAGACTTATTGTTCCATTGTACAGACCCAAGGCCCGGTTATACAGACTTATTGTCCGATTGTACAGACTCGAGGTCAGATTGTACATACCTATAGCCCGGTTGTGCAAACTTATTGTCCGATTGTACAGACTTCTTGTCTTCCTACAATCCCAATGGATCAAGGAGATCACATAACATTTCTTGACTGGCAATAAACTTCGTTTCGGAGGGGTTACCGACGATCGTTGTGAACGTCGTCTCCTTATTTTATGGGTGACATGAATCAATTGAGAATTATGAAGTAGTAGTTTGCACTGAACGCCGCAATTGTAAATTAGTAAGGCGGTTATCTTCGGCTATGCCGAAGCTTAGATACCCTTCACCATTTGTAACACAAAACAGGGGAGTTGGTGAGAAGTGGACGTTACTTTTAGCTTCACACATCCATTTTGTCAGTAATTTTGTATCGATTTTATTCGATTTACCGATAAGTTCATGAGTTGGTGAGTTGGAGCTTATTTTTATGAATTTTGTAACTCCCCAAAAATGGGAAGTTGTGTGGGATGTGGGAGTAGTTTAAATCCGATCATGCTTATCTTAGAACTTAACCTCTGCTTCTGGACAGAAGCTTACATACCAAATTTTAGCCCGAAAGCTCATAAACTATAGAGAGATACAGACGGACGCCACCAAAAAGGGGGAGTTTGTATGAAAGGTGGGAGAAGTATTCGTCCGATATTGCTCATCTTACAACGTAAGCTCCTATTATAAGATTAAAGCTTGCATATACAATTTCAGCTCAATATTTCCTAACCTACGGCAATAATCGCGGGGGCAGTTACGCGGACACCCCAAAACAGTTTGAATGGCAGGTGGGAGTAGTTTTTGACCGACATTGCTTATCTTAAAAAGTAGCATTTGCTTAGATATTGAATCTTGCGTACAAAATGTCAGCTATATACCTCGGCTGCAATCGCAGGGATAATCCCAACAAAGGTAGAGTTTGTATGGGAGATGAGAGTAGTTTTTGACCGTTCAGTCTCATTTTAATACTCAACCTGCGCTTAGAGCAGAAAAGCTTTTATACAATATTTCAGCTTGATTGCTCTTAAATTACTACTGTAGTCGCGGGGACTGACATACGGACACCCCCAAAAAGAGGGATTTTGTATGGGAGGTGAGAGTAATTTTTGACCGATCGGTCTCAACTTACTACTCAACCTCCACTTGGTGTTGGGAGGCTTGCATACAAAATTTAAGCTTGATTGCCCTTAAACTACAACTGTAATGGTAGGGATACCCCTAAAAGGGGGTGTTTGTATGGGAGGTGGAAGTAGTTTTTGAGCGATCGGGCTCAACTTAGAACTTAACCGGGGCAGACAGACGGACAGATGGTCACCTTTAAATTGACTCAGATTTCGATGCCATTCATTTATATATATATATATATTGTCATACCTACTACGCCTCCTTATGGGCGTTACTAATGGAATAACAAAATGTGAAGGGTATAAAAAAATATTTGTGCTTCTGACCGATGATGCTGTTGTGTGGTGGTATGCTATGCCATCTTTTGGCGCTCGCGTCTCACCGTCTGATATGATAAGAGCCATAGATACTGTGACTATTTTAGATCACTGATTAGTAAAAATAGTTGATATCGATGTTTTTGATCTTAGAGTACCCCAAGTAGAATTTTCTGAGCAAGATTTTTTAAAAAATTTAACTGTTGTAAAGTCCCAATTTAGTTTCCTTTTCTGACTTTTTTCGATATAAGGATCTAAAAATGCGGCTTAACGTTAAAATCTCAAAATCATACATTGTTTTGACCACTGTGTGCTTCAGCGACCCCATCTCAGACATCCGCACATAAGCTACAGATATCTACCTCAACTATATGAAAAACTGAAATTCATAAACAAAAACCACAAAATGTTGTATATGAATTGAAAAGAAAAAAAGAAACGCCATAACCAACGAAAGAAATTTGTTATGAGCGAAAAATATTTATGAACCAAAAGAAACGCAAGAATTCTTGCATCGTTTTCCATTGCTTTACCGCCGCCGCAGTACGAGTATGTGACTGCGTTTCAATTCTGACTGTCATCCTTAGTTGGTGTGGGCCATATCCCAAAGCCTTGTACCCTGGTTTTGTCAGGCTTGCCTGTTTGCTGTTGGTTGTTGTTGCTATTGCTATTGCAAGAAAACCGAAACGGACATAAAATACCAGTAGCAGCAGCAGCAGCAACATCAGCAGTGACGTGCAATTGCAGCAACTCCGGACCACAAGTTACAGAGAGAACAACATACAATTTAGGCGGTGACATTGTCGGTTTCAATTTTTCATTCACTCAGTCGTCTTTTTCCCCCTATAGTATTTGGTTTTTTTTTTGTACCATTTCCCATTACTCAACCACCCATTTGTGTTGCTATTTTTTTTTTTTGTTCTTTTGTGGGATTGTTCCAGCTTTAAAACTACCAAGCAAGCTCAGCAGATTCAACAAAACGAAAAAAAAAAATGTTGAAAAATATTTAGTATGGTTGACTTGCCCAGCTCTAGTGGGTGGGGGGGGACGAAGGAGAGTATTAATAAGGATTTGGTTTTTTTGTTTGTTTCCTACATTTAAATCTAAAAGTTATTAAATTATATGTTTTATGCGGGTCAAATAATTCAATAGCGAGAATGTTTGTGGAATAAAAGATTTATGACATGAAATTTTTCTAGCGTCTATGAGAATGTTTGGGGTGGTAACTATGTTTGCGGGACTTGTGAAAAGAAATGTATTTTAATGGAATATTTAAATGGCAGGACTTAGGCTATGAAGTTTTACAATATTTTTTTTTATATGTAGGGCTCAATGAATTGGTCAAGTTGATATTTTTGAAATAGTTGCTGACTATTTCCAAAGAAACTGAAGCAACGGGCCCATTGCAATATTATGTATTTCAGAAAACTGCACAAAGTGAAAAAATGTTCTGACAACAAAGAGTTGAAACTTTAGTTGGTTGATGTTAATTATGGTTTCCTCAACTTACATTAATATTTACAGAAAATCTTAGCTTTGGACAAATGCTGGAAATAGTGTATGAAGCATAACGAAGAGTTTGTAGAGAATTGAGAATATATGTGCAGAAAATTTACTCATTATTTTGGATCGAATAATCTTGGGGTACCCTAGATATTTCGCTGGCTCTAAAGAATTACACAGTACAACACATGATTTTGGGACTAAATTCTGTAAACTGCACGTGAAAGTAGCCCCAAAAAGAAGAAGTTCTGCGTCATTCGTTTTGTCAAGTTACACGTCATAATAATTTAATACGATTTGAAGTTTGTAAGTATCGGATAGGGGATTTGTCACGTTTAAGGGTCCTTTGTTATAATGTTGCAATAAAACTGTTGTACTCAGTGGCGTATGATTTACGTGAAATATAAATTATGAATATCATACGCCAACATATTACAATGTAACTTACTAACTTCAAATCGATATTAAATTATTATGGCATGTAACTTGACAAAACGACTGATGCAGAACCTCTTCTTTTTGGGGCTACTTTCACGTGCAGTTTACTGAATTGAGTCCCAAATCAATGAGCTGAAAAATGTTGTACTCTATTAGTTCCGACAAATAATAATCGTATTACTAACAACTGCGGATTTGCTTTTAAATATAATCACTACTCACCATTATGTTTATATTTGTTAGTTTACATAATGACAAAGATCAACCATTTTTATTCTCTTGCTCTCATCAAACACTGACCACGGACAAAGCAATGTCAATTAAGTTCAGTCACATAGACATAATTTATTATAATTAACCGTTAATAGTTTTACAAAAATTGTTGGTAAAAATTATAATTTAAGTATTTAACTATTAAGTTCTTTGAACATTGTTGGTGAAAATTTAATTCAAACAATTATCACCATATAGCAAATTCAACAAATTGTTCCATTCCAGGCTGATGTTACATTTAATAGTATTTATGTAAATTTCCTGAATACATGTTAGGCCAACCAATATGTATTTTATAAAATAGCCATGCCAGCTACCAAAGGTCGATGTTCGTATGTGTACAACACATATTACCCTCCCTCCGCCTGTCAAAAGGTGTACGATAAATATCTCCAATTAATATCGAGTGTAAAGGCGATAAATTGAGTTCGCTTTAATTTTTCTATACGCCGTAGTAGGCATGCTAAGTACACTGTATGATTGAAATTTCATAGGGTGGACCAAAGGTGTTGTTACTTCTAAAAACTGTGACAATAACTGCTCTTCCTTAGGTGAAATGGCAGTTGAGGAAAATTAACTGTTGCTGCACCAGTCAAATACTGGGCTTGAATTATTTATATAAGTTGAGAGTATTCGTATGCATTTTTTAACCTCCAAAAGTTGCAGTTAGAAGGTAAGATATGTAGTTAGTGGTTAGATATTAACCTCGCCTTGTTTAATAGAAGCCTGTATACAAAATGGAAGTCCGATAGCTCTTCAACTGTAACCGAGGGGACAGACAGACGGACGAATGGACATCTTTTAATCGGATCAGAATTCGAAGCTCATCCGTAATATTATATATATCATAGCAGATCTGACAACATTCGTGCTGCCTTCAATGTATTTCGTACTGTAACAGTAACTTTTGATGGTGCCATCCCATTATCAATCCACTGTTCGATAAATTACGCATATTATTCTCTTTAGACGAAAAAAGAAGGAGCTGAAGAAGAGACAGGTTGAGTGCACAGAGTTCTGAAGTAGAGGGGAAGACCCCTAATTCTGTAATAGAGGTAAGACGAGAATGCTTTGAACAGGGTTGCCCCACTACAAGGACAGCGATTCCCAGCCAGTGATATAGAGGGAACATTTCAGCAATCTACTGGGTCCTGAAGACCCCGAAACAATCAATGAGATATGTGTGGCAATAAGCGGCTGGAGCCGATTGTCTCCCTGCCGAATTGTTTAAGGTATGTGGGGAGAATATGGAGAACATGTAGCTAGAGAAGAGCATGACCGGGTATTGGAGTCTCAGTCTGTTATGTCCCATATACAAGAAAGGAGAACGTATTGAGTGTAAGAACTACCGTGGAAAATGCTAATTACCAATTGCGTACAAGGTCCTTTCGAGCATATTGTGTGAAAGTGTAAAGACAATTGTAGTATAACAAATTGGACCTTATCAGTGCGGATTAAGACCTGGTTAATATACGACTGATCAAATATGCACTTTTTGGCAAATCCTAGAAAAAACCTACCACCTCTTTGTCAACTACAAAGCTGCCTTCGACTCTCCAATAAGGAATAGGCTATATGAGGCCATATCTGAGTTTGGTATTCCTGCAAGGGACCGGCCGTGGCATAGTGGTTAGAACACGCGACTACCATGCGGGAGATCGCAGGTTCAAACCTGGCTCTAGTCATCTTAAAAGAAAAAAAAATAAATAAAATTTTCTATCATTGTCGGCTCCCCTCGAATGTTGTTGACAGCAACTTCGCAGTATTAAGCGTCGATTCACTCGTCGTGTCTAGTAAGAGCTTCTCAAACAGTGACGTTCGCATTCGTCGATAAACAAGTAGGTGCCGTTAGTTGTGAATCTAAAAATAGAAAGCGTGTTAATTCACAACAACGCGAGAAGCTATCCCGTACCTCATTCATGGGGTGCAAAGGGAAATTAAGTTTTTTTTTAAATTTGGCATTCCTGCAAAGCTAATTCGACTTTGCAGATGTACCTTGGAAAACACTAAATCCTCGGTTAAGATCGGTAAGGCTCACTCTGAACCATTCAACACGAAAGATGTCTCAGGCAGGGTGATAGCTTGTTATATACACATTTGAATATGTAAAGTTATGGAGAAGGTGATGAGAATGGCTGGTGTCATCATGTCTGGCACCATATTCCACAAGAGCCACATGCCACTATCCTATGCCGATGATATAAACATCATTGGCCGAAATCTGCGGGATGTTACTGCAGTTTTCTCATCACTGGAAAAGCAGTCTGCAAAAATGGGTTTAGCGGTCAACGAGGATAAAACAAGTATAATGATTGCGATAAACAATGAGTCCCTTCGATGGGGAGGCACCGTGAACGTTGACAATTATTGTTTTGAGGTAGTCGATGAGTTTACCTACCTTGGATCTTCCGTCAATAAAAAAATAGTGTCTGCCAAGAAATCAAACGGATATTGGTGATCGCCAAGAGATGCTTTTATGGACTTCGGCAGCACTTTAGGAACACCTCCTTTTCACGGGATACTAAAAAACAGCTATACCAGGTGCTAATTTTACGCGAGAGAAAAGTACTCCGAATAATATAAGGACCTATCTGTGTCGATGGCGAGTTTCGCCATCGGGTGAACCATGAGCTGTGTGAGGTTTACCACGACATCGACGTAGCTAAAAGAGTCAAAGTCTAACGACTACGATGACAGAGATATGTTGCCAGAATGGATGTAAATGCTCCAGCGAAAAAGTTATTTGAAGGCGAACCTAAAGGACGACACAGATCAGGTTGTTAGAACTAACTGGAAAACGCACGAACTTACGTTCGTAAGTTGTAATGGGCCACTTAAGTAAGTAAGTAAGTAAGTAAGTAAATAACTCATACAAACTTCTAAGGCTCTTATTGTTATACATCTCCTGATATCTAATATGAAACATTTATTTTATATAGGAGAGACCACGCCTACCAGTCCGATTTCGATAAAGATTTATGGTCTTAGAGTACCACAAAGAGAATATTCTGAGCAAGATTTTTTTTTTAGAATATTTGAATATTGTAAAGTCACATGACTTTTCTGGAAGCAAGGACGAATAGGTCACGTAAGCACTCAAAATTTTCCACCGAAAAAGTTACCGTTAAATTTTATTGAAGACATCGGATATCAAAATTGCATTTACACATTAAGAAATATAGACTCTGTGACCATATTAGATCGCTTTTCATACAGTGCTTTAAAAAGAGACAAAATGATAAGTAACAATTGGTGATATCGATTTTTGGTCTTAGTATATCCCAAGTAGAATTTTTGGAGCAAGATTTTTTGTAGGGCATTTTAATGTTGCACAGTCCTATTTAACGGTCTTTTTCTGACTATTCCTGAAATAAGAACAAAAAGGACACGTAATAAGTCGAGACAGAGAGAAAAAATTTTGCAAAAAAAATCCTCGTTTACTTTCATTGAAGACATATGCTATCGAAAATGCACTAAAACAGTGAGATATATAGATGTTATGTCTATTTAAAAAAAAAGTTAAACAAAGAAATTCTTCGGTAAATTTCATTAAAGACATCTGATATCGCAAATGCACTTAAACAATTAGAAACATAGTTTTTAAAGACCTATTTCAAACTCGGGTAAGAGGATATGTATTGTCTGATACGACCCAAGAGTGTAACACATAGAAGGAGTTACTTTAGCCCTTATGTCTCTTTGAAACAAATTCTTTTGAGTCGTCTGTCGGGCTGGTCCGCACGATAACTTTCGAAAGACGTAACCAATTGTGTTTAAACTTTGCATAGGTTACTATTTTCACAAAACGTGTTATGGTACATGGCCACGCACCTTCTGGTTCCTCCCATACAAAGTATCATTCCGTTAAGCTATAACAGGGTAAAGTTTCTGAGAAAAATTGGAAGTCTTGCCACTCCCCTTTTGGTACTTCCCATACAAATGTACCACTCCGCCCGCCTAAGGAATCAAGTAATACTATCAACACACCAAATGCAATCGTGCCCAAATTCTGTATTTTGTTAAACTATAACAAGATAAACGTTCGGAGCAGTATGCCCAACGCGATCGTGCCTAAATTCTGTATTTAGTAAAGCTTCAGCAGGATAAAGGTTTGGAAAAAAATCTGGAAGTCTAGCCGCGCCCGACTGAAACTTTGTCACTTGTTATTATTTCTAAATTCAGAAAAATTTTTGTATCAGAAAAGTCGAAAATCGGCTTTATGAATGAACCGAATTTGCGCAATGCATTGTTTTTGTAGCCTAAAACCATTTGGCGCCCCTCATATCGATTGTGTCAATCTCTATAACGGACATATCAACCAATAATTGTGTTTTTTTTTAATATTAAGATATATTGTCATACTTATCGCGCCTACTTATGGGCGTTACAAATTGAATATACCCTTCGTTTCGTGCGTGCACGTGGTGAAGGGTATAGAATATAAATAAAGAATAATAAATTGCATATTTTATTGCAGTCTATTTTAGTATTTAAAGAAAATCTGAGTTATATTTACTGTAAATTTTTAGTTTTGATTTCAGTTAAATTTCAAATTTATAAAATCACACTTTTCCCAACGGTAGGTATTTTTTTTTTTTACGTGTGGAGTTATGTGTATTTTGTAAAATTGTACATGAAATCTGTTGTTCTGCTCTCCTACATGAAAAATTCTCTTTGAGACCATCAACATTGTGCTGTATCGCATACCTACATGTAGGGCACTCACATTTGATTTAAACATATTCTAAAACATATACTACATATATACTATAACAATTAACAAAATTGCGATTCTGTTTTGTGCTGATCATAATCAGCTTAAATTTCTACACTAGCAGTAGCTATATTGAACTAATGCGCTAATTACAAAATGCAAGTATCATAAGTACTTGTACATATATATCTAAATGTACATCACATCTGGACGTATGTCATGTATCTATTGGGGGAGGGTGGGGGTAGATGTCATCTACTTAGGTGGTCAATATGTTTGCCCTCCAACCGCCTCGCCTAAAATCAACCACCGTTAAAGCTGCTTCACTAAAGGTTTCACCACAAAAATGAGAATATTTGTACAACGCGGTGTGGAGTTGCATTTATATTGTATATACATGTATGTAATACACAGTCGAGTCTATCGCATTTTGAAACTGTTATGTGGGCTGGTCTCTTTTGATGATTTCGGTTTTGGCCAATTTTCAAAATGTATTTATTTGTAAATAATTTGTGGCTTTTTAGCATACAAATTTGACCGAATGCAAATATTTAACGAATTAACATCGTCGTTTGTTCAATACACGTGTATTTAAGTGCACCATCGGAAATAGTGAACGTGTGGTCTTTTTGTATTTATCTAATGCAACAACTAAGGCAACAAATATGACATATATTTGTTGGTCGTTCAAAGTGCTCGGTTTAACATAAACAAACTGAATTTCCCTTTACACCCCAAGAATGAGGTATGGGATAGCTAATCGTATTGTTGTGAATTAATACGCTTGCTATTTATAAATTTACAACTAACTGCACCTACTTGTTTATCGAACAATGCGAACGTCACTATTTGAAAAGCTCTTACTAGACATGCCGATTGACTCGACACTAATACTTCGAAGTTGCTGTCGACAACATTCGAGGGAAGCTGACAATGAAAGAACATTTTTCTTTTTTAAGATGGCTGGAGCCAGGAGTTGAACCAGTGATCTCCCGCATGGTAGTCGCGTGTTCTAACCACTATGCCACGGCCGGTCCGATAGATTTCGATAATTTTAGTCATACATGTCCAAGTACATCTAAGTAAAATATAAATTATTATTGAAAACATATAACTCCATTAAAATATCTGTTGTTATTGCAATTTCGTCATCATGACTGAATGATATATCAACCAGGGTTTGAACCCAGTTTAAACGCAATAATATTTATTAATATCGGAATACTTATATATGACACCGTTACAATCCAGTAACTCCTCGATATATAAATTGAAATCTAATTCAATTTATTTTCTCTCAAAGTGTATGCACGTCACAGCACCACTACTACATATTCATAAGAACACACATATAACTATCGAACACCTTGTCCCATCATAAACACTTTCCATTTAAGACATACCAATATTTGTATATCCAAATTTCTAAATTTTACAAGTGTTCACTTCACAATATTTTATTAATTCAATTGTTTACATTTACTATTCCATATGAATATATTTGATTCTAGATTGGATAGTTTTTTTTTTTGCTCTCGATTTATGCAAATTTAACAATTTCATTTTGGTTTCTGCCTATCACTTTGTGTGTGTGTGTGTGTGCACGATATACGCACATAAAATATTTAGAAATCTTTATAACTCGATTTGTTTATGTTTATGTCTATTTACATTTATTTTTGACTTGTTGGAGGAGGTATTTGAACAAAAAACAACAATAAAACTTCTACACCCAACTTAGCTGAGCCGGGTGTATTCCGTGTACATTTATATTAGTTTAGCACAGGTAATATAGGACAATGTACACAAATTGTACACAAACATTTCTATGGTCATGTAGACAGAGAGAGATAGAGAGTTGTGTGTACAATATCAATAGTAAATGTATCTTCGACTCAACAGATTTTTACTTATTTATTTATTAGAAGCCGTATCCTGTGTTTGCATGCAAATTTATGTTATTTATGCGAATGTCGTTTGCTGTACGAGGAGGGTGTGTAAGTTACTATCGTTGGTAAGTATATTTGCTGCAAGATAGATATATACTTAAGTAGTGTGAGAGTTAATGCTAAAAAATTTCCTATTGTATGCCGTACATATGAAAGAAGATATTCATTAAGATATCTCTTCTTCTTCTTAAATGGCAGCAGCAACAGAAATTCATCTATCAGTAGCCGCATGTAGAAAAGAATTTCAAGCGCTTCGGTCTTTTGCGCTCCGTAGATAGTTAGTCACACCAAGAGTAGATAACAGCTCCTTCACCTGGTCTGCGCCACCCATCATTTTTATTAACGAAAACCTTTCGAGCTGGAACACTTTCATCCATTAGGACAATGTGTCCAATCCAACGAATTCGGTCAATTTCAACGCGCTTGACTGCGTTGATATCGTTGTACAGCTCATACAGCTCGTGGTTGATTCGACGACGATACTCGCCGTAAACGATGATGGGTCCAAATATTTTGCGAAGTAATTTTTTTTTCTTGAAGTCTCCCAGAATGGATTGATCGGTTTGTGTCATTACCCAGGATTCTGCGCTGTAGAGCAGGACAGGTAGGATCAAAGTTTGGTAGAGTTGGATCTTTGTCCTTCGAGAGAGCGTTTAGTCATTAAATCGCTTGCTTATCACATAGTAGCGGCGGTTTCTGATCAATAGTCGTTTTTTGATTTCCAGGCTGACATAATTTTTTTTGGCGGAGTCAAGGAAGAAAAACTCATCTTTCACTTCAAAGTTATAGTTGTCAACGTTCACGCAATGCCCCACTTCCGCAGACTGCTTTTCAATGCTCGAAAAAGCCGCAGTAACATCCCGCAGTGCTTGACAAATGATAACTATATCACCGGCCTACGCGAGCAACATGTGACATTTATAAAAGATAGTAAGAGTCATGTTTACTGCAATCTTCCTCATGATCATCTCCGTTATGATGTTAAAGAGATCGCACAAAGCCATAGTCTGTCTTTGTCCAAATCCTCGCTCGGTAGAAAATGGCTCTATAAAATTTTTTCATATTTTTACTGAAGATTTCATGTAAGTCCGTGTCATTCCGAAAAGTCGTATTAGCTTTGCGGAGATACCAAACTCAGCCATAGTATTTAACAATTACTGTCGTATCGAACTGTCGTATGCTGCTTTGAAGTCGATGAACAGATGGTAGGTGTCGATCTGCATTTCCTGGGTCTTCTCCAGGATTTGTCGTTGTGTGAATATCTGGTCGGTCGTGGATTTACCGTGTCTAAAGCCACACCAATAAGGTCCAATCAGGTTCGCCTAGATAGGACTTTGTATGCGATGGGTAAGTGGCTAACGCCGTGATAGTAGGTACACACACGGATCGCCTTCTTAAGCACAGGATATGTAACACTCAGATTCCAATTATGGGTCATGTATTCCTTGAGCCAAATCGTGTTTATAAGCTGGTGCATGCATGTTGGCAACTCATCGCCGCCGGCTTTAAAAAACTCTGCCGGTAGTCTATCGGTTACCGCAACTTTATTAATTGTATGCCTTGCGATCGGCGTGATTATCTCGTTTTGGCTCAATGGTGGAAAATCTACTACGTCGTATATGGTTGGTGTGATTTCGTTATTTATGCTGCCTTCGGGAATGAGTAGAGTCCGATTGTGTTCCCTTCATATTTGCAACACACTCTAAGTGTCCGTGACCAGTTTTCTGTTTCTGTCCTTACAGGAGGGGATACCTGACTTTTGCTTTTAACAATTTGGGAGAACTTTCGTACTTCACCTGTATCCCTGTAGTTTTCGATATCCTAGCTCTCTCTTTTCCGCCTGAACAGGCGTTTCAACTCCCTCCTCTTCTCATTATAACGCTCCGCACGCATCGCCATGTGCTGCAGTTTTGCCTTGTAGCAGCATCCATTTCGTCCGACATTTCGCGACATACATCATCGTACTAGGGCTTGTCTGAGCGTGGTTTTTCATAATACAGTACGGTCGTTGCGGCAGTGGTTACAGAATTCGCAATATGCTGCCACTGTGTGTCGGGAACACCAGAACTAGGGGGGGTTGTTCGAAGTAATTGAGAGAGTTGGCAGGAGTAAGCATTGGCGGTGATATTCAGCTTTGTGTTGTCTAGCAGTCTGCGTTTAATTACGAGTGTAAAATCTCCCAGAACAATTTTAATGGCGTGTGAGGGCAGCGATATATCTCTTCCAGGCCCTCATAGAATGCATCTTTAATGTCATCGTCTCTGTCTTCCCTTGGGGCGTGTATACAAATCAGCGTAATGTAAAAATATTTCGCCCGTATGCGAATACTGGTTATTCTGTCACTTATAGGGTTAAGCCACGATAATAGGTGTCGAAGTCTCTTGCCGACTATGAAACCACATACGAATTCCTGTCTTTTTGCATGGCAGCTTAAAATGATGCCATAGTTCTTTCGTCGTGTGCATCATTTTCCCGTCCATCTCATTTCCTGAATGACGGTGATGTCAGCCTTGTATTTGTAGAGGACATCCGCCAGTTGGATAGAGGCACAATCTCTACATAGAGTTCGGGCATTCCAGGTGCATATCTTTAAATCATGGTCCTTATATCGATTGCGAGGGTCGTCAACATTTGGGAGTATTCTTGTTTTTTCTTTTCCTTATTAGTCCACCGCGCCCGATCCTAGTTTCTTGTGGCTGCCAACGCCACTGAGAAAGCCACTGCGTTGAGCTTCAGTAACTTATATTACCTACTTTTAAGACGTTTAGGTTGCTCTTACTCCCTTAAGATCAGTTTACTATTTATTTCCATTACACACTGCTCCTGATATTCTACACTAACCTCGTACTTACTGCAAAACGTAACTATTCCAATGTATTTAAATGTATGTGTGTGTATGTTTGTGTTTTTTTCTCTTTCTTTCCGTTATCCTTCTCACCCTAATTCACAAAACGTACAAATGTCCAACAGTTGTTGTTGCTGAATTATATATCCCTGTACATATGAATATATTCAACTGTTGGTTAGACCGATTTTTAATATGTTGTTGCCCGTATTGTAGAAGTAATAACAACAAAAACCATATGAATAAATTTTTCGATTTCAATTCGTATTCCCAGCAAGTGCTACAGTCTAAAATTGCTATTGTGCGGAGGGTATACAATGATGTTGGTTATGGTTTTGAGGTATTTCTCTCTCTGATATGTATTAGTGAGCTGATGGTGCTCGATGGTGGTTTGAACCTGATGTTGCCATTGTTGCAAGGATATTATTGCAATTTTTCATTAAAATGGATTTTACGACTTTGGAAAATATTATGCAAATTTGTTAAATTTGCTCTACTCGTCCTGTTTCGAATACTGTGTGTGGTTGTGTGTTAAGTTGGTTTATGCTACATTTCGATCTGCAAATAATACCATGGCTGAAGTGTTGTCCTATGTATGTGAAGAGATAAATACGTAAAACTAGGCAGGCAAAAGAAAACGAAAAAAAAATACAACAAGGGACAGGAAAGTCAAAGATCTGTAGTAAGTATTTTCCGGTGGTGATTTTTGTCAACATTTTTAAAAAGTTTACTATACGGGCAGTAGAGTTATTTTTTGTGTGTAGCTTCTAACTGTATCGTAGCAAATAAATATTATTTATGTAAATTAAAATATTGAATTTTCACAAGGCTCAGCACAAATTGTTGACTGTTGAAATACAAGGATCTCAGCTTCAGTGCTGAGATTTTAAAGCAAAAACACTATTTGATACATAACAATTGCATATATTCTCTCTTACATAACAATATATGGCTGTGCATTTACATATATTATTCTATATGCATATCTTTCAATTGCTTTATGTGAACATTTCTCCCGAAGAGATGTTGCATATGACACAGGACTTGCAAAAGGACAGTAAAATTTCATAAAATCGTATAATTAACATTATGTCTTTCTTTCATGTCCTTTTAGTTGGTCTACCAATTGTCCGTCTGACGAGTGACTACTGCCTACTCAGCAAAGGATGCAATGATGACAACGGTCAGACCATCAGACTGCTGTTTTTTAAAGTACTTTTAAATTATTTAAAGACAATTTCCAACAATTTCCACAGACATTATTATTCGTTCGTTGCAGCTTTTTCGTTATTGTTTTAATTGTCGGTTTCATTGGCGAAACAGAAAACTCAAGTGTTTCCTTTTGATTATGTTAAAGAAATTTTGTCATTTTCGTTTGTAGCTTTCTGTGCGGTTACACATTTCTGAAAACAGAAAAGATTTTTAAAGAATTTTTGGTTATTTGTGCACAGATTTCTTTAAAAGCCATTCACAACGATCATATGTCTTCCGGTGCAATTCATAATAAAAACAAGCAAAAAAATATAATGGGCAACGTTTTTGTATGTGTCTGTAATATTCAATATCATGTTATTGAATTTTTTAATATGAGTGAAGAGACTATGTGAAACCGTGAAATATCAAATACATAAAATAAACAATTTTTGACGTGAGGTATGTATTATTTGGCGGCTTCATGCTTGCCACCTTGACTTAAGCCTTTTATAAAAGACAAGGTCGAAGTGTTAGCAGCATTTCTTACGAATATTATACATATTTTGCAAATTAAACAAAAATTAAAAGCTTTATTAAAAGCATCCTTGTTTATAAAATTCTACCTTTTTTTTGGGTATTTTACTATGATGCCTATATTTCGAAAGTTTTGGAAACAGATATTATATAAACACAGTAGTTTAATTACACACATGTCCAGTTTATCGCACCAAGTTCCGCAAGGTTATCATTAACCTGGCCTTTCCATCGGAGTTTTGGTCGCTCTCTTCTGCGGCATCCATCGAGTTCAGTTGCAAAGACTTTTTGAAGGCTTTCACTTAGCCAATGCAACTGCTTCTCCTTAATTTATTTGACCACGTCAATGTTGGTAAATAGCTCGTAGAGCTCATAATTCATACGACGTTGATACTCACTGTTAACGATAATGGGTCCATATACTTTACGGAGGGCAGATAAAATCATCAACCTTTCGACCTGACCACTTATCAACGTTCTATGCCCAGTCACATCCTGAAATTTGCGGCCAATGATGATATATCATCAGCAGGTAGCATATAACTTTTGTTGTATATCGTGCCGCCGTGGTTACTGCAGCTTTCCTCATAATCGTCTGTATTACAATCTTAGACTCCATCTGGTACAAAATTAGGTTCATTTAGCAGAACTACAAGAAAGCTTCGTAAAGTTTTGCAGGAATACCAAACTTGAGTTATATTTACCGTATCGAGCTGTCGAGAGAAACATTATGTCGGAAAAGAAACGGACGGAGTACCTCAGCATCTGACCCAGAATGAGCGGCTGTAATAAAATCCTCGGAAAAGGAGAAAACTGCGGCGTAATGCGCTGGGCCACCGCCGACGTTTTAACTATTGCAATGAAAAGAAGTAAGAAAATAATAAAACGGACCCTCCAAAATATTGACGACCACCGCAAACGAATTAAGGACCATGATTTGAGGATATGCACCTGGAATGTTAGAACACTGCATATACCAGTTGCCTCCATCTAACTGGCGGAAGTCCTCGAAGAAGTCCTGACATAACCGTTGGACGGGACACGGGTGCTCGCGCATGAAGACGTGCGACAACTACTATAGTGGCCATCGGGACAAGCACGATATTGGGTGTGGATTTTTGGTTGGCAAGAGACTGCGACACCTAGTCTCAAGGTTCAACCCGGCGTATAGCCACCATAAGAGTCAAAACAAAGTATTTCTACATAACACTTATATGTGATGATGCGATGAGGACAAAGACGAGTTCTACGAGAGAATAGAAAATGCATATGACCATTGCCCAAGCCATGACATAAAAATTGTCCTAGGCGATTTTAATGCTTAAATAGGCAGGTAGTGATCATTTGAGCCTACTATCGGAAAATTCAGTCTGCACACCGAAACGTCGAACAATGCCATAGTTAGCTGGCATAGATGGATAGTTAGCAGCATTAGATTTGACCATATACTAAATACATATACTCACAAGACAAGAAGGTTATCTCCAGATCAATTGACGAGGAATCAGATAGATCACGTGGTAGTTTATGGAGGGCACGCATCGAGTGTTCTGGACGTACGACACCGATCACTTCCTTACCGCAGTTAAGGTACACAAAAGACTAAGTATGCCAGTAAACGTACGTTAGCAAGCACAACGAAAGCTGGGCATCGTAATCTGCGGACCACAGAGGTAGCGGACGCCTACTTTAACAACATAACTCAACTGCTACGGAATGCCTCAACCCCTTATTATATTACCTCGCAGTGGCAATATATAGCCTACTCCATAGAATGGACTGCGAGAAACGTACTAGGGTACTGAAAGCCGTCTCAAGATGATGCCTGGTACGATGATGAATGTCGCTATGGCACGAGAGAGACGGTGATGCGCCAATGGCAACGCGAGTTGTTCGTGAACGGAACAGGAAGAGGCCAGAGGCAACTCGTCTCTTTACAAGGAAAAAGAAAGAGCTGAAGAAGGGGCAAGATAAGTGCACAGAGTTGCTCCGAAGTAAAGGGAAAGCCCGAAAAATCTACCAAAGATTTAAGGTGAGAATGTGTGGAACAGGGTTGGCCTCCAGGAAGGACTGCGATGGCCTGCTAGTGACGGACCCGGATAACAATCTGAAGATATGCAGATACCATTTCAGATATATACTGGATATGGACAACACTCCAAAGATAACGGACCAATCCATTACGATGGTATTAACTGTCCACCTCCGAGTCAGAGCGAGATACGTGTAGCAATATCCAGCCTTAAAAATAACAAAGCTGCTGGAGCCGATGGTCTTCCTGCTGAATTGTTTAAGGCCGGTGGGGTGGAGCTGATTAGGAGCGTGCATCAGCTAATGGAGAACATCTGGCTAGAAGAGAGCATGCCTTGGGATTGGAGTCTCAGTCTGTTATGGAACTATCGTGGAATAAGCCCATTACCAATTGCGTACAATGCCTTTTCGAGCATATTGTGTGAACGTCTAAAGCTAAATGTAGAAAAACTAAATGGACCTTATCATCTACTGTGGATCAAATAATAAATTTACCACAAAAAAAGCAAGAAAAGTAGATCGACACCTACCACCTCTTTGTCGACTACAAAGCTGCCTTCGACTCTCCGATAAGAAATATGTTATTTGAAGCCATGTCTGAGTTTGCAGTGTACTTTCGACAACGGACATACAAAACCTGGGAGTAATCGAGCAAAAAGTACTTCGAAAAATATATGGACCTATCTGTGTCGACGGAGAGTTTCGCCATAGGGTGAACCATGACCTGTATGAGCTTTACCTTGTCTTTACAGGAGGAGAGCCCAGCACCGTAACCTGTAACTATTATGGATTACACCCCAAATCCTTGTACTTCATTATATTCTCGTTCTCCTATTCCATAATCTGATGAGATTTATGTGTCATCCGTCATCATACCAGGTTTTATATCTAAGCACGGTTTTTGTGGTGGTTGCCATGGAATGCGCTATGTGATGCCCCTGCGTATCGGGAATGTCAGACGTTGTAGTAGTTTGGACAGGCGGTTCGAGTAGACAGTGGCAGTGGGGTTGGGGGCTTTGTGATGTCTAGCTTTCTGTGTTAGCACCGCTATGGTCCAAGAACAATACAATTTTTTCGTCGTGGACGGGGCAGCAGTTTAATATTTCCTCTAGGCATATGTAGAATGTATCTTTACCAAATAATCTTTATCCGTCGGTCGATGCGCACTATTTGCCGTACCCCAAAGAGGCCCAAGGTCAGGTTCATAGTAAATCAAATGTTTCTCACTAATGTTTGATTAAGGAATTGTATTTTTTTTGTCGCAAATATGTAAAGTCAAATAATTAAGTGTGTGGGCTGCACCTCGACCCTTTTTGCCAACTTGGTTTCAAAAAACTTGGTTATATCTCTATTATACTGTGAAATTTATCAGCTCGATCAAACTGTAATTATGGTTGTTACAACGGTTTATTTTAATTGGGGGCGTGGCACAGCCCACATCCACCCTGGCTGTAATTTATACTCTACCATCAATACATACCAAAATCAGCGTTATACCTCTTATAGTTCATGACATATAGCCTTTTAAAATTCCAAGTTTTATACCACACCTATTGATCTGATTCCGCCCAATTGGCAGAATCACGAACTTTGCTGCCAAATTCATTCACACAAATTTTCAAGGCGGTTGGATAAATAGTCCTCCAAATATTGCGGTTTTAAAAATAGGGTCCAATGGGCGGGGCCATGCCCACTTGATATATCAAAAATTAAAGTACCCTATTTTTACCTCCGACCATACAGCAGTATTTTGTGAAAATTTCGGGAAGATCGTTCTAAACGTGTTCGAGTATATACGGTACTAAAAAATTCAAATAAACAAATTTGATATTTGACCTCTTTGGGGCGCGGCTTAAAGTATATGGACCGGCTGTGACACAGTGGTTAGAATGCGCGACTAGCATGCGGGAGATCCGTGGTTCGACTCCCGGCTCCAGTCATCTAAATTTTTCTTTCATTGCCGGCCCCCTCATTGTTGTAGATACCAACTTTGTAGTATAGTGTAGAGTCAATCGGCATGTCTAGTAAAATACTCTCAAACAAAAACGTTCGCATTCGTTTATAAACCAGTAGGTGCCGTTTGTCGTGAATCTAAAATAGAAAGCCTGTTAATTCACAACAAACATGAGAAGCTATCCCATACCTAATTCATGGGGTGTAAATGGGAATTAAGTTTTTTATTTTCATTTTACTGTCACCCTCATGCGTACAATATACAAATATTTCGCCTTGTTGAGATTTTTGGCTATTTGATAACTAACAGGACTGAAATCCGAGACAAGATATCTGAGTTTGTGGCCAATTACAAATCCAATCCGAATTCGTGCTTTTCCGCATGGCAGCTGTAATAGATGTCGCAATAGTTACGTCTTTAGCATCCCTGAGGACATCGGATAGTGACACCTTCTCTATGAAGGGTCCAGACGTTCCTGGTGCATATCCTTAAATCATGGTCCTTATAACGTTTGCGGGGCCCGTCAACATTTGGTGGTGCCATATATTAGTTTTTCTTCTTTATGTTTTTAATGCCAGTATTGCACCTCAAGGCGGGTGGCTAGGACAACCATCATGTTTGGTTGCTAGCTACCTCCCGCTGCTCGTGATAACAACTATCACGTATTAACTTTGCCCAAGTTCCACTACATGGATATTGTGAGTCGGCTTGAGATATAAGCTTCACGGCACCAAATTTTTCGTAGTCTTACAATTTCAATACAGAACACAGTCTCAATGCCATACATTCATTCTACGGCGTTAAACAACATCCCACGTTATCTGCAATATTCGAGTTAAATCCCATATTTCCAGTCATTGTTTTCACAAACTAAAGTGTACTACCCATTTAGAGTAAATTATCGTTTAACATAATACATACGAACACACACACACTCACATTCCTTTACAAAAGAATATTTATTTAACTATTAGCAGATATCAAGTCAACGTCAGATCCAACAAAAACATCGTGTCAAGTGTCAAATGTGCTGTACAAACATTGTGATGCAATAGCAAAAGAAATTTGCCACAGGGCGTAATTTGCAATACATTGCTCGTCAATAGTTGAGGCATCCACGTTGGCCTCATGTACGAGACATGTCATGCATACGGATATTTCCTGCACAACAACAACTACAAGCACCCAGGATATATCACTCCCTTTCAGATTAGACTAGAGCCAAGCAGCGTTGTACCAAATTGTTCCATTTCTTTTCAACCAGCACTTTGCGATATTTTTCAACATATGTTTGTTGGATGATTTTTGTACCTAAATCAAGCAGTGCCTGTCGCCATCGCACACTGCTACCCCCATTTTACACACTCCAGTGATGCCCCCTTGCCGTAACCTCCACCCTCACGACGATCGAATGTATTTAGTTTAGCGCATTTATCTGTGCACGAAGCGCGTGAAAACGAGCAAAAGTAGAAAAAAAAACACAAACTGACGATAACATTGTCTGCGTTTAAGTGGTAAACGCCATGTGCCTCGAACACCACTTCCTTCTCATCCACCAGGATGCTTTTTGGCTTTGCCTCTTTGACTTTCTGCTTGCTACAATACTCCTTTGGGGGGCCCTTCTAGTTTTTTGCAATACTTTTATGCTGTTTGTTAGGAGGCGTCTTTACAAAGATAAATCTGTTTTCAATTTATTTGCAAAAGTGGTAACTAAAGTGAAAAATTGATTTTAACATTAAAAATGCATTGTTAACGGGGAGAGAGAAATTCCCGTGAATCATGTGAAAGGATGCGGTTCGAGTGATAAAAAGAAGTGCCACGAGAGCAACCGATGCTGCACAAAAGAAAGAAGGAGGCAAATGAAAAAAAGTATTAAGCAAAGTGAGGCAGGCATTTATTTTTCACGTGTGACTGGTTAGAGAAGAGAAAAGAATTTTTATTGGAAATGCTTTAAAAGAAAGAAAAGCTTCAATGGCAGGTTTGTGTTAATACATTCAAATTGGTTTAATTGAAACATGGATTTGTTGTCACTGACAGTCAGCTTTCGCAATGCGAGAGTTTGAGGAAGGATGTAGGGTAGTGTCAGCATATTACGCGGAAACATTAGCATCCAAGTTGAAATGCACGGTACTATATATGCTGGTAGGTAAATGCATACGTCGTAAACACAAGGCTTTTGTTAGCGGCATATAAAACATTGTGCACGATAACTGAATAGACCATTTCTACATACTTAATATTAAGTAATAGCATAAGAAAATAAATAATGTAAGATTGCAAGAATAAACTAAAATATCTAATTGTAAATTTTTATCTGATTTTTTTTCAAATTTAATTTTTGAAAAAGGTTGGAGCTGAAGAAGAGACAGGATGAGTGCACATAGTTTCTCCGAAGTAGAGGGGAAACCGGAAAATTCTACCAGAGTGTTAAGGCGAGAATGCGTTTAACAGGGTTGCCCTCCTGCAAGGACAACGATGGCCATCTAGTGACGGACCCGGATAACGTTCTGAAGATATAGAGATATCATTTTGGAAATATACTGCATACGCACACCACTCCAGAAGACCCCGCTTCAATCCATGACAACTGTTCACCTCCGAGCCAGAGCGAAATACGTATGGCAATATCTCGCTTTAAAAACAACAAAACGGCTGGAGCCGCTGATCTTACTGCTTAATTGTTTGAGGAAGGCGGAGAGAAGCTGATTAGGAGCATGCTTCAGCTGATGGAGAACATATGGCTAGAGGAGAGCATGCTCGGGATTAGAGTCTCAGTCTGTTATGTCCCATACACTAGGAAGAAGATTGTAGTGAATGTAAGAAAAAACTCATGAAAAGCAGATTAACACCTACCACCTATTTGTCAACTACAAAGCTGCCTTCGACTCTCCGATAAGGAATAGGCTATATGAGACCATGCCTGAGTTTGGTATACTTGTAAAGCTGATTCGACTTTGCAGATGTACCTTGGAAAACACCAAATCCACAGTTAAGATTGGTAATGATCACTCTGAACCATTCAACACGGAAAGAGGTCTCAGACAGGGTAATAGTCTGTCCTGTACACTATTTAATATAGTTATGAAGAAGGTGATGAAAAAGGCTGGTGTCAACATGTCTGGCACATGCCACTAGCCTCTGCCGATGATATAGACATCATCATCATCTGCGGGATGTTACTGCAGTTTTTTCATCACTGGAAAAAGTGTCAGTGTGAACAAAGGGTCTTCTCGATGGGGACGCACCGTGAACGTTGAAAATTGTTGTTTTGAGGAAGTAGATGAGTTTGCATACCTCGGATCTTCCTTCAGCAAGAAAAAAAATTTAAGCCAAGAAATCAAGCGGAGAATAGTGCTCGTCAATAGATGTTTTTATGGACTTCAGCTGCACTTTAGTATCTGAAAGATTTTAGTGTCAAAATAGGATAGGAAGATGTTTTTGGTCCATCGATCGGTAAATTAAGCCTACATACAGACACGTCCGACAACGGGTTTACTCTGGTTAGATTTACAGCGGCAAGAAACACTGTAGTAAGTAGAACCAGATTTCAGCATAGATATCCACAATGCAACTTGGCTATGCCCGATCAAAACACAAATAATCAAATTCATCATGTAGCAATTGATGAAAGGCATGCATCCAGTGTCATGGACGTGCGTGTGATCCGCGGTGCTAACATTAGTTCGGATCATTACCTGGTTGCAACAAAGATGCACACAAGATTGAGCAGAGCGAAAAACGCGCTTAATCAAATACAAAAAAGCTGGACATTGCGAAGCTGCAAACCCCAGAGATAGCCACTGCCTACTCCACCCAGCACTCACACTACTACGAAACAACAACTTTACCTCTGACGTTCACTGTACACAGTGGCAGCATAATGCTCATTCAATGGCAACCACCGCAAAAACCGAGCTTGGATGTGAAAAACGGCACAGACGAATCCGATAAAGAATGTTGCATAGAGTCTGAGGAACAGGATGCTGCTTTTAGGGAAACGCTACAGCCAATTGTAACGCCTGCTGTTAGGGAAAGGCATTTAAGTGAAAAAAAAGTCAGATAAAGGACCGGGACTACAGGATATAGAGGGATAGAAAATTTCTCCAAAAAGTAAAAGCAAAAGGCTATGGTGATGGGCTCTCCTCCTGTAAGGACAAGGATGGAAATCTGGTTACAGTTGCGCAGAATGTGCTGTATGTATATGGAGTAGGGTGAGTCTTAAAAAATGTTTTTGGAATTTTTCATGGGCCAAGTTAAAATTTTATTAAGACGTACAAAAAAACTCTATGTGAATTTTTTTAATTTATTTCTTAAAGGTTTAGGGGTCGCTACCGGGGTTCGAAATTCAAATTTTTACCGTCATCCTGAGGGATAAGCAGAATAACTCGAGTAAACCTTAACCGATCCTTATGAAAATTTTTCAGTATTAATATTTTCTATAACGAAGTTGTGGAATTGTAAATGGGCAGAATTGCCCCACCCCTTCTGGTACCTCCCATACAAAATTACCTATTTTTTGATAATTATTATTTCTCCCATAACTTTCAAACGGGCAGCTGGATGTCATTTAAACTTGGTCAGTTTAATAACCGTGTAATAACAGATAAACCCTCGGAAAATCAAAACCTTTGTCACACCCCTTCTGGTACCTCCCATACAAATGACCGAATTAACCCCCATATTTTTACCTACATATCTTTTTAGTAAAAATACTGAATTCAATAAAATTTTGTGTGAGATGAACACATGTCAAAATTTGACTCGTGAGTGACTATGGACTATATAGGCCAATCCCTTCTGGTACCTCCCATACAAAATTACCTATTTTTAACCAAATTATTTTTTACCAATAATTTCCAAACGGACAGCTGGATGGCATTTAAACTTGGCCAGTTTTATAACCTTGTAATAACAGATAAACCCCCAGAATATCGAGACCTTTGCCACACCCCTTCTGGTACCTCCCATACAAATGACCGAATTAACCCCCATATTTTTACCTACATATCTTTTTACTAAAAACACTGAATTCAATAAAATTTTGTGTGAGATGAACACATGCCAAAATTTGACTCGTGAGAGACTATGGTCTATATAGGCCAACCCCTTCTGGTACCTCCCATACAAAATTACCTATTTTTAACCAAATTCTTTTTTACCAATAATTTCCAAACGGACAGCGGGATGGCATTTAAACTTGGTCAGTTTAATGACCTTGTAATAACAAATAAACCCCCAGAAAATCGAAACCTTTGTCACACCCCTTCGGGTACCTCCCATACAAATGACCGAATTCACCCTCATAGTTTTACATATTTATGCTAATTTTTTGACAGAAAATTTTGATTTTTTTCATAGGTTAACTTAAAAGTTTTAAACGTAGAAGTCATATAATATGATTTATGCATTGTATTTCGGGAATTTCAACCGGTCCTGTAATATTACTTTTTAAGAGGTTTAAAAATGCCTGGACAAAAATTGATCATTCCAATTTTAAACCTGACATATCGGATGATCTCATATTAAGACAAGTAAAGAATTCTGCGAATGCTATTTGTTTTGCCGAAAATCAGCTCAAAGAGTTTCAGCCACGAGAGGACTACAAAGAGCTACTTAAGCTGACAATAATATTCTGCGGGATGTTCCAAAAACACAAATATTCTTCAGAGCACCAGCAGGTCTTCACCGTGCTGGATGGAAGGCTAAGGTAATATATTCTTTAAAAATATATTTATTCAGAGAGCAGTTCAAGTTAAACAAAAGCGAATTTTGTGGAATACAGGATGTTTGCAGTTTTATAATTAATATTTACCTTAAATATTGGTTTGAGTCCACTTCTGGACCTTCTGCTTCAAGAAATGACCTCCAGGTATTAAAAGACTTGAAGTCTTATGCAACAATTAATAAAGAGACAGCGGCAATAGCCTTAAAAAAAATTATAGGTCATCTCTGGTATTTTTAGGAAGAGCTAGTTGGATTTGCATTTTTGATGACAAAGTTTCTCATGAAATTAAGAAGAAGATGGTAAATGCTTTAAACATAGAAGGAGTAGATAATCCAGAAAAAAGAGTTACAGTGGATGGAAACCTACTGCATTCCAAAAGTCTTGAGCATTTTGTATCCAACAATACTCTTAGATTTTTCAGCACAAAGGGTATTAAATCGGGTTTCCTAAAAAAAATGTTGAAGATTGGGAGCAAGATGCAGACTTTAAATTAAGTAAAGAATTAGTTCGGTCTAGGTTGAAGGTTGTTAATGATATTGCTGAACACGGAGTGGCCTTGATGCAGGAATACAATAAATTGCATACACATTATGGAGAACAGAAGTAGTTGCTATTATTATTGGTGAAAGAATTTAGAAAAAAAATATTCAGATCCAAAAAAAGTCTACCATGTGTAAATAATATTTTACAATATTTTCAAATTTAAAGAAAATTGTAAGCAGTAATACAGTTGTTTATAATTATATTTTTTAATGTTAAATATTAATATATTAAATTTTTATTTTAATATTATTTTTTAACTGTTTAATTTAATTTTTATTTTCGAAATGTACCTTTTTAAGTAATAATACAACAAAAACTGATGAACAAATTTGAAATAAATCATTTCATATTAACTGTACTGTAAAAATTAGAAAGTTGGACTGCAAATTAGTGGAGGGGGGCAAGACAATAGCGTTGCATTATCTATGTTGAATATCTAATAACATTCATTAAACTAGATTTATATTTAAGATAAGCATTAGTAAAATTACAATAAGCGTATATCTTTAGCAAAATATAAATAAATTCAGCATACTTACAAAAAAATGTATGTAAAAATATGGGGGTTAATTCGGCCATTTGTATGGGAGGTACCAGAAGGAGTGTGGCAAAGGTTTTGATTTTCTGGGGGTTTATCTGTTATTACAAGGTTATTAAACTGACCAAGTTTAAATGCCATCCAGCTATCCATTTGGAAATTATTGGTAAAAACTAATTTGTCTAAAAATAGGTAATTTTGTATAGGAGGTACCAGAAGGGGTTGGTCGATATAGTCCATATTCACTCACGAGTCAAACTTTTGCATGTGTTCATCCCACACAAAATTTTATTGAATTCAGTATTTTACTAAAAAGATATGTAGGTAAAAATATGGGGGTTAATTCGGTCATTTGTATGGGAGGTACCAGAAGGGGTGTGGCAAAGGTTTTGATTTTCTGGGGGTTTATCTGTTATTAAAAGGTTATTAAACTGGCCGAGTTTAAATGCCATCCAGCTGTCTGTTTGGAAATTATTGGTAAAAAATAATTTGTCTAAAAATAGGTAATTTTGTATGGGAGGTACCAGAAGGGGTTGGCCTATATAGTCCATAGTCACTCACGAGTCAAATTTTGGCATGTGTTTATCTCACACAAAATTTTATTGAATTCAGTATTTTTACTAAAAAGATATGTAGGTAAAAATATGGGGGTTAATTCGGTCATTTGTATGGGAGGTACTAGAAGGGGTGTGACAAAGGTTTTGATTTTCTGGGGGTTTATCTGTTATTAAAAGGTAATTAAACTGACCAAGTTTAAATGCTATCCATCTGCCCGTTTGAAGGTTATGGGAGAAATATTAATTATCAAAAAATAGGTAATTTTGTATGGGAGGTACCAGAAGGGGTGGGGCAATTCTGCCCATTTACAATTCCGTTACTTCGTTATGGAAATTATTAATACTGAAAAATTTTCATAAGGATCAGTTAAGGTTTACTTGAGTTATTCAGCTTATCCCTCAGGATGACGGTAAAATTTTGAATTTCGAACCCCGGTAGCGACCCCTAAACCTTTAAGAAAAAAATTAAAAAAATTCACATAGAGTTTTTTTGTACGTCTTAATAAAATTTTAAGTTGGCCCATGAAAAATTCCAAAAACATTTTTTTTTTTGCCAAATAAGAATCAACCTAATATGGAGTAAACACTTCCAGCAACTGCTAGTTCCGAAAGGCAGCGCACGTGAAGGTATCACGCCAATTGTCAACGACGGCTTTGATTGCCCACCACCAAGTCAAACCGAGGTAATAAGACAAATATCGCTGCTGAAAATAATAAAGCACCCTTTGCCGATGGACTTCAGGCAGAGCTTTTGAAGTCCGGTGACGATGAGGTGAAAACGAGCATTTTAAACGAGTGCATGACCGGTGCTTGAAATCTAAGAGTATTATATCCTATGCTGAAAAAAGTGATCTAATTGTGTACTTCACCTACCGATACACCATTTGAGGAATGACGCCGACTGACCGAAGTCTTCAATGAATATTGGCAAGGACCTTACGGTGTCATTTAATGCCAGACGAGGCGAAGAGGGGCGAAATCACAAATATGGAGATTAATTAAACTACTTATCCGAATTTAAAAATTCTTTCACTATTAAAATGCTACGTTATCACTGAGTGACATATGGTAAACATCTTTTGGAAAAGTGGGCGGTGCCACTCCCCCCTTATTAAAAATCGCTCTAGCGGCCATAGTTATAGACCGATTGTCATGAAACTTTTCAAATGTTGTACTGTTGACCTGCTATAGTCTTTGGCCACACTTGTTTATGATTGGAAAAAGGGGCGTGGCACCACCCATATAACCTGAAACTTAAAACGGGTATATCTCATGAACTATTAAAAGTATCAAGATGAGATTTGGTATATATGTTGATCGTACAGTACGAATTACATCCAAGGTGGAATAGGGCGGTGCCACACCCCCTTTTCAAAAATTGCTCTGGCTCAGTTGATTTTTTTTTTGGGAAAAAAGTAATTCAATTTTTACATAGTAATCAATTTATTTTATTATATATGTAGACGAAAGGGGGATAATTGTATCGTATCTTATATATAAAAATGAATTGCTGTGCAGTTGTCTCGCTAAAACTCAAAAACGGCTGGACCGATTTTCAAAATTTTTTTTTTGTTTTGTTCGCTATAGCTTCCGGATGGTTTAAAAGGTTTTTTATTTTCAAAAAGTGGGCGGCGCCACGCCCCTTTTTTCAAATATCGCTCAGACGGCTTTTCTAATAGACCGATTGATACAAAAATTTTACCATGAGGTACTGTTGACCTGTAGATAGTTTCTGACTACATTTGGTTGTAATTGGATAAAGGGGCGTGGCACCGCCCATACAACTTGAAAATTAAAAACGCTATATTTCATGAACTATCAGAGGTATGAAGATGAGATTTGGTATATATGTTGTTCGTACAGTTAGAATTACAGCCAGGGTGCAAGTAAGCGGTGCCACGCTGTGGTACTGTTAACCAATTGATTTTCCCTGGCTATATTTGGTTGCAATTGGATAAAGGGGCGTGGCACCGCCCATACAACTTGAAAATCAAAAGGGCGATATCTCATGAACTATCAGAGGTATGAAGATGAGATTTGGTATATATGTTATTGAAGAAGTATTAATTACTGCCAGGGAGGAAGAAGGCGGTGCCACACTTTCTAAT
Source organism: Muscina levida (assembly GCA_964034835.1). Taxonomy (NCBI): domain Eukaryota; kingdom Metazoa; phylum Arthropoda; class Insecta; order Diptera; family Muscidae; genus Muscina; species Muscina levida. The sequence continues at coordinate 152,326,520 of OZ035881.1, forward strand.
AGACTGATTTATAAGATAATTTTAAAAAGTGGTACTGATGACCTGTTGTATGTCACTGGCTGTACTTAGTTGTGATTGGATAAAGGAGCGTGGCACCGCCCATACAATTTTAAAGTAATAAAGACTATATCTCATGAAATATCAGAGGTGTGAAGATGTGATTTGTTACATATGTTGTTGTTGCAGTATGAATTACAGTAAGGGTGGAAGTGGGCTGTTCCACACCCCTTTTAAAACAAACAGTAATAACTTTCAAAATTCCACAGAATATTGCTGTTTGCCTAGAGATATGAACAGTAAGGTGGCCCAATTTTTTTATTCGAAAAAATCGTAACCAAAATCAGAATCTACGATGAATTGTAAGAAAATTTCACCAAAACACTTTGTAAATGAGCACAAACCGAAAACTTCAGATGTACATTTTTCGAGACCTTCTGCGTAAAACTAACTTCCCAGCAAACAAAATGAGGTATTACAGAAGCAAATCTATGTATTGGTTAAAAAGTTATGGCCTCTGAGAGTTGGCATACGGAAATTAAGTTTTTAAAAATCATTTTCCAGAATATTGGGCGGGATCCAAAACAATGTCAAATATATACTTTTCTCTTCACCTTGGTCTCCAAACATCGGAATGGTAGGTCTGACGTAACTGAAAAATTGCTAAAAATATATCTCAACCTGAAATCTTCATGCTTCTCAGCGCGAACCAGGAATTGATTGTAGACATATAGTTTCTAAGTGAAATTTTCTAAGAATTCATCGTACATTTCGATACTGGTATACGATTACCACGTTTTTTTAGACGCGAACAAATTGTTCCGCCCTAATGAACGGGCTATTTGGAACTTAATAAGTAAAAAGTGCCGAGGCGCTACCTACGCACTTCAATAGTTAAATTTGTATACTGTATCAAATTATGGTCCGTACACCAGTTACTTTTCATTTACTTTTCAGGAGAGCGAATCGGTCATAAATCATACATATAGAAAAATAATGCAATATTCATTGTTGTTATACTGGAAAACACCTTTTGTTTTATTGGGGCACAATTAAAATTTGTATAGTATGTCAGAAGTTACATAAGCAAACATTTGTAAATAACCTATGTATGGGGTAATGTTTAAGAACTTCTGATAGTTATATGTTTAAACCTAGCTGTCATACTAATGAAGTGAGATAGACTTTCTTTTAGTATACTTTGGAAAATCACCATGTAAAAACTACACAAGAACAACGTTTGCAAATCTTGCAAATTTATTTTCAAAATACACGTTCTGTTTACCAAACTTATGGAGCCCTCTGTGAAGTTGAACCGACGCCTTTCTCAGCAACTCGGTCTCTTCAAATGCTGAAGAAAGATCTTGGCCTACATCTATGAAAGATCTAACTGGTGGAAGAAATTGAGCCAGTGGACGATCAATTGATTTTTTATTTATCATGTCATTGCACATTATTTGAACGAGAAATGGTTTCAACACGACGGTGTAATATGCCATATGTGAGACCATCACTTTGTTAAGCCAAACGTCGGTGACCGAATTATCTCCAAAAATGGTAATACGAGTTCAATACAAAAAATAGTATTCCGGAATATTCTTGATCCGTGTGAGAAGAAGACATGACAAAATAAGTTTTTATGGCTAAAGGCATGAAGCTTCAAACTGAATTATCATTTGCGGTCAATAGGCGGAGAAGGCATAACAAAAGTGTTTTTTATGCCCAAAGAGATAGTTAGTATCCGCTACTACAGATAAAATAAAAATTAAATTTTGATCCTTAGCGGAATTTCTGTTTCCGATTTGTGGGAGAAGTGGTTGTTCGCCCTACATACAGAAAAAACTTCATCTACATGTCGGCACTATAGATATGACTTTGCTGATGAACTTTTTATTAGCATTTACAACAATAAAACGTAATTGGTTAACTTCCATGTTAAAGAGATCCTTCAAATTTGTTACATAAGTTAATAAACTCAACATATTATTTTCGAGCTTAAGTACCATTTTCAAAGTACTTTGTAGACCTAAATGTGAAATATATTACAAGTTAATATGCAATAGCGAAGCATTGCCGGGCCCACTAGTATGTAATATATGGGACTCAAAGCAGATATTAAAATTGTTCGATCGTGCACGGATGTGTCTGGTGAGCGTTTTGTTCAAAAATTTAAATAGCTTGTTGCTTCAAGTCTACACAATAGGAAAAAAATTATACATAAGTATTTATATATATGCCTAAAGTCATCATACTCTAAAGCATCGCCCTCGATATAATCATTGTCGTCATATGTATCATGATTCGTGCCTTCTGGTGCCACGTTCGTCAAAACTTAAGGCGAAACTAGTAGATCTACAACTGATTTTGGAAGTTGGTGGATTTTTTTTCGGCAATTTTGTTTTACAAGATAGGATTGAATCTGAACTTAGTAGGAACCTATTTAATATGTCCCGACTGCAATCCTCTCGACTACATTTGCTTGAAAAAGATTCTCTATAGTTTTTAAAATCTTTGTTTCGGGCTTCCTCAGACAGTTCACTGATCTGTAATAGCGCGTGCGAAATGATTTATGGGCCATGTATTAAAAACTTATTTATGTCATTGTAACACACAGTTGCCAATGATATACAAAAACACAAATTATAACAACGAAAACGAAGAAAATGCAAACAAAAGACAAGAACTGGTGTTCTTTGCTTGATTGACTATTTTCACAATTAATTGAATAAAAAAAATTCGCGCAAAAACGCGCAACATGTTATTACTGAATATGAAAGCCTAGGAACTGTAGTTTCTTTAAAAATTAATATTTGAGCGCCAACTGACACCATTCATATTTAAATATCCACGAATGTTTTAAAAATAGCCAAAATTGAGACATATTTTAAAAAAAAATTTAAAAATATTTCTACACAACCTTTGTTAATACAATTATTTTTAGAACAACGCTAAAATACCTGAATTTAAAGATTCCATTGTAAAAGTATTACTTTTGGCTTGCGAAAAACTATGTATTAAGCGTCGAAATATACCAAATTTCAATTAACACTATTGTGCGTGAATAACTCAAAAATTACTTAACTTTAATATAATGCAGCTTGAAAAGTAAAATATATATGACATTGAAATTTTCAGTAGTGATGTAGAATTTTATATACTTTAATCAGATACTAAGTATTTTTCAAAAAATCAATTTTTATTTTTTCAATTAATCTCCAGTTTTTGAGATTTTGCCCCTCTGTGCGAGGCCTAAGTCAAGGCGACAGATTATTGTGTGACCTTTCCAACATAGTGATGAATATGATAATGAGGAAAGCTACAGTAAACACGAGTGACACGACATTCAATAAAAGTCACATGCTATTTACATGCGCACGATGATGACGTAGACTTCATTGGCCGAAAACTGCGGGATGTGACTGCAGCATTCTTAGATATACAGAGGGAAAAATGGGTCTAATAGCGAATGAGGATAAAAATGAGTTTTTAATTTCAACGAACATTGGGCCTATGAGTAAAAGTTGACACCTATAGTTTCGAAGTGGTTGATGAATTAGTATTAGTATATGATGAATTAGTATACATAGGATCCGGCATCAATAAAACAAATGCCGTTAGCCAAGAAATTCGGGAAGAATCCTGCTAGATTTTGCAGACTTAGCAATCGATTTAATGACAGAGCCCTCTCTCGACGAACACAGAATCTGATATACTAAGTTCTGCTTTATCTGCCTTTATGAATGGCGTAGAATCCTGGGTACTGACACAAACGGATGAATTGGTTCTTGCAGTATTTGAGAGTAAAATACAGCCTTAAACTTATGGACCAATCATCAGTTACGAAGAGTATCGATGTTTTATGAATCATGAGCCTGTAACCCGACACTGATGTCGTCAGATGCTTTATGTATGTCGGTTGTGTTGGCTAGGTAATGTTGTACGCATGGATGACATTGCTTCAGTTTGAAAAGTCTTTGACTATACTAAGATTACTGAGAACTTTACAGAACTTGATGTGACGAACTGAAAGAGAAGCGCAGCAGATTGAAGCGCATATAATACTTTTCTATGTGCGGCATAAATTCAAAATTTACGATTTTAAGGAAATACCAGCTAATGTGTTATATGAATGGAACATTTTAATGGACATTGAAAGGGGACAAGAACTCTTTTATCGATATCGTAAGTGCCTTTTACCAATAATTTCAGGTGGCATGTCATAAGATCCAAGGTCATAAGGTCCACAAGTATTGTGACATAAAGTCTATGGACTTTATGACACTTTTTTTTGTGTCATATGGTCCATGATATTACAATAAGCAAAAATCTGCTGAAAAATTTACCGTTTTTTTGGGGTCGAACAAAAAGAGAGTTTGAAGAAGTAGTAAATCAGTGGACTTGTGTTTTAGTCACTAAGTGATCTTCTTATTGAACAAATCAATAAGTGTTAAAAAAGTTTACCAGTGTCGAAACCTAACTTTAAAAATGGAAAGTGTAAAATATAAATATGAGTTTATATCTGGATTTCGTAGAAACTCCAAACTACTTTTACTTACTGATGAAAAACAAATATTTAAACAAAAACATGTTTATAAAGAATACACTCGGTATATATGCTATTTTGATAATTGCCGAGTCACCGTATCTTTAAAAAAAGATGGTGTTTGTGAACAACTGAGCCTTGACTATCATCATAATCATGCTCCACCAGAAGATTTGCTCAAAAAGTTTAAAATAATGTCGGCAGTAAAAGGTGAATGCGAAAAGAAAACACCATTTAAAAGGAAAGGTGTACGAGAAATATTCGATGAAGAATGTATGAAAGACGGAGAACTTGCTGCAGTTGTGTCCTTTCCAAAAATGAGAAGGCAGTTGCATAGGATTCGAAATAGGAGTTCATTCATTATTTCTATATGGATCATGTAAGTAGACATAAATTTTGTTTATATTTCGCGCGCATATAATTTTTCGTTTTCTTTACAGACATTTCCTTTCATTTATGTTCTGATGACAAAAAAGACAAGAGAAGCGTATGTCCATTAGGGTAATAACTTTTTGCATTTTTTGCAAATATCAAATCTCCCCAGACAAAATCGTGTAGGGCGTGGAAAAATATTAAGAACTGCGTTTTTAGTTTTTCGCTATCGCTAAAAAAGGTTACGCACCAAACGCGTTAAAGTTTCCAATCAAACAAAGTTTGAAAAAAAATTTATTCAAATAAAAATAGTACAAGTTATATATCCGCTTTGTAAAACATCGCGTATTTTGAACCTAAAGTTTATATCTTACAATACCTACTTTTAATCATTTATTGTTATTATTTGCTTACATACCTACATATGTATAAACCATATTTAAAAAAAAATTTTATGGAAAAAAATTTAAAAAACGTATATAAAAGGCATTTTAGAAATCGCTGTCGGTGCGTAAGGTTTTTTCAGCAAATTGAACTGAAATAGTTTTTTTTATCATTAATACAATATTTGCCATTAGAAAAGCCCTGGGGAGAATGTTGTCCAAAAAAAGTTATTACCCTAATGTCCATATGTTCCAATTTATAAACACAAATTTTATCAATTTCGAGGCTTCGGCATTTCATACCGATTATGAGATGTCTTTAAGGAAAGCCTTGGAAATTGTTTTCCCGACAGTGGCATTAAAAGGGTGTTGGTTTCACTACTGTCAAGCGTTGCGACGCAAGACCCAAAAGATAAAGAAGTTCGGCAGCTTCATCAAGAGCAACGCAGACTGCAGAATATGGTACCGCAAGTTTTTGGCCCTACCATTAGTAAGCTCGAAACAAATACAGGAAATGTTCTTGAATTTGAAGAACGACGGGGAGAATTTTCTCGAAATCAAGGGGAATGCCTTAATGTTTTTGTAATATACTTTGAGAAGCAGTGGATGAGGCAGGTAATTTGCATAAAAAGAATAATACAATGTAATCGTCTTTAAGGGCAACGCGAATGGCGGAAAAAAATGTGAATCTTGAAGGTAATAAATAAAATCTGCGGCAGATTTCTTCTTCTTAAATATAAATATAAATGGCATAGCATACGTGGACGTTAAGACATTTTCTACTGTGTCATAATGTCAATAAAAAAAATGTCATAATGTCCATGGACTTTATGTCATAATGAAAAGAGACATAAGGTCCATGGACTTTATGACACTATTCTTTGTGTCACAAGGTCCATGGACCTTATGACCATGGACGTTGTGACATGCCACCTAATTTCATATTATTGTAACATTTTCAAAGTAATATAAAATTATTTTTAAACTACATTGATTAATAGTTTTTGTGCCACATAAAATCTAAAAAGAGGTCGTGTTTTCAATAACCCGTCAGTTTTCCTTTGATGCCGACCGAGACATGATAGTTAGAACAATCTACTACTATGCGGGAGACAAGAAGTGGGAAGTCAATGAAAATATTAAGCTTTAAGCAGCAACAAATGCATGTTAAAGTAGTACTTCTATTGATCAAAATATTCGTTTCTTCACAAAAGAATATTTTCTGTTGAACTATAACATTCACTGTTACTTATTTATTGTTATCAAACGTATTACTGACACATATCATATTCCTTTCAGCTGATTTTGATCGTTTGATCGAGTTTATGAGCTATGAGAATATTGCTTTGCTTTACACAAAGATTGTCCTGATTTTAAACCTTTTTTGTATTGGCTGTATATAAAATTAATTTTCAGTGTGTCTTTTGGTTTTATGTATGATAATTTTCTGTAGATTATTATAATACAACATTGCCCCCACCACTCCCCGTCCCAAGAAGATGCCTCGCATTGAATGCACAACAGGACACACACATGCTGTAAATATTTATCGAAATAAATATGATGTACACAATGCAAACAGAATTTTGTGTTAAAATCAAAAGAAACTGAAAAAAGGAGAATACAAATACAAAAAGCAACGAAATAATGAAAATACCAACAAAAAAAAAAACGATCTCCCAGCCGGTTAGGTAGTTTCGTTGGTACATTCGCAAAAAGAAATTCATTACTCTCCAGGGTATTTAATATGCGTTATTTGTTAAAGACGCAGTTCCTTTCAATATACGCTGAAAAGGCTTAAAGCTATTTGCGCTTAACACTTGTGCACAAGAGGAACTCGCACAAACACCTGCAAGTATTTATTTACAGAAATGCGGGTGTATGTGTGTGTGTGTGTTGGTGCGGATGTAGACATTTATGGAAATGTTGTCCTTCATTCATTTCATTTCTTTGGAATTCGCTCTTACATTCGTTTCGGTCTGATATATATCGATAAACAAGGAATTGTTATAAATGCGACAACACTTCAACCGTAAATTTTGCCAATAACCATTGACACCAGAATGTAGAGTAGAGTGGATGTTAAAGGACAACAACATCATTTATTCAGGAGGTCGTTGTCGCACAGTGTGTCCTGTACATGACCTAACCAAATGCAAAGGATAATGTGGTAAGAAACTTGCACCAGGATTTGTTACAGTTAAGACGCCTCTATCTGATTGAACAATATAATGTAGAATTATATAACGCTGAGTTGTGTACACTCGCCGACAGAAGACAAAAGCGAGGACATTATATATACATTCCATAAGTTCCTCGACAAATGTATGACCGCTGATAAATTTGGAAGATGCTCTTGGTTAAGCAGTCGGAAAGTTCAGTCTACATAACAACACCTCCGATAACGGATTTCGGCTGGTTAGCTTCGAGTGGAATCAAATTCTTGAATAAATATATCCCAAGGCAAAATGAATATCCCCTGATCGAAAGACAAGATTTCAGATTGATCACGTGACAATCGATGCCTGTGCAAATATTTACTCGGATTACCAGCGAGTACCAGCGAAGTTATGCGCGTTAACAGACTTGTCAACAATGACCATCTGACAATCGGATTATATGCCCGATCGGGTGCCGATAAATTGAAAAAAGGCATAAAGAATTATCACCCCAGCTACTTCCACCAGCAGTTACAACAACAACAATAACAGTTTTATTGTAACATAATAAAAAAATTAATAAACCCAGTTCAAAATCATTTGATGAGTGAAAAAGTGAAAGCGTTTCTTATATAGGGAAACTTTATATGAATAGATTAAAGGAATTGTAATTCTTAATTTTAATTTTGTTTCAGCTAAATCGGACTTGCGGTTCTCGAGTTGTGTCAAACAAAAAAGCCTAAAAAGTGACAAATTCCCATATACGATACCTACTAACTTCAAATCGATATTGAAGTATTATGGCATGTAACTTGATAAAACGAATTATGCAAAACTTCTTCTTTTTGGGGCTACTTTCACAGAATACAGTTCTCAGAATTGAGTCCCAAATCAATGAGCTGAAAAATGTTGTACTGTGTTATGCGATCTCTTTACCATCATAACGGAAATGATCATGCGGAAGGCTGCAGTAAACAGGATTTGTATCATCTTTAATAAAAGTCGCATACTGCTAGCTTGGGACGTAACTGCGGCCTTTTTTTTTTAGCATTGGACAGCAGTCGGCATAAGTGAGTCTGGTGATAAATGAGGACAAAACTAAGTTATTTGACTTAACGAACGAAGAGACTACTCGTTTGGCACTCTGAATGAACTTTGACAGCTATAACTCTAAAGTGGTAGATGAGTTTGTCTACCTTGACTACGCCGTAGACAAAAACAATAAAGCCAGCCTGGAAATCAAGAGACGAGTATTGATCTCAACCTGCCATTACTATGCGCTAAGCAAGCGATTTAATGACAAAGCGCTCTCTCGAAGAACAAAGATCTAACTCCACTAGACACTGATCCTACCTGTCTTGCTTACTGGGCAGAGTCCTGGGTAATGATACAAACGAATTAATATGGTTCTGGGAATCTTCGAGAGAAATATATTTCACAAAATATTCGGTTCCATCATCGTTAACGGCAAGTATCGTCGTCAAATGAACCATAAGCTGTATGAGCTGTGTAAGGAAATCGACGTAGTCAATCACATTAAAATAGAACGAATGCGCTGGCTTTGGTATGAAAATGCTTCAGCTCGAAAAGTCTTCGGTGCGTCCAAAACTTCCATGGCTGGACAAGGGAAATTATCTTATCTTAATTTGGAGTGACGAACCGTCTACGGATCCCAGAAGACCGAACAGCTTGGAATTCTTTTGTACATGCGGTTACTGATGGATAAATGTCTGTTGCTGCTGTCAAATAAAAAGAAGTAGAGTTTCCCCACTATATAACTTATTTTAGACTCACAGAATAAAAAAAACCAGTAAGAAAGTTTCAGAAAGTACCAGAAGGGGTGTGGCTAGACTTCCAGGATTTTCTCCAAAACTTTATTCTGTTAAACTTTTACTAAATACTGAGTTTGGGCACTATTAGTGGGTGGAATGGTACATTTGTATGGAAGGTACCAGAAGTGTCGTGGCCATATAGCCCATTTTCAATACCATAGGTAGTTTTGGGGAATAATTACTTGTGCAAAGTTTCAAAACATTTGGTTTCGTCTTTCGAAAGTTATCGTGCGTACCAGCCGGACTGCCAGACAGACGGACATGGCTAAAACGAATTAAAAAGTCATGAATCGAATTCGGTTCAAAGAAACTTAGGGTTTAATGTGACTCCTTCTACGTGTTACACTTTTGGTCGTATCAAATGTTATGTACTGACCTACCCGTAGCGCGTGTGTATAAAAACTTATTTCCCTTTACAACCCATAAATGAGATATGGGACACCTTCTCGCGTTGTTTTCTACTTGTTTATCGACGAAGTCGGACGTCACTGTTTGAGAAGCTTTTACTAGGCATGCCGATTGACTCGACACTATACTGCGCAGCTGCTGTCGACAACATCGATGGGGCCGGCAGTGGAAGATAAATGTAGATGTCTGGAGACACAAATCGAACCATAGATCTCAAAACACGGCGGGTCCCGAGACTCATGCAATGTGACCTATAAAAATACTAATCCGAACGTCAGCTGTTTAAAAAGCTTTTAGTGGACTTAGCTACGAGGTTGCTGTAGACAATGCCAATGGGTTTGTCGATGAAATAAATGTAAATGACTAGGACAAAATTTGAACCTTGGCCTCCCACATGGTAATTGCGTGTTCTAACCACAATGTCGGCCTTAAAACTATTGATAAAGTACATCATAGCGAGTATTCATTGCATCTTTGGCTGATGACTTGTGTTATATAAGGACAAAGTATGCTGGGTAAGCTATTTTTTGTAATAAAATTCAAATTTTTTTTAAACATTTATCTATTACACAGTACATTTTTTAGCTCATTGATTTAGGACTAAATTCTGAGAATTGTACGTGAAAGTAGCTCCAAAAAGAAGAATTCAAACAAAATAGCCTAAAACGTGACAAATTCCCCTATATGATACTTACTAACTTCAAATCGATATTTAATTATTATGGCATGTAACTTGAAAAAACGATTGATGCAAAACTTCTTCGTTTTGGGGCTACTTCCACGTGCAATTCCCAGAATTGAGTCCCAAAATCATGTGCTGTAACATACTGTGTTAGGACGAAGTATGCCGGGTAAAATACTTTTTGTATTAAAATTTTTGAATTTTATTTTAACATTGATTATATCTTTCCGATAATTCGCCATTTTTGTCCGAATAGTACAAGCATAGAGCTTTTAGCCTTTGAAATCCCTTCTCTTCTATGCAGCTATCAATCTACACGACTGTAACAGATATTTACCATGTTATTATATAGTCAAAATCCATCATATATTTCCTCAGTTTTATCCGTACGAAAACCCTTGTAAAGCAATGTAATTTTATAAAATTTTTGTCGATTACGACATCAAGTTTTCCTTATTTTAACTCCCACAGACGTATGTCCTTGTCCGTAACAAAGCTGGTAAAGAAGAATGAAAACAAATTATCAATACACTTTACGAAAATGCCTTTTCGCATCGCAAACCAGGTATTAATGATGTGAGAATAAAGTGAAGTTATTATCGATCATAATGAGTATGGCGGAAATTGACAATTGACAGTAGATGGATGTGCAGCGACGAACTCTTTTCGAAATTAACACACAAAAAAATATGTGCATATTTACACTTACATACTCCGATACTATATTATATGTGACACCGTTACAATTTGTACATATGTATGTGTGTATGCTGCTGATATCTGCAATAAATGTGATAGGCTTGTGACAATGAGGCCGCCGCCGCCGCAGTTCTGCAATGATTTATCGTAATAACGCGCCTTAATATATTGCAATTAAGATAAATAGATTCTACAGGGATTTAACGAAACTATGAAAATTATAATAATAATTTGGAAAAGTATTGTTTTTTTTTCAATTGTTATAACGGTCTTATATAGCGGAATACTTTGTATGTTGCTGTTAGCTTTCGGGGAAGAGTCAAGGTTAGTAAAAGTTTTTAATAATAAATGGAGTTCGTCCTTAGTATGCAATCAACACTAATATGTCTGTTAGCTACGGTGGTAGTAAACTTATGGACACATTTTTAAACACATGAAAAGAGATGAAGTTAATAACACAGTTCAACATTTTTCATCTCATTGATTTGGAACTTAATTCTCAGAACTGCACGTGAAAGTAGTCCCAAAAAGAAGTTATGCTTCATTCGTTTTGTCAAGTTTCATGCCATAATACTTTTATATCGATTTGAAGTTTGTAAGTATCGTATAGGGGAATTTGTTACATTTTAGGCTCTTTTGTTTGACATAACATAAATATTATATGTTGGCGTATGATAATCATCAGTAATATTCCACGTAAATCATACGCCACGGGGTACAACAGTTTTAATGTAACTGCTACAATATAAACCCAGTTCAAATTCGATTGATTTATGGAAAAGAGAAACTGTTGCTTATGTAGGGAAACGTTAGGTGAACAGATTAAAGGAATTCTAAATAGGACTAGTGCTTCTCGAGCTATGTCAAACAAAAGAGCCTAAAATGTAACAAATTCCCCTATACGATACTTACAAACTTCAAATCGATATAAAAGTATTATGGCATGAAACTTGACAAAACGAATGAAGCATAACTTCTTTTTGGGACTACTTTCACGTGCAGTTCTGAGAATTAAGTTCCAAATCAATGAGATGAAAAATGTTGAACTGTGTTATTAGCTTGATCTCTTTTCATTTGTTTAAAAATGTGTCCATAAGTTTACGGCTCTATGAAAAATGCCCCAAATGCAAAACGCCCCCCCCCCCTCTCTCTTTATTTTTCGACTTATGAAATATGACAGAGAGATAGTTAAGATACTTACTTCGACGTAAGCGGCGGGGGGCGTGCCCCCCACTGCATTCGTCTTTTTATAAAGCTAAAGAAAGAGTATAGAAACTAATAACGACGTATGCGGCGGGGGGCGTTGACACTTTCCTTTGTGACGAATTGTTGCATTTTGTTACATCATCAGCTGTATATATACCTACAATTATGTACAATGTCCACATGCGAAGTAGATATCAGCCGTTATTATTAATAACAACAATATAAATGTAAAAATTTTGTATAAATGTCTCAATGACAATTCAGTGGTAGACTGGCCTCTTTGGAAACCGATAATCGGATTACATCTGCATGTCTGTATGCGCAATTATTTTGAACAATTTGCTTGAATTTATAAAGATTTACTAATATGAATCCAAATTGTTCTTTCCTCAATTGCTTTAAAATAACAATAAACTATTTTCATTTAAAGTCAATAAATATTTGTATTGTCTACATTCGATTGAGGTGATATTAAAATAACATAGATTTTTCCCAAGGAATTCTATGCTGGTATTGCTGAAATCTGTCTGTAAACTTTAAAGTGTAAAAAATCTGTATAACATTATTACAATTTGTTATCGTCACTTGTGTTTTTCTTCTTCTTTTGGAATTCTATAATACAATTATTAACTATTCGTAAGAATTTGAGTGTTTTACATATTTCTATGGTCTCGCGTCAGATTTTCTGGCAATAAGTCCTAAGGGGTGTATATACCCGCTGCCCTTTCTCTAGATTAAGCAGAGACACACAAACACACACACAGTAGTCAACATCAATATATGTTTATACAGATTTATGAAAGCAAAGTAGATATTATATCTGTATGTAAACTAGTGAGTATATCTCTTCTGAGTGGCCTTAACAACCCATTCATGTTTGTATAAATATTAAAATCCAATTTTTACTCCATTGATATTCAACAAGAAGATTTCAATTTATTTGCTTAGAAAAGCTTTTAACATACGCACACATACGAGTATAGAAACCAACACACTCAACATCCCTTTAGTCCTTGATAACAGCAGTTATGTTGGTTCGTGTTTCGCTCTCCTTCCAGGTTCCATGTGCTCGTTAACAATTACCCATAATTCAAGCACAATTTTCAATCCTATTTGTTAACTCCACACCTCCGGCCTGGTTTACGGCATACACTTCCACACACATAGTACATATTGATTTTTATGCTTTATTGTCACATACGCATATGGTGGGTGTGGAGGTTGTGTCAGTGTTTTTTTTTTTATTTGTCTGTTTGTATATTTTCAATATCACGTTTGTGAGTGCATTTGCGTTGTGAACACTTTTCATTTTATTTATTTCAATGCGTACATTTATTACCATATTCAAAGAGTCACTTTATTCCGACTGGTGGTTTATTTTGTTTCTTCAATTTTATGTTTCATTGGGGGCGGGGAAAAACGTGTGTTCTTGATTAGCCAGCGTTTGTTGGGAGGATGGCTTATACTTCCTGTTGCCAATGATTACAGCTATAGATTTTATAATAGCAGCTTTTGCCAATAAATGCTTATTTGAGCTAAAGCCATTTATGTATTTTCCATAAATTCAACAAATATAGACATAAGCGGTATTCGCGGCTTGTGAGAGATAGGTCACTTAGTGTTCCTCAGATCACCTCGAGACAACTTAAAAAAAAATTTTTTTTCCTCCCCCACCCCCGGAAAAACAGCCAAAATCGTTTGTGGCTCAATCGTTAAATCAAAGGCATCAGTGTATAGGTCTCGACGAGTACTACATTTGTCCTATAGATGTCGCTGACATACGCCATCTTCTTGTAATGATGGCCTCATTTAGAGCAATTTCTACCCCTAAAATTTAAAAATATTTTTTCTCAGACATAAATTCCTTTAAAAAACAAGAACATTTTGCTTTGGAAGTATACAGTTTAATTCAAAAACAAAAATGTTACGTATGAAAAGATGTATTTACAGCATCAACACTAATATTTTTCCTGTTGTTTGCATTATTACAGAAAACTATTGCATACTTCTTAGTCTAGTGTTCCTATCTCTGTGTTTTGTGAATTGAGTGTTAATCAGTAGATCAAGTGCATAGATGAGAGGGTGTGTGGCATTTGGCATTCCGTGGACTGCGGAGCTGACTGCTAAGCGCAGGGTGTGGCCTATAGACTGTACCAGGCTGAGTACAAAAGAAAGCTTGTGAATGTGACAGATGCTGAATTGAGAGCTTTCGCTGAGGATCATACAAATGATCCCTGGGGAAGGCTCTATCAAGTGTGTAAAGGTAAGGTGTGCCTATGTGTATGACCTCCAGATTTTTGGCAATTTGCTATCGAGTTGAAGGGAGTGTATTGATGTGTTGTTATGTGAGTTTTTTCCAAGCGCCAGGATCTCGGTTCTTCCTCCATTGGGGGTGACTGAATCCCCGCTATTAGAGGAACGTGAGTTGAGTGAATGTGTGAATATGGTGCTGTGTAGGAAGTCACCAGGTATTGACGGTTTGACCGGTGAGATGTGTAAAAGCATATTTAAAGTTATCCCTGATTACCTAATGGCTTTGTATGGTAAGTGTGTGAGTGTGGGTTATTTTCCGTGTGAGTGGAAGATAGCCAGAGTGATTGTGCTCTCAAAGTCATCCGATAGGACGCCCTTGTCAGCTATTTTTCTGACAGACGAGCGTGTGTTGTTGGTGTGAATGAGTATTTAAGTGTGAATATGGTTATCCTCAAGGATCCATTTATTTGGAACTTCTTGATAGATCCACTCCTGAGGCAGCTTGGACAAGTGGGTAAAGTGTGTGCGTATGCGGATGACCAGCAGGTTTTGGTTGAGGGTCAATCTCGTTCTGAATTAGAACGAATTGGCCAGAGTGTGGGGGATGTAATTGGTAACTGGGGTACTAGGGTAGCAGTGAGTGTGGCAGTGGACCAGACTGTGATGATGTTGCTCAAGGGCAAATCATATGGAGCTCGACCCCCACGGATCAGAGTGAATGGCGTGACCATCCAATATATGACTGAGTTCAAGTATTTGGGGATAACAATGAGTGGAATAATGAATTTTCTGGTACACCTAGTGAGAGTGCGTGAGAAAATGTTGAATGTGGTTGGACGAGTGGGCTGTTTGTTGCATGCGCAGCTTAAGACGCGTCTGTATGGGGCGAAACGGCGAAGTCTGTTGTGGGGTATCGAAAGATACAGGCGTGTCAGCACGTGATGTTGTTAGCGTGTGTGCCTGTGTGTCGTACGGTCTGTACAGAGGCCCTACGTGCTCGTGGGAGTTCCTCCTCTTGACGTCGAAATAATGCGTCGATGCATTATTTTTGGGCTAACGTGGGGAACCATGATGCAAAGTGATTGGATTGTTTATAAGAATGCAGTAGGTATGATTGAAAGTCAGCAATCTAAATTGGACAACAGTGTAAATGAATGTTAGGACTACCTACTGCTTTGTATGTGATGTCCGGTTTGTTATGGATAATCCAGATTTTAGCTTTGGGCTATGTATGGGCTTCATAATAACCGGGCATGGATAACTGGTCTCACTTCTCCATAAACGGAGTTTGTGTGATAGGGCCAATTGTTATTGTGGAGCCAATAGTGAGGATTGGATGCATATTTTGTGTGAATGTCCGCTTTATGCTGATATTCGCAACTTGAGTGATATGGGTGTATGTATGGGTTGTTTGTGTGAATGGTGTGTTTGAGGTGAGTGGTGTGCTCCGCTTTCCTGATGGGGTGAGTAGCATAAGTATCTTTTCGCGGACCTATTTTGGCGAAGGCGTCTTAGGAAGTGTGAGTGGGTTGTATTGGTAAAGAGTATGTTCCTATGGTCAAAGAGTGTGAACAATGATAAATGGTTTTATATATTTTCCATTGGTAACCAATCCGGAGCAGTTTGGGGCTTCAGCCACGAGGTCTGACCAGAGTCTTAGTTCTGGTACAATGGGAAGATCGGTCTGGAATTCTCATTTCAGGCCGATTGATTGGACCTTCGGGGAGTATCGCGCTGGCTGTGGTTTATACCCAAACCACGGGTATCGCTAGGACCCGGCGTGGAGTTGCGCGGGTTATCCAACAACAGGGTGTCGTGACCCATAGAACGACAGGAGTGTTAGATAGGCTCCGACCCTCAAACAAAGAGGAAGTTATGCCCAAAGGAATAACTTAGAATCTGGTACCTGGTTCGCCAGGGGCGCTGGTCTACTCATTGTATTCACCCGCGTGCGAAGAGCACCGTCGAATTAAGCTTCAACGGGCAGGCATCCACTTTTTACCATGGACATCTGTCTGTATTATAACGGAACCTCACTAAATTACCAGGGCGCCGTAGTGAGTAATATGTTTAGCTTTTTACCGTGTTAACAGGGGCTATGACATGGTGGACCCACATTCCCCTACACTCATGGGACTATGGATGCCAAACAAAAACAAAGCAGATCCCGATCGGCGTATATGGTTGGCCTGTGCAGGGGTGATTTGACTGTGGCCTGTGGAATTCTAACAGGTTATTGCAATATCAGGCACGAAACATCTTCTTTGTAGCGTCACCCGAGGTTAAGACACTTTGGCAAAAGTTACATAGAAGACCCAGAGTCTCTCTCCTCAGTCCCAGTAGGAGATTTAATACATTTATTGCTGTGCCTTCCATGGCTAACTGGGCCAAGGTATAATTTGGAATTCCCACGATTTTCACATCCTTCTTTATCCCTCCTCTTATTCCTTCTTTCTCCTCCCCTTCCTTTCTAATGGACAATCAAAATGGATCAGCAGGTCTCAGTGTGTAGTGTGATCTGGTTTTTACCAGTTGTCCACAACCTAACCTAACATTAGATTATTCGTCGTACAAAGTTCGGATAACAGCTCTTTCACCTGGTCCCATCGATTTTATTGCCGAAGACTTTTCAAGATGGTGTATTTTCATTCATTCGTACAACGTGTCCAAGCCTAAGCATTTGGTATTTTGAACGCGCTGTGATACGTTGATGTCGTTACACAGCTCAAGCAGCTCATGGTTCATTCGAAGACAGTACTCGACGTTATCGAGGATGGGTCCAAATATTTTGCGACGTATTTTACTGTTGAAGGCTCCCAACACTGATCAGCTTGTATCATTACTCAGGATACTGCGCTGTTGCTCAGACCATGTAATATCAGTGCCCGTAGACCTTTTTTCGCCAAGATAGAGCTTTGTTATTATATCCGTTGCTTATCGCAAAGGGGTTTGCGATCAGTTCTCGTCTTCTTTAATGGCAGCAACAACAGAAATTTATCAGTAGCCGCACGTAGAGAAGCATACCAAGCGCTTCGGTCTTTTGCGATCGGTAGATAGTTCGTCACACCAAGCTTAGTTAACAGCTCTTTCACCTGGTCAATCCATCGAAGTTTTGGTCGCCCCCTCCTGCGCCGCCCATCGAGTCTATTGCCAGGATTTTTCGAGCCGGAGCATTTTCGTCCATTCGTACAACTTGTCCAAGCCAGTGCATTCAGTCTATTTGAACGCGCTTGACTACGTCGATGTCGTTGTACAGCTCATGATTCATTTGACGACGGTACTCGCCGTTAACGATGATGGGTCCAAATATTTTACGTAGTATTTTTCTCATCGAAGACTTCCAGAATAGATTGATCCTCTTGTCTCATTATTGGCATCATCGCAAACTGTCAGTTATGGATATACTGTCATTCCATAGGCGACAAGGCTTTAGTTGTACTTATCTTAATACTATTGCAAACTCGCATCAAATATTGTTAATAATAATTTTCCAAAATCATATCAAGTATTGCTACTTGCTCGCCCCCAACTGTACATCTTCGAAATCTGGCTTTTTGTTTACTACACAATTTATATAAAATATACACAAGTACGTATATGTACTTGTTTATATATTAATGGTTGTGGCACCTAATAAAATTATTTATTTGTATTCAATGGCAAACAAATACATATAAATTGTAAAATAAATAAAATGTCGACATGTCTGGCATATCGATACAAACCAGTCAGCAAATTTTACTATGTCTCACATGGAGTTATTTTTTTTCTGAGTTGGTAATAAAATATATTTGGATTAAGATGAGGAGAAGTGCACAAACACACCACAACATTCTGTTGCTTGGGAACCCCTTCTGTAATGAAATTGACGCGGCCGTAATAATAATAATGTATACCTGTATAAAGCTGGTAATATAGTGGTTCAATATAAGGATTGTTGTTTAAATCATTAATATGAGTACAGCAGAGGGGAATTAAACAAAATCACATTGGTTTGTTTAGTAGCAATAAAATAACTGTAGAATGAAAAAAAAACTCGATTTGTAGATTTTTCTGAAACAAACAGTAATAATTTGAAAAGTTGTCACTTTTTTAGTAAAAACTTAAGTAAGTAGTAGGAGTTAAAGGACAAAAGTTTGATAAAAAGCTTTTAATTTTTAAATAAAGACATCGCTGTTAGTTATTTTTTCACACGAATATACTTTCTTTCAAACATCTAATGCCACGTTCCTATCTGACTATATTTCCTCCAAAAATCGCGATAAATTACCTAATTAACCACTGACACTTTGTTATTAATGCAGTTATTAAATTCTTAGCGCTTCCTCGCCGCATATCTCTATTATAATACATCCCCGGGGTGCCACAAATTCGCTATTTACTGCCGCAGTAGTTTGTAGCAATTACTGTTACTCATTATCATTGTACTCGATGGTGTCAATGGAACACTTGTGATAATTACCCAGTTAAGAAGTTACACTCATCTTTGCCTTTGACGCTGGTAACATGCAGCTGTTACCACAGCAGACATAAAACTAATACAGTAACACTAATCATAAGCTTGCAACAAAAGGCATTCAACAGCGGCAGCCGTTGGCCCCTGGCAACAGCACGAC
The DNA here is from genome assembly GCA_964034835.1 of Muscina levida. Lineage (NCBI taxonomy): Eukaryota > Metazoa > Arthropoda > Insecta > Diptera > Muscidae > Muscina > Muscina levida. Next base: position 152,345,670 of record OZ035881.1, read on the forward strand.
GGAATCATAAAGTAAAGTACAATTTTTCCTTAGGACATACGTAAATAAATTGTACATGCTGCATGCCACAAGTGGTGACACAAATATTTAATAACTTAATCTATAGATGCTGCTGCTGCTGTTGGAATGAACAGTCACTGCGATATATGCGTTGCATGCATGCGTGCCCATAAAAGCCGTGGCAAGTATCCTCTTAAATTTTGTTGCAACTTAACAAATTGTTTAGAATCTCTTGCCACAAAACTACATAAGGACTTGTGATAGCAAATAGATGAACGCAAACGTTGAAAGGATGTGGGCGGAAAGGATAACAAAAGCTAAAGCAGCCAAAGCGTTGTGTTGTGCGTGCATGGTATATGTGTATTGGTGTGTGTGTGTGTAATAAGACTAAGCGAGCATAGAGAAGACCATAAATACTTGAAGCCATTTATTGTAAGACATAAATGTCAATATGACGACTACTTAGATACATACATGGATAAAATGTCAACGACCGATATTGCTAGTGGGGCTTTAACATCGCATCGCATCGTATCGCATCGCTTTTGTTATTTCGCATGGGAAGCAGCGTGACAGCGTCATGTGCTGAGAAGCCTCAACAATGAAATGTTTTTAAAAAAGTTTACAATGGTACTCATACGCTTAAAGTATTGCCAAAAGGGATATCTTGGCTGTGCCTTTAAATGAACGCTAATTGGAGGAATTTTTGAATTGAGACCAGAGTGCCATAATATTTGAGGTTTAAAGAAACTGTTATAGTTTCCAAATGTGAAACCAAAAAACAAATTGTTGCAGACACTACCAATTCTAACAAAATATACATATATTTCAGATATCTTAATAAAAGATTAAAAAATATGGAGCTGTTGCTAGATAATTAAATACGAGGTGGCCCATTTGAATTGGTTACAGCGTCGAGCAGCCACGGCGCACAGTGGGATAGTTTTGTTACTGCAGCCTTTGCAAGTATTGAAAAGCAGTGGACAGAAGTAGGTATGGTGACTAATGAAAACAAAACTAAATTATTTGTTTTTACGAACAAAGAGTCTACGCGTTTGGGACGGCATGATAACAACTAAGGCACAGTTTACGATCCTAAACTGGTAGACATTGAGGCAAGGAAAATACTGCTGCAAAAGGGAACCCCAAAATAGGAACTGTTTATAGGACTCAGTTATTAAACCCATATTATTCTACGGATCGGCAGTCTGGTGAACGGCGCTAGATAGAGCGTCCCAAAGGCTGAAATTCGAACGCATTATGAGACTGGTAGCAATCATGATAACAAGGGCACTTAGAAATTTTCAAATAAGGCACTGTTTACGATCCAAAACTGGTTACCCAAGGACATTGAGGCGAGGAAAATAGCAGCGAACACCGCAATGCGTTTAGATGCCACAAAAATATGGATGCACAGGAACTATGGCCATGCCAAAATTCGAAACCTAATCAATTAATGTCGTCCCAATTTTCACGGACGGTTCGAAATTAAAGGAAAGTGCGGGCTGTGGAATCTATTCGGAAGAGTTGAATTTGCAACTATCAATCACACTACCAGAACTCTGTAACATAGTTCAGCCCGAAATAGCGGCCATAACAATAGCCGTAGAGAAAATTTAGTATCGTGGGATATTGGGCGGCAAGATTCATATTCTTGCTGATAGTAAAGCGAGAAATGTTCGAGAATGCCGGCTGTCTCTTGAGGATATTGCGAGTCATTCGACGATTAGCCTTACATGGTTTCCAGGATACATATATGGGTACATATATGGTAACCAAAGGGCCGATACGTTGGAAAAGCCCGCCACAACCGTGAACTCGGGAGAAGTTTACGGTCTTATTGGGATCCCTCTTGCAAGGGGGAAACAGCTAATTGAGACGGAACTGAACCTCATTGCTAAGGAGAGATGGGTGAGAGAAACCGCTTGCACCAAACAAATGTGGCCTACTATGAATATACAGAGGAACATGCTGAACCTGTCCAGAGTCCATCGAGGAACATCAAAGCTTTAATAACCAGTCACTGGCCGATTAGTAAACGCGCTAAGAGCTTAAAACTACCCTACAACGATTTTTGTAAAAGCTGCAATGATGAGGAAGAAGAGGAGACCATGGAGCATCTTTCATGTCACTGCCCTGCTTTTGGTGACCTGTGATATGAAAAGCTATGCATCGAACACTTCTATCAGAAGGCGATTTGCGGAACATTCATAGTGACGTTGACGAAAAAAAATTTAATAAACGGGACTCATACTAGCACCCAAGTGAGCTGTGTTGAAAGTGGCTGCCGAATTAACCTAGCCTAATTAGGGTCGCAAGCCTCTGATAATGTGCGCTTAGCAACCGATTGAATGACAAAGCACATACTCGGCGAACAAAGATCTAACTCTACCAAACACTGATCCTACTGTCTTGAGCTACAACCCTCAGGGAGTTCCTTCCGAAGAACCCAATAGAATCCTCCTTGGACCTCTTTTTCCAGCGTTAAAAGGAGCTCCGATCGAGTAGTCTAGGGTTCCTAGTGTAGTTTCCTAATAACATTTTCTGGTCGAATGGGTAAGGAACCACTTCGATGATGTCACGTTGTGGCTGTGATTAAAACCAAAAGATACGTTGGTAAATTCAAACTTTGGTGCTCGAAAAAAGCTGAGCTGGGTGCCTTGGAACCCATCAATGTTAACGGCATCAAGCGCGTTAAAAAATGATCAAATGCATTGGCTTGAACACGTTGTACAAATAGAAGAAAAGGCTTTAGTTCGAAAAATCTTCGGCATTAAACTCGATGGGCGGCGCAGGAGGGTGTGATCGAAACTTCGTTGAATGGACTAGGTGAAAGAGCTCATATCTAGACTAGGTGTGACGAACTATCTACAGATCCAAAAATACCAAGGAACTTGGAATTATTTTCTACACAAGGCTACTGATGGTTGAATTTCTGTTGCCGATGCCAAATAACAATTAAAACAACTTTTTTTTTATCAAAGTATATCTTAAAATTACATCAACTTCCCAGAAATTTCCAATTTATTTATCAGCTACAGTGTTGTACATTCTGCTTACTGTTTTAGCAACAATTTGCTATTTACTTTTTTGTCCGTAAATATTCTTCTTGCTGTACTAGACTACGCTACCATAGCTACACAACACCTGTCGCACATTATACCAACAACAACAACTCAATTCAATAGCAGTGTGCGTATTTTAAACGTTCTCTTCGTCAGCGATAATTGACAATTATTTGCCAACTATGAGTTGACGCACGTTTGCATAATTATTAAGCAGACAAGTGCGTGTGTGTATGTGTGTTAGTCCACAGGTGTATAGCTAAGAGATTTGAAACACATGTGTTATAATCAAGTGCATGTCCTACTGCTCGACACATCATTTGTGTGAGACTATAAATATGAATGTGTTCACCTGGCGACGCGTATTGTACAATACAACTGTCACTTGCATATGTCTACATCATGCAACGCAACACAACGAAGTTGTGGAAATTTATATTGATTTTTATCGGCACCATTACGTTGAACAAGCCTTGTTAATAGGCTTAATATATGTCGTGCAGATATACTAACAGTGCTGGGAGGGGGTAGGGGTAGGTTTTGAACAACGGCAAACAGCCTAATTTAATGGCTGGCGTGCACGTCTCTCAAAATCGACTTAGAATGTGATGATAAAACCATTTTAGTTTTGGAAATTATTTTACTTTTAATATTTTTTACTACCAATTGGTATTTAGCAGTCCTTGGTGTAACTGTTATGTTTTTTAATTAAACAAAATAGGGCCAAATTAAACATAATATTTTGGCTGTCAAAATCATACATTTGTTTAATTTTTTTCTAAAAATATTAGATATAGAGCAGTATTATTCGCGGTATAATTGTTTATACTGTAGAAATACAATAATTTCGAAAACATATTATAGTGAGTAATTAAAAAACCCTAAAATATTAATTTTCCCTTCGTATACATAATTGTGCCATACAAGTACATCTAAAACATGTGCTTATTTAAACCACCATTCTAATCACATCCCTATGAAAACTATTTCCTTTTGTTTACAAAGCATTTTCGCACATGAATTCATGTCAACATTTATTTATTTTTTTCATAATTTGTGCTATAAAAAATACAAATGGTAAAAATTGTTTAGACAATACTTTTCTAGCTGTTGCTCCTCAATGCGCAATTATTTGCAACGGAGATTGTTCAATAACCTGGGAAGGGCGAGAAAAAAATAACACAAAAATGAAATCACTAAAATTTCCATTTCAAATGAAATGACTAAAACCACACGTATACACATATGTGCGAGCAAATTGCAATTGCTAAATACGAAATTACAAGGAAGCGACAACAACAACAGCTACATAAATCCTAATACAATATGCAACAAACAACTTTTGTTCTGACGTTGTTGGCACTACAACCGCTGCCTGGCGTTGTTGTACAAAGCCCAAACGAACACTATTCGAGAGTGTGAACAGTGGAAAAACCACATAGACCACAATAATTACAATTATAACATTTATGATGCAAAAGCAACGCAAGAAGAACATCGTCAGTGTTGGTGGCAGGCAGGCTTTCAGGCAACTGCAACACATTGCTGATAACCGTTTGTACCAAATTTCTCTGGCAATATAGTCACAAAAATTTAGTTAGACTGGCATGCAACTAGCCGTCGTTGCTGGTAAACATTATGATAGAGTACGATGTTAGTACTGAAAATTAAGGGAAATAGAGGTAGAAGTAGGATGAAAAATTGGAATCAAAGGCAAATCAAAATTCATACATAAGTATACAGTAGCAAAATCCTTAAGACCTAATGCATAACACAGTACAGCACATGATTTTGGGACTCAATTCTGAGAACTGCACGTGAAAGTAGCCCCAAAAAGAAGAAGTTCTGTATCATTCGTTTTGTCAAGTTACATGCCATAATAATTTAATATCGATTTGAAGTTAGTAAGTATCGTATAGGGGTATTTATCACGTTTGAGGCTCTTTTGTTATATTGTTATTTGGTAGCGTATGATTATTATAATTAATATTCCCCTTAAATCATACGCCACATAGTACAACAGTTTTATTGTTGAAAATGTATTACAATTGAAAAGTGAAACTGTTGCTTATGTAGGGAAACGTTATATGAAAAGATTAAAAATATTGTAATTCTTTATTTTTTAAATTTGTTTCAGTTAAATCGGATAAGTGGTTCTCGAGTTATATCAAACATAAAAGCCTAAAACGTGACAAATTTCCCTTACTTACTAGCTTCAAATCGATATTAAATCATTATGGCATGTAACTTAGCAAAACGAGTGATGCAAAACTTCTTCTTTTTGAGGTTACTTTCACGTGCAGTTCTCAGAATTGAGTCCCAAATCAATGAGTTGAAAAATGTTGTACTGTGTAAGAGTCATTTGGGGAATGACTTTAGATATTGCTGTATGTAGTAGATGGGATGGGATGGAAGCAGTTTATTGTCAAAATATAAGATTATATTTAGTTGTCGTCATGTTTAATGTGTTTGACGACAAAAGACCAACGGTTGCATGATGAGTAGACTGCGACATTCCTAATCGTTTTCAAACTATAGGTCCCGGTGTGTGAGTCTTAAACCAGAAGCGTGTTAACTCGCCCAAATACGGTGAGCTTTCACATATCTTATTTTATAACGCCCATAAAAAGGCGTGGCAAGTATGAAAATCTATGTATAAAAATGAATCGTAATTTGTTCTTCATTGCTATTCGAAAGTTAACAGTTGGCGCTGTTGATAAAATATGATTCAGTTTACGTATGAGTAATGCGATTGATATATGCTACATAAATATTAATCATTCGTAAAGGACCACTCCAAAACCTCTCTAAATACATATGGTAAATTGTTGGTTCATAAGCTTGTCGGACCATCAGATCTTAACGATGAGAGCTACAGAAGCCACATTAGGTTCGGGGTGTGCCCGATACATGTTGTTATGATCCAGTATACTGGGCTTTATTGGACTCGAAGTTTTCTCTTCGGTGTAATTGCTTTTTTGGCGTTCGAGGACAGCTCAGCGGTGACAAAATAAAGGTCTTAAGGGGGTGTATCTTTGCACGGTCTCTTCCACAAAACTTGCTTTGTCAATATGATGATTGCTGGCGCCAGTAAATAAATAGCACGTATGTTGTCGTCCAGTTTTACTTGGGTCGTGATGAACATTTAACACCATCTCAGGAAGACCTTAGATGTGTAGGAAACACCATCTTTCAAATCCTCCAGGTAAGGACAAAATAAATGCCGGCCGGGTGCCTACCAATACTCCCTTTTTGGTCATAGTCTTGTCGTGGATCAACCCAGTTTTGAATAAAACCACGAAATGAAAAGTGGATGGAAATATACAACTAAACGCCAGTAGCGGCTTTGGCGGCGCCTATCAACGGGTACGGCGAGGAGACCAGCTCCTCTCTACATGTCGGCATGTTGAGAGTAAACGCTATGACAGGGATAACGAGAATATTATCAATGTCGCATACAACTTTAAAGAGGTGAATGACAGCATGTTAAGGCAGCAAGAAGAACTGAGTATGCGCCTCTCGCCTCTCTCGGAGGGTAAAGAACAAAGGGAGAAGTCAATATGTTTCGTTCCTATTTCCCAATGAATCCACGAAAAAGACCAAGTTATCTGCAGTCATTGGTGAGCATACTTTCGAACCTCTCTCTAATGTGCAAAGTGTCATCATTGGTGAGCTCTTGTCTGATGACGAAGAACTTCTAGAATCCTTGGGTGGGGGGGGATTCGAGAAGGCTTCTCTTCGGACAACTCCTCCTATCTTGTTGCTATTCAATAAAAGTCCGACCAGGATTTGGCCAATGCCGATTTGAGTATGCCTCTCCTCGGTAGACAGGATGCTGTGGAATCTCTATCAAGGGAAGAGCGAAGCCGATCTTCTCCTACAGGATCTTCATGGAGGAATACATCGGAAGCCTGCACGAAAGCTGTACATTAGACCTGGCGTTAAAAACTTTTTTTGGAATCTTGAGTGTGGGTAGCGATTAAAATATGAGAAATGATGCCAAAATTGATATAGCAAATTTTCAGGCTGATCGGATGGTGCCAACCCGTGCCCCAATGAGGTCAAAGGTCAAAATTTTTTAAAAACCACCAAAAACCTCTATTTATTGCATTTTATTAGTTTTTTTTTTAAACAACTGTTGGTCACAAAGGGGTCTGAAGATGAACTCGTCATGGAGTTCGAAACGCGTCATCCTAGTGCGTGACACACTGAATTTGACCAAAATATTTAAACAATAAAATAGAAAAAGAAAAAAACACTTTTTCTGATCGTAAGCCGAATTTGATGTATCATTTGATACACAACGTAAATTTAATATATAAAAACACGATCGACTAAATTAACAATTAAATAGTTTAAAATACTCTGGCACGGCACGGCCTAAAAACTAAATGCCTTACTTTGACATAGAAAAATTTAAAGTAATCTTAGTTTACCAACAAAACCTTGTAAAGAAGCTTAAGCTTTATGGTAAAAAGGGGAATCGTGGGGAAAGAATTTCCTACATTTCTCATGTTTGAATATTAACGGTCAAATTCAAAAAATACACCACTGGTGCTGGACGTTTTCGGCTGAAAATACAGCACTGGTACTGGACATTTTCGGCTGATATCTCTACTTCACATGTACATGCTTGACATAATTGTAGATATATATACAGCTGATGATGTACCATTGTGTATCAGTTGGTCACAAAGGGGTCTGAAGATGAACTCGTCATGGAGTTCGAAACGCGTCATCCTAGTGCGTGACACACTGAATTTGACCAAAATATTTAAACAATAAAATAGAAAAAGAAAAAAACACTTTTTCTGATCGTAAGCCGAATTTGATGTATCATTTGATACACTTAACGTAAATTTAAAATTACTATAGATATAATGTTTTTTTTCTTAATTTTCATTAAAAGGGTTTATAAGTTTTATTTTAAATCAGTGAAGATTTTGTATAGACTGGGAGGTCCTTACGTTAGCCCTCTACAATATGCAGCAAGTACTGTTTATCGTCTTCGATGTGTGTTAAGCATTTGTAAGAGTCAGTTATTAGTCTGACTATTTTTTCGACGGCATTCATAACAGTAATGCTTTTAACGATCAGCTTAACTTTAAAATATGCTTGGCCTAAGAAATTTGATGGATTCAATCGTAAGAAATACATAGAAATCTCCAAACGAGTAAAAAAATATTTTGTGTTCGTAGTCAGAAAAGAGCTCAAATACTTGGATGTGAATAATTTGAAATTATTAACATCATCACCGATATGATGGTCTTTATCAGACTTAGACCATCTTTTCTTTTATTTCTGAGTCTACATGTGGGTCAAAAAAGGCAAGTGCAACTGTTTTCTTCGATAAATACCACTGGTGGTTCCGAATTTTTTCCAATAGCACTGTATATATTTTAAATATCAAAACAGCCAATACGCCGAATACGTACCTTCGCTTAATATTTAAGACGAAAGGGCCGTTTTTTGCAGCAGTTGTATCAAAACATATAATTTTTAATGAATGACAGATTGAGCTACTGTAGAACCAGTTAAATTTTCAATGCTGGAGATAGATAAACATTTTTCATAGTTCTATCACGTCAGCCCAGTAGCCAAACGATCAACTTTATCTATTCCAGCAATTGCGTCTCGTGGCATGATGGTTAGAAAACGCGACTACCATGCGGGAGATCTCAGGTTCGATTCCCGCCTACATTTTCCTTTCACAGCCGACTCCCACGGTATTGTCGACAGCAACCTCGCAGTATAAGTGTCGAGTCACTCGGCTTGTCTAGTAAAAGCTTCTCAAAAAGTGACGTTCGCATTCGCCGATAAAACAGTAGGTGCCGTTAGCTGTGAATCTAAAAATAGAAAGCGTTTTAATTCCCAACAACGCGGGAAGCTATCCTATACATTCATGGTGTAAAAGGAAATTAAGTTTTTAAAGTAAGTGGGAAGTAGCTTTTCGTCCCAATGCAAAACTAATGTTTTGGGAATCTAAAAAACTTAATATAAAAGAAATACCTATAACTTGCCCAAAATAAAAAAAAATTACATTGAAATTGTCAACACTTTCTTTGCCATGATGCCGACGGTGTTTTTAACGTTGCTCATGCAAACTTGTGCAATTCAGAAGCAGATCCTCAATATTGTAAACTAACGCTTAAGAAGTTTCACTGATAAGGTGTATATCTAGTGGAGATGACATATTGCCGGCATCCAAACAAGCTAGCATTCTGTCGTCTATAAAATTTTTTTTTCCACGTTTTTGAATCGGCTTATTTCAGCAACTTGGAATGTTATCAATCTGTTTTTTATCCATCGTCTGCATATCATCTACCAATTCATCACCCTTAAATTCAAAATTTTTCATAGTTAAGTCTGAATATGAAAGTAAGTGCACAAAAAATAACCACTGTGTGGCCAAGTACTACATTAGAATACAGTAATTAAACCAAGTTCGGTTTTTTCTTCATAATTTTCTTTTCGCCGTTTTTCATCTTCCTATCATTGTGTCTTTCTTTTTTCTTCATTTGTGACATTGTGATCGACACAAGCCATGCTAGCAATACCCCATTTTTCGCTGCTTTATTAAGAAGTCCCTTTCTTGCTATATACTAATAAGCTTGAGAACGTCCACGTGGGCAAAGTCTAATAAACTGTTTTGAATTATACTTCGTTCCGGAGATTTCATAATGTTTAATGACTTTTGCAGCTAGAATCCTAACGATTCTAGCTTTATCACAAAAAGGAAATATTTCATTTAACACCAATCTTGCACTTTCTTTAACTGTTTTACATTTATATTATAAATTATAATATAATTACATTTACATTTATACTTTAAATTATAATATATATGTATGTATTTGATACATGTCGCATAGTGTACTTCAGAGTTAATGAAACTGGTAACTAATTTACAATTTATAAATGATGTTCTAATTTATAATTCTCACTAAAACAATTAAAAAAAAGGTAAAAAACAGTATTTTAGTGGTTTTTCAAAATTTTGACCTTTGACCTCATTGGGGCACGTGTTGACACCATCCGATAAACCTGAAAATTTGCTACATCGATTTTGGCATCAAATCGCATATTTTAATCGCTACCCACATTTAAAATTCCAAAAAATAAAAAACCCCATATTAGCTGCGCCAGGTCTACTGTACATAGTAAAGGGACACTGGTGGTTCTCTTACTTGGTTGGGGTCCTACAACCTGCTCGTTGAAGAAAGAAGATGAGGATCAGAAAATGGGAAAAAGACACAGCACTTAAGGAATGTGGATGGATACGAGAAACATACATACCTCACATACCTACAAAGATCAACGTCTTCATCCCTCTTTCCTTCCCAGAGCCCCTCAATTCAACAACTACAAGAGATATTGTTTCAAAACCGTTTGCCAAGGAGGAATTGTCAGACCTCCAGGACCCTCTACCAAATAGAAACCGTCTGCCAACTTGAGGATACCTTCTGGTGAGGATACCTTTAAGGATGATAAGAGGAAGAATCAGAGCGGTCTAGGCACTGATCCCAATCTTCAAATGACGGTAGTTGACAGGGGTGATTGGGATAGAAGAATCACTTGGATCATTGGCTGCTAATTGAGGATAAGTTCTCATGGGTGGGGAGCGATTATATTAATGCGCAACTAGGAAGGGAAGATCCTGTCGGAAAATTGTGTCTAATTTTGTCTTTTTGCTATGGTTACAGATGAAAATATGGTCGTTCCCGAGGGCAGCATAAGTAACGAAATCACGCCAAACATCGACGATCTTAAACATATCATTGGCTGAGGACTGCGTTGTGTTACTGCGGTCTTTTCAAACATTGATAAGCAGTCGGAATAAGTGGGTCTAAATGAAATTATTTGTTTCTGCGTACAAATAGTCTACTCGTTTGGAACGCTGCTATAACGTTGACAACTATAACTTTGAAGTAGTTAATGTAGTAGTGTATACCATGGCTCCGCTATAAACAAAAATAATGTCAGCCTGAAAATCAAGAGACGAGTATTGATTGCAAACTGCTGCTACTTTAAGCTAATCAATGAAGTTAATGACAAAGCCAGCTCTCAACGAACAAGAATCCAACTCTACTGAACACTGATCCTACCTGTCTTGAATTAAACACAAAATCCAGGGTAATGAGCAGATCAATATTTTCTGAGAGTCTTTGAGAAAAAAATAATTCACAAAATACCATCATCGAATGAACTATGCTCTGTGTAAGCGTTATAACGCAATCGACGCAGTCACCAGCATTCAAATAGACTGAATGGGCTGGCTTGGACATGGATTAAAATGCTCCAGTTCAAAGTGTGTTCGACAAAAAAAAACTCGATGAGCTGACAGAAGGGGCCGACCAAAACTTTGTTGGATGGACCAGGTATAAGACCTGTTATCTGAACTTGGTAAGACAAACTATTTACAGAGCGCAAAAGAACGAAGTGCTTGGAATTCTCTTCCATGTGCGACTGCTGATGGATGACTACATGTTGCTGTCGGCAAAGATATTAGCTGATTTATTTGAAATAAACATCACTTCTCAATTGCTTTCGACTGCATTACTACCTTCATTTTCAGATTCCTCTCTTGTCAGTGATTTGAATCTATTTCCATTCATAGAAACATCCACTTTGTAGCCTTTTAACTGGTGGCGGATATGAATAGTTGAACACTTTTGTTGTTTTATTTGTTCATACATTTAAATAAAATAATAAAGAAACAAAAAGTGCCAACGACAAAAACAATAATATTAGCAACAATTTATTGTGTGAATTGCAATGTTTGGCATAGAAAGAAACCCACAACAAATGAAACCTAACAATGCGGGTATTAGCAAAACTTACATTGGCAAATGACAATGAATGAACAGAAAGAACTCGATTATTGAAACTAATACAAATATGATTTGTTGCTACAAATAAACCTTAAAAAAATTAAAAAAATGTCAATATTAGCAATACTAATGAAACGATATAATATTGATTTATGCCGGACATATATATAACCAAATAAACTATATAGTTGAACATAGTGGCCAATTATTGTAAAAAACTATTGTGTAACTGTTTAAGCCTTCTCAAAAATTTTGCACATAAATGGAGTTCATTCTGTAAAAGTCTGTTTGCGAGTATGATTAAAAATATATGTGATCCAAAAACGGAAAATATACGGATATCATGAAAACCACCATTGCACACAAGTTTACACATTATTACACCAACTACCAACACAGAAAGAAAAAATTAGCGCACAAAAAAATAGGTTGAGACCTTACAAACAATTGAAAATATCGCGATTCAACAAATTGTTTATGTTACACAGAAATTTAGAGTGATTTGCCTTAAATATGGCAATTGTTGACATATCAGGCTCACAATAATGCAAATAGCTTGCACCACAGTCAGGCTAGTATGCCCAATTGAAGTCGTATTTTAGCTTTGGATTCACATATTTATCCGAAATTTGTGTTCTAAACTAGATTTATTTGGATTCAATATGCTTTATTCATATCCTTACACATAGGATTATGGTGACATTCTATGACCAATGACATTCTTTCAAAGATGCTACTAGAAAGAAAATTATAATATCTGTAATCCGTTCATGAGATATAACGGCAGGAGTATGAAATACTGAAAGTATTACTATGTTAAATTTTAAACAACAAACACATACAAGATCTAGGTAATGTATTCACTTTTCTCGGTGTATATTACGCCAAAAATATATTGTAATTGTGGTAGTTATATGATCATGTAATATAAATGTTTTGTTAGAGCATATAAATATAATTTTGCGTAGCTATGTATCATCATATACACATATACAGATGTAGTGCGTCCATAGTAGAGAGCTAGTAGATTAGAAAGTATTACATAAAAGCACAGTGGTTCTTTTTTTAAATATGTTGTATTGATGTTCACTTACTGAGATGGAATTTTTCCTATCTATCGTAAATTATCAGTTATATGCCGCACGTGGATAAGTAGTATATGCGCATCGATCTTCAGTGTTTTTTTCGAGTTAATTGTCGAAGACTTTTCGACTTAGAGCATTTTTATCCACACACACAATATTACCTAGCCAACGCTACCGCTGTTTTGTTTTTTGCAACTTTAATGTACGTATATAAAGGTTGGTTAAATTTTAAAGGTCGATGTTTTGTTGAATAAAACACAAATTATTTAGGAAATTATTGTCATTTTTTTTATTATGATAAAATTGGTATGATTCCATTAAGTATGGAACAATATATCTGCCAAATGGTCGAAGCGACCTCGGCGGACCACCTCCATCCGATGGTCCAAATTTTAAATGACGCTGAGGCATAATTGAGGTTCTATGCCGTTAATGTGCAGAATTCTCTCCTCCTTTAGCTCTTGAATTGTTACTGGCAAGTAGCACCGTCATGTTGAAATCACATATCGTCCACATCCATATTTTCCGATTCAGGCCATCAAAAGTTCGGGCTCACGAAAGTGAACACCATTCACAGTAACTGCCTAAACGGCCTAATTTTGGAAAAAATACGGCCCAATGATGCCGCCAGCCCATTAACCGCATCAAACAGTCACTTTTTGTGGGTGCATTGGTTTTTCGACAATCACATTTAGATTATCATTCGCCCAAATGCGGCAATTTTGCTTATTGACGAATCCAATGAGGTGCAAATTTGCCTCGTCACTGAAGATAATTTTCTTCGAAAACTGATCATCCACTGTAGCCATTTCTTGCCACCATTCTGACCATTGACGACGTTTGGAATGGCCAATAGGCTTTAGTTCTTGAGTCAATTGCACCTTATAAGCGTGTAAATGCAAGTCTATATGCATAATGTTCATCAATGACGAGCGTGAGATGCGCAATTGTTGGGCACGACGACGAATTGAGGTGGACGGCTCTTAAGCCACATTATCGCGAACAGCAGCAATATTTTCAGCAGTAGAGGCTGTACGCGCATACCTGGTGCTTTCACATCTTCTACATACCCGGCACGATATTTCCAATTGTACGCACATTTGGACGATTCAATTGACCGAAAAAATCACAAAGTGCATGATATGCATTTTGATTTGAACGTTCATTTTCATAATAAGCCTGAAGAACTTTAACACGCTGCTCGATTGTGTATTTTGGCATGATTCAAATTGAATTAGTCTGAAATTGAGAAATGTCAATTTAAATGTTGAAAAGAAGTTGAAGTTTAGGTATGGTTCACATTCAACATCTGTCCTTACAATTTAACCACCCATTATATCATTTGATACGACCCGAAATTGTAACACATGGGAGGATTCACTTTAGAACCTAAGTTTTTTTTTTAAACCAAATTCAATTGAAGACTTTTTAAGTTGTTATAGCTATGTCCATCTGCCTGGTGTCCGGCTGGTACTTACGATAACATTCGAAAGACGTAATCTTTGCATTGATTAATATTTTACCAAATCTTCTTACGGTATTGCAACTGGGCCACATGGCCACGACCCTTCTGGTACTTCCCATACAAATGTATATATTTAGAAAAGTAAAGACAGTATAAAGTTTTGGAAAAAACTAGTTGACTAGGTACGCCACTTCTGGTACCTCCCACACACATTTGGTACTGCCTACTTTGGAATCGATTTCTATTATTAACTAGAGGACCCGACGAACTTCGTCTCGCCCCAATTTAATGCCTTCAGATAAACGGAGGCGGTTCTCCAAAACTCGAAAAGGCAACGTTCAGCTGACCGCACGTAAAACAGGGAAATTCGATATTAATCTCACATACTTCCAACGATTGGCCTTGCGATTTATTGATTGTCGTCGGGGAATTGGAATGGATGATCAGTTTGAATTATCTAATTCGTAAGATAAGGACTTCCTCTTCTTTGAATTTGTTATTTATGATCGTCTGAAATCAAATTTTTTATCAGATTCTGCTAGTAATATACTGCCCGTAAATTAATTCAATCGAGATTTTTATAATTTTGTGTAATGTCATGTTTTACTTTTACAACGATGTGAACTGGCAAAAATTTGCAGGGAACGATATCGATTCAGTCGATTGTGTACTTTGGCTTTTCAACCGTGATAATATTCTTCGAAAATTTTAAAGCGGAATGTGCAGTTCGAATGCAGGTTCATCGTAAATCGTACACGTTCTTGTACTCGGTATTTAACAGCGGCACATTTGTTCGAACTCTTCCGGTCAGCTCATCTTATAATCTTGCTCCCGTTAAAATTCGCGATCGAATGCATCTTGCATCGAACGATTTGACGCTGGCATTCCCAATCCATCGGGTTCGACGGATTTTTTATTTAAATATTATTTGTCTCGTTATCTACCAACATCTAACAAAAATTTTCCGTCTAGACATCGTTCAAAACCATCAAATCATGCGAAAATTGGAAAAAACAATTTTTTTTTACTTTTCCGAGTTTTTCCCTAAGAATTTTCTATTTTTCCATTCGAAAAGCCATTCCGTAACAACTGCGCACAAAATTCCATAAAAAAACCAATTTTCGATTTTTCCAATTTCCTGACTTTTCGAAGGATTTTCCCAAAATTATCTTGCATAAAACCTTCATACCAATTACGAAAAATTAGATACAAATTGAGCAAAATGGGCCAGCCGTTCTCTCTTGATGAATTATTGCACACTGTTCACACCGTTTTCATACATATAGATTTCACAATAAACAGAATTTTTCCAAGCATCACAACGAATTTTCCACTTTTACGTCGTCTAAAATCATCAAATCATGTGATACAATGAAAAATTTCGTCGAAAAAAATCCAAAATTGTCGAGTTTTTTTCCAGAATTTTCCGAGTTTTTCACTAAGAATTTTTCTATTTTTCCATTCGAAAAGTCATTTCGGAATGATTATCGGAAATTTTCACATTTACATCATTTAAAATTATTAAAACACAATAAAATGTAAAATTTCATCGAAAAAAAATTTAAATTTTTGGAATTTTTCCATAGTTTTCCAACCAAAATTTTCTATTTTTGCAACCGAAAAGCCGTTACAGAACAATTAAACACAAAATGTTATACAAAAATTCAATTTGCGATGCAAAATGTTTCCAAAAAAAATTTCAAGTTTTTCCGGAATTTTCCGAGTTTTTCACCGAGAATTTTTCTACAAAAATTTTCCATTTTTCTATTCGAAAAGCCATTCTGTAACATTATCACACAAAATTCCATACAAAAAGGCAATTTTCGATTTTTCCAATTTCCAAAATTTGGGACCGGCCGTGGCATAGTGGTTAGAACACGCGACAACCATGCGGGAGATCGCAGGTTCAAACCTGGCTCCAGTCATCTTAAAAAAGAATAAAATAAATAAAATTTTCTTTCATTGTCGGCTCCCCTCGAATGTTGTTTGACAGCAACTTCGCAGTATTAAGCGTCGATTCAATCGTCGTGTCTAGTAAGAGCTTCTCAAAACAGTGGCGTTCGCATTCGTCGATAAATAAGAAGGTGCCGTTAGTTGTGAATCTAAAAATAGAAAGCGTGTTAATTCACAACAACGCGAGAAGCTATCCCATACCTCATTCATGGGGTGCAAAGGGAAATTAAGTTTAAGTTTTCCAAAATTTTCGTAAAAACCTACATCGGTCCAACCGTTCTCGAGTTTTGCGCTTAGCAACACATTCAGCGACTTATTTTTATATTATAGATACACCCAACGAACTCATGCTTAAATTCTGTAGTTAATAAAGCTGAAGTAGGATCAAGTTTTGGGAGAATTTCTCCGATACATATGTACCACTTTGTCCACTTTAGAAATCGAGTAATAATATCAGTATACTTGAAAATTCTACGTTTTACTGAGGGTGGGGGCATATGCAAGTCGGGTGTTCGGACTGTAACTTTATTACTGGTTTATATAAAACTTAATAATATTTCTTTTACAGCCCAGGAATTATCGCCAAACCTTGTGTAAGTGCTGTTGCGTGATCATCATCAGATCAGGATTCAGTCTTTAAATTTTTCATTAAGCTTTTGACAAAAACGGTTAGTCCTCACATCTATCCCTACACCTCCTATATTCATGTTCCAGTCTTTTCCATTGATGTTTTTCTGCTAACACAGCCAGTTTCCTAATGCCTTTCTCTTACAGGTCATGTTACAATAGGCTGCATTGTTGCCTGCACGCTAGATACTTTTCCTCAGACGCCATGCGATATTTAATATCGCACAAAAGGTTATTCGTTCGCTGTTATTCATACCCTAGTACAGATATCGCGGCAGTTGCTATGAAATGCACAATTTGCTGCCACTATGTGTCTTGAAAGTTGGAGGTAAAGGCAAGCCTATTGAAACAGGCAGTGGCTATCTCTGCGTTTTACATCTTTGCGTTGATCAATTTTCTTTGAGATTGGTTACGTGCATTTTTTGTTCTGCAAAATGTTGTGCGTAACTTAGCTGCAACGAAGTAATGATCTGAGTCAATGTAAGAACCACTGATCACGCGCAAGTTTATGGCACTAGATCAGTGATAGTCATCCCATAGAAAACAGATATTATCGGAAATTCACACTTGCTCTTAAGTTTTTTTTGATTCAAAGCAGTCAGTCTCTGCGAGAGTGTAATAAAAGCAATCGAACAAAGACTTCACAAAAAAAAAACTAACAGACAGAGGATGGTTTTGGGTTTTTTTTATACTTACTGCCTTTTAACCTCACTGGAATAACGACAAATGAGCATACATACGTTTTCATACGCGTCTGGATCCGACTCGGCTATTTCTCTAGTCTCCAGCTGTCTTTTATTTATTTGTTTTCATTATTTACTATTATTCTGCCGATCAGCAAAATAGGGCGTTCAACTCATTAATTTTTTCCCATGACTTTATCCATTGATGTAATAAGCAAACGTCATGCGGAAATCCAATGAATGCAATTCGAACTAATTTTGTCAATATGCAGTCGCAATGACGGAGCAAGAAAACAACTGGAACAACGAATGGCTCGTGTTGTACTTGCTCCAATTTCAGTTGAATTTTTGTGCAACGGTCACAAAAAGACTTAAGTGGTAACTTAACAATTAATGAATCATAACTACTAGTAACTTACACTTAGTGAATCACAATACATGTCTTCCATCTATCAACACATGATCAATTTGAGTTTTGTTGTTTTGATTGGGGCGAAATCATTTGCTTTGTGGGATATTTTTATGCTGAAATTTGGAAATATGTTATTATGTAGACGAAATTCCCCGATCGATAGAACAATAATATTTTTCATCCCTTTTTTTGCAATAACATATCAAAGATAAATTTTAATGTGGGGACTAGGGTAAAGGTCGTATATTTTGTTTATGTAAAAATATTTTGAATTTTATTGTCATTTCCATACGTCGGGGCATGTCAACAAATGTAGCATTATTTCGTTTTGAAGCGAATTGTGGTGTAATGGCTCACTAAACCATTAACCGGGAGACAAAATGTTGAAGTATTTTGCCAATAATAAATACAGCGCATGACAGATGAAATAGATGTTGCAACTTTTATGTCGCGTACATTTCCGTATTCTACTTCTAAACTTCTGGGTTATTAAACAGCCCATTAGTTGTCTGCTTCAAAAACTCTTGCGGATAAACTGATGCTCAAGAGCTAAATTTACTATAATGGAATTGTTATCTTCTATTTATGTATTTATATTGCTAACTTTTTATGTAATTAGCAACATAACAAGTGCTTTATATCCGTTTCAAAAATATAAATTACATATTAATTAAATATTTAAAATAAAAAATGCAAAAGAAATTTTACCAAGAATCTCAATTGCCATAAATTGTATATACTTTGCAAACGATAAATAAAATCACGCTTCAGTATGTCTACCACAGTGTCATCGTTTGACGTTCTCTTTAGCAAACCACTGTGTTAAACCAGTAACCCTTTTAGACACGCACACAAACACACGTGCGATTGTTATACAATTCCATGACGGGGTAAACCTCACTCACATTGGTGTCAATTTTTGTTTTTTGTGGAAAATTGTTATCATTTCTTTTTCACAGCTATGTCGCCTTTCGCCCTCACCAAAAATACAACATAATGCCAACATACAATCATATATATGCAATCAAATATGCTCATAAATTTGCAAACAGAATTTTAATGATACCATTAATTTTTAAAAGGAAATTACGTACAAAAATGCTGAAAGCGCATTTAAATGTAAAATTTATGAAATTTTTCTACGGTTTAACAAACGTGCTGGCGCCCAAATTCACACAAGTAGATGTAGACCAAAATTTCATGCATATGTATGTGACATGAAACACTTTACAGAAAATCAACATGAAATTCAATTGGTTGCATGTAAAAGCTTGTGTCTTTAAAGAGTGTTAACAAAGATTATAGGCTTAACTAAGTTAAGTGTTTTAATTTCCCAAGTCACTTGGTGTGTAAATTAAAATTATGAAATTATTTGGTATTTGGTGTTAGACGGTAGACATGTGTAAGGAGTTGTTATAATGGAATACAAAATATACATCTGACACGTTTATCGCAGGATATTAGAAGTACACAAAATAATTTAGGTATAACAACTAAACTACATATAATTATAAAGAATGCATGAATGCCAATGTTGCAGGTTAAACAATTAGCAATAAGGATACCTATTTCCAACTAGACTTTAGTTTTGTTGTGAGTTTTTGTATGAAAACCTTTTAGCATTTAATTTCAAACAAGTATTCATCATGCTATAAAAAGGATTATCACTAGTTTGCGCCTTAAAGATATAGACTGCAGCCCTGTCCGGAACATTTAAATTGTCGTGGCAGATTTCAAAGCAAAACTAGCAAGGGAAGGTTCTAGGTCCATCGATCGGTAAATTCAGTCTGCATACCAACACGTCCTACCACGGTTTTATACTGGTAAATTTCGCCGCGGCAAGTGACCGTAGTGATTGGAGCCAGATTTCCAAATATCCATAAAAAAAAAACTTAATTTCCCTTTGCACCCCTTGAATGAGGTATGGGATAGCTACTCGCGTTGTTGTGAATTAACACGCTTTCTATTTTTAGATTCACAAATAACGGCACCTACTTGTTTATCGACGAATGCGAACGTCACTGTTTGAGAAGCTCTTACTAGACATGCCGATTGACTCGACACTTATACTGCGAAGTTGCTGTCAACAACATTCGAGGGGAGCCGACAGTGAAAAAAAAAATATTTTTTTTAATATGACTGGGAGCCAGGTTTGAACCTGTGATCTGCCGCATGGAAGTCGCGTGTTCTAACCACTATGCCATGGCCGGTCCCAATAGAAACCTTGATTATCTGGCGTTCAAAGGGAAAACAATTAAATTGATTATGTGGAATTGACGGAATGTAATAATTTAATAATCCATGGTACTAACATCGACTCGGATTATTACCTAGTTATAGCTAAGAAGACTACAAGATTGAACAGAAAGGCGTACGTAACAAGTCACAAAGAAACCTTGAAATGGAGAATTCTGCGAGTCCCATAGGTAGCCAGGGACTAGTCTCCAAACTAATTCGACACAACTGCTCTACTTTTGACGTTCTTGATACATCGTGTAGCATATAAAGCATTTCATGGCAATAGCGGCAACAACCGTACTTGGATATGAAAAGCAGCAACAAACAGTGTCTAGGGCAAAGGATGCCGAGGACACGGCAGCCAATTGTGCGCCAGTCAGTTACGGAATGGCACAAGATGAAAGTATAATAGGCGAACCTAATACGAGCGGAGTGGTACAGAATTTGGTCACGATCGCTTTGGGTGTTTTGATATTGTATAGATGGAGTACTATTAAGTAGGCGGAATGGCACATTTGTATGGGAAGTACCAAAGGGGCGTGGCTTGACTTCCAACTTATTCTCTAAAACTTTATCCTGCCATAGCTTTACAAAATACAGAATTTGGACACGATCGTGTCGAGTGTATTGATATTTTTACTCGATTTCTAAAGTGGGCGGAATGGTATATTTATATGGGAGGTACTAGAAGGGGCGTGGCTATGAACACCATTTTAAATACTGTAAGTAGTTTTGGGGAAATATTAATACAACGCGTAAAGTTTCAAAACAGTTGTTTACAGAAAAGCAAAGTGTGCTGCATATGTGTAGAGATCTTTTTCTTAAATTGCTGTTTTCGTAAGGAAGGTTACATAAAGGTATAAAGTCAATTATCTAGAAAGTCTAGACAATCTGTTACCAAACCATCACAAGGTTATGAGGTCAATATCACTGATAAAGATAAAAAAAGTAGCGTCTGCCGTCGAATAATATTTAATAATCCACCTCTTGCGCACGGTTTATGGCACAATGATTAGAATTTTGTCCTTTTTTAAGAGTACAAGTAAGAGCAGCAACTTGCGCGTGATTAATATTTTACATAGCGCATATAAACTCCTGTGGCGTATGCCATGTTATAAACTGAAGCTAGTGTTATCCGACCAGATCGGACCTTATAAGTGTGGATTTTGTCCTGGTAAATCAACACTTGATTAACACATTGGAAAATCCTGGAAAAGTCCCATGAAAAGAGATCGACACATATCAAGACTACTTTGGCAGCTCGTTTTGAAGCTTAAACGCCATTATGGAATCAAACTGATCATCACGACGTCTACAGTGGAAAATGAAAAGGACCTTATTGAGTCATACTTTATTAGACGAGGCCTTGGGGTAAACCACTTTTCAAAACACCTTTGGAGATGATAATGAGAAAAGTTGCAGTAAACAAGACTAGCACGATATTTACCAGAGACCACTTGCTGATGATATATACATCATTGGCCGAAAACCGTGAGACGTGACTGCAGCGTTCTCAGATATTTACAAGGTATCTATCTTGTATAAGAGGTGGACGTTACTTTTATTCTCCCAAACCTAGTTTTTGTCAATAATTTTTAACTGACATTTAAAATACTAAGATTGAAATATTTAAATGAACTTAGAATAGTGTTATAAAACAATGGCCGTAATCAGATGGATACCTCCCAAAAGGCGGATTTTGTATAACAAATTTAACTCATAAACTATAGCTATAATTTATGACGGACAGACATATGGACACCCCCAAATAGAATGAGTTTGTTTGGGAGGTAGAAGTATTTTTTCCCGCTTTAGGAATAGAAGCTAGCATACTAAATTTTTACTGTGATCGCAGGGAATGGTCCCCAAAAAGGGACTATTTGTGTGGTAGTATAACCATCCTCGACTACTAGAATAGAAGCCAGCAGCTCATAATCGTATGTAAGTACAATAATATTTCAATACTCTGTAAATTCAGCAACCCATCTACATCAGGTCATCTTAAAATAATTTTCCTAAAAAATAATTGTTATTGCAAATTTCCACGGCTACAACTGTCATTAACACGATTTACATTATTATGATATTATTAAAGCATTTGCCAGTCATTTCGCCTATTAAACTCATTAGCGGGACACTTCTTAAATTGTAGCATCTGCTTTGCATCGCTTCGAATCTTTCGTAATTTGTATTAACTACTCAACGATATCAAGAACCTTCCGCCTTCACTATCTTCCTTTACATTGTTATCGCCAATACTAATGATGTTTTCCTTTATTTTACATTACAAATGCGTTGCAGCATAATTGTGTACATCTGTGTATGTGTGCGTGTGTCTGAGAGAGAGAGAGCGTATGCACTTATTTACTTTAAATATACGCAAGGCGTACGCACCACATCCACACATCCGCGTTCACAGAGAAAATAATCTTTTTGTTTACATTTAATAACATACTTACTGCTGCTAGATATCATTTCAGTGAAATTCCCTTTGTTCTCGTTTAATAAATTTTTGCATATTTCCATCTTTAACTGAGGCAACAAAGTCTCTTCTTCTTTTCACTTCCTGCTGATGAGTCGTTGTCGACGTCGTATTCCCCCGTGGCCAGGAGGAGGGAGGAGAAGTAGCCACAAAACAAACATTCATGGGAGCCGTGTTCAGCTGACTCTTAAGCGTGCAATTTCATAGATTCCATTGTAGTAACAATGCACGCGGAAGCGTCAAATAGACAGGAGGTCGTCGGTGCAGGAACTCAAAGAACATCCTGTAGATATGCACAATGTATGGGGAGGGGGAGGTTGTATAAAACGCAAAGAAGCTTGCCAAAGACGAAATAATAATAATGCATGAGATTAAATTTAATATACTCAGGTTAACCATTGACTTCATGTGATGATTTTTACATCGAAACAAGTCCTCATTATTCCATCACCTTTTACCTTAAGCCGAGGGAATCGATGAATTTTCGCATTTCGAACTGTCACATGTAACCCTTGCATTGTTTACTTACCGCTTCCTATAAAATAAACGCCCCCAAAAGTCGTTGCTATGAACTTTACTCAAAGCTTACAAAGAAATAACAAAATCATGAGGGAAAGTATGACATTGCGCTGGGTGGGAATTTATGAATGCGTTGCGTAATGAATAATTCATTCATATGATGTTGGTGACGATGGCGCCACGACATCGATGTTGATGTTGCCGTTGCCGATTATGCTGGCGATGGCCGTGTTGCTTTCAATGATGACGTTAGTGTCGTTGATGTCTATGCTGATGCAGATGATGATGGTGAAGATGTCGATGATGAGCGCAGATATCAGCGCATCAGTGGTCGTCGTGCACTATCTTCACAAAAGAATTGAATGCCTGAGTAGTAGCCTTAGTAGTCACAAAGGGGACTATTACATACAAGGTTCCAAATATCGCGTTGGTCTTGCATAGGAACGTCATGAATAAGAACACAAACAATAATTTTTCGATTTCTTTTGAAATCAAACCGAATGGTGTGATGGGACACGGACAGGGACAGGCCAATAAATACTAGTAGAATAGTTGAACATTGTAACTAAGCAGTCTATCAGGGACACCCTTAAACTAGGGTGATGTGAATAGGATACTTTTAAGAAGAGTAGTAGATATATTATTTCTTTTTTAATTTTATTGCAAATGGTAATTTGTGGCGAAGTGGTACAAAGAGCTGTATCTGAGGTAAATTTTTGATAATGCAATAAATTTATTCTGCGGTTGTTGTATGCCGGAAATGGGCCAACGTTTTAATTCATTCGATAAATGATATCTACATCATCGGAATATGCAAGAAGCATGTAAATTTTATTATAGACAAGTGGCAATGCTTTGCTATTAAATAGTTGACGAAATTTAATAGTAGGTTATGCTTACTTAATGGGTTTAAAAATACGTTTGCAAATTCGTATTTACATATATATTTGTATCTAATATTACCTTATACAGTCCTAAAGAATACACCGAAAATAAATATTTTGTTGATATATTCATGTCTGCATTGCCGAGTTCTATAAAGGCTCATTTACACTACTGACTTCATTGTCAGTATTTCCGAGTTCTATCTGTGTACCATTTTTATCTCTCTAGTTTTGTTCTCTCTGTTCACGCCCTCTCCGCCCACTTACCCCAAATTTATATTTCGTCCGCATATTTATATACTTATTATCGATTACTATCCGTGAACCAAATTTAATCTCTCCTATATCTTATTATTAGCCTTAAAAACTTACTTGACAACATACATATTTACATCTTAGTGTCTAAGTCAGAGGCTGAAATGATTAGAGATTTCCATTCGATTCGATCTGGTGCGCACCGTCTCCAGTCCTTCTAAGCAGCGGCTGGTCCTTCCAACGTAGTCGAGGTATCCCTTTTTGCACCTTCCTTCTAGGTCTTGATAAAATACCTTTCGCGCTGGAGTTTTATCATCCATCCTCACGACATGACCTAGCTAGCGTAATCGTAGCTATTTGATTCGCTTGACCACATCAATATCGTGGAATAACTCGTACAGCTCATGGTTCATCCGAATACTGAACTCGCCGTTTACGCAAATGGGTCCATATAATTTGCGGAGTATTTTTTCCAGGTCTTGATAAAATACCTTTCGCGCTGGAGTTTTATCATCCATCCTCATGACATGACCTAGCTAGCGTAATCGTAGCTATTTGATTCGCTTGACCACATCAATATCGTGAAATAACTCGTACAGCTCATGGTTCATCCGAATACTGAACTCGCCGTTTACGCAAATGGGTCCATATAATTTGCGGAGTATTTTTTCGCCTGTGGAAGCACTCAAAATTCGAAAAAATACAACAGGACCTGTAAAAATGGTACCTGGCACAGTTGGACTTTGGTGGTTCGAGATAGGACGGTGTTTATGAAGTGTTCGAGTAGCCCAGTGGCAAGCACTATTCTCCATTTTATTTCAAGGCTGACAACCCTTGTTTTTGTCCATGGCGGATCCGAGGTAGATAAATTCATCCACTACCTCAGAGAGCAATAGTTCTGAACGTTCACGCTGCGTTCCCAACGGGTGGACACTTTGTTTAACGATACCATTACCTTCCTCTTGTACTCATTCACTGCCAAACCCATTTTTGCTGAGTCTCTTTCAACAGATGAGAAGACAGCTGTTGCCAGACATGTTAACCGCTTCTTTCCTTCGCCATCGCCCTGTCTAAGACCTCTCGTCGTATCGAATGGTGTAGATAGATCCTTACCAATCCGAACAGAGGATTTGGTATTCGTAGTGGTACACCGGTAGGGATACCGAACTTAGACATGGATTCGTATAGCCAATGCCTTATGGGCAGCTTTGTAATCGACAAGAGGTTGTAAGTGGCAATTTGCTTCTCATGGGTTTTCTCCAGAATCTGCCGTAGTGTAAATATCAGATTCGTCGTGGATTTTCCGCACTGATAAGGTCCAATCAGGTTTTTCACAATTGGTTTTAGACGTTCACGCTGTATGCTTGACAGACCTTATACGCAATCGGTAGGAGGATAATTCCACGGTAGTTTTTACACTCACTACGGTCACATTTTTTGTAGATACGACATAGCACACTGAGATTTCAATCCTCTGGCATGCCCTCCTAAAGCCAAATATTCGCTATGGGCTGTTGCATAACAAAACAAGTTCATCTGCACCCACCTTAAACAATTCAGCTGGAAGATCATCAGTCACGGCGGCTTTTTTCTCTTTAGGTGGGATATGACAGTTGTTATCTCAGCTTGGCTCGGTGGCTCGTCTCGGATTGGTACACAATATTCAGCAGCCGTGTTTTCAGACATCAAAAGGCTGCAGAAATAATCTTTCCCTACTTGCAGTACGCTCTTGGAGTCAGATACGAGATGACCATCATCCTTGCCTTTACAGGGAGGAAGACCTACCATTTATCTTCTGGTAGAATTTTCGGGCTTCACCTCTGTTCCTGTATTCTTCAAAGCATACATTATTCCGCTCCATCAACTCTCGTTTTTTTGTCGTCTGAAGAGTCGAGTTACCTCCCGCTTGTTCTCCCTGCACTTTTCATGAACAGCTCGCGTTGCCATTGGCTGCAGTTTGGCTCAGTAGGCAGCTTCCTGTTACACAGGGTTTTCGCTCTGCTTAGCCTGGTACGCATTTTCACCACATTAAGGTGGTAATCCGCGTTATTGTTCGCACCCCTGATCACTCTCACGTCTGAAACACTTGACGCGTGCCTTCCAACGATTACCATGTGATCAACTTGGTTTCTCGTTACTCGATCGGGAGATATCCAGGTTGCCTTAAGAATGTTTTTGTGGTCAAATCGTGTGCTGGTAACTACCATATTCCTTGCTGCAGAGAAATCAATCAGCCTGATTCCGTTTGGCGATGTGTCAGTATGCAGACTAAATTTCCCCGACTATTGCGCCAAAGACATTTTGGCATTAAAATGTGCCAGCACGATTTTAACGATCATGGCCGGGGCTACGATCCTTCAAGTTGGTCGTAGAATTAGTCTTTGACCTCTTCACTTTTCTCCTCCCTCGGAGGATGAGCACATATTAGCGTAATGTAGAAACTTTTTGCCTTTACTCTTATGGTGGCGATTCGTTCACTGACAGGGGTAAACCTAGAGACCAGGTGTCGTAGTCTCTTGTCGACCTCAAATCCACAACCAAACTCATGCTCATCCACGTGGCAGCTGAAGTACACTTCAGACATCCTCTTCCGCAAGCATCCATATCCAGTCCACCGGATTTCCTGTATAGCGGTAATGTCAGCCTTATACTCTTCGAGGACATCCTTCGGTTGAATAGAGGCATATTCTCAAATCGAGATTCTTAAAACGTTTGCGGTGGTCGTCAACATTTTGGGAGTTATTTCTCTAATTTTATTCACTGCCACTACAACTGGTGGCGGGGTGGCAAACCCTGCCCCCTAGGGTCCGCGGTTTATTCCTTCTGCCAGGATACATTTCAGCCGCTCTTTCTGAAACGGACGCTGACCAGGAATATGGAACAGACGCTACGGATTTTTGGTTTGACTAGGGAAACCACGGAGGCATCACCCTCTATTTGTACCTCTCTCTATTTGTACCACACTATTATTTAATGGCGGCCCGGATTTGCCATCTCATAGATTTGTCATCAGTCACATGTACCCTTTAATCGTACGCCCTCGGTCTCACCAGTCCTAAAATACACTTTTGCCACTCTCACTCTCCCACTGATCCGAATTTGAAATATGGTCTGCATATTCATATTCGCGTTGCCGTGTATTTTTGGTTTGAAATTTTTCTCTGTAGCTCCAAACAAAAGTTTTGCCACCCCCACCCCGCCCATGTGGTAATAGTCTACGGTAATTTCCATACAGTATACTAACTGGCTACCAAATTTCATTGAAATCGGTTGAGCCGGTTAGACGTGATTGAGCCACAAACAAACAGACAAACATTCATATTTATAATATTAATAGGTTGTGTTTGCTGCAGTTTTCCGCACGATTATCTAAATTATGATGTTGAAGTGTTCACGTGACAGGCCACCGCGACCTATCCTGGTTTTTTGGTGCTACCAAATGCACTTGCAGGGCCGTTGTGTCGAAATTCAGGAACTTGTGTTACCTACTTCCTATGTTCCATCGGTGGTAGCATTCCATTTAGCTTACTCAACTTGTACCTTCTCACAATTGCCACGAGTACAATGGACCGGGGAATACGTGATCTGGCCTATGTTGTGAGCTACTTGAATACCTCCAAAGAGAGGTTCTGGTTATTTCCAAGTGAATAACATATTAGAAAATCCCCTAGTCGTTTCCTATTATCAGATAAATCCTCTGACTGTAGTACTCAGCACGCCATACCTTTGATATTGAAAAGATATTAAATTTTTCCATACGAAAAGTATCGGTTAACCGGTAACTGATTTCCGTCTATGCTGCCAGTAAGGCGTCTACAAGAAAGTCTTTTGGCCGTCTTTTAAAAGTCAACGATGACCGTTTTAATTGTGCAAGAACGATTTCTAAACTAACTGTCACTGAAGCTTAATCCCGAAGAGATGTGGCGGGCTATCCTTACTTACTTACTTACTTAGTTTCCCTTTGCACCCCATGAATGAGGTATGGGATAGCTTCTCACGTTTTTGTGAATTAACACGCTTTCTATTTTTAGATTCACAACTAACGGCACCTACTTGTGTATCGACGAATGCGAACGTCACTGTTTGAGAAGCTCTTACTAGACACGCCGATTGAATCGACACTTAATACTGCGAAGTTGCTATCAACAACATTCGAGGGGAGCCGACAATGAAAGAAACAATTTTTATGATGATTGGAGCCAGGTTTGAACCTGTGATCTCCCGCATGGTAGTCGCGTGTTCTAACCACTATGCCACGGCCTGTCCCAACTTCCTATCTATCCTTACTATCCTAAACAAACCTTTTTTATTAGTAATTGACCCAATTATTGCTTTACAATGTAACTGTGTTTACTACTATAACTTTTCATTTTTGTTCTCAATTATATAATGTGAGGTCACCCTATTGTACATAACACATTGACATTGTACTGAAACGTGCAGAGGACGATATTGTCGACGGTATGGGATACAGACACAGCGCGATATTTATATTTTGTAAAAAAGTTTATTATCAAAATTATTCACAACAATTAAAATATGAAAATATTTACTAGTTATTGAAAGAAAAAATATTAGAATGAAAATATTTTGATTTAAACCAGACTTAAAATGAAACAACATATTTGATTGAATTAAAAATTGTGTTCAAGGTGTAAACACAAGTGTATCACCCACACTACCCCCCTTCTAGCGGAAGGCGATTCTTCGATTATATTGGTTGAATTTGATGATATTACGTTCAGATCAATGTTGCTGATATTTCCATTTTCAATAAAAGCCGGTTTAAGACGATCAATGGATACTGTATCTTCCCTATTGTTAATTAGTATCTTGAAAAACTTTTCTTTCGTTCAATTATCTTGAAAGGACCGTTATATTTGAACATAAGTGGCTTGCTCCTTGCATCATTCCGAACCCATACATAATCGGATTTTGATAAATCCTTATTAATAAATGGCTTTTGTAAGCTATGGTTTGATGAGGCCTGTGGTTTAGCTTTACGGACAATTTCCCTTAAACTTTCTAAAAATGAACTGCAGTCTTGGCTTGCTGGAGATGCTTGGAAAAATTCACCAGGAAGATGCAATGCTTCACCATATAGCATCTCGGCAGCTGAAGCTTTAATATCATCTTTATACGCTGCCCGCATGCTTAGTAAAATAGATGGTAAAGTTTTAGTCCATTGTATTTCATTTTGACAAACTATTGCAGCTTTCAAAGTACGATGTAATCGTTCAACCATTCCGTTAGCTTGAGGATGAAATGATGTTGTGTGTTGACATTTCGCACCAATGAAATTGCAGAAGTCGTGAAACTTCTTAGAAGTAAATTGACGCCCCCGATCGCATATTATCTTAAACGGACATCCGTACCTTGAAACCCAGTTGTCATAAAAACTACGGCAGATAGATTCTGATGTAATGTCTTTCAATGGAATAACTTCCGGCCATTTTGAAAATCGGTCGATTATAGTAAGCATATAGTTATATCCCTCTGAAGGTGGCAAAGGTCCAACTATATCTATATGAACCTCAGAAAAACGATTCGAAGACAGTTTGAATTGTCCATGTGGAGATATGGTATGACGAGTTACTTTTGCTTTTTGGCATACTTGGCACAGTTTACACCAGTAATTGCAGTCTTTGTTCATATACGGCCAGACAAAACGATCGGCCAATAATTTTCTTGATGTCCGAGCTCCAGGATGGGATAAGTTATGAAGAAGATCGAATACTGATTTTCTAAAAGATTTTGGAAGAAAGGGTCTTGCTTTGCCTTGAGATATATCGCAATAAATCTTAATGTGAGAACCGGGAATCTGAACTTGTTGGATTTGCAAGCTAGAATCGGTCGAAAGAAGTTTTTTTAGTTCCTCATCCGAATTTTGTTCCTCAGCTAGTTTAAGGTAGTCAAGAGCATTAATTTCCTCAATTCTTGATAAAGCATCAGCAACTGTATTGTTAATACCAGATATGTGTACGATTTTGGATGTGAACTGTCCAATGAAATCCAAGTGACGGTATTGTCTCGGCGATGCTTTATTTGGGTTTTGATTGAAGGCATACGTCAAAGGTTTGTGATCGGTGTAGAGGGTAAAATCACGACCTTCCAACATATGTCGAAAATGTTTAACGGCTGAATAAGCTGCAAGAAGTTCACGATCGTAAGCGCTGTATTTCTGTTCGGCTGGGCTTAGCTTTTTAGAATAAAAGGCTAATGGTTGCCATTTATCACCTACAAGTTGTTCGACGACAGCGCCAACAGCATAATCAGATGCATCTACCTTAAGCGCAATCTCAGCATCTTCCACAGGATGAGATAACATTGTAGAATTTGCGATTATGTTCTTGCATTTTTCAAAAGCTTCTTCTGCTTCTGTCGTCCAATCAATTTTGCGTTTGTCTTTCTTCTTTGCTCCCTTCATGTAGGCATTTAACGGAGCTTGGTATTGAGCTGCGTTCGGAATAAAACGGCGGTAAAAGTTAAGCATGCAAACAAATCTGCGTAAGTCCATTATTGTTTGAGGTTTTTCATAATCTAAAATTGCTTGAACTTTCGCTTCTGTGGGTGTACTGCCATGTTCGCTTAGATGGAATCCCAGAAAATCTATTTCAGAAGAACCAAATTCACATTTTGCAGGATTAATTACAATGCCATATTCTCGAAAACGGTTAAATACGAGTCTCAAATGTTCTATGTGTTGCTCTTCAGATTGAGATGCAATTAAAACGTCATCAATGTAAACAAACACAAAATTTAATCCGCGCAGTATTTCATCCATCATGCGTTGAAAACTTTGAGCCGAATTCCGAAGTCCGAAAGGCATTCGAAGGAATTCGTACAATCCAAACGGAGTGATGATAGCAGTCTTGCAGATATCATCAGGATGCATAGATATTTGGTGATAAGCTCGAACCAAATCTAGTTTTGTGTAATATTTGCAACCATGGAGTGCAGCTGCATAGTTTGTGATAAATGGAATCGGATACCTGTCAGGAACTGTAATTTTGTTTAAAAATCTATAGTCTCCGCAGGGTCTCCAGTCGCCATTCTTCTTTGCAACCATGTGTAATGGATTGGACCATTTACTTTTGGAGGGTCGAACAATATCATTGTCTATCATAAATTGAAATTCATTTTTTGCTACGTTCAAACGTTTTTTATCTAATGGTCTCGCTTTTGCGCAAACAGGAGATCCCACTGTTTCTATTCGATGAAAAACTGAATGTTTCTTGGTTCCAATCGAAAGAGCTACGTTGTGGATCTCCGGAAATTCTTCCAAGAGCTTTTGAAATTGGGAAGGATTGTTAGAAATTGTAGAAATTCCAATAGAAGGTTCTGTGGTAAGACTTGCTTTTGAAAAGAGAAGCGTAGTTCCATCGACAAGTCGTTTATTTTTCAAATCTGGTAGCAAATTGAAATGATTCAAAAAATCTGAACCTATTATGCATTTATTCACGTCAGCGACTATAAACAACCAAGAAAAAGATCTCCTGAGTCCGAGCGAAAGTTGTAGAACAACGGTTCCAAATGTTTTGATTTCGGATCCATTTGCGGCAAACAGTTGGTTAGAATTTATAAAAGATTTACTTGCAATTCTGTGGTCTCTAGGAATCGCAGATACGTCTGCCCCGGTATCAATGAGAAATGTTTTCTTGGACAGAGGGTCGACAATAAACAGACGGCACGATTTAGAAATAGCTATAACATCGGCGGCCGCGCACTCCGATGCACATTTTAGTTTTTTGAATACGTACATGGTTCGATACATTTTGTTGCCTTCTTACCAAATCGATTGTGGTACCAGCAAAAACTTGTTCTATTTTCTTTTGATTTTGAACGATTTCTTCGTGGACCTGGTGTCTTGCTACGGCTACGATTCCGAAATATTTTTTCCATATTGTTTTCTAAAGCTTCAAGTCTTGTTGCAAATTTTGAAATATGATGTGAATCCATACTTGCTATAGTTGACGGCTGTGTCATATCCATTATTTTGCCAGCTTGGGCTGCTAATTTGTTAACGTCTTGCTGCTCGCTGATCGCAAGTATAGCGCGAACGTTTTCTGGTAATTTGTCAAGAAATAATGAACGGATTACCTTATCACCAACCTGTCCTTGGCCCAGATTTTGTATGGTGCGTAAAAATTGGGTAGGTTTTTGATCTCCAAGATCTTGACCACTTAAAAGACGTTTTAGCTTACGCTCATCAGATTCGGAAAACAACGAGATGATTCTGGATTTTAATGTTTCATACCGATTTCCATTTGGGGTACTATCCAAGAGATCACTAACAAGATCAAGAGTTCCTGGGTCGATATTTGCAACGAGGTAACGGAATTTAGTTTCATCCGATGAGATGCGTTGCAAACTGAAAATTGTTTCCACCTGGAAAAACCATACCTTTGGGTTCTTTTGCCAAAATGGAGGAAATTTGATTGAAGATGCAGCATCAATTTGAAAACATGGATTTTCTTCATCCATTAAATTAGGCGTTGGAACGTTTGCATTAGATGGTGGTGTTGGTGGAGGAATGTTAGGAATTATCTCTTCTTGATTTAATGAATCTCCGCCTCCGCGCGATGGTGTGTGAAAAAGTGCCATTATGTTCAATTGTTGGGGTCACCAAATTATGGGATACAGGACACAGCGCGATATTTATATTTTGTAAAAAAGTTTATTATCAAAATTATTCACAACAATTAAAATATGAAAATATTTACTAGTTATTGAAAGAAAAAATATTAGAATGAAAATATTTTTGATTTAAACCAGACTTAAAATGAAACAACATATTTGATTGAATTAAAAATTGTGTTCAAGGTGTAAACACAAGTGTATCACCACAACGGAATGAGAAAGAATAATCTACTATGGCCTTAAATACAATTGTGCTCCTTGCAATCACCGTTAAATGTTGACTAAGTGGGCAGATTGAACATTTTGAGAGAATAAATATTTAATACATGTGAGAGAAAAATGCAGACAATTTCTAAGGAAAAAAATTACCTAAATTTTGGCCAAATTTAAAATAGTTATACTAGTGATATCTACATCTAACAAACATATCCTCAAGTTTCTACCAAATTGCAAAAAAAGGCGTAGTTAATTTCTAATTACTTAAGAGTTTTTAAAACCATACCTAAAAGATTTCCAGAACCTTTTTTTGTAGCAGGTGTGCCCATGCGCTTGGTGCCCATTTGGTTTAGTTTTTAGCTTAATTTCTAAATTTAGCAAATATCTCACATGGTACCCATATCCTTTCATTATCATATCCTCCCGCATTTGCACATCAACGCTACCTTACAATTCCTTATAACGTGATATGTATTTATCAGTTGCTCGAATCCACGACAGGAATAAACAACACCACCAGAAACATCCACAGCTACCAGCAAATGCATTTTAACCAGTGGCTGTTAGTTGTTCGGCTTAAAACACCAGCAGCAAAAGTCCTCTAGCAATGATTGTGCATCGACAGTTTGTTTAACGCACAAATGAAGAGAGAGAACGAGAGCTAACGAAAAATAGCGCGAACTGAATTGTGGAATTGTTGATGCTGCTACAGGGAATTGGGGTCAAAGCGAATGCGTTTAGGACACCACAGTGAATTAACCGGATATGTAGAACCAAAGAACGTTTCCGGTATTTGATGGCGGCTAACAAAAAGAAAGAGTAGCGGAGTAGGTGAGGGCAAATGTCATCATCAAAAGTTGGGATGAAGAATCAATTAATCAATCAATTTAAAGATATTTAAAATATAGTGCCATAATGATCTTGAATTGTGCTTCATACAGTTCCGTGCCTTTAGGCTCTACTTCACTGCCTAACCGTCCACATAACTGCATAATCATTTGTCTTCACAGTAAACCACCAGTTTTTGTGTGCTTTGTTGTCAACCATTAACGTTTGCGTATTTTTTTTTGTTGCTTTTTTCCATTTCGTAAATCACCAAAATGGTTAACAGTTTCGGTTTTTTTTTTGCCAGACTTATCCTCGACAAATAAAGCGGACGAAAAAAAGCTAAAATCTAGTGCCTTAACCCAATGTATGATGAATGCATTGTATTGTAGGCAATGATGACCACTTTGGCACTTCCTTGTGCATTTCCTTAACCCCGATATGGAAATTTTTGTTGAAATGGTACTTATCCACAGAGTAGAAGAAGTATCCAAATGCAAATATTCGGTGGTTACGAAAAAGTGGGTTGTGAGGACATTTGCACTTGATGGTCATCAAAGCATTTGTCAACATTTCCAGTGGACCGACGCTATTTTACATTCAACCCGAGTTGTTACACAGAGGCATAAAGCTTGAACGGAAGTTGGGCAACGAGTGCAAAGAATAACCCCTTTATTGGCTAGCAAACTTGGTCTGTTTTGCGTTGCCTTTGTGCACAGTGGGATTAAAAATAAAAATGACTTGTCTATATTTTAGTAACTTAAATCCAAGTTCATTTTTCTAGACCAATTTTTTTGACCGAACGTTATTGGCATTGACAACAGCTTCTGCTGTGTAGTCAAGTGAACTGGAGTATCTAGTAAAGGCTTATTAAAAGGCTGTCAACACATGATTTTAGTTCAACATCAGTTCAAAATCAAAATCATTTGATGAATGGAAAAGTGAAACTGTTGCTTATGTAGGAAAACGTTAACTGAACAGATTAAAGGAATTGTAATTCATAATTTTTTTAAATTAATGGCTCTCGAGTTATGTCATACAAAAGAGCCAACAACGTGACAAATTCCCCTATACGATAATTACTAACTTCAAATCGATATTAAATTATTGTGGCATGTAACTTGACAAAACGAATGATGCAGAACTTCTTCTTTTTATAGCTACTTTCACGTGCAGTTCTCTGAATTGTTTCCAAATCAATGTACTGAACAATTTTGGACTGTGACATAGAAGCGTATTAACTTACACAAGTGACCGAAACTAACCATGGGATACTAGGGGAAAAGTGTAAAATTATTAGGGAACAAAACAGTATCTAGCCCGTAAATATTTTGCCCGCAGATGTCTACAAATACCACTAAGAAATGATTCCGAAAATATCATGAAATTAAAAACTAAACTATTTCAATCTCACTTAATCCCCAAGCTGTGTTCAGGATGCCCCTGCTATTAACTGCATTATTATCTAATATTATGTATTTTTAATACTTTCTAAACAATATCCCCCGATGGTGCATCACAAAGTTTGATAACTTTTTGTTACATATGAATGAAATGATATATACATTTGTCTAAATGTACTTATATGTGTTTGTGCATGTGCTTATACATCTGTCTATTTGTAAAACCTTCACACACGCACATTCAAACAATTGCGGCAAATATTCTTCATTGTTGTTTGGTCATTTTGAGCATTTATAGGGGTAATTGTGTTATTCGTAATTTTTGTCGTTCTTGTGCACACGTCCTCTCAAATGCACGCACAGACACTCACTAGTGTTCTCACACTTGATCTTTCGCATAGCCAAATATAGACATTTCTCAGCACACACGCACGCAGAGACAAATACAAATTCAAACACACACACACACACACCCATGAATATACCCATATATCTCCTATTTGCGAGACTGTGTGCTTGGGGTGGTAAGTCAGTGTCCCTGTTGATACCAAAAACCACTTAAAACACTTGTGTGTCAATTTATTTGCGGAAAATGAGACATGGTTATCATGGTGGTCATCTTTTGTGTACCACCCCCGCCTCTTCCCCATGACCGTGTGTGTGTAATGTCCTGGAATTGCTTGTGGTATCCTTGCATTTGCGTGCTGTTGTTTGAACAATGAATTTAGAGAATGCAGCAGTAAACAGACAAAAAAAAACCTAGCATGAAAGGTTCGTGTATCTACATACATATTCCATGCGAAATGCATAAAGTTTGATATGTTTGAAAACTATTTAATCGGTTTGTTTGTTAATGTTTGAAACAGATTCAAATTTATCAGAATCAGTAATAAAGTTAATGTACGTAGTGTCACGTTCTGTAGGCGATATGTACTCATACTTATGCCTTCATAAGTGGAGAGATAATGTCGTAATTAGGAAGTCCTGTTTGAGTGGCTGTGCGCTCGGCAATCATTTAAAATGGGGAATTCTGGGAAGGTAGTTTAGTTTTGTTTAGTCCAGTAATTAAGACGAGCAAGTATGTTTGGTTCATTATCATATGTACAGGGGTTAGAAATGTGGCTATGTCAAATGTTGATTTAGATTCAGTTATTTGCGGTTAGGTAAGGTTCGCTAGAAACAAATCAAGTTAAACTTTCGGTGGCAGAAATGATTCAGATATTTCTTTGTTACTACGGCAGGATTCATTTAAAGTTAAAAAATATTTTGTGTTCTGAAACCCATAATATAACACATATGTGTTGTCTGAAAAATACCGAAAGACATGTAAAATTGTGTAAAAACTGTTTTATTAGGAGCTAATATTTTCTGAGTCCTTCTTGAAATTTTTACAGAAAAACTATGCGCAATATTTCAAAAATAAAATAAGGAAAATCAAGAGATAATTCTCCTAGATAAACAAGGATAAAAAGTATATTCTAAATTATGATGTCCTTGGACCGCAAGCACATGTCATTGTGATTACGTATTCCTAAAGATTAGGTTAAAAACTACCAGTGGATACTTGGATCTTCATAGTCTGATGTCGCATTTTAATTTCAACGAAAACACAGCTTTCTTTTTACAAAAAGGATGCGAATGACCAAGCTAATACAGCTATAAAAATCGGGCTCTCCGTTGACGTTATGGACCGATTATGCTACTAACCCGTATACATATTTTGTCTCTCTTGTTGTTGCTCATCAGCCAAATTGAGTTATATTAGGTTATTGTCAGAAATGTGCCTCTTTCGTTGGAAAAATTTGGCGCAAAAACAGCTGATCTTTACTGGACTGCTGCAGAGCTCATTAACTGCTCATTAAGTTGTAGACTCAAGACTAATGGTTTCAATTCTTTAGAGAGTGAGATTTTATAGATTTTTTTAAATAAAGATATTCCCTTGAAATATCTCAAACCAGAAGTTCAGATGCTGCGCACAGCATAAACTCGACTAGGTAGAATTTCAACCACACTCTCGGATACAGCCGCAATATTTTCTCCATTGCGTGCTAAAAGTGGTCTTCGCTGTCTTGTCCCTTCTGAGATCCAATTGTGCGGACGGTATTGCCAATGTTGGGCTCGGGATCGATCAAGTTTTGCACCAAGTGTATGAAAAAAATTTTTCACAGTATAGTGATTTTCGTTGTAAAGCTTTCGAAGTAAGCTTGCTGATTGATGCTGTGTGATGCTTTCCGTGAAAATTTCTCGGACAATGCTGAATTATAATAAGATGACACATTGAAAATAAATGGAATTAAAACTTTTAATTAAATCTCACTTTATAACATTGTCAATCGATTAGTATACTAATAATAACAATACTATGCTTAAGTCGGACTTTTTTTTTGTAACGTCCGGGCACCCTATACTTAACGCTAATTCGAGCTCCCTACATTTAAAATAGACAATTGTAGCGAGGAATTTCCAAATAAAGCGACAAGTGTTTATTTTAGAAACTAAATGTACTTTATTTAAAATATTCGCAGGTTTTCATATGATTCCGAACTTATACTGTAGTTAAAGAACTGTAGCTGTAGTTAAAGAATGAGATACAAAACAAAACAAAACGCATTAGCATCACATTACTGCAAAGATTAAGGTAGTGATCCACAATCGCGAAAAACACTTGCCCTAGCCTTTGTTATTACAATCAATATATAAGCTAAACAACAATCAAACCAACAGCGGCAGCTATCGCGCCACGAAGTTTGTTTGCTTATACCAACCTATAGTTAAAGAATGAGCTCTCTGGTCGTGTGCATCTCCTTTTATACAGTCCAAAAAGGAACCGTTGACCAATCAGAACAACTCTTCTAAAATTACATAAACTTTAACCAATAACAACAAAGCTTCTACACAAACTGTGTTACGATCACAACAAGAGAGCTTTACAAATGAGGGTTGGTATAGAGTTGTGAATTAACGATTACTGCACAGTAACAATGGTTACTAAAACTTTCAAACATAGAAGTTAACAATTATGTACAATTATGTAGGAAAATAATACTTAGATAGGAATTCAATAGATAATAATATATAATCCGCTACACAATTATGTTACCCAAAAAATTGTATCTTTTCTCTTTGTTGAAGATGACGTATACGTGATGAATCGAAATTTATATTAATCATACGCCAGGTGTACAACAGGAATTTGTATAGAAAGTTCTAGTGTAGAAATCATAATTTTGATTCTAAAATATTTTGATAACAAGGGATAACCTATTTAAATAGCTAACACGATTGGATTTAGCGTACTTTAATTAGGTTTACTCACTGGGTGCCTCACTACCACAGTGCAATTCATTAGTTCAGTTGCTGCAACAACTTAAAATCGTTTTTAACATTTAGAAAATGAATTAATATTATGAAGACACTAAGAAAGTAAAAACGAGACCCCCTAATTTTGATAACCTCCGCAAAAGTTATGAGGACCATCATTTAAAGATATGCACCTGGAATGTTCGAACTCTCTATAGAGATGGTGTCTATCCAATTGGCCGACAAATACAAGGCTGACATCACCGCCATACAAGAAACGCGATAGGCACGAGATGGATGCACACGACGAAAGAACAGCTGTCATGCAGAATATAGATGTGGGTTCGCTGATCATATTAATCACGTGGTAATCGATTGAGTGAATGTCTCAAGCTTTATGGACGCGTGTGTAAAAATATTGACTCGATCCACTACATAGTTGCAAACAAGGTACGCACGAGAATAATTATTACTAAAAACACACTCATACCACCAATATAGCCGAAGCATAGCCAACTCTCTCAAATACGCAAAAACTGACAAAGCAATTATCCACCAAGCGATGTTATATACAAGGCAATAGTTTTTTCTTTTTTTGAAAATTGGTTAAAAAATAGTGAAACGGCGGAAGTTTAAGTAAAGGAAACCGAAAAAAAAATTGCGAATTCTCATTCTTTGGAATATGTAGTACGAATAACTTGTTGTGATACGTATACGTGATACGTATTTGTACAAAGTGACACACACACTCAAAGGAAAAACCACAAAATGACCCGAACATGTTATTACAATGTTAAGCATAACTCATTCAGTTCTGAACCAATTCTTATAGCCTTACCTGTTTAAGAAAACTACTTTAATATGGCATTGCACAAAAGTAAAAAATATACATTGCGCTGCCTCACGATCACGATTTTTTTTTTCGGTTTTCTTTTACTTAAACTGCCGCCTTGCAATTTAAGAACTAATGTCAATTTACTTAATTTGCTATAAATCAATACTTAACGAAGTGACCGAGAAAAGCTATAAGTATCACTGTACTCCATGGACTCTATTCTAGCAGAAATGCTACATGAGAACACCTGTATATTTTTTCCTACACATTTGTATCACTGTGTTATCAACCAAGCGAGGTTATATACAAGGCGATAGTCTGTCTTGCGATCTTATCGACATCATTGTGGAGATGACTATGCGGAAGGCTGCAGTAAATGATTCGATTCTTCTTCTTCTTATATGGCAACAACAGCAGAAATTCATCAATAAGTAGCCACACGTGGAAAAGAATTGTAAGCGGCATCTTCTTAACCATATCATACAAGGTCCTGCCAAATGTACTTTATCAGTGTAGCTTTAGACCTGGTAAATACACGAGCGACCAGATATTTAAAAAATGACAAATTCTGAAGAAGACCGATGAAATGTAGATCGACAACTTCCATCTGTTTATCGATTAC
Source organism: Muscina levida (assembly GCA_964034835.1). Taxonomy (NCBI): domain Eukaryota; kingdom Metazoa; phylum Arthropoda; class Insecta; order Diptera; family Muscidae; genus Muscina; species Muscina levida. Next base: position 152,386,010 of record OZ035881.1, read on the forward strand.
AAAGCTGCATTCGATAGTCCGATACGACCGAAACTATAAGATGCTATGACTGAGTTTGGTATCCCCTCGAAGCTGATACGACTTTGCGAAACGAAACTGTGTGACACGAAGTCCATGCGATGTTTTATAGTCTTTCTTGTGATCTTATCAACATCATAATGGAGATGACTATGCGGAAGGCTGCAGTAACAACGAGTGATTCTCTTCTCCTCCTTCTTATATGGCAACAACAGCAAAAATTCGTCAATAAGTAGCCACACGTAGAAAATAATTCGCTTCGGGAGGGGGCTTTATCATTAAACCGGTTGCTTAGCGCATAGTAGCAGCTGTTTCCGCTCAATACTCGTCTTTTGATTTCTAGGCTGATATTATTATTTTTGTTTAATGCATAGTCAAAGGCAAAGGCCTTCTACATGATCATATCCATAACAATGTTAAAGATATCACATGACAAATTACCGCTTCGATAAACTATCACACTCGCTGGCTCAAAACTAATTAATTTTAATTATATTTAATACATGTTGGGTGGTAACTGTTTTTCCATGTTAGATTTTACTTTAAAATATTATAAATTTTAAAGAATTTACATACCTAAGAAAACTTTTTCTTTTACTCTTAATTGTAACATTTATTATGTTGTATACGTGATAAATCGAAATTAATATTAATCATACGGTATGTATACAAAATGAATGGAATGGATTAATGGTTAATGTGTAGGAACTAAAGTTTTCAGTTTTAAATATTTCGAAAGGAAAAGCTAACCTAGAACAGTAAACATGGCTCACAAGGACCTTACATTAGATTTCACCACAGATGCCCTTTGTTAAGGTTTTATGGAAAACGGAATGTGTAAATTATGTTTGAACGCTGGTTGCCCCTCTTGTTACATTTTTGAACTAGCATAGTGTAATTGCTTAACTACCTGTTCTTAATCAAAAACTTTGCCGTTGTTTCTTTATCTTGTTTTCGAAACAAATACATTTATCACAACTGATGTGAGCATACCTCCCTAAGAATATGATTTTTTTTTATAAAAAGGATTACAAAAGCAGCCGTTGTTATAAAATACAATGTGGTTTGATTTTTAATGTACTGTATTAAAATAGAGAGATTTTTTAGAATATCTTAAATGTACTACTACAAGTAAACATTTATAAACATTTTAATTGAGAAGTCACCGGTTTCTTACAACGCACTTAGTTTAAGACAATTCGTACGTAAAAATAGATATCACACTGTGAACGATTGTCCTTTAATAAAAACAACCGTTCCGGATGAGTAGTTGTAAATTACTGATTTTTTTCTGGAAAATATGAACTTACTTGCTAACATTGAAAATAAATCTTTACTAACCTAACCTAACGATAGACAGAGATGGAAAAGAAAGAAATAGTCTAAGTATCATAATAAGCGGCCACACAAGCGCAGTATGAATGCACTCACGAGGCCGCACAATCGCCTTATCAGCATGGAAAATTCCACACATAAACACCCTGACCCTGAGTGTATGGTTTCCTGCAGACGACGATTCATTTATTTGTGTCAATAAGGGAAAACCACACATTACAAAAAACACATGTTCAAATTTGAACATTCTGCAAGGGGCGATAATACTATAGGCTTATATACTTGATATAACTAAAAGAAAATAGACTGTAGATAAAAAACTTTTAATATAAACATTGTTGTTATAAAACTAAAATATTATTTAAAACTATGTTCAAATCTGAACATTCTGCGAAGGGCGAAAATATTCTTATGAAATTATAATTCCTTATTATTATATACTTTTAAATGTATACTCTTACTTTAAGTGGACTGTATTGAGTTAAACTTCCATCGCATTTTGAACACCCAGATGACTTTTCGCTTGGGCATCCATTTATATGGTTTAGATTCATTTTCTTGCTCTTCTATTGCTGGATTTTCAGTGGGTGCTTCTTCTTTGTTTGAGGAATCTGTCTTCTTTCCTTGCATCCCGTTGCTTCCTTCCTTCTTGTCAGACTCTGATTTTGTTCTCTTCATGGCCTCCTTACGTTTCTTGGCATTATTCTCATCTTCCTTGTGGTGCAAATTGGATTGCTGTATTCTTCGCTGTCCTTAGTTTCCTCTTCGTAATGTTCGCTAGCATGGGAGTCATTTAATAGTTCCTTGAAGTCGTCATTCATTTCTTTGCCTTTTACTCTAACATAATCGACTGTCGTAAATTTATTCAAATCGATTTCACGCATTTCCTCGTCACCATTGCTATCGGAATCCGAATCTTTTTGTAATGCTTCCACTATGGAAGCATTGGTCTGCAAAGTCTGGATCATCTTTGCATTTTCCGTTTTAAGTATGATGTTTTCTTCTTTCAATACTAACAGTTCCCGATCTAGGTTCTCATTAAGCAATTGAATGATTTGATTTTCATCTTGTAGTATTTCAACTTTTTGTTGAGCTGCGAAGAGCGAGCACGTTTGTTCACTCAAGCGGTTTTTTTGAGCAGCCAATTCTTTCTGCACATCTTCTTTGAGCCTTGTAATTTCTTTGAGGGATTTATTCAATGACAATACCATTGATTCTGCGGCTCGCTTTAGATATTGCTCATGCCGCAACTGCTCTTTCAACGATGATTCCAATTCCTCTTTAGCGCGCAGCTGAGTGTAAATTGTTTCCAATTTCTCCTGATTGGATTTATTGCATTGGATTTATTTTAGCAGCATAGCCTCTGTATTAGCTAATTGGTTATCGGTCACAGTGCAAGCATATTTCAAACTTTCATAATCGTCTTTTAGAGTTTGTAGTTTAATTTGAAAAGCCGTCCTTTGTTCTTTCTCTTCTATCAACTGGCTTGTTAATTGTTTGTTTTCCACATCCAAATTATAGCAATTATTGTACAACCGGATGTTATTACATATACGGTCCATCAGTTCTTTTTTTGTTTTTTACAATAAACGGCTTTTCATAAGTAAATCATTTTTTAAGTCTGCTATTTCCTGTTTCATATCATCGACTTTGGCATCTTCTTTATTCTTTAAGGAAGCATTCGGCCAAGTTTCCAGATTTGGATGTTCTTTCATTACACCCTTCCTTAAGGCCATCTTCGCGGTATATTTTATTTCCTCAAAGGTGTGTTCCGCTTCTTCGTCTACCAGATTTTCTTCGCATAGTCTATCGTATCACATCGAAATCGGTTGTAAACATTGTTGAATTCCCACTTTACCGTCTGAGTCAATCGTTTGGAGACAATCAATTATTCTCTCTGCTTTCCGAAAGAATATTTTTCGTAGAAATTCCATTCCAGAAATAACCGACGACTCCTTTGTTTGCGGCATTTTGTTTTCCGCGTCTTCTAATTCCAACGTGGTGTGGTGATTAGTTGGTTGGGGACTAACCTACAACTCTGCTGTTTGTGGCGTCCTTGTATTTACGCTTTAGTTTTTAGGATTAACCTACAACTCTTTTGTTTGTGGCATCCGTAAATCCAAGCTTGTAGTACTTAAGTACATGTACTTGATTTATCTTCGTTCGCGTTCATCTTAAGCCTCTTACCTCTGGTGGGGGAAAACTTAAGAGAATCCGGATCGAAGGACCAAATGAATTACTGATTTTATTTCTGGAAAATATGAACTTACTTGCTAACATTGAAAATAAATCTTAACTAACCTAACCTAACGATAGACAGAGAGAGAAAAGAAAGAAATAGTCTAAGTATTATAATAAGCGGCCACACAAGCGCAGTATGAGTGCACACACGAGGCCGCACAATCGCCTTATCAGCATGGAAAATTCAACACATAAACACCCTGCCCCTGAGTGTATGGTTTCCTGCAGACGACGATTCATTTATTTGTGTCAATAAGGGAAAACCACACATTACAAAAATATAAAACACATGTTCAAATTTGAACATTCTGCAAGGGGCGATAATACTATAGGCATATATACTTGATATAACTAAGAGAAAATAGACTGTAGATAAAAAGTTGTAATATAAACATTGTTGTTATAAAACTAAAATATTATTTAAAACTATGTTCAAATCTGAACACACTGGTTTTAAACATTTGAAAGTTTGCGCAATACGAAAGATTAAAAAGTTTAGAAGCTATACTTCTACTTCAAAGCTTTTATAAACGTGTGCATGATTTTATAGGGGATACATTAAATTCTACCATTTTAATTTTTCAACATTCAAACGTGTGCCATACATAGCGTTTCTGCCCCATCACCTATTTGGTTGAAGTTTTTCAACAATATCCCGTCAGCCGTCACTTACGTAGAACCTATCCCAACATAAACCTTGTAACGTATATGTACGAAGTCAAATTATGTCAAGTTGTTATGCATAAAATATTTTCAATATTCGTGAACAAGGTTTAAGAGACTTTTAGATGCCCATGTGCATAAAAATATACATAGTTACACGTATGTGTAGTATATATGCATATGTGTGTGTGTGTGTGTTTAAGCACTCGGTTAACCATAGTTTAGATTTTAGCGCGGTAGTAAAAAAGTAGGTTAAGACTTGTACTACACGTTCTACTATGCTAACAGACTTGGTGCAGACAAATAAACTAAAAGAGATTAACATAAAAATGTGGCAGTAAAATATGTGAAAAGTAGTAAGAGAATTTCACAGTAATTCAGCGATTTGGTAGAAATTCTTTTTATGCTAAGTTAGAAAAGCAACAGTAGTTTTTTTTTTTGAGTGAAAATTAACAGCGATGTTATGTTTTGCATTAAAGAGATTTACAAGAGTTGGTATCGTTAACTAACAAAAACATTTTACAAGATTTTTTTATAAAATATTTGTTATGCTATATTAGATTACAGTATAAGATTCTCTTTTGATGTTAACAAACCTCGACAAAAGGCACATTTTTAAAGAGAGTTATAAAAGTTTATATGCTAAATTTTACAAACATTAGATTATGTTAAATCGGTTTATGTTATGTTAGTTTTCAGTGGCAGTGGTTTCTCTTTCGGTGTAAATGAATAACATTAAAGAGAAAAACAAAAGTTCATATGCCAACGTACAAATATTTAAAAAGTTTTTATGTGGAATAATATTTATGCTATATTAGATACCAGCAGTAGTTTCTCTTTCGGTGAGAACTAACAGCGGCAAAGCATTAAAGAGAGATGATATTCTTACTTTTAGTAAGTAAATTAATTTTATGCTATGTAAGTTTTACAGCAGTGGTTCTCCTATGGTTTGAAAGAACAACATTGAAAAAAAGTAACAAAAGGTTATATGTTAACTTTTATAAACATTATAAAAGTTTTCAAGTGAAATATCATTTAAGTTGAAGTAGTAAAAAAAGAGAAGCAGATATCAATGTAATATATTACCTGCATTTTATTGTTGCATATATCATCATCGCTAAATCAAATTAAAATAAAATAGGGTTTTAAATGAACTATAACAGAAATAAAAGAGATATTTTCTAAAAATTAACATTAATCCAAATACGTTACGTTATGTTATTTGTACAATTCATTTGCGTCATTTTAACGCCATTCATCTCTTATTTTATACAATAGCTGTCATAAACTATATAGCATTTAAGAGAATTACACATTTCTAATAACATTAAAGTTTTTTATTCTCTTTATTGTTGTACATTTTATTCCAGTTTACAGTTTAACAAAAGAGAATATATAAAAAGATTACGAAAATATCATAAATGACAAATCTTTATACCACATTGTGTATGTTTTTATTGCTAACGGATATCTATGTCCAAGCGGCTATATACTCTTAACATAACTTGACACACTTTTGTGCTATTTTCTCTTACTTTAATACAGTTTACACCAAATATTAACATCACCTGTTATAGATATGTCAAAGGCAGTATTTTTCTCTTACTCTAATGGTTAACAGTTTTAACTTTACATGAAACAAGCATTACATTACTTTCGTTAAGGTAAACTTTTAAAAGAAATGATGTTACGACTCAACAGTGATTGTTTCTAGTGGTGAAAGAGAAATTATTTAACGGCTTACAGTTATGAGATGTTAAGAAGAAGTTAAAAAGAGTTTAAAGAGTGTATAAAAGAGATCTAAAAGTGATGATTTTATGAGCTGCATAATCATTGAAATAAATATTAACGAATTTCTCTTTTAGTTACGTCTTAAGATTTTAGATCGACTGACAGTTACGCAAAGTTAGTTGAAGCAAGATTTAACAGTAGTAACTTTGTGTGTTACAAGAGGCTATTTTAAGCACATTTGTATAAGTGTTAAAAACCATTTCTCTTTGTGTTACCACAGTGATAGCTTCTATTGAACCGTGAAGAACTTGTACAGGCTAAGGGAACGTAGTATACATTGAATTTTAACAGTGGTAATGTTATACGACACAAGTCATGTTTTTTTGTCATAACTGTTAATATTAATGTTATATCTCTTTATGTTTTGACTAAACAGAAAAGAGCTCCTGGTAACGTAAGAGAATTTTGTACCAGTTAACAGTCTAGAAGTTTTAATTCGTAACAGTATAAGCGATATAACATTGAAACGAATGATGAACACTGTTATCCACATTATTTTTGGTTAAGGTGATGAGTGCATGTTTATAAAGTGTTCGGCATTTTGAAGACATCGCATTGTTTGAATGTGACAAATTCTGTCAGTATTGCTAAATATGCCAAGCGTGTAACATGCAACGCTTGAATTTTAAAATCGCTAGGTCTCTGCGAGACACACACACACACGAGACACGCATTTAAATGCGAAGCTTAATAAGCGCCAGCTAAAGCTGTATCTAGTGATATTGTTTGCTATCATTTAAATTTGGAATCGTAGGTATTACAGAGAAGCCCAACATTAAAAGGGCAGGGCAATGGAGATGTGTGTTATAGTTAAGGATTAGGTTAGGTTTTAGAAATGTCCGAATAAGGTTTTCTTGGAACTTATTGTTCTTATGTAAAGTGTGGGACAAATATATGTTTCTTTTTTGAATCATAGGTTATTTTGACTTCATTTTTGTGGGGAAACCTCGAAAGACTAATCTTCTGCCAAAGATCCAGAAACGATTTTAGCACTTAAGGTCAATATAGTCCAAGCAATCCGTGAGCTACACCCCGAAATCATCAACAAAGTATTCGAAAATTTAAGTGAGAGAATGCGCTACTGCGAAGCCAGCAGCGGCAGCCACTTAAACGAAGTTGTATTCCATAAGTAAAATTAATATTTATTCTTACTTATAACACCCTGCTACAGTTTTAAATTTTGTTTTCGCACTTGATGAAGACCATATATACGAAAAACTAGAGACCTTATGTAGTAAAACTGAGTTCTCAGTTTATCGCGAGAACGTCAGGATTTTTTTTTAAAGGACTTCAAAGTTCCACGAACCATATGATAACGATATGGGTATCGACAGAAAGGTAAGAATCTCGGTATTGCAAACAAATAACAGAGTTTAATGGATCTGGACCAAACATTTAAAAAAAGATTAATTTTCTAGACAACAATTTTTACTTTTTTTCCGACAATTTGGGAAATTTCAGTGATGAGCATTGTGAGCGCTTTCATGAAGAAATCGCGACGATTGAAAATCTATTTAGGGGAAAAAGTGCATGCCACATGATGATAGAATATCGTTGGACAATATGTCGTGACACAGACGATCAGCATAAGCGGCAAAGTCAACGTTTACATTTTAATTAATTTTTATTCAGTTTTTTTTTATTTAATACAATATTTTGAAACAGGATTAATAATTTTTTCTTTTTTACTAACCTAGTAAAGCTTGATTAATAAAATGTACATAAAACTTATTCAACAGATATTTTTTAAAACTGTAAAAGGACATATTTAAAATTTTTGGTCCAGATCCACTAAAATCTGTTATTTGTTTGCATTGTTGAGATTCTTGCCTTTCATTTGATACCCATATCGTTACCATATAGTTTGTGGAAATATTAGATTTAATTTTTTGAAAGTGGTGTATCCTTTGAAACTTTGAAGTCCTTTTAAAATAAAATCCTGACGTTCTGGCGATAAACCGAGAACGCAGTTTTACAACATAAGGGCTCTAGTTTCACGTATATATGGTCTCCATCAAGTGTGAAAACCACTGTTGCACGGTGTAATGCCATAAAACTTAGAAAAAATAATAATATTGTACATAGTATTTGACTTTTAATAAGAAACTTGTTTTTGACGCACCTGCTATACAAGAGTCACTTTGGAATATAGTTTTGAACAGTTCCCAATATTGATCAACCGGAGGTATGGTACCGTCTATCTATCATGATTTTCAGTGAAAACCAACTGCTGTGTCAAAAAAACTTATGGTTTAATAAGGATCTTGCATTTGGTCCACCCAAATCAGGCTTTCACATAACTCAACTTTCTGCACAAACTGTGCTTTAGATCCTTAAGATATCAAACTTTTTATTTTCTTATTTCATCCATCAGAACTCCAAACGCTTCGGTCTTTTGCTCACAGTATAGAGTTCGACACACCAAGTATAGAGTTTATTGCCATTTTCATCCATTCGTAAAACGATTTCAAGCTAACGCATTAGAGCAATTTGAACGCGCTTGTCGCTGCCGCTATACAGCACATGGTTCCAAGATTCGACGCTGTAAAGTAATATAGGTAGGATCAGTGTCTGGTAGAGGTCGATTACTGTTCGTCGTGAGGGGGTTTTGGTTGCTATGCTGGCATTTATATTTGTTCTGCAGACTGAACCGTGGTATACGAAATCATCTACCACTTCACAGTTATAGTTGTCATGACATGTATTGGCAATACGATTTTATGATAATTCTTATTGAAGGAGAGTTGTTTACGTTCATGCAGCATCCCAAACGAGTCCACTCTTTGTTGGTTGAAACTAATAATTTAGTTTTGTTATTCATTTACCACTAGACCCTCATCTGCAATGATTGATTTTCAATGATTGAAAAGGCCGTAGTAACATCCCACAGCCTTCGGCCATCGATATCTAAATTTTTTTGTATTCTGCCAGCCCACGCGTTAGATAAGCCCACAGGTTTTCGATCAGGTTCAGATCTGGACTATGCGGTGGCCACTCCCAGACCCCAAACACCTGAGCCATTCCTTGACAATTTTTACATAATGTTTTTGGTCGTTGTCATATTGGCTCTGGTCTAGGTGGCATTTTGGCCAGGGCAACGGGGCTAATTATTTTGCAAAATGTTATTTTACAGATGAATATTTTAAATTTAGCAAAAGGTTTGAAAATAATATAATAAAAAGTATAACAGATTTAATTTAATACTTTGTTTAAAACATTGGCTCATTTTTGCACCACAGTGTATATCACTCTAGCAGCATGTGACTTTTATTGAAGATGGTACCAGTCGTGTTTACTGCAGCCTTTCGCACAAACATCTCTATTATAATGTTAAAGAGATCGCCTAACAGACTGTCGCCTTCTTTAACGCATCGTTTGGTAGAAAATGGCTCTGTCAGATTTTTGACTATTTTCACTGAAGATATCGTGTCGGTAAGTGTCATCTTGCAAATTCGTATCAGGTTCGTGGTTATACGAGTGTCAGACATGGCATTTGCCGCATTGGACTGCAACTTTGTTATCTTTAAACAGATGGTAGGTGTTGATATGCACTTCTTGGCTCTCCTCCATGATTTTTTGAAGTGTGAATATCTGGTCGATCGTGGATTTACCAGACAATGTCCAATCATGAACTTGAAAATACTGCAGGAACTTAGTCTTTCACTTAACTCACTAGACAAGACCTTGTACGCTATGTGTAAAAGGCTGATCCCGCGATAGTTGGTACACACACTTGGATCGCCTTTCTTAGGCACAGGACATGGAACACTCACGTTCTAATCAACGGCCATGTAATACTTACTTACTTAATTTCCCTTTGCACCCCATGAATGAGGTATAGGATAGCTTCTCGCGTTGTTGTGAATTAACACGCTTTCTATTTTTAGATTCACAACTAACGGCACCTACTTGTTTATCGACGAATGCGAACGTCACTGTTTGAGAAGCTCTTACTAGACACGACGATTTAATCGACGCTTAATACTGCGAAGTTGCTGTCAACAACATTCGAGGGGAGCCGACAATGAAAGAAAATTTTATTTATTTTTTTTCTTTTTAAGATGACTGGAGCCAGGTTTGAACCTGCGATCTCCCGCATGGTAGTCGCGTGTTCTAACCACTATGCCACGGCCGGTCCCAACGGCCATGTAATTGCTTTAGCCAAATCGTTGATGAGCTGGTGCATGCACGTTGCCAGCTCATCGTCGATGGCTTTTAAAAGCTCTACTGGAAGATCATCGTCTCCCACAGCTTTATTGATTTTAAGCCGTGCAATTGCCGTGCTGATCTTGTTTTGGCTCGGTGGTGGACAATATGTGCTGTCGTCGATGATTGACGTTATTTCGTCATTTATGCTGTCTTCAGCAATGAGCAGAAGTTTTTACAGATTTCTGGCATATAAGATGATTTCTAAGATTCGGTATGTTCAAGGTCTTTTAGGAGATTTCAATGGAAAATATTATGGTAGTACATTTTAATAATTATTATTTTTAATTATTATTATGGAAGTACATTTTAACCAGTTAATATCCTGTTTGGGAGTGCATTAAATGCATAACAATGTCACAATAATATTCCACGGGATATTTTAAGTAAAATTGCTAAACTTTGACTCCCACAAACTGTATCCTATAGTGAATGCACTTTGGTGGTTTATTTTATGATTAGTATCACTACGGCTCCACGAAAAGCCCCCCAATGAAATAACGCCCAAACGAGAAATGAAATATTCCCCAAATTTTTTTCATGCATTTTTGGGTGTTATTTCATATGAAATAACTTCCAATTTTTTTGGGCCATTTTTCATTTTTCTTTGGGAATTATTTCATTCGTCATTTGGGGTTTTCAAATTATGAAATAATCTCCAATGAAATAACACCCAACCAATTTTTTAAATTTGGGGATTGTTTCATATCGTGTATAATTTGGATGTTATTTCATTTTTTATTCGGGGGTTGTTTCATTTTAATGTTGTTGGCTTTAAGGGGTTATAATTATATAAAAATAGGCCTTTTACAAGAAAACTTTTAGCCTGTGAATATATGACAATATCTTTTGAATGTTTACATATATTTCCATTTATGTTCATACTGGCGGATAGAAAATCAACAAAATGCAAAATTCGATTTGCACACACTAAGAATGGAATTTTTTTTTTAAATTTGTAAGAGTTCTTTAAAAGGAAGAGTTCAATAAAAGCAGAGAGTTTGATTTGCTTCTGAACACTGGAGGTGAATGTGTAAAAGCCAAACGTAAAAGGCAAATTGTCTTCCGAACTGCAAAAATAGAGTAGGGCTACAATGATCTACTATCCACACGATTCATTTCAATAATTTTGCGACTTTGCTGATGGTCAATATTGACTTCATGAAAACCTTGGTGAAACTGACTTTTATGAATTTTGGGCATAATTTCATTTTTGTTGCTGATGGGGTTTATTTCATTGGGGGTTATTTCATTTTCATCATTGGGTGTTATTTCATATGAAATAACTCCCAAATATTGGGGGTTGTTTCGTTTTTGCTTTGGGGTTTATTTCATTTATTTTTGGATTTTATTTCATTCACTGTTTTTGGGTGTTATTTCCAATTTTTTGGGGTTTATTTCATTGGGGGTTATTTCCTGGGGGTTATTTCATTGGGGGGTTTTTCGTGGAGCCATCACTACTATGGTGGTAATTTTGTTTTAGATGGAAATGTAACTCGTTTGAGACAAACATTTTGGTCAATCTTGTATACCTTTCTAGCATTTCGTCAGTGAACTAGAGCTTGTTAGCATGATTTGGCAGCTTCAATTAATATACCAGCCGAATTTTAATAATAATTGAAATGTCAATCTTTGTGAATAATGTGGTTTAAAGATGTTCTGAGCTTAATTTCTATATCTAATGTTGTAACGAGTGAAAAGTATTAGTAGAATAGTATAGTAGAAGAATCGTCTTTCCGATATCACAATTAAGATCAAACGCCTGCATTGCCTGTTGTAGATTATGCTATCTGTAAATGATTATCCTACTATATTTTAATGCTATTTATTTAAACTCAATTAAGTGTTATTTGCCAAATCCACTTGCTACTAGTTATCATATAAATTATATTTAAAAAATTTTAATCTCAATTAAAACTGTGAGTGTCGGTGACACTTCACACACATATCTATATAAAGTGAAGATGGAAGCAAAAAGAAAATTTTTAAACTCATATCCTTGCATTAGTATGTTATGGTAAATACTGACACAAATGCTACTAAATGAACAGCCCTTTACGTGTGTGGGTGTGTGTGTGTAACGTATATATAAATGTTATTCTACATATGACATCCATCTGCGGCAAACTCATGTACCAAAACCCACAACGAAAAATATGAGTCTCAACTTTTCAAATGACATGATTTAAATGAATTCATTTTAATGTTTTAGATACTCAAACATACACTGTGTAACACACACCTAGAAATATGATTCAATACTTTCACACACATGTGTAATATGAATATCACCCAAATCCTGTTACATGCTGAGCCATACACACGTGCATCCACATCCAATTACAACACACTAACAAAATGTTGGGTATTATGCAACCATTGGCAACATTATGCGCCACCACGAGACAGTAGGAAAATATCCTCCAAAAACTGTATCAAAAATTGGGATTTCGCATTTATTTTTTTTTTGGCAATGGGCTCAAACAATATTAACATATGGTTTTGTGTATACAAACATACAATGTTTGCACTATTCACACACTCGCACATATTTACATACATCCGCATACAGGTTAAATATTTTAGCGTGTGTGTGTGTATGTGTATGTTTGTATATGGGACATGGTGGGTTGTGTGTTTGTGTTGAATTTGTTGCAATATTTTCCGCGTTAAATAGTTTTTTTGTCTGTCGTCTTTGGTAGTTATGCAGTTTGTTGTTTTTCCGTGATTTATGGAATAATCGCAACGAAGCCAAACGAGGATGGGTAGAGAATGAGGGAAGGCATAGTAAACCTAACATTGCGTATTTGATTTAAGTGGACCAAAGATTCGTTTACGTTGGAATTGGTAGCTGCGTCTAAGAGCCAAAGCAGGTTGGGGCAGAGGAGTTAAGAACTGCAAGTGCTGGCCATAGGAATTCAATACCATGATTAGGGTGTTCAAAACCGAAACCGAAAAACTGTAAACCGGTTTTTTTATTTAAAACCGTATGCCGGTTTTTGCAAAAGTGCCATTTTCGAATAACCGGTTTAACCGATTTTTTTCTTCCGGGTACTCGGTTTTTTTAAATTGCTTTGTTATAACTCTAAAAGGAATTATTGAAAAAGTAAAAATTTTAAAACTGAATTTGAAATTAGTTTAGAAAAAACTTTTTACATTTTGTAAACGAGAATGTTTTTAGAAGCTATGTAAAATTTTAAAATTTAATTTCAAATTAATTTCTTCTTGTTTAATGGCAGCAAAGGTAGAAATTTATCTATCAGTAGCCGCACGTATAAAATTATTCCAAGCGCTTCGGTCTTTTGCGCTCCGTAGATAGTTCGTCACATCAAGATTAGTTAAAAGCTTTTTCACCTGGAAGACTCCCAGAATAGATTGATCCGCTTGTGTCATTACCTTGGATTCTACGCTGAAGAGCAAGACACGTAGGATCAGAGTCTGGAAATGCTGAATCTTTGTTCTTCTAGAGAGCGCTTTGTCGTTAAATCGCTTGCTTAGTGCATAGTAACAGCGGTTTGCGATCAATACTCGTCTTTTGATTTCCAGTTTATGGCGGAGCCAAGGTAGACAAAATCATCTACCACTTCAAAGCTATAGTTGTCAACGTTCACGCAGCGTCCCAGACGAGTGGACTCTTTGTTGGTTGAAACAAATAACTTGGTTTTGTCCTCGTTTATCTCCAGACCCACTTCAGCCGACTGCTGAATGCTCGAAAAAGCCGCAGTAACATCTCGCAATCAACGTCCAATGATATTTATATCAGCATACGCGAGCAACATGTGACTTTGGTTGAAGATGGTACCATTTCTGTTTACTGCAGCCTTCCGCATGATTGTCTCCATTACGATGTTAAAGAGATCGCAGGACAGAAAAACCGAAAAAACCCGGTTAAACCGGTTTTCTTTCAAAAGCAGTATTCGAAATCCGAGTTTTCTAAAAAATCAATTTTTCGAAAAACTCGGAAACCGGGTTTTTGAAAAAAGGAGGTATTTGAACACTCTAACCATGATGCCATTCAGCGATGCAAAAAGAGCCCTGTTTATACGAGTACTGTGAAAAAGCGATTCTTCGATTCTTAGCATAATGCAAATAAACATTAATTTCGAGACGTAGTAAATCCATACTCACACTACGACAAACCCTAGAAAAGACCCAAAAACTGCAGATCGACACTAAAAATCTTTCCATCGATTACAAGGGTGATTTCGACAGTCCGATACGACAGAAACTATTGCTACTGCTGAATTGTATAGTTGTTGTATAGTTGTAGCACCCAGAAAGAGAGAGAGACAAGGTGAAACGATGTGTTGTTCGCAAACTTCACAACCCTTCAGTATCGGATATACCACAACCCTACATCGCTTCTGAAGCCTCAGAGGCCATCAATGTAGCCAAACCATCCAAGGTGATTGGACCTGACGACATATCCATACCGATGCTAAAACAACTTCACGAGCGGGTAGTCGAGTACCTGACAATGGCTTTCAACTTGTTAAAGAGTAGCCTAATAATAACCGATCCCTATACTCAAGCCAGGGAAGGACGCGACAGACAGACAATCCTACTGGCCGATTTCCTCCTGTCACCAGTCGCGAAGACCCTAGAGGCACTCCTTCTCCCCCAGCTAAGTAGCCACCTAACAGCAGCCACCAACATGGATTCCGCAAAATGCTTAACACTACCACTGTACTAACCTCCATAACTACTACGATCTCACAGGGCTTGAATCAGGAAAAGCCCTGCCAAAGAACACTGCTAGTGGCACTGGACCTGTCGAAGGCCTACGACACTGTCAGCCACACCACACTCTTTCAGGACAATCTGCAGTCCACTATGCTCACAAATTTAAAGAGATGGAGTGCAAACTATCTGAGTGGCAGACAACTGCTCAAAGCCCCGTAAAGTTAAACAAGGAGAACCATAGAGCAGCGTAATATTCGACCTTTTGTTTAACTTCTACCTCTCTAAACTCGTTACACCTCCACAAGGTGTAGATGTGATATTCTTCGCGGACGACTGTATTATTATGGTGACGGGACAAAATATTGATGAGTTTTGCTATCGTGTGAATGGATGCCACGAAAAATTACACAATTTTTCACTGGACACAACCTGAAACTATCACCAGCTAAGTCGTCTGCAACACTCTTCACCACCTGGACAAAGGAGTTAAACGTTAATTAAGGAGTCGTAGTCGTAGCCTGTTTACCTTTGAGAAGAGGAGTAGGAACAAGGTCCTCAAAGCGCTAGCCGGCATCACTTGGAGAATGGACAAAGCAACCTTGTTGGCTACCTACAAGACAATTGACTGGTCAGTGGATAACTATGCCGCACTAGTGTGGTCTCCTTTGTTGAGTGATACCAAGCGATTAAATATTTAAAGCTGCCAAAATGCCGCCCTGAGGACTGTAACGGGCTGCATGCAGACAACCTCAGAACACCATATACCTGAGGAAACAAAGTTCCTCCCAGTTAAGGAACATGATGTCATATTGACCCAACAGTACCTCCTGGGATGTCATCGGAGGAATCATCGCAACTTTTACATCACATAGTTGGATGTTCCCCCTTGGCATGCAAGGAAGAAGCTTCGAGTGTACGAGGATAACATACGCAACAATGTGCAGGATCCCTTAGGTCGCACCTCGTATGCAGCAAATTTTGCAAATAGTTTAAGCTGTTACAACAACAACAACTGATGAATTTGGTATACCCACGAGGCTGATACAAAGTCATCGGGAAAAATACGCAAATGTCTGACAGAGTCATTTTCTTACCAAACGAGACTAGATAGCACTGCACATCATTGATTTGGGACTCTATTCTGAGAACTGCACGTGAAAGTAGCCCTAAAATGAAAAAGTTCTGCATCATTCGTTTTGTTAAGTCACATGCCATAATAATTTAATATCGACTTGAAGTTAGTAAGTATCGTGAAGTTAGTAAGTATCGTTTAACTCGAGAACCACCAATAAAACTTAGCTGAAACAAATTTAAAAAAATTAGAAATTACAATTCCTTTAATCTGTTCATATAACGTTTCCCTACATAAGCAACAGTTTCACTTTTCCATTCATCAAATCATTTTGAACTGAATTTATTTTGTAGCAGTTACAATAAAACTTTTGAACTTTGTGGCGTATGATTTACGTGGAATATTACTTCTGATAATCATGCGCCATCATATAACAAGATAACAAAAGAGCCTAAAAAGTGACAATTTCCCCTATACGATACTTACTAACTTCCAATCGATATTAAATTATTACGGCATGTAACTTGACAAAACAAATAATACAGAAGTTTTAACTTTTGGGGCTACTTTCATGTGCAGTTCTTAGAATTGAGTCCCAAATGTGTTGTACTGTGTAAGGCATCGCCAAGGCTAATCGGCATGCCAAAGGCTGCAGTTAGCACAACAGGTACCATCTTTAACAAAAGTCGCATGCCGCTTGCGTGTGTTGATGATATAGATATCATTGCCTGAGGGATGTTACTGCAGCCTTTTCAAGCATTGAGAGTGGGTCTGTTTGCAAATGAGGTCAAAACCAAGTTATGTGTTTAAATGAATAAAGAGTCTACTCGTTTGGGACGCTGAGTAAAGGTTTTCAACTGTAACTTTGAAGTGGCAGATGATTTTGTCTACCTTGGATCTGCCTTTAACAAAAATAATACTGTCAGTCTGGAAATCCAGAGGTGAGTACTGATCGCAAACCGCTGTTATTATACGCTAAGCAAGCGTGTTGATGATAAAGCCCTTTTCGACAAGCGTGACAAGTTTGTTATTGTAATATTATTTTTACAAATCAACAGCCGCCACTCATACATCAGCAGCCGTTCACATTATCCTCGTGTCACATTTGCACTTGCTGCATTTGGTTTGGTTTGACATCAAACGACCAGACAAATGAACTAAATTGATTTGTACATAAAATGTTTAGAATTCTAACAATCGACAAGAATAATACATATCGTTGTCGAAATTTATATTAAAATAATGCTCTGATATCGCCGCAGCAAATGTGGTCTGATCCTCTGTACATTAGATTTTGTTTATTCATTACTCAAATTATATTTTCATGTTGCAACATACTGGCATTTATTATAATATATTGTCATTTGCCAAATGAGTATGTCATTGTTTATAATTGAAATTTGTGTAGACTCTGTAAATTAATTAAAATAAGTGAAATAAGTATTTGATTTTGGAAACGATTTAATTATTGATAGCAACACAAATCCCATTTTTTTGTTTTGTTTGCATATTTTCAGTTTTAACGATAAAGATTAAATGTAATTGCAAAATAGCATTGCAGCTATAGGAAATAATTGGTAAACCTCTAGTAATCCAAGGGAGTTGCATAATGCATTACATTAGCTGCTGCTGGTTAGTCACACCAGACAGTTGTGGCTAATTCTAAAATAATATGATATATGTTAATAATTTTTAATTAAATTATCATTTGCATATAAATTACATAGGATAATAACGTCTATAGATATAAGGAATTTATATGACGAGCAACAGCTATAGTTATATTACACAGTACGACACATGATTTTGGGACTCAATTCTGAGAACTGCACGTGAAAGTAGCCCCAAAAAGAAGAAGTTCTGCATCATTCGTTTTGTTAAGTTACATGCCATAATAATTTAATATCGAATTGAAGTTAGTAAGTATCGTATAGGGGAATTGGTCACGTTTTAGGATCTTTTGTTTGACATAACCAAAAAAAAAAACTATATAAAGTTGCAGTGAATACTTCAAAATTTCGAATTTGTTATCACTTCAAATGTAGTTAGCGGGCTTTGATTACTGCTACTCAAGCAATAACAATCTCCTTTTCTATCATAGTGTTGCATGCAAATGTAATTGTTATTAAATATCTTCTTAAAATTGTTGTTGCTTTTAATCCATAGCAATTTTTGCCAAATTTTTACTAAATTTCTGTACATTCATTAAAAGCCATTTTGATTTGAACAATACGTCAAGACAACAAAACCAAACAACACAAAAAGAAAATTGGAAACACAAACTGACAAAAAATCTCTGATATTCTTTGAGAGGCTGGAAGACAATTGCCAAAGGAGCCGTTGTCCAATATGAACGAAATAAAAAGGGTTTGGGGGGAGAAAACTCGAATGAGCGTTGCTAGCAGTGTTAATAAAACACTGACATCACTTGCAGTGACCACTTTCATTAGATACAATTCCTAACCAAGTGGGGGGTGGCAGATATGTTGAAAAGCATTTTGTTTCGTACACTGGTACGGACAAACACGGACCTGTATGTTGGTACGTGTGTGTGTGTGTGCGTTTGCTGCTGTGATATTTTCAGGATGTGCAACAACCCAAACATTCATCTTTCAACTACAGCACAAACTACACACTCAGGCATATACCTATGAAGCGACAGTCTGCAGCCAACATCGTTAGGTTCCACATGTCTTTCTCAGTTTCCTGCTTTTTTTCAGGCTCACATTTTTTCTCTCTCTTTCTGTTCTCCTCAGTTGTCTCACATGGTTTTGCTTCTTTTCTTGTTTTTTTTTTTCTACGAAAACTATTTATCGTTTGCCTTTGCTTCGTAGCATGACTTTTGGACTTTTATCGTTTACTTCTTTTTTTGTTGTTTCCTTTCCATCGTCGTGTTTTGTTTTGTGTTCCTTTTAAATGGAATTTACGGGAAGAAGAACAAATCCTCTGATGAAAGTAAACTTTTGGTATCGCACACTATAGGGACCACACAGTTGGTGGTTGGTGTTGCTGGTTCAAATGTCGAAGGAGTTGTCTTAAAATAAAGCCGTATTAATTGGTGAATAGTTGGCCACAGGGGACGACTATGTATGTGTAAAATACTTAGATGTCTGTAGTTAAGCTTGCTCGAAAATTGAAGGGTACAACATAAATTGATATTGTATGCTTTTTTGGAGCAAATTTTGTGTAACATACAAGTTTTTATTTTGGAAATTGGATAAGAAAAAATTTTGTGTAACATACAAGTTTTTATTTTGGAAATTGGATAAGAAAAGTTTTGTTAATTTTTGCAGAGCCTGGTTGGGGACATGAAGAAGTAATGGAGAAGGATGATATAGAAAGTCTTATTTAAAGTTGATTTAAATTTTTACTTTGTCCCTATCGAGAGCTGGGACTGATAAGTTAACTAGTTTACAGCCATTTGGTCTGGAAGCTGCGTCCAACTATTTTTCGTCCCAAACTGCTCATAGATCAACATCCGTTCAGTGAAAGCAAATGTGAGATGGCGCAATGTTCGGCAACCAAATTGGAATGCTACCACCGATGCGTCTAAGAGTATAGGTAGCAGAAGTTACTGAAATTCAGCACAAAACCTCTCTTAATAACTTTGATAGCCCCAGTAAACTAGGATCGGGAGTGGTGACCTAATAAGCCACTCTTCTTAAAAAACCCCCAAATGTTGATGACACCCGCAAACCTTATAAAGACAAAGATTTAAGGATATGTACCTGGAATGTAAAAGTTGGTTAAATTTTTAGAGGTCGATGCTGATTTTGTGTATAACACAAATTATTTAGGAAATTTGTATCCCTTTTTTATGATATTCAATTATGTATGGAGCAAAATATAGGTCAAAGAGGTCCAAATTATCCATGACGCTGAGGCCGTTTATGTTGCTGGCTTATCGACGCACACCTTTTTTGTCAAACAACCCTAAAGAAAGAAGTCCAATGATGTCAATTCACGTGATCTTGGCGGCCTATTGACATCTCCACAACGTGAGATAACACGGCCATTGAATTTGTCGCGGAAAAGAGCCATTGTTTTGTTAGCTGTGTGGCAAGTGGCAGCGTCCTGTTGAAACTACATATCGTCCACATCCATATCTTCTAATTCGGGCCATAAAAAGTTCGTTATCATCTCACGATAGCGCACACAATTCACAGTAACTATCATTCGTCGAAATGCGGCAATTCTGATTATTGACGAATCCACTGAGGTGAAAATGTGCATCATCACTGAAGATGATTTTCTTCGAAAATGTATCATCTACTGTTGCCATTTCTTGCAACCATTCTGAGTAAATATGGGGGAGTAGAGCGTCGGAGTAGATTGTTCACCACCAATGCAATCCAAAATATAGCTGTTTCCGAGTTTTCTAAGACCGGCGGCGATGGGCTGGCAACGTGCATGCAACTGTTTATTAATACGATTTGAACATGCTTAAAAAGGCAATCCTATAGTGTGTACCAACTACCAGGGGATGAGCCTTTTACTTATCGCATTGTGTGTTTATTGTGTGAACGACAAAAGACCATACTAGCGAATTTGATAAGACCTTGTCAGCATTAGACATGTTAAATCCACGATCTACCAAATACTCAGGTATTAACACTACGACAAATCCCCAAAAAAGACTCAAGAAATTCAGATCGACACCTATCGTATATTTATAGATTACAAAGCTGCATTCGATTGTCCGATACTATAGGAATTATTAGAAACTATTAGATAGGGAATGGGACTTTGCTCAGAGGTGGAAAGTTACTGATTGTTACTCACCTGGAAGTGACCAGAATCGATTCCTTTGTGGCACTGTCCAAGCAGCTAACTACTTTTGGTCTTAGACCAAATATTCTTAGAGGTCTCAGGAAAGTAGGCTTAAATTGCTGAAGCATGGATTCATCGTGGGATTGGAGACGAGGGTTAGCAACCCACATCTTCCGAAAACTAAATTGCGAAAATCCAGAGCGTGTGTTTTATATTGGTCGGCTACCTGGTTAGCGTCTGTTTCAGAAAGAGCGGCTGAAATGTTTCCTGGCAGTAGGAATAAAATGCAGAACCAGGTGGGCTGGGCTTGCCACCCGCCAACAGTATAGGGACCATGATTTGGGAATATGCACTTGGAATGTTACAACTCTATACCGACCATGTGCCTCTATTCAACTGGCGGATGTCCTCGAAGAGTATAAGGCTGACATTACTGCTATACAGGAAATCCGGTGGACTGGATATGGATGCTCGCGGATGAGGATGTGTGACGTGTACAACAGCTGCCACGCACGAATTGCCACCATAAGACTAAAGGCAATTTATTTTTACATCACGCTTTTGCTCCGACGGAGGAGAAAAATGACGAGGTCAGAGACGAATTCAACGCCCAACTTGAAGAAACATATGACCATAGCCCGGGCCATGATGTTAAAATCGTGCTGGGAGATTTAAATGCCAAAACAGGCCGGGAGAATGTCTTTAGGCCGACAGTCGAAAATTTAGTCTGTACTGACACATCGCCAAACGGAATCAGACTGATTGATTTCTCTGCAGCAAGGAACATGGTAATTAGCAGCACACGATTTTACCATAACAACATTTACAAAGCTCGTGGATATCTGCCGATCAAGTAACGAGAAACCAAAGGCTCTATGAAAAATGCCCCAAATGCAAAATGCCCCAAAAAAAAACGAAAAATTACCCAAAAAAATTTCCATACAAAATTGGGCGTGCCCCCCACCGCATTCGTCTTTTAATAAAGCTAAAGATAGAGTAGCGAAACTAAAGATAGAGTTGCGAAACTAATAACGACGTATGCGGCGGGGGGAGTGCCACCCACCGAATTCGTCTTTTAATAATGCTAGATTTGTTTAGAAGAATATTTTTTGGGGTATTTTTCATAATTTTTGGGGAAAATTTCGTTCTTGAGTTTTGGGTAATTTTTCATTTTTTTTCGCCCAATTTTATTTTGGGTAATTTTTCGTTTTTTTTTTTGGGGCATTTTTCATTGAGCCGAAACCAAATTGATCACGTGGTAATCGATGGGAGGCACGCGTCAAGTGTCTTAGACGTACTAGTACTCAGAGGTGCGAAGATCAACTCGGATCACCACCTCACTGCAGTGAAGATGCGAACTAGGCTAAGCAGAACGAAAACCCTGCGTAACCAGGCACAGAGAAAGCTGGACATCACTAAACTGCAGACCGCCAACGCCTATTCCGACCAACTCACTCAACTACTTCTTGATGCTCCAACTCCTGAAAATTATAGCGCCCAATGCGCTATTTTTTGCCCACTCGATGGGAAGGACTGCGCGGTCCGTACTGGGTTATGTGAAGCCCCTTAACGATAATGCCGGGTACGACGAAGAATACCGCGATGCCACCCGGGAACAAGATGCTGCATACAGGGCCAAACTGCAGCCAATGGCAACGCGAGCTGTTCATGAAAAGTTTATGGAGAAGAGGCGGGAGACGACTCGACTCTTCAGGCGAAAAAAACGAGAGCTTAAGGAGCGGAAAAATGTGTGTATTGAAGATTACAGGAATAGAGGTGAAGCCCGAAAATTCTACCAGAAGATAAATGGTAGAGTACATGTAACAGGTCTTTCCTCCTGTAAAGACAAGAATGGTCATCTCGTCACTGACTCCGAGAGCGTACTGAGAATATATAAAGATCACTTCTGCAGCCTTTTGATGTCTGAAAAGTCGGCCGATGAAGACTGTGTACCAATCCGAGATGATAACATCGAGTGTCCACCCCCGAGCCAAGCCATATCCCGCCTAAAGAACAACAAGGCCGCTGGGGCTGATGGTCTCATAGAAAATATTTGGCTTTAGGAGAGCATGCCAGAGGATTGGAATCTCAATCTACAAAAAAGGTGACCGTAGTGAGTGCAAAAAGTACCGTGGAATTAGCCTCTTACCGATTGCGTATAAGGTCCTGTCAAGCATACTGTGTGAACGTCTAAAGCCAATTGTGAAAAATTTGATAGGACCTTATCAGTGCGGCTTTAAACCAGGCAAATCCACGACGGATCAGATATTTACACTACGGCAGATTCTGGAGAAAACCCATGAGAAGCAAATCGACACTTACCACCTCTTTGTCGATAACAAAGCTGCCTTCGATAGTCCCATCAGGCATCGACTATACGAAGCCATATCTGTTCAACCTAGTGATGGAGAAGGTGTTAAGGAAAGCAGCGATTAACATGTCTGGCACCATATTTAATAAGAGCCACATGCTGCTCGCATATGCCGATGATAACGACATTATCGGTCGAACGATGCGAGAGGTAACAGCTGTCTTCTCATCAGTTGAAAGGGAGTCAGCGAAAATGGGTTTGGCAGTGAATGAGGACAATACGAAGTTAATGGTATCATCGAACAAAGTGTCCACCCGTTGGAGACGCAGCGTGAACGTTGAAAACAATTGCTTTGAGGTAGTGGATGAATTTATCTACCTCGGATCCGCCATGAATAAAAAAGACAGTGTCAGCCTTGAAATAAAATGGAGAATAGTGCTCGCTAACAGGTGTTTCTTTGGACTACGCGAACACTTCATAAACACCACCCTATCTCGAACCACCAAAGTCCAGCTGTACCAGGTACTAATTTTACCGGTCCTGTTGTACGCCTCCGAATCTTGGGTGCTTACTCAGGCAGATGCAGCTCATCTGGCGGTGTTTGAGAGAAAAATACTCCGCAAAATATATGGACCCATGTGCGTAAACGGCGAGTTTAGGATTCGGATGAACCATGTCTTTTACAACGCTGTATGAGTTATAGCACGACATTGATGTGGTCAAGCGAATTCAAGTGCAACGATTACGCTGGCTAGGCCATGTCGTGAGAAAGGTATTCTATCAAGACCTCGAAGGACGGCGCAAAAGAGGGAGACCGCGACTACGTTGGAAGGACCAGGTGGAGGAATCACTGACGATGCTTAGTAGGACTGACCGGAGACGGTGCGCTCAAGATCGAAGCGAATGGAAATCTTTGATCATTTCGCCCTCTGAATTAGACACTAAGATATAAATATATATGTTGTCTAGTTGTTTTAAAGGCTAATAATAATAATAACAATAATTAGATGCTATAGTTGAGTTTGTTTTCCTTGCGAAACTGATACGACCTTTAGATAGTGTCCTTTTTCTACCAACCATGGCTTAAGACATGGCCATAGTCTGTCATATAATCTCTTTAACTTTATAAGGGAGATTTTCATGCGGAAGGCTGCAGTAAACACGACCGATACCATCTTAATGAAAGTCATATGCTGCTAGCGTATGTCAACGATATATAGATATCATTGGCCGAGAACTGGGGGATGTTACTGCGGTCTACGTAACCATTGAGAAATAATCGACAGATTTGGATCTAGTGATAAATGAGGACAAAACTAAATTTCAACCAACAAAAAGCGCTGTCAGTTTGGGACGTTGCGAAAACTTAGACAACTATAACTTTGAAGTGGTAGATGGTTTTGTCTAATTCGGCTCCACCGAAAAATATAATGATAGAGTGGAAAACGAAAGACGAGTATTTATCACAAACCGCTGCTACTATGCTACTAAGCAAGCTTGTAATGATGAAAGTCGCTGCCCTCGTTTTCATCAACATGCAATGAATATTATTAATTTTTGTTATGAATTATTGCTTATGTTATTTCTTTTTTGAATTATTGTTTGTTTATATAATTATTATTAGAATTATTATTACAATTACCTTTTTATAAATAAAACATTTTCCAACATACCATAACATCTTTTCGCAACAAAGGGAGGACGATAACCATAACACCATAGCAAACCACGCCGAACCACAACATCACACACCACACCATGAACATCCACACTACACCATAGCACACCACATCGAACCGCAACATCACACATCAAACCACAACACACCAAACCACACCGAATTCCAACACAACACACCACAGCACAGATCACAACAAACTCAACACACCACGCCAGCAGCACACCAGACAGCGACTGCGGAGCAATATAAAAGGGCGACAGGCAGTCAAAGCGAGTTAGTCGTTGGGTAGCCGGCGACCTTAACACATCGTAGTTCGTAGTGTAGTTAGCAGTAGCACTAATAATACTTGTTTAGAGACGCCCTGCCTGTGGGACTCTGATCAAGTATCCTTGCAGTAGAACTTGTTATCCTTGCGTAGCATTAACAATACTTGTTTAGAGACGCCCTGCCTGTGGGACTCTGTTCAAGTATCCTTGCCAGTAGAACTCGTTATCCTTGCGTAGTATTAACAATACTTGTTTAGAGACGCCCTGCCTGTGGGACTCTGTTCAAGTATCCTTGTCAGTAGAACTCGTTATCCTTGCGTAGTATTAACAATACTTGTTTAGAGACGCCCTGCCTGTGGGACTCTGTTCAAGTATCCTTGCCAGTAGAACTCGTTATCCTTGCGTAGTATTAACAATACTTGTTTAGAGACGCCCTGCCTGTGGGACTCTGTTCAAGTATCCTTGTCAGTAGAACTCGTTATCCTTGCGTAGTATTAACAATACTTGTTTAGAGACGCCCTGCCTGTGGGACTCTGTACAAGTATCCTTGCCAGTAGAACTCGTTATCCTTGCGTAGTATTAACAATACTTGTTTAGAGACGCCCTGCCTGTGGGACTCTGTTCAAGTATCCTTGCAGTAGAACTCGTTATCATTGAGCAGTATTAACAATCCTTGTTTAGAGACGCCCTGCCTGTGGGACTCTGATCAAGCATCCTTGTGGTAGAACTGGTTATCCTTGCGTAGTATTAGTTATCCTCGCTGTACGAGCATTCTCAACATCGCCCTCGTTAATTTTCCTTCGTTCACAGTCATCGTTCTTCATCACGACACGTCGCAGACCAGCCATACAGCGGGACTTCAGCACCAGTCATCACCTACAGCAGCAGCAGCGTTTAATCACACACCGAGCCGTCGCTTCGCAACGAGGATAAAACTCCGCTAGATTAAGTCATCATGTATGTAAGTTAGTTTAAGGTCGTGAAATTTAAATAAAGAATTTAAAAGAAAAGCAAATCAACATCAAGTGCGTATTCTCTCTCACGCAAATAAATGGTATGTAACGGACTCTGGACACCACTGAATCTATCCTAGCTTCAAAGAGGGAAAACTCGTCGTTACAAGCTATTTAATGACAAAGTTCCCTCTTTATGAACATAGATTCATCTCTACCAGACATTGATCCTACATATCTTGCTCAACAGCGCAGAATCCGTTGTCGAATGAACCATGAACAAATAAATAGTCCAAATGTGCTTGTTTGGACACGTTGTACATATGGTTAATAATGCCCTAGCTCGAAAAGTCTTCGTCAATTAACTCAATGATTGGCACGTTGGATGGAGTAGGTGAAAGAGTTGTTATGAAAACTTGGTGTGATGAACTACACTAGTGAGCGTAAAATTATACGTATTTCGGTGCAGATGTACTTGAAGGGTCATAATCCAAAAAAAACGAATATGAGGAATGAAAGATTATTCAAAACTACAATTTTACATCTAACAACAGCAAAATAGTAATTTACTTAGTTTATCTTTTGTGCATTTCTCTACTTTTTGGGGTGATCATCAAATTAAACGCAGTGTTTTTTATTTACAAAATAAAATTTTTAATTAAAACAAAAACCAAATTTTAAATAAAAATCAGTAAGAAAGTTTCAGTTAGGAAAACCGACTTACATATACCCTTACCCTCAGTAAAGCATAAATTTTCTTTGTGTGGGAGTATGTAGTTTTAAGTTGGGCGGAGTGGTACAATTGTATAGGAGGTACTAGAAGAGGCGTGGCTATGTATAAACTCGTGCAAAGTTTCAAAATATTTGGCTGCATCTTTTGAAAGTTATCGTGCGTACCAGTCGGAGAGACAGACAGACGGTTCGAATTTGGTTCAAAAAAAAATCAAGGGTCTAAACTGACTTGTTCCAAGTGTTACACTGTTGGGTAGTATAAAATGATATATACCCATAGGGTAAGGGTATAAACCTTTTTTATTAATGCGTATGATCTCTCTTATTTAAATAAGTACAGAAATGCATTTCGGGCATAATATTTATCAGGGTTTTTGGCAATTGTTGTATTACAATTCCTTTAATATGCACATATAACATTTCCCTACATAAGCAACAGTTTCACTTTTCCATTCATCAAATGATTTTGAACTGGGTTTATTATGTAGCAGTTACAACCAAACTGATGTACTCCGTGGCGTATGATTTACGTGGAATATTACTTATGATAGTCATACGCCACCATATACTATTTATATTATGTCAAACAAAAGAGCCTAAAACGTGATACCCTATACGGTACTTACCAGCATCAAATCGATATTAATTTATTATGGCATGTAACTTGCCAAAACGTATGATGCAGAACTTTTTCTTTTTGGGGCTACTTTCACGTGCAGTTTTCAGAATTAAGTCCCAAAATCATGTATTGTACTTTACAATTTTACAAATTTTATCGGCTTTTATCCTTACGTATGCCTAACGCTCGTATATATTTTTTGGACAAAAACAGTACGTTTCACTGTAATTTTGTAAAAAAGCAGTACATCGATTTGGAAAAACAGTACTTTTCGCAGTACATATTTACATAGCATATATATTTTATTCAATATGTAAAAAAAATTAACAATCATTTCCAGAATCAACTTTTTGTTGTTTTGTATTTGTCGTTTGAAGCAATTTGAATAAGCAATGCCAACTTCGTTTTGAGGTAATTGTAGAAATCAACGTATTGTACTTCATATTACATTTGACGGTCAGAATCGCCTTCAATGTTTGCACATCTAATCGGGTTGTGTCTGACGTCTAAGTTTTGTTCGCTGCAGAGAAGATTCGCTCCACTGATGCTGAAGTTCCTGGCAAACATAAAATATATTCAAGGATCGATCAATAAATATCTCCTCCCACCGATCCACATTTGAAACATTGCCATCTCTCCATTGCATAATTTTGTCGCTCGTTTTTGATATATGTAAATTGGGTGTGCAAATATACCGCATTTTCATTGGCATTGTACAAATTCTTTTCCCTTAACTTGTTCAAAACGGCTTCGACTTCATTCCATTAGTATTAAAGCATTCAAATCAAAGCAGGCAAAATTACCGAAAAAATCAGTGCGTAAAGCAGCCATCTCAATCGAATTGTATCCATTGTCAATAAGTTTTTTCTGCTAATACAGCTGGGGATAAAAAATCAACCTCTTGACGCACTTTAGTGTTTCTTCGAGCTTATTTTTGAAGTAAACAATATTATTGCATGTATTCGCTGCTCGCTGTTTATATTTCTATTATGTATCGAAAAACAGTACTTTGAGGGAGAAAAGCAGTACGCAGTTTTTGGTGTCGAAAAACAGTACTGTACTGCGAAAAACAGTACAGATACGAGCCTTACGTATGCCAGATATTATTAACTCTTCGCAGCAATCATTCGACACCCACCAGACACAAATGCATTATATTAAAATAATTCCTTACTATCTTTGTAGTCGGTTTGTCTAAAACAATTACATTTTACACAATACATTGTACAAATGCTCGTGTATCCTCAGGTCATACATAATTCTTTTGTGGTTTTAATTGTTGCCTTTGTTATTGTTATTAAAACAATCATATGATGACACAAATAATGGAAATATTTTAATTTACTTATGCTCCATGCCATACCCCCCCAGCCCCTACCATAAAATGACTCATTCATTGTTGAAGTGCTTTGGCTCTCTTTTTTTACTCACGCCACATTTAAGAATCGTCATGGAACAAAAGAATATTTTCACATTCATTATGACGCGTCATAGAATTTATGCTTATTATGTCTTAACTAAACGTCTACAGCAGCAGCAGCAAAAACAACAACTGTAAGGACAACACATAAAAGAAGTCTGACATTATAAGATGACAGAGGGGAATTACGGCGTCGGCTAAGATCTATTCACATAGAATAGAGAATGTAATGCAAATTTTATGCATCACGTCCTTTTGGGGATTTAAGCGTAAGTTTCGTTTTGCGTGCTTTTTTTGTATCCCCAAAGACCGAGAGCCTCTTGAGAGCAGTCATTTAGTTGCTAGCTGTGCTTGTGCGCTTGGTCCCGAAGATGATGGCGGCGACGAACGCTCTCATCTTCTTTTGTTTTATGGAAAACATCGTTTACTTTTTATGTCTGCCTATTCAGATTTTACGTTTCCTTTCGGCTGGACTCCCTAAGTAGTCGCAAATATTCTTTTCTAACAGTGCGTTGGTATGTCACTAAGTATTTTTGCATTTCATTCTCATATAGTTGACATCCTTCGTCTGTAATTGTTGTTTTTGCTACTGCTGCTGCTGGGTGCACTTTGTTTTTGTTCATTGTTCTTGCCTAATTTGTCTGACGGCATGTCCTGAAAAATGTCCTCTTTTGGTTTGTTCTTTTTATTTGCATTGCGACGATGTTGGCATTTGGTAGGGGGCAGGCAGTGGATATTAATAATAGCTACAACGAACGCATAACGCCCTAGGGCTGGGATCTATTAAAGTAGGTTATTGATGTGTGTAGATTAAAATATGTAAAATGGTAGAAATTCTCTTTAAGCTGAAAGCTGTTAGTAAGTTTTTATAAAAATTATTAAAAGTTTGTGCCGCTATATTTACTCGTCTCCATTTTACTGGCGTGTATATCCTGACGTCACACAGTGGGGAAAAAAAGTTTTTTTGGACATTTGAAATTTTAGGCCGCAATTCTTAACCGATTTTCAAAAATCTTTTTTTGTATTATTGGAAACAAAATTGCGCATAGATTGTACGTTTTTTTTTATTCTGAATTCCTTACCGTTATTTTTTTAAAATTTATCAAAGTCTATGCAAAAATAATTTTTGACTTTAATGTCAAATATTTTTTGAACTACGTGTCCTAAAAATTACGAGCTGACCTCAATTAATGTGGACATATGTTACAAATTAAACTCAGTGAAAAAATAAGACAAAAAATTTTTTTTCGCACAACTGCAGGAAAATATGTGGAGGCACTATTTTCACACTTTAACTCGGTGTCCTGCTCATCATTATTGTCCGATTAGAACAAAACCTAACATATAGCCTGCAAAAGTTTTAAGAAAGTCGTCTGTAAAAAATAAGCCAAATCGGTGGAGGTCGCCATGCAATTTTTTTGCATATGTACCAAAATAATGCAGTTTTAAACTTCTGATAAATACAATTTTGTGTTTACAAGTAGGCTAATTTGTGTACTTTTAATTTAAAAAGGCCAATACCTTAATATGATACATCATCTGTCAAAATAACGAAATTTGTTGAAGGCTTATACAAAATTCAAATATATTTGCAATATATAGGGCTTAAAATCGCAATATACACATTTCATATATATTATTAGGCTTAATTATGTATGCCTTATGATATTTTGATACATAATTGAAAAAAAGAGAGTGTAACTAAAATTTTTCCAATTTCTTCAGGAAATATATCGATTTTTAGGTTAACTTTAGTATTGAAATTTAAAAAGTGTTTAAGCGTTTCACAAGTTTCGTTATTTTGACAGATGATGTAACATATTAATGTATTGGTCTTTTTAAATGAAAAGCACACAACTTAGCGTACTTGTAAACACAAAATTGTATTTTATCAGAAGTTTAAAACTGCATTATTTTGGTACATATGCAAAAAAATTGCATGGCGACCTCCACCGATTTGACTTATTTTTTACAGACGACTTTCTTAAAACTTTTGCAGGCTATATGTTAGGTTTTGTTCTAATCGGACAATAATGATGAGCAGGACACCGAGTTAAAGTGTGAAAATAGTGCCTCCACATATTTACCTGCAGTTGTGCCAAAAAAAATTTTTTGTCTTATTTTTTCACTGAGTTTAATTTGTAACATATGTCCACATTAATTGAGGTCAGTTCGTAATTTTTAGGACACGTAGTTCAAAAAATATTTGACATTAAAGTCAAAAATTATTTTTGCATAGACTTTGATAAATTTTAAAAAAATAACGGTAAGGAATTCAGAATAAAAAAAAACGTACAATCTATGCGCAATTTTGTTTCCAATAATACAAAAAAAGATTTTTGAAAATCGGTTAAGAATTGCGGCCTAAAATTTCAAATGTCCAAAAAAACTTTTTTTTCCCCACTGTGCGTCAATACTATTGTTGTCTTTAGTTTATTGTAAAACTGACCGAAAATGCTGTCATATTTATGTAAAAAGAATTATTAGAAATGTCAATCTTTCTTCGATTTCAAGCTACCGACATAAATGTAGTGCGCGTAAAACACTCCATCGTGCGGCACTCAAAGCCACACCTTAAAGACTAACCTATTTTTTTGTAAGCAGTTTAACACATTTTTCTCCTTCAACTCGTTTTGTTAGCTTAGAATTTAAAAAGAAAACGACTTATCTTACGGCAGTGAAATATGCTCTTGCTTCAAGAGCTCTACTCAAGTGCCATTGCCACTGCCACAAAGTGTTTGCGCGTTCGACAACATCATTAAATAAAACAGCGGTAGCAGCAGCACTAGCTGCAACAGCGACATCCATTATTTGCATACAAGTGTAATGAGCACAGTTGAATATTTAATTAGTTTATCTTAAAAATCCTAATTATCCTTCTCTGACATTGTGGTGTTTGTTGTTGATAGGATAATCACAAACGTATCGCAATCTCGGTATTAATAAGTAGTTCTGTAAGCAACAACAAAGAGTAACAACAGTTTGCAGCAGCAATTGCAGTTAAATGTTACCACTATCGTTGTCAACAACAGCATGAAAAGCATTATCAGAATTATCGTGAACATTATCATATAATTGTGCAACTGTGTGTACGTGTGTGTCTTTGTAAAGTCTGTAATTTCATAGAGAGCTTTTGTGGACTTTCACATAAATATGGATGTAGTGGGCAACTAAATATGGAACTGGTGCTATACTTTGTGGGTAATTTTTTTGAGTTGTGAACATATTGAAAATAAGGCATTTAAAGCTAGTTGTGAACTTCTATATTGACCTTGCATTCATAGCAGCACTCTTCAGGCACGATTCCAGCTATTCAGAGCTATTAATGCTTCTAAGATAGCAGATGTAACATTAGATCTCAACTTTGCGGATTTTCGATGTTTAGAACCATTTTCTGGTTTGATCGATACAGTTATGAATAAAAACTAATAAGATAATTAATCGGTACCCTTCACAATTTGTAAAAATTGTTGATAAAACTGGTTATTTGCACTTCAACTATATTTTATTATACTTTGTACCACAAAACAGTTGGTCAGATGTGACGTTACTTTTAGCTTCACACATCCATTTTTTGTCAATATTTTTTTTGAAATGTTTCGTAGGGAACAGAAGCTTGCATATCAAATTTCGATAGCTCTTATACTGCGGGAGTAGTCGCGGAGACAGAATCGACGTCCTTTCTCCCTACATACCAAATTTCAGCCCGAAAGCTTATAAATATAGGGCCGACGTACAGACGTACACCCCCAAAAAGGGGGAATTTTAATGGAAGGTGGGAGAAGTATTCATCCGATCTAGCTCACCTACGGATGTAATCGCGGGGGGCAGTTAGCCGGCCACTCCAAAAAGCGGGAGTTTGTATGGGAGGTGAAAGTAGTTTTTGACCGACCCTGCTCATCTTAGAAATAAGCCTTCGTTTAGAGGATAGAATCCTGCGTTCAAAATGTCAGCTTTATACCTCTTAAAACGCAGGACAGACAACAAAGATTAAGAGGTTTGTATGGGAGGTGAGAGTAGTTTTTGATCGATCGGTATAATCTTAATACTCAACGTCCGCTTAGTGTAGGGGAAGCTAGCATACCAAATTTCAGCTTGATTGCCCTTAAACTACGGATGTAATCGCAGAGACAGACCACAAAAAGGGGGAGTTTCGTATGGAGGTGAGAGTAGTTTTAGACGATCGGGCTCATCTTAGAACTTAACCTCCGCCTTTTAGGACAGAGCCCTGCGTTCCCAATTTCAGCTCGATATCTCTTAAACTTCGGCTGTAATCACGGGGACGGACAGATGGTCACCTTTAAATCGAGATTTCGATACCGATCATTTGATTTCATTTATCATTTCGATACTCCTACACTGTTCATGCGGCGTCGTGAAGGGTATACAAATAATAAAATATAATATTCTGTGGAAACCACTGTTGGAGTAACTGTTGGAGTTGAGAAAATATTGGGGGCTGGTCATACCTTTGACTCATCTTGGGGCGACTCCGGAGCAGTTAGAGCGGTTGGAGGAAATTTTATAAAAAAAAATATTCCGTATGGAAGCCCCCTTAAGGGGGCGAAGATGGGGGGTAGGAAATATTTTAGGAGGAAAAATTCACTGGGGTCGGTCGTACATTTGAACCCACTAGCAGCGATTCCAGGGCAGATGTGGGCCTTTTTATGGATTTTTCCCCAATACGAAAAGTTTCTCGTTAAAAGCTGGGGGCTCGATTTTGATTTTAGGACCCATGGTTTCTTGAATAAATTTATTTAGATGTCATCGTAAATTACTATTTGATAACTCGAATGTACAACGTATTAGTAATATTAGTTTTACACGAATTTGTATTGATCATACGCACATCGTCCCAATATTGAGAATTTAATAATAATGACTATATTTGACCTGAGAACGCAATTTGGGGGTTTTACTATACCGACTTAGAACTATCACACTAACTTGGAATTTCTCTTTCATCTGTTGTTGAACATCGTCAAGATGTATTGCTGCGAAACTTTGTACGGCTGAACGCTCTTTAGCACAGGCAACGATTTTAAAATGTGGCGCTGATACCAGATCACATCATGACATTGAGGCTGTGGTCCCGGTCGATCCCAAAAGAATTTTGAGAACGCCAAAGCAAGTGATACGACAGCAACTTTTCAGTCTTCGATCATCCAAATAAGGTAGTCCTTATCAACTTACTTATACGATGTATGAAGTGTCCGTGCAGTCTTATATTTAGATCTTTTGAAATGTGGAAGGGTAGTGTCCTTTGACCGCTGCCGTTTGGGCTTTTCTTCGGATGACTTCCAGTTGAGTTCTGTCATCCTTACATTCCATTGAAGAGAACTCTTATCCTGCTCCGTGAGCACATCGACCTGCTTATCGTCATTTTTCATAGGCGCTCCGGTAACGGAGGCCCTTTTGGAAGGCGTTTGTTCTTACAGGCAGCAGCTGTAGAGGCCACTGAGTCACATGCTTTGAAGATTATTACAATTGTACTTCATATTTTCTCCTTGGCACTGAGAAAACTATTTTGGCGGTCGTTTAAATTCGTGCCGTGTCATTATCACCTGAAGCAGCGTTTTCGAAAGGATGGCATCTCTTCAGGATGTTGGATGTTGCCCCTCCTCTGGAGACAGACGCAGACCATCAGCCGCACTGTTAAATTAGATGCTATTAGATTTCAAATGACGGACCGCACGAACTTTGAAGGACGGACAAGTGGATTTAAAGAATCAACGAACGTATATTTTTTAGCCGCCGCAACCAGCAAAAACAGACGTTAAGAGACAGGGGATGGATCGATCTTAGTTTGAACTCAGTTAAGGTTCAACTGATATTAGAGGCCCTACCGGTTGTACCTTATGTCAATACCACCAGTGTGACTCCAAAACTTTGTACCTAAGAACATGAATCGCGACAATTTGAGTATCCAATCTCGAGGATATAATATTGTTAAATTTTAACGGATTTAACTAATTGACAAAAAAACTTGATTGCAGGCTTTTACGCAAAACTGTAACTATTTTACTAATGATACTCTTTCACATTATTGTATGAACTCAGTCTACTCCTTTTGCCACTGTGCAGCGCGAGATTACTGTATGACCACCACTACTGATGCTGCTGGTGACTTAAACAACAATAGCCGCACAATTGTATGCTTATCATCGTTCTATTGTTGTAATTCTTTCAAGTGTTAATTGTGTGGCTACCTTGAAGATTATTCATTTCAATTAATCTGTTGTTGTTCTATGCTAATTTTGAATGTAATAAGCCGAGATTTTACAGATTGTTCAACAATATTTGTGTGTGTCAGTGTGCGTGTGTGTGATTGTTTGAAGTTAGTTGAGAGTAATCTTATTACAAATAAATGTAAGTGAACAGGTGCTAAATTTAATCGAGATTAAATTGAAAAGACTTAAAGCGATACTCGGACAAACTAAACACAAATTAATATCTACTTCATAGAAGTTTTGAATTGTTAAGTAGATTCACTCAAGCGTGGCAGTTAATATCAACAATTTCGGTCCTAAATAAGTTTTTTGTTTTAATTTATATATAAATTACTGGAATCTTAAACAAAGAACAAATTTCCTAAACTTTGAAAACTTATATCAAATTTGTTTCAAATTTAAGAAGGGTAAGAATTATATGAACTTTGAATGCCGTGGACAGCAACACGATATTTGTGTTTAGCTTTGCGTAGCTTCTTAACTATTAATGCCGTTACAAATTATTTCTTTCAAAACCTCTTTAAGTTCATAGTTTTATGTATGTATATTGATTTTTAGCTCGTGTTTTGATAAATTCATATCAAAGTTTCCTAGTTATGTAATATGTCAGAACTTGTTTATTACTCAGCACGCTCCAACAGCTATGATTAAAAAATACCTTTATTACATGCCGATGTACACTGTACAATAACAAAATTTGTACAACATTTTTACCCCCAGCTTGTTTAGTTTTGCACCATGTGAATTTTCAATGTTTCATGCTTCCAGCCAAAAGTTATTGTTGCTCAAAAAGTCATATGAATACCAGATCAGGTAATACGTGCACAGCTTTCCTGCGGTATGGACAAACATCAAAAAAAAACCTAAACTAAACATATGCATGCATATATTTTGTATAGAGTGAACAGTATGCTTTTGTTATGTAGCCACATTACTGCCAACATTCTTTCAGTTCTTATATACAGCATAAATATAGAATGAGATTAACAAAGTTCTAACTAATAACGTTGCTATACAATATGGTTGCATTTATTAATGCAAATAATTTTTCATGATAGAAGGTTAAATTTTGACATTCAAATGAATCACAAATGAATAACCAGGTCACACTGAAAATATCAAACAATATCATAAGGTCTTATATTTCCTAAAACATGCCATAAGTCAACTAATCAACTTTACTAGTAACTAAGAAAATAAAAAAAAAATTAAATAAAAATTATTATAAAACTATACTAGTTATAACGGTAGCGACGGATACGGATCCAATCAAGCCCAAAATGATCATACTTTAGGGACAGCTATGTGTTTACGACAAATAACTTAAAAAATTGTTGCCAAAATATTTCTTCATAATTTTTATACACTTCACCGTGCGGGACCGGCCGTGGCATAGTGGTTAGAACACGCGACTACCATGCGGGAGATCGCAGGTTCAAACCTGGCTCCAGTCATCTTAAAAAGAAAAAAATAAATAAAATTTTCTTTCATTGTCGGTTCCCCTCGAATGTTGTTTGACAGCAACTTCGCAGTATTAAGCGTCGATTCAATCGTCGTGTCTAGTAAGAGCTTCTCAAAACAGTGACGTTCGCATTCGTCGATAAATAAGTAGGTGCCGTTAGTTGTGAATGTAAAAATAGAAAGCGTGTTAATTCACAACAACGAGAGAAGCTATCCCATACCTCATTCATGGTGTGCAAAGGGAAATTAAGTTATTAAGTTTTTAAGTTCACCGTGCGATTACTATATTTTTGAAACATTTTTGAAATTTTTCAAAAATGTGTATTTGTTTTTTGTTAGTCGATCTTACAGTACATTATATTAATTTACGTTAAGTGTATCGAAATGATACAACAAATTCGGCTCAAGATCAGAAAAGTGTTTTTTATTTATTGTTTGGTATTTTTGGTCAAATTCAGTGTGTCACGCACTAGGATGACGCGTTTCGAACTACATGACGAGTTCATCTTCAGACCCCTTTGTGACGAACTGATGCACAATGGTACATCATCAGCTGTATATATATCTACAATTATGCCAAACATATGCATTTTTTGCTCGAAGGAAACAAATCGTCGTCCGGGGATTCATCTGTTCTATGTGCCCCAAACAAATTCTGAGTAAATCGGAGGTAAAGTTTGGAAGGCCTATAGAGCAAAGCGTTGATAGAATAGATAGCCAACGGGTGGAGATTTAAAATTTGACATCAATAACACGAGATAGCATGATTATCTCAAAACTGTCCAAATGGCCAGTGGTCCATGGACGACGACATCCCAAAACTACTAAAATGGAGATGTGACTTTCAAGACGTATTTTTGAGCGGAGTAGGCGTGTCTAAAAATTTTTTAGACTAAGAGAGATAACACTTTTATACCTAGATAGTACTCAGCAACACTAAACACTAAATTTGTATTTTCAGCCAATGGGCGGAGGGACGTGACTAAACTGTATTTTAGCTCTAGAGGAATACATTTTGCTACGCACAGTACTTGACACTTCTTCCTATGTAAAGGCAGCAACAACAGTAATTCATCTATCAGCAGCCGCGCGTAGAGAAGGATTCCAAGCGCTTTGGTTTTTTGCGCTTCGTAGATATTTCGTCACACCAAGTTTAGATTAGAGCACTTTCATATGGTCCATCCTAAGAAATTTTGGTCACCGCCACCTGCATCGCCCATCGAGCTTATTGACGAATACCTTTCGAGCTGGAACATTTCCAGCCATTCGTACAACGTGCCCAAGCCAGCGCCTTAGGTTTATTTCAACGCGCTTGACTACGTCGATGTCGTTGGAAAGACCATACAGATAGTAGTTCATCCGACGACGATACTAGCCGTTAACGATGATGATTCCAAATATTTTGTGAAGTATTTTTCTCTCAAACTCTCACAGAATAGATTGATCTGCTTGTGTCTTTATCCAGAATTTTGCGCTGTAGAGCAATGCAGGTAAGTTCAGTGACTGGTATAGTTGGATCTTTGTTATTCAAGAGAGGGCTTTGTCATTAAAAAGATTGCTTAGCGCATAATAGCAGCGGTATGCAGTCCATACTTGCCTCTTGAATTCCAGGCTAATATAATTATTTTTGTTAATGGCGAGCCAAGCTAGAGTAACTTATTTACCACTTCCAAGCTGTAGTTGTCAACACGGAGCGTCCCAGACGAGTGGTCTCTTTGTTCGTTAAAACGAATAACATTGTTTTTTCCTTATTTATTCACAGACCCACTTCCGCCGACAGATTTTCAATGCTCGAAAAACCCGCAGTAACATCCCGCAATTAACGGGCAATGATATCTATACAATCGGCATACGCGAGCAGCATGTGACTTTTGTTGAAGATGGTACCATTCCTGTTAACTGCAGCCTTCCACATGATCATCTCCATTACGATGTTGAAGAGATCGCAAGACAGACTAGCGCCTTGTTTAAAGCCTAGCTTGGTAGAAAACGCCTCTGTCAGATATTTGCCAACTTTCCAGTCCATCGGCTCCCGCAGCTTTATTATTGGTGGTGGTGGACAATCTTTTCTGTTGTCTATGATTGGTGTGATTTCGTCATTTATGCTGCCTTCGGGAATAAGTAGAGTTCGAAAGTTTTCCCTTCATATTTGCAACACACTCTGAGTGTCTGTGACAAGATTTCCGTCTCTGTCCTTACAGGTGGGGATCCCTGTTCCAAAACCTTTGCTTTTAACCCTTTGGTAGAAATTTCGGGCTTAACCTCCATCCCTGTAGTTTTCGATATCATGGCTCACTCTTTTCATCCACAGACGTTTTTTCCGCCTGAACAGGCTTTTCATCTCCCTCTTTTTCCCAGCATCAATTTCCTTAGACATTTCGCGACATTCATCATCGTACCAGGGCTTGTCTAAGCGTGGTTTTTCATAACCCAGTACGGTCGTTGCGGCAGTGGTCAAAGAATTCGCAATATTCTGCAACTGTGTGTCGGAAGCATCAGAACTAGGGGCGTTTGTTTGAAGTAATTGAGAGAGTTGGTTGAAGTATGCATTGGCTATCTCGGTGGTATGCAGCTTTGTGATGTCTTGCTTCCTTTGCGTTTAATTACGAGTGTTTTTAGCACTACTCAATCGTGTGCGTACCTTGGCTGCAACTAGGTGGTGATCCGAGTCAATATTTGGACGGCGCATCACATACACGTCCATCACACTTTAGACATACCTTCCATCAATTACCACGTGATCAATCAGATTTTTTGTATTTTGATCGGGAGATATCCAGGTTGCTTTGTGGATATCTTTATGCGTGGATCTGGTTCCACTTACAACCATGTTTCTTTCCGCCGCGAAACTAACCAGTCTGAATCCGTTATCGGAGGTGTTGTTGTGTAGACTGAATTTTTCGACTCCTGAACCAAGAGCATCATCCCTTCCTATTTTAGCTTTAAAATCTCCCAGAACAATTTTAATGTCATGTGCAGGGCAGCGGTCATATATCTCCTCCAGGCGCTCATAGAATGCATCTTTAATGTCATCGTCATTGTCTTCCGTCGGGGCGTGTACACAAATCAGCGTAGTGTAAAAATATTTCGCCCGAATGCAAATAGTGGCTATTCGGTCACTTACAGGGTTAAACCACGAGACCAGGTGTCGAGGTCTCTAGCCGACTATGAAACCACATCTAAATTCGTCTCTTCTGCATGTCAGCTGTAAAAGATGTCACAGTTCTTTCGTCATGTGCATTCCAGTCCCGACCATCTCATTTCCTGTATGGCGGTGATGTCAGCCTTGTATTTGTCGAGGACATCCGCCAGTTGGATAGAGGTACCATCTCAGTACAGAGTTCGGACATTCCAGGTGCATATCATTAAATCGTGGTTCTTATAACGTATGCTGGAGTCGTCAACATTTGGTTGGGTTCTTGTTTTTTCTTTTCTTCGTGTTTTCATAATAATTTGTTTGCTTAAGGAGAGTGGCTTGTTAGGTCACCGCGCTCGTTCCAGGTTCTTGGGGGCTGCCAAAGCCACTAAGAGAACCTGTGATGAGCTTCAGTAACTTCTGTTACCTACTTCCTAACGGATGTTCAGTGGCATTGCTCGGGGAATTCATGATCTCTCGGACGTTGTGAGCTGCATGAGAACATCCAAAGAGAGCTTCTATTATTTCCAAACGAATAACAATCAGAATGACTCAAATTAGAAATTTCCCTATTCCCCTTTTTGGGCGGTACAAAATTTAATAGAATATAGTTGAAGTGCAAATAACAATTATACGGAAAACAACACTAAATTGTACTGTTTTTTGGGGCTTAATTTCAGTTTATTTTTGGGGCATATTCTCATTATGAAATAAGACCACCACCAATGGTAATTAGTGTAAGGACATACTTGATGCTACGTTCATTTGATCTGCTATTTGGTATTGCCAACCACCGGTACTAAAAGGCCTTGCGTCCAACAACATCCATATATCCTATATGAAATCTGAAAATCATGCACCTAACAACCTCATCAGCGTTATGAGCAGCCATTATAAGCTCAATATTAATTTATCAGATTTGCTTCATGTAGTATATATTGAAAACTATTACAAACATGTAAATACATTTCATAGTATTCTAAATAATTCGACATGTTCCCCTAAGGCATACAACATTCTGGAATTATTGATTTTAATGTTGATTTCTAGTATCCCCTTTAAATGTAAAATTGATTACCACAGCATTCATCTATGTACATGATACAAAGCCTGTGCTTATGCATATGCTGATGGAATTCCAATAGTCGACCATCATTCTGGTAAAATTGACAGTCTAACGAATTGCAATAAAAATGCCATTTGGCTGCATCAAATATATACCGTATAAATTAATACAAAAGTTTTCTATATGTGCACAATAAATTTTAAATTGTTGCTATTCTTTGTTGTACATGGCCTTTACATGAATATATACATATTTATATACATTATATATATGGATGTGTGTATATTTTATAGCTTGTAGGTCTTCAATGCTTTTAATTGATGGCAGTTCATGTAATATGAAATTGATTGAAAACCACTGCGTTGGAGTATGGAAATAACAATTACAGTTGCATACGAATACATTGGAAATGTACAAAATTTGTTAAAATACTCTAAACGTTTGTGGGAAAAACACTTGTGCAAAATGAAAAATTCGATTATCCGTGGAATAATGTATTGAACAGTTTAAGCAAACTGTTAATAGACGTTGAGGTGTGAAGGTCGATTTTGAATTGAATTTTAATTTTACACTCATGTATTTTGAAAAATATTGCTGTTCAATAGTGTAGTACGCGGTCGAAACGATTTGAATGGGGATAACATTTAAGATCATTAATGTAGTTCGTGGCAAAAGCGATACATTGCTTAGGCTGCAACTGGAAACCGAATGTATTATTAGAGCATCCATATGTGTGCATTTTACTATTACATTTTATAGAATATAGGGGCCGGACGTGGTGATTGCTGCCGCCTGTCATCTACATTATTTTTCATCGGCGGCCCACTCGATGTTCTCGGCAGCAACTTCGCAGTATAGTGTCTAAGATATCGGCATGCCTAGGGAAAGCTTCTTAAGCAACTGACGTTTAGATTAATCGTTGAATTGTAGGTTCCGTAAGGTGAGTCTGACAATAAAAACATTTTAGCTTACTCAAATGCAAGAAGCTCATGTATTGGTTGCAAAAGGGAAATTAAGTTTATATTTTTATTTTTTTAAATAATGGCAAAGAATTGAGAAATATCGCAGTCGATTCATGATCTTGAGTATTCAAAGTCATCACCATAACATAATTAGTAAGTTATTATATTGTTTTTTGCCGAAGTTCAGAAACCCTTCACCATTTGTAAAATTGGTGATAAAACTGATTATTTGGACTACAACTATATTTATTAAAAATTGTGCCGCAAAAATAAGAAGTTTGTATCAGAGCTGGACCACACTTTGCCTCTCACATCCGTTTTTATACACTCTATACGACCCAAAAGTGGAACACATAGAAAAAGTCACTTAAGACCTTAGGTTTCTATAAATCAAATTCGATTCATGACTTTTTAAGTCGTTTAAGCTATGTCCGTCTATCCGGCTGGTACGCACGATAACTTTTGAAAGACGCAACCAAGTGGTTTGAAACGGTGCATGGATTAATATTTCCTCAAAACTACTTACGGTATTCCAAATGGGAAACATGGTCACGCCCCTTCCGGAATGGAACATTCCGCCCACTTTAGAAATCGAGTAATAATATCAATACATCCAACGCAATCGTTACCAAATTCTTTATTTAGTAAAACTATAACAGGATAAAGTTTGGGAGAAAAAAACCGGAAGGCTAGCTACCGTCCTTTTGGTACCTCCCTTACAAATGTACCACTACGCCCACTTTAGAAATCGAGAAATAAAATCAATACACCCAACGCGATCGAACCTAAATCCCATATTTAGTATAAATATAGCAGGATAAAGTTTTGGTGAAAAACCTCGAAGTCTAGTCATGTCCCATCTGATACCTACCATTCCCATCTGGTACCGCCCACTTTCGAAACCGATTAATATTATTAAAAGACCTAACGCGATCGTTCCCAAATTTTGTATTTAGTAAAGTTTAAGCAGGATAAAGTTTTGGAGAAAAGATCTGGAAGTCTAGACACGCAACTTCTGGTACCTCCCAAACAAATGTACCACTCCGTTGATCTCTCCTGGAGGATAGAAGATTGTATGTAATACTTCAACTCTATAGCTCTCGAAGTAAGGCTGTAATTGCCATGACTGACGGACACCACCAAAAAGTGGGAGTAGTTTTTGTCCGATCTTGTATACCAGATTAAAGATTGATGGCTCCCGATAGTGGGACAGACAAACGGACTCCCCCAAAAATAGGGAATTTGAATTGGAGGTATAAGTATTTTTTTGTCCAATCTTGAAAAGTAACCTAAGCTTAGAGGATAGAAGCTTGCATACCAAATTTTAGATTTATAGCTCCTTAACTACGGCTGTTATCACAGGGACAGACCCCAAAAATAGGGCAATTTGTATGGAAGGTGGGAGCTGTTTTTGACTGATATTGCTCAACTCATAACTCAAACCCCGCATAGAGGATAGAATGTTTCGTACCAAATTTCAGATCGATATCACTTAAACTATGGCTG
This sequence comes from Muscina levida, assembly GCA_964034835.1. NCBI lineage: Eukaryota > Metazoa > Arthropoda > Insecta > Diptera > Muscidae > Muscina > Muscina levida. The sequence continues at coordinate 152,429,132 of OZ035881.1, forward strand.
TAATAGCGGGCACAGGCAGATAGGCGGACGGACGGTCACCTTTAAATCGAACTAGTTTTCTTCTCTGATCATTTTTATATATATTATGAGAACAAAATAAATATACTTCTCACTTCGATCGTGCGCATAGAGTTTTGACATAACCCATATTTTGTATGTTTTTGTAAAGTAATGTAATCCTCTGATAATCTTAATATTTTAATTCATCTCTAGAAGAAAAACAAAAATTTTGTTTCGTTTTCCTACCTTGTATTACTATTACTACATATATTTGTTATATTGTTAGAAAATTTTTTTAAACTTTAAAACTGAAAAATAAACTTTCAGTATAACTAAACCATTTACATTTCAATTATACATTTTACTATACATACTATTATGCAAACCTTGAAATCTCACTGTGACATAAAATGCACATTTTCTTGTTTAAAATATGCAAATGGAAAGCAAATGTCACACACTAAACAAATTCAAGGTCTGCCTCGGTCCTATCCTCCCAATGTCAAGCGACTGACCTGTATGACATTTTTTCATGTAATGCAAAACCACCACTTTAAAAAATGTGGACACATCGGTAATACTAAACAATAGCAATGTCCACCCTACATTGTTATTGTTTCCTGTAAAAGTTGCTGGTGTTTCTTGTTGTATATAGTAGCAGCAGAAGGGATATGAAAGTCCCCAACCAAAAGGACATTATACTTTTGTTATTGCCTCTACAGCAAATGTCGTCTCATTGTGTTTGGGCATAGAGAAAACAATAACAATAAATAAAAGACAGTTGCCAAAAAGTGGTACGTAGCAGGCCCATAACAAGGCTTGTTGCTGCAACATATGTACGCTTGTACCATAGTTTTTGTTTTACAAAAAATACAACACAGCAAAAATCATTTATTAAATTTCTGTGGATATTGCAGTCAAGTGGCAAATTTATCAAATGCTCAACAGCCACAATAATGGCGGTCGTCGGTCCATGATGACAAAATACTGCAACATTTTGTGGCAACTTTACGAAATGCCACGCACAAAGGCCTTTATCAAGAATGCTTTTAGTTTGAGATTTTACAGGACAAAGACCAAAACATTCCCAACATTTCATCTATGGCAGTTCTTAAAGTACTAAAATATTTAGGCTCTTTGTCTGCTATGTATGGTTTATGTTGCAACGCACAGGTTGCATGTATCCCATAGAAACGAGGAAACTCTTAGTAGTAAACACATTGACCGTGTGCAATTAAGTGTAGTCGACGATACATGTTACCATAATAAAGTATCGCTTTGTTTTAATGTGTTAGTGTAAGCTACGTGTGTGTGTGTGTGTGTGTAAGATCGACACTCGATGGTGTACATAAAGATTGTAAGGACTTTCTTGCAATGTTCTCACAAATGCCCGTGGCTGGTAGCTTGGTCGCTGGCTTAGATGATGTATCATATGCAGCCATTGCGGGCAAATGCTACAATCTATAGAACTAACAATGCACAGTGGCAGTTTAGGGATATATCTTTAACTTAATTTGGGAAGGACATAATAATAAGAGATATATTTTAAAACTGCCAGAGTAACATAGACCTTAAGCACTTATATATGGGCGACGAAGAATTTTCTAATTTGAATTTTCTGATCGTTATTATGGAATAAGCAAAATCTCTCTTTGGTGGTCCACGTGTTACCCGAGCCATGCCACTGAACATCTGTTTAGTGATATCAAATGTGAGAAGGCCCAATGTTGGCTTTCCAAATGGCATGCTATCATGCGTTTTGGAATGCCGATGTGTCTTTGAAAGTAGGTTACATTTACTGAAGCTCAACACAAAGACTCTCCTAGGGGCTTTGGTAGCGTGAAGAATCTATGATTGGGCGTGATGGCTTAATAACCTATTCTTCTAAAATAAAAAACTATTATGAAAATACGAAGAAGCAAAAACAGTACAGAAATATCATTCAGGTGAACAGACTGCTAAATAACCTCACCTGTTGAGTGTGTTGATATTTTTATTCGATTAATAAAGTGGGGGGAATGGTACATTTGTATAGGAGGTACCAGGAGAGGCATAACTTCCAATTTGTAATCCAAAACGTTATCCTATTTAGTAGAGCTATAGCTACTAAATACAGAATTTGGACACGATCGCGTTCTGTGTATAGATATTTCTGCTCGATTTCTAAAGTGGATCGAATAGTTCATTAGTATGGGAGGTACCAGTAAGGGCGTAGCTAGACTTTCTGATTTGTTCTCAAAAAAATTATCCTGATAAAGCTTTACTAAATACAGAGTGTGGGCACGATCGCGTTGTGTGTATTATAAATATTAATCGATTTCTAAAGTGGGCGGTACCAGATGGGTAGGGGGGCTACCAGATAGGGCGTGGCTAGACTTCAATTTTTTTTCTCCAAAACTTCATCCTTAGTATAATAAAATGCGGAATTTGGGCACGATCGCGTTGGGAGTATTGATATTATTACCCGATCTCTAAAGTGGAATCTAAATAGAAAGCGTGTTAATTCACAACCACGTGAGAAGTTTTCCCAAATCTCATTCATGGGGTGTAAAGGGAAATTAAGTAAGTAAGTAATCGATGGAAAGCATATTATATCAAGCGTAATCGACATGCGTGTAATGCGCGGTGCAAATACTGATCAGTTTCAGTCAAGGTACGCACGTGATTAAGTGATTCTAAAATCAAACGTAACCGAACGCAATGAAAGGAAGCTAGACATCACAAAGCTGCAGACCACCGATATAGCCAATGCCTACTCCAATCATATCTCTCTCCTAATTACTTCTAACAAATCCTGCTAATTCTGAACTTCCCGTCAGATAGTGACAGAAACTCCACTCTCAGACAAGCCCTTGTACTATGAGGAGAACGTTTCGGTAAAGGGATCGCCAAATTTAAAGACACATATTCAAACTAGTCACGCACTCGCAGAATGTGATGCAAATATTTAGGAAATACTTTCATATTCGTCCATCCTACCGAACCTGTTGGTACCTTATAAGCGTGGCTTTAGATGTAGTAATCAACCAGATATTCACACTACGACATATCCTGGAGAAGACCCACGAAATGAAGATCGGAACCACCATCGACTAAAATGCTACATACGACAGTCCGATTCGACGGAAACTATAGTTTGGTATCCCAGCGAAGCTGATACGACTTTGCGCGATAGCATTCGCTGCAAGGAGATTTTCAGTGACAATTGGCAAAAATCTGACACAGCCATTTTCCACCAAGCGAGGCTTTACACACGGCAATTATTTGTTATGCGATTTTTATACCATCACCATAGAACAAATAGAAGGAGTCACTTTAGACCCTAGGTTTCTTTGAACCAAATGCGGTTCATGACTTTTTAAGTCGTTTGAGCCAAGTCTGTCTGTATAATATTTCCCCAAAACTACTTATGGTATTGCAAATGGGCTACATGGCCCCGCCCCTTCTGGTACCTTCTATACAAATACATCATTCCAACCACTTTAGAAATCGAGCAATTATATTAATACACCAAACGGGATCGTACCCAAATTCTGTACGTAGTATAGCTATAATAGGATAAAGTTTTGAAAAAAAACTTGGAAGTCTTGCCACGCCCCATCTGGTACGTCCCATACAAATGTACCTTTCCGCCCACTTTAGAGATGGAGTAATAATATCAATAGATCCAACGCGATCTTTATTTAGTAAAGCTATATCAGGATACAGTTTTTGAGAAAAAAAACGCGATTGTGCCCAAATTCTGTATTTAGTAAATATCAAGCAGGATAAAGTTTTGGAAAAAAAATCTAGAAATCTGAGGTTATATGTAAGTCGGGTTGGCCGATTGAAACTTTCTTACTCGTCTGAAAGGCCGCAATAACCACGATTAACTTTATTAAATGATATTCATAGTTCCACCCACTGTGCTTCACCTTTAAAGCCTCCAAACGTTAAACGTGAGTTTCCTGACTCGACTTTGCAACGAACTATGCCAAGGTTGTTACCTCTTCGTTCGCATTTTGACTTTACCGTGCCACATATCTTTTGTTTTGTTGATATTGTTTTCTTGAACAATGAACGACCAGCCATGCAAGCGAATCCCTCCACTATTCATCCGCCAGTAATGGCTCTTTTGACTTTCAACATAACCGAATTATGAATGTTGTCTTTATGGCTTGCGAAGCCGCTGTAGAGATTTAGATCACGATATTGACGATGATAGTCATGGTAATGGTAAATATCATAAAGAGGACTATGGCACACTAACGATGAAACACCTTTAAGATGATTTTCTTTGATCGATAGCAGAGAAGATAATAATGGAGAATATTTGAAATGCACTTTAAAGTTGATTTAACGTGCAAAGCACAGTTTTCGTATAACAGCACTGCAGGAATATGTTTAAAGAGTACATGTGCAAACAAATGGCTATCAGCAATGTTGTTGTTGCACTAAAACACTATTAAGGATTATATTATGTTAGATTACATTTAAGAGGATACAACTACTATGACAAATGGGCAACAATTACGAATAATGGTAATAGAGGGCTCGTGTATGCACTCCATTTAGTGTGCGAAATTCTTAAAAACATTTTCACAGAATGCTTATTTTGTAATCATGCAGAATAATTTCGAATCGTTGACGAACAATGCTAAAAAACAAGAAAACATATAATAAAACTGTAAACAAATGATACTTTATGTAAGTATTAAGTGTAAGTAATGGCACATATAATTGATATCCTGCAAAAAGGTCTCAAGACTACCTTTTTCCGAGGTATTGATGAGTTGAAGTTTATGGTCTCTTATATTTTGTACATAAAATGAATTGGTTTTGATACAATACGACGACAAAACTACTATTTGCATGGGATTTTTTTTTACAGGATACAGGACAGTGCTGTTATACGACTATGACCTTTGAACCACTTCTGTATCATTAAGTCTGTCTCCAAAAAAAGTGGACTTGAGACATTTTTGCAAGATACGAACGTTATGTATGTTGCCACAAAGAATTTTTAATTTTCAGCTCCAGAAAATATATAACTTATTACCAATTTATCTCATGTCTTTTAGCATATACAAATACTTCAATAGAAACTTATTTTTTGTTTTCTTCAAAAACCTTAAATTGCAGCACAACAACGAAATTGGTTGTTTAAAATATAACATCTACTCCATTGCACAAAATGAAAAGTCGTTACGTAGTTTCCATTGCCAATTACATAATTGGACAATCTGTACAAACTACCCGTCATTACAACATCAAATATTTCAGTTTATTAAAGCACGAATGTAGCCAAACAAATTGTTACTATTTCTGACATTTAATTTTTCGTTGAAACACACACGACGCATTGGTTACTCCTTCAAATTCACATAGCAAAGTGAACTCACTGCGTAGACCACCAACACAACCTTCCACGAGTGCCCCTCCCCCCACAATTCCGCCGCCACATCTACCATGCCTAAGGTATGCTATGTACTATTGTTGCCCATTGCTCAGACAGATGTTGAGGCAATGACTTCCCATTCCCGGAATTAAAGTTGGGAATAACGGCTAACGACCACAGGAACCTCAACCCGGAAAACTACACAATCAAATGTAATAATTTGTCAGAGTCTACTTTCGACCATAATTTATAAAGAAACCGAAACATTTCGAAAACGCAAACAGTTATCAATACGTGAGTTGGTTTCGATACCACAAATAGACGACTCATATCTCAAAGGATATGGCACTATAAAGCAAATGTGTGCGTGTGTGTATTGCAAGTGATCCGAACGACGCACATACGTTTACGCATACATAAGTAATATAGTCGTTAGTGGTATGCGTGTGGAAGTAGACATCTCATGTTATGGCTAACAACTTTGGGGAGTTTGTCTAAATATTATGATCTCATTAAAATTGACTTCTGGGCTCAATGGTCGTAGACCTAATGGGAATTTAATGTAGAACAAAATTGATTTAAGGTATTAAAGAACTGATTTCTTTTAGCATAGTGGTATAATTTTATGTTAGCTATTATATATAAGACTTAATTATACTCTCACCCTACGGGTAGGAGGGTAAATATCATTTGATACGACCCAAAGGTGTAACACATAAAAGGAGACACTTTAGCCCTAGGTTTCTTTGAACCAAACAAGATTTAAGACTTTTTAAGTCGTTGAAGCCATATCCGTCTGTCTGTCCGGCTGGAACGCACGATAACTTTCGAAAGACGCAACCAAATGTTTAGAAATATTGCACGAGTTAATATTACCCCAAAACTACTTACGCTATTGCAAATTGGCTATATGGCCACGCTTCTTCTGGTACCTCCCATACAAATGTGCCATTCCGCCCACTTTATAAATCGAGGAATAATATAAAAATACCAAACGCTTTTCCAAATTCTGTATTCAATAAAACTAAATGAGGATGAAGTTTTGGAGAAAAAATTGGTTGTCTAGCCATGCTTGGTACCTCCCATACAAATGTACCATTCCGCCAACTTTAGAGGTGGAGTAATAATTTCAATACACGCGATCATACCCAAATTATGTATTTAGTAATGCTGTAACAGGATAAAGTTTTGGAGAAAAAAATGGAAGTCTAGTCATGCCCCTTCTGGTACCTCCCATACAAATGTACCACTCCGCCCACTTTAGAAATCGAGTAATAATATCAATATTATCGAAAATTTTATGTTTTACTAAAGATTAACGTATATTTAGAAAGTTTGGTTTTCCCTACTTACTTCATAAAACTCCGGTAAAATAAAATTATAGATGACTGGAAGCAGGAATCGAATCACGGATCTACCGCATGATAGTCGCGTGTTCTAACCATCATGCCACAGCCAGCCCCAAATATATTTTAACTACATTCTTTTAATATGGCACTAGACCATTGGAAGGGCTTTCGCGATTTATAAGTCGCTGTAAAAGAATGATTTTCTAATTTGAGTTTTTTGATTGTTATTTACTTGTGAATAATCGCCTTAAATAAAAAAACTATTATGAAGACGCGAAGAGACGAAGGACACGGATTTAAGGACATGTACCTGGAATGTCCAAACACTCTACAGAGATGGTGCCACTTCCAATTGGCAGATATCCTCGACAAATGTAGGGCAGACAACACCGCCATATAGGAAATGCAATGGACGGAACTGCTATTACAGCTCAAAAAGAATCGAATTTGAATGTGAATTCATAGTGGGCAAGAGACTTCGACATCTGGTCTCGCGTAAGTAACCGAATAGCCACTATCTACATCAAGTTGTATACGCCGCGACGGAAGACAAAGACGAGGACATTAAAAATGCATTCTATGAGGGCCTCGAGGAAATATATGACCCATTCGAGATTGCAAAAATACGAAAGGAACATGTCCATGGTCATTAGTCTCTACAACAACATCTCCGACAACAAATTTAGACTGGTTAGCTGCGCTTCGGCAGGGAACATGGTTGTAAGTGGAACCAGGTTACCGCAGAAAGATACGCACAAGGCACAAGTTGTAGTCATGTCGCAAGCGTTATAGACGTGCGCAGTGCACATATTAACTCCGATCGCCACCTAATTAAAGCCAAAGTACGCACACGATTAACTAGTTTTAAAAACGCTCGAAGCCCAATGCAAAGGAAGATACCAATCATAAAGCGGCATACCACCGAGATAGCTAATGCCAACTCTAACAAACTCTCTCAATTACTGAAAAAGCAACCCCTTTTTCCGATATTCCTGACACACATATTGCAACTTCTATGACACTGCCGCAACGGCTATAAATCCGTATGAAAAAGCGCGCTCAGACAAGCCCAGGTACGATGAGGGATGTCGCGTAATGCCTAAATAAATTGATGCTGCATTCGAGACAGAACTGGAATCAATGGTAATGCGCAGGGTGACGATACGATATAAAGAGAAGAGGATGGCGACGACTCGCTTCTTAAGGCGAAAGAAGCGTCCATGGGAAAAAGGGAGAGCCAGGATATTTAAAATTATAGCGTCAGAGTCCAAAATTTCTGCCAAAAGGTAAAACGCATAGGGCTAGGAGTAGGGATCCCCTCCTGTAAGGACAGAGATGGAAAAATGGTCACTGATAGTCAAAAAAAAAACTTAATTTCCCTTTGAACCCCATGAATGAGGTATGGGATAGCTTTTCGCGTTGTTGTGAATTAACACGCTTTCTATTTTTAGATTCACAACTAACGGCACCTACTTGTTTATCGACGAATGCGAACGTCACTTTTTGAGAAGCTCTTACTAGACACGACGATTGAATCGACGCTTAATACTGCGAAGTTGCTGTCACCAACATTCGAGGGGAGCCGACAATGAAAGAAAATTTTATTTTTTTTTTCTTTTAAGATGACTGGAGCCAGGTTTGAACCTGCGATCTCCCGCTTGGTAGTCGCGTGTTCTAACCACTATGCCACGGCCGGTCCTTAGTCAAAGTGTGCTGCAAATATGGAGGGGGCACTTTCGTACTCTGATCGTTCCTGTAGGTAGCATTAGTTATGATAACATGCCGGCGGAGTAGATTGTCCATAAGAGCTTAAAAACAATAAACCTAAGGGAGCCGATGGACTGCTGGCAAAGCTTTCGGCAATGACCTGGCAATATGCATCCACCAGCCCATTGGCACGATTTTTCTACGGGTGTTCTGTGTGTCTGTTTGTGTGTCCTGTGATTAAGAAAGGCGATCCCAGTGTGTGTATTAACTATCGCGGTATATACCCATCGCATATAAGGTTTTATAGATTTTTATGTGATAGTGTAAAGCCCTTTTTAACTAAGCAGATTGGACCTTATCAGTGTGGCTTTAGAACTGATAAATATAGGGCCGATCAGATATTCACAGATATTCCTGAAAAAGCCTAACAAATGCAGATCAACACCTACCATTACAAATGTGCATTCGACAATCCGATAGGACAGAAACAATTTAATGCTATGACTGGGTAAATACTCTGAAATCTGAAACCAAGCGAGGCTTTGAATGAGGCGATAGTCTGTTATATGAACTCTTCAATATCATAATGGATATGATTATGCGGATGGCTGCAGCAAACACGTTTGGTACCATCTTTCATAAAAGTCATATGCTGCTCGCGTATACCGTTTATCTAGATATCACCGACGACTGTGGGATGTTACTGCGACCTTTTTAAATATTGATAGACAGTCAGGAGTAGTAGGTCTGGTGATAAATGAGGACAAAACCAAATTTTTTTGTTTCAATAAACAAAGAGTCTATTCATTTCGGTTGCTGGGTGAACATTGACAAATATAACTTTGAAGTGGTAGATAATTTCGTTTGATGTAAGCATAAAAATCAAGACAGCTTCTTCTGTGTGGTAATTAAGCGATTTAATTACAAAGCCCTCTCTCGGTGAACAAAGATCCAACTCTATCAGGCACTTATCCTAACTTTCTTGTTCTACAGCGTAGGATAATGACACAACCGGATGAATCTATTCTGGGATTGATCGTTAAAGGCGACTATCTTCTTCTAATGAGCTGTATAAGGAAATCAATGTAGTCAAGCGCGTTGAAATAGACCGAATGGGCTGGCTTGGATACGTTGTAATAATGGACGAGACTGCTTTAGCTCGAAAAGTCTAATGAAAAAATCTCGTTGGGTGGACCCGGAAGGAGCAACCAAAACTTTTTGGATGGACCACTTGAGAGAGCTGTTATATAATCTGGTCTTACGAACTATCTACGGAGCGCCAAAGACCGATACGCTTCGAATTATTTTCTACTTGTGGATGGATTTCTGTTGTTGCTGCCTAAACAAGAAGAAGAAATTAACTTAATATAACATAATATTGGTACATGGTAAAGGCTTTATTTAAATTTCGTCGTTTTTTATAGAACACGCATTTCTGATGCTAAATGTATCTTATTTTCGATAAGTATTGTCTGACAATTTGACGCTCAATATACCACTGCGCACATTTAAGGTACTAGACCACTTTCGAGTAGAGAGTCTAAGTTATTCACGAACAGACACTCTTGAAACATATTTTTCCTTTACATCTCATGAGTGGGGTATGGGATAGCTTTTCGCATTGTTGCGAGTTAACACGCTTTCTAATTTAGATTCACAAATAACCGCATCTACTTGTTTATCGATGAATGCGATCGTCATTGTTTGAGAAGTCTGTCTACAACATCGAGGGGATCGGCAATGAAATAACAATTTAAAATACTGGAGCCGGGAATCGACCCACGGATTTACCACATGGTAGTCGCGTGTCTAACCACTATGCCATGGCCGACTCTTTTACTCGCTTGTAAGTTTTGGAATCCCTTAAAGTTCCAGGTCGGCCCCGTTTTAGTTGATTCATCATTGACCCGGTCTGTTCGAATTTCTGCACCTATTGTTTAACCAATTGTATCGATGGAGCTTCATATTTTTGGTTGTGATTCAATCAGAGAATATTTGTTTCGATAGCAATAGCGTAGGCAGAACGCACACTTTGATTGCAGCCATGGTGCTTAATTTCCATTAGCTGCTTTTGCATTCCGAAAACTCTCCGCCCCATTCGGCTATATCTGACCCAGGCATCTCCGTATTAAATTTTAACGGATTTTTTTAAATTTTAAATGTTTTTGGTCGTTTATAATTTCTTTTCTTTTTGTTCATTTTTATAAACCCATAGTGTTTATCAAAAGAGTTTAGTTGTGTAACCAATGCAAATGTAAGGAATTATTTTGTGATTCATTACTTTAACAAATATCACCATTTATCGCTAAATTCCATGTATGGAATTCTTTACCATCGTATCGTCACTGACATGACCAATAAAATATCTCAGACCTCTAATTTACCATCGTACATTATTCTCTACCATTTTACGCTCACCGAAGTGGCAACCGCCAATTGCTGTACATCAACACTTTGCAAAGTTGTTACACGACCATAATACTCACAAAGTGGCAAAAGTGCAGGGAAGGCCAACAGCACCAGGAGACATTAACAGAAACTACCAGTTAGTTGTTACTTTCACCTCTACACAGATTTAACTTTTATTTTTTATGATTATGTCGTTAGTATTTTTTGTTCAATTTTAATTAAAATTACAAAAAAAAAAGAAACACAAACAGAATGTGCTGTAAACCCGTTCGCCACCAAAATGGAAATGTTTCGTCTGAGTGAATGCTTGTTTTTTGCGGCGGAAAGTAAACGTGGCTCCGCACTTGAACACACACACATACACATGCGCACTGAAGTTCTGCACACTCTTAAAAACTCCAGCATCGTTAAGTACACAAGTGTAAATCTGTGCACTTGCTCGTGTATCTAGTGTGTGGATGTTGTGGATACTACAAGGTGTTGAGTGTTAAGTATTAACAACACATTTCGTCCTGTTTTATTTTTCCCATGAATTTTACTGCATCAAAATGATGTTGCATGCAACCAATTTACCATAGATTGTTTCGAAGTGCCGTAGGAGGTGTCGACAATGGGTGCGGGATTTTCAAGATTTCTTGTTAATACTTTGTCTAAAGTCTCCAGGGGTTAGAGAGGAGATTCATGGAAATTTTAATAAAATAGATTTTCAATATTTTTTTTTTTATCTTACGATTTTGTGCAGGGATTAAGCTGTGAATAAGTTTGAGATAAAGTTATGTTAAATTATTCATATAGAGTGGATTTATATAAGATACAAGACCCTTAAGGTAAAGCAAAGCTGTAACAGTACAGTTTCATGTGACATTTACTATGGCGTTTATGCCTGAATTTCAGAAGTGATTTTGTAGTTAGTAAGAGACTGGACACCAACTGCAAAAGAATAAGATATGCCGTTGCCGTCTATAATTGATTCGTTCTCAATAGGATGTTCTCAGCATAATGTTAACATCTTATTACAGCCTCTACTAGGATCACGCAAATACATCAATACATGGCACATAATCGACTGATCAACCCATCCACTATCTCTGCCCTTTACAGCTACTTTCACAATTACTAAATTTCCAGTTCTCCCAGTATTTGTGCGACCATTTATCTAATTGACTCATGCGGAGTATTTAGCATAATTCTCAATTATTTACCTTAAGCTTTATTAACTTTTCAATACTAAAAACATTAGATTATCGCACGCCCAGTTCTTTTCGTTTGGCAATTACGTTGCTTCCTATAATGACACAATTTCCTTAAACGATACAATGTTCGCAGTTTAAAAAAGTTTTAAGCAACAACAGTGTACACAATTCAATTTCCCCCATTACCGAATTAAAAAATATAATTTACTGCCACCGAAGCAACAGCAAACTGTTGGCCTTAAGTACTGAAATTAACAACACCCCACCCGTTTGAAGACAGCGTCGTAGTCTTCTTGCTTAAGAAAGCCAAGAAAAATCATTTAAATATTAAAGAATAATAAACCTGATAGAAATATTCTTGTTTTCATACAGCTGAGGGGAGGGCGGGGAACTCATTGAATAGAACCAAATTGTATCTCAATTTTTATGTTATCCGTTTCTATTCCTCTATTCGAATTTTTCTCATTGGTATTCTCTAGATGAAAGGGACACACTCTTAAGAATAGAAGGAAATTAAAAAAAAAAACTTAAGGAGAGCTTAAAGTAAATGTTATTTTGTTATTAAGGAACCAAACAAACTTCACAAGTATACACTATGCCCCACAATAATGCTATACGCAAATAGGGCAACCAGCAAGCTTATCAATTGAAGCTGCATGGGAGGAGGAGGAGACAAGAAAACGGGGAAGACAATCTGTAGCAAGTGTAATAGAGCAACGTGAACGTACTGAGTAGGATTTTAGCTGATATCGCCATGCAAAAAGGGCATAGGGCATGAAATGAACCCATATAATATCACCAAACGACAGGACAAGAAAAAAAAAATCCCCAAACAAAACGACAAGAAAAACAGAAGACCCTCAACAGGATAATGTCATGCAAAATATACTTTAGAGAACGCAAAAAAGACAGCAACAGACAAAAAAAACCAAACTGGATTTCGTAACGCACACATACACACACACACACACATAAACACTTTAAGCGAGTCCTTACCACTGATACCCTACGGGTGACAAGGATGTGCGAACACACTTACTTGGTTCGTGTGAGAACATTTTGAATTTTTGAGTGAGGGATGCAGGAAGATATTAAGGTTGTTGTTAATTGTGGTTATGACTTGTCGGGGTGTAAAGAGTGTATAAGAAAGGGTTATAATCTAACAAAATGTTCGCTGAAAGCTAAATGTAAGTAATTTATACATGTAAATTCCTCTAATCTTCAAATCCCAATGTTTTGTAGTTGTAAAAGCAGTTGTAATGTGACCCCCGTGGCCGCCAGTCATATATAGCTTTAAAGCTTGGCCAATATGAAAGAGAAACAGGTGAAGTTTTGTTATAAGATATGTTTTTTAAATATAACAGCTTGTGTTTTTTTATACAACAACTACAAAACTACTTTAAAAAGATATGACATTTTTGTACACGACATTGAATATGACTTTTGGGACACTTCCGCGAAAAAGTTCTCAAGTTTACATTTTGTGATTTTGAGTAATTGATGATTTAAAGTTTATACAATAACTAAAACACTTTTTTAAATATACATGTAATTAATGTTTTGTTATTGACCGACTCTTGGAACACTTTTTTTATCCTTTCTACAGAATTTTAATTGTTTAGTTGGTGGCACCCATTTCATAGAGGAGACGATCACGTAGGTCCCTTAGGATCCATTGTGTCCAAATTATTATACCATTCGCCAAATTTAGTTAAATTTTTTTTCTTAACGTAGTCAGTGTACAGCTCGGTGCCCACTTTCAATAATCTAGGACAACTTCTTATAGTTTTGCACAAAAATGTATGAGGCCACCCCATGGTTCCACACAGTTTTTAATGTTTTCTTTTCCTAAGAAATGCAAGATCTGACAATAACTAAACCCCTCTCACACAAACAACAGATTTTTGATGGTGTCCGTCTGTCTCTCCTTGCGATTACAGCAGTATTTTAAGATCCTTCAATTTGAAATTTGGTACGAAAGCTTATATTGTCTAAACGAGATAAACAATTCCGGGTATACAAACTCCACCTTTTTGGAGCGTTCGTCTATCTGTCTACAGCCGTAGTTAAAGAAATATCGAGCTGAAATTTGATATGCAAGATTGTAGCCTCTAAGGGGAGGTTAAGGTTTAAAATTAACAAAATGGTGCAAAAACTACTACCACCTCAAACAAACTTTCCTTTTTGGGGAGTCCGTCTGTTTGTCATCGCGATTACAACCTTAATTTAGGAGATATCAAACTGATTAACAAGCTTCTATCCTTTAAGCAGAGGTTAAAAACAAAACTTCCCATATTTGGGTGTTGAAAATGTATAAAAATATTTGCAGCTCCCATGAACCATACGGCCCTGGCATAATGGTTAGAACAGGCAACTACCATACGGAGATCCGAAGTTCGATTGCCGGATCCAGTCATCTACATTTTTCTTTCATTGCTGCCACCCTCGAAGTTGTCGACAGCAACTTCGCAGTATAATTGTCTAGTCAATCGGCATTTCTGATAAAACCTTCTCAAATACTGACATTCTCATTCGTCGATAAACAAGAAGATGCCGTTTGTTGTGAATCTTAAATAGAAAGCGTGTTAATTCACAACAACGCGAGGAGCATCCCATACCTCATTCATGGGGTGTTGGGGGAAATTAAGTTTTTTTTTTAATTCGAGCTGAGTATTTTGTATTTTAGTAAACAAGTTATTGACAAAAAGGGATGTGGCAGGATAAAAATAAAGCTCACCTCTCATACAACTCCCGTTTTTTTGTGGTACAAGGTTTAATAAATATAGTTTTAGTGCAAATTACTGAATTTATCAGAAATATTACTCGCCGAGGCATGATAGTTAATTTTATCCAGGACATTATTTCTTGATTTTATAAATGTTTTTTGTATTTGCAGAAATTCATTCGATTTTTATCGTTATACAGAAGTAAAAATGTGTGAAAAACATCATTAAAAAGTTGTGTGTTTTAAAAAAATCGTTATGGAGAGAAATTCTCTATAGAGAAGTTCGTTATGTATAACACCATGCAAAGTAGACCTTACCTCTTCTGGTACTTCCCATGAAAAATGGCATACTTTTGAAAAATTAATATTTCTCCCAAAACTTCTAAACGTACAACTGATAGTTATTTTAATGTGGTCAGTTTAATTACATTGTTAAACTAGATAACTTCTCGAATACCGAAACGTTTGTTACACTCTCTTGTCCCTCCTATACAACACGACTTACTTTTGCAAAAAATTATATTTCTAAAGTAACTTCCATGCGGACAACTGGAGGACTTTTGAATTTGGTTACTTAAATTAACATGTAATAATAAACAAATCCTCAGAAAACTAAAACATTTGCTACACCACTTCTGGTACCTCCCATATAAAT
This sequence comes from Muscina levida, assembly GCA_964034835.1. Classification (NCBI taxonomy): domain Eukaryota; kingdom Metazoa; phylum Arthropoda; class Insecta; order Diptera; family Muscidae; genus Muscina; species Muscina levida. Next base: position 152,444,547 of record OZ035881.1, read on the forward strand.
GATCGAATTTACTTACGTACTTAAGTGGCCCATTACAACTTACGAACGTGGTTCATAAATTTGTGGCCTGAATTATTAAAAAATTCCACACGCTTTGGTCTTCTGCGTGCATTCTTCTCTCGAATACTCCCAGGTTTTGTACGTCCATTATCGTAAGCACCCACGATTCGGCGGCATACAACAGAACAAGTTAGATTAACACCTGGTACAGCTGTTTAGTTTTAGTATCCTGAAATAATAAGGTGGTGTTACTAAAGTGCTAAAGTGCTGTAAACTCTTCTACTACCTCAAAACAATAATTATCAAATATAATTTTCTTTACTCGTCGGAATAACTATTTTGGTTTTGTCCTTGTTGACAGCTAAACCTATGTTTGCTCCTTCCCTAGTGATGTGAAAACGGCAGTAACGTCCCGCAGATTTCTGTCAATGATGTCTATATTATCTGCATAGGCTAGTGGCATGTGGCTGCTGTGGAATATGGTGCCAGACATCTTGACACCAGCCTTTCTCATCACCTCCCCATAACTATATTAAATAGTGTACAGGATAAGCTATCACCCTATTTAGGTAATAGGCATATTCCACGGCAGTTCTTGCACTACCATCTCTTTTCTTGTATATTGGACATAACAGACTAAGACTCCAATTCCAATAATCAGCTTCTCCCCGCATGCCTTAAACAATTCAGCAGGGAGACCATCGGCCCCAGCCCCTGTGTTGTTTTTGAGACGGGATATTGCCACACGTATTTCGCTCTGACAGTTAATACCATTTTTAAATTTTAATAGTCAAACCGTACTCCCAGCCACCAAAACATGTATAGATAGTTGTAGAATCTATACTTTGTCTAGAAAACTTTGTCAAAACGTCAAAAAATTTAAACAAATCGGTTGTTTTTTTTCGTAAAATCCGGCCAATAATGACTTCTGCGTGACAAAAATTAATACCGAAAGCTTAATTGGTTATTGTTTTTTTAATAATAATCTGAATAATCTAAAATTTTATTTGTAAATCGGTACATTTCAATAACTTAACAGTTAAACAATGTCATACATAGGTTAAGAGTGTTTATCAGGCTGAAATTTCTGTACAGATTTATATTTTATTATTGTACTTATATATAATTTTTGTTATTTTAATTCTTATTATTATGTTTTAATTTAAATTATAATTTTTTTTAGACATGTATATTCAGCTTAATGCATCACCACAATTGGAACTTTTACATTTATCAATATGATGTGAGCATATTAGATTTCCTTAAAACTCATGCTACGTCTGATACCATTTATATCACACCAACACTTAGGGCACTACAACAGTCTTCACATATCGACCCCTGATAGTGTTGTTGTTTCTTCATAATTTGTCCGCTTTGTTTCCTTGTGCAATTTGTTTCCCCAGCTTAGTGTCCTCTTTTACGTTGTATCGAACACTAAATGAACACAATATTTAATACAGTGCAACAAGGCAAAAAAAAAAAAAACAAAAAGAATAAGAAGCTGCGTGGAAAAACATGCTTAAAATTGAATATTTATGTAAGTCGCGAAATTTTGCACATTTATTTTTTTAAACTTTCCAGTCAGCGAAAAATTCAATATCGCCTGTGAATTCAGCGTCGCTTTCTCCTGCTCTGCCTTTCTGCATATAACGTTGTAGTCTTTAACAGCTTTAGTTTAATATTCAATTATTTTGTTAGCGAAAATGTTTTACATGCAAACATTATGGTTCTATTGAATAAGCAGCAACAACAACATCTTCATGCCATTATCCCATTTAGCTGCCGCTGTTGTCAATGGCTGTGCGGATATTGTTCATTATAGACGTAATTTAATTTGTGCAAATCATTAATAAATATTATTTTATTTCTATAATTTGCATTGAAGTATTAATAATAATGTTTTGTGTTTTTATTTTGTGTTGTTGAAGTATTGAAACAGCCATCGCTAATGTAATGCATTCAATTTGAAATTTTAATTGCTGAGAAAATGAAGATGACATCGTTAGGGGGATGTCTGACTAAGTGGTGGTTTGTTATTAGCTGGCATATTGATCAGGTATAAAATTTAAAGACGTTACTTTAAGTGGTATCTAAAAAGTCCTTAAATCACTTCCTGTATACATATTTAAAGTTGTATTGTTCGTGGGTAATATACACAGTACAACACTTGATTTTGGGACCCAATTCTGAGAACTTCACTTGAAAGTAACCCCAAAAAGAAGAAGTTCTGCATCATTCGTTTTGTCAAGTTACATGCCATAATAGGGGAATTTGTCATGTTTTAGGCTCTTTTCTTATGTTGTTATATAGTGGCGTATGATTACTTACTTACTTACTTAAGTGGCCAATTGTTCATCCGATGGCGAAACTCGCCTTCGACACAGATAGGTCCATATATTTTTCGGAGTACTTTTCTCTCGAATACTCCCAGGATTTGTATGTCCGTTGTAGTAAGCACCCATGATTCGGCAGCATACAACAGAACAGGTATGATAAGCACCTGGTATAGCTGTTTCTTAGAATGCCGAGAGAAGGTGGTGTTACTAAAGTGCTGCCGAAGTCCGTAGAAACATCTATTGGCTAGCACTATTCTCCGTTTAATTTCTTGCATGACATTATTTTTCTTGTTGACGGAAGATCCGAGGTAGGTAAATTCGTCGACTACCTCAAAACAATAATTGTCAACGTTCACGGTGCGTCCCCAACGAGAGGACTCTTTGTTCGTCGAAATCATTTTTTTTGTTTTGTCCTCGTTGACCGCTGACTCCTTTTCTAGTGATGAGAAAACTGCAGTAACATCCCGCAGATTTCGGCCAACGATGTCTATATCATCGGCATAGGCTAGTGGCATGTGACTCTTGTGGAATATGGTGTCAGACATGTTGACACCAGCCTTTCTCACCACCTCCCCATAACTATATTAAATAGTGTACAGGACAGGCTATCGCCCTGCCTGAGACCTCTTTCCGTGTTGAATGGTTCAGACTGATCCTTACCTATCTTAGCCGAGGATTTGGTGTTGTCTAAGGTACATTTACAAAGTCAGATAAGCTTTGCAGGAATACCAAACTCAGATATGGCCTCATAAAGCCTATTCCTTGTCGGAGAGTCGAAGGCAGCTTTGTAGTCGACAAAGAGGTGGTAGGTGTCGATCTGCTTTTCATGGGATTTTTCTAGGATTTGTCGTAAGGTGAATATTTGATCCGTCGTAGATTTGCCAGGTCTAAAGCCGCACTGATATGGTCCAATTAGTTTTTCTACAATTGGCTTTAGACGTTAACACAATATGCTTGAAAGGACCTTGTACGCAATTGGTAATAGGCTTATTCCACGGTAGTTCTTACATTCACTACGATCTCCTTTCTTGTATATGGGACATAACAGACTGAGACTCCAATCCCCGGGCATGCTCTCCTCTTGCCAGATGTTCTCCATGAGCTGATGCATGCTCCTAATCAGCTCCTCCCCGCCAGCCTTAAACAATTCAGCAGGGAGACCATCGGCTCCTGCAGCTTTGTTGTTTATAATTCGGGAGGTGGCCATATGTATCTCGCTCTGGCTCGGAGGTGGACAGTTAATACCGTCGTCATGGATTGGAGCGGGGTCTTCTGGAGTGGTGTCAGTATCCAGTAAATTTCTAAAGTGATCTCTCCATATCTTCAGAACGTTATCCGGGTCCGTCACTAGTTGATCATCGCTGTCCTTGCAGGAGGGCAACCCTGTTCCACGCATTCTCGCTTTAACTCTCTTGTAGAATTTTCGGGCTTCCCCTCTACTTCGGAGCAACTCAGTGCACTCATCCTGCCTCTTCTTCAGCTCCTTCTTTTTTCTTCTAAAAAGTTGCCTATCTAGTGCTGCTAACTACCATATATAATATCTTGTCGCAGAGAATTCAATCAGTCTAATGCCATTGTTCGTCGTTTCGGTGTGCAGACTGAATTTTCCGATGGTAGGCTCAAATGCGGTTTCCCTGCCTATTGTAGCATTAAAATCGCCTAGTACAATTTTAATGTCATGGCTCTGGCTACGGTCATATACATTTTCTAGGCTCTCGTAGAACTCGTCTTTGTCCTCATCGATTTTCTCTTCTGTCAGAGCATGGACACATAAAAGAGTTATGTGGAAAAACTTTGTTTTGACTCTTATGGTGGCTATACGTTCACACACCGGGTTGAACCTTGAGACTAGGTGTCGCAGTCTCTTGCCAACCACAAATCCACATCCAAACTCGTGCTTGTCCGCATGGCCACTATAGTAGATGTCGCACGTCTTCATGCGCGAGCACCCTTGTCCCGTCCACCGGATTTACTGTAAAGCGGTTATGTCAGCCTTGTATTCTTCGAGGACTTCTTCGAGGCACCTGGTCTATACAGTGTTCTAACACTCCAGGTGCATTCCTTAAATCATGATCCTTAATTCGTTTGCGGTGGTCGTCAACATTTTGGGGGGTCCATTTTATTCTTTTCATTGCAATAGTTTATACGTCGGTGGCTGGTTGCAAGCCCAGCGCACCAGCGTATGATTATCATAAGTAATATTCCACGTAAATCATACCACACGACAGTACAACAGTTTTATTATATAATATATCAAAATCATTTAATGAATGGAAAGTAAAACTGTTGCTTATGTAGGGAAACGTTATATGAACAGATTAAAGGAATTGTAATTCTTTATTTTTTTTTTTTAAATTGGTTTCAGCTAAATCGGAAATCTCGAGATCCTAAAACATGACAAATTTCCCTATACGATACTTACTAACTTCAAATCTATATTAAATTATTGTGGCATGTAACTTGATAAAATAAATGATGCAGAACTTCTTCTTTTTAGGACTATATTCAAGTGCAGTTTTCAGAATTGAGTCCTCAATCAATGAGCTGAAAAATTTTGTACTGTGATATTCAATGAGAAATGTACGTATTTTCGCATTACAAAAGTTTGAACTGACTTTTAAAGTGTGAATATTTGTATTACATACATTCAAAATTATAGTTTGGCCTAAAAATAGTTAGCAATATAGCACTGATTTATAAATACCCTGATCCTATGTATTTGTTATATTGTTTTACTCTCAAGTTATTGAAATCAACTTAAGAGAACCAGGTTTGATTAGTTTTCTGGATCCAACCTGTTTTTAAGGTTTATTTCCCAAAAGTTGAAGCCCAAAGCGTTTGAAAGAAGTTAGTGACTGTTAAAACTTCGAAAATTCAACTACTAGTTGCAGTTAGAACATATAGCCTTACTTATGATTGTAAATTCTTACGTGCATTTTACATTTTATCCTAGCCGACATTTTCATCTAAATTACACCACATATGCCAACTGATCAATCTTCAGATTCATTGTGGCTAAAGTCCTAAGCATGATGACAAAGTACGTGTAACCTCAAATTGCTTTCTGTCACCGTTAAGACAAATAAATGAAATACGAAACGTGCATTACTATCGGTTGTTGCAAATGTGGCATTTGTGATGACAACAATGTCATATGCAACACACTGCGAGCAATAAGATTGTGCAAGTAAAGGTGTGCGAACTGTTATGCATATATACAAATTTACACATATATTTGTAAATACGTAAAGGCACATTTGATATTTTAACACATATATACAGTATTGCGCCGCAGAGTTAAGAACGATGAAACAGAGAAAAGGAACATTAATGGATATTGGTTTAACGAGATGAAGCTTACACAGCACAACATTCTGCAGCCTTTTGATTTGGGACTCAATTTTGAGAACTGCAAGTGAAAGTAGCCTCAAAATGAAGAAGTTCTGGATCATTCGTTTTGTCAAGTTACATGCCATAAGAATTTAATATCGATTTGAAGTTAGTAAGTAAGGGGAATTTGTCACGTTTGACTCTCCTATGTATAGTAGTTCGTATATTCGATAATAATTACAATTTCTCCAGGGGAATTGTCACATACACCCGGTTGTCAGTAAGTAAGTGTATGTAGGTCGATTTGATTGAGTCTAAAAATAAACGCGTGTCTTACGTAGATGCGAAAAATTTTCACATATCTCTTTCATGAGTATGTACATTTGCTAATACCCACGTTCTTCACTGTCACCTGTAGGCAGATTTTTCTCCAACTGCAGTTGTTAAGTTTTGTGCATTATATTCATGAAAATATGTCCTACCTGAAATAGGTTGGTCAACATGTTATGCCTTAAGAACCTTAAATGGTTTCTTGGTATGTAATATTTTTTACTTTTTTCAGTGTCACTAAAACTCACTTTTTTTATGAAGATTTTACAGTAATTAATGAGTTTGTTACACGTGTTCTTTATTCTTTTTTCCTTTATTTCCTTCTAAACAAAATAAAAATGTCGTTTGATCTTTTTCCACAAATTTTCCTTTTTTCGACTTAAAATGAATTGACAAATAAAACATCCCATTAAAGGACATACGCAAACATGCAAATATAATATAGGATTTTGTCTCTTTATAGCCAAATTATTGAGCACGTACCCCAAGAGAAATCAAATGAACCCTTTCTCAGTCAATAGAAACTCTTATACATAAATGGCTAATTTTCATTTTTTAATGGGAAATCGCTGGCATTCCAATGTCAGGGTACTGTATCCAGCACCACCCGATGATCCCACTTGTATGAATACGTAAGGGGATCATAACTACGACGGTTTTGGCAGCATTTGCGTTTTATGTTATGAAAATTTAGCATTATGCCACATTGTGTAATTGCCAATGTTGTTACTGAAGTCATTGTTGTCGTAGTAGTTGGTTTGGTTGTTCATGTTGTTGTTGGCGCTGTTGTTGACGCTCTTGTCTAGCTGCAAGTAGAGCAGCAGCTGCAACAGCAAGAATCCACCAAAATTTGCCTATGCCATAACCATCCATGTTAGCAAATTGTTACGCGTCGCTTCTGTATGCAATTATCCGTTTTCCCCCCATGGGAAATGAGGAACGCGGAATTTTGTTTTTGCTGTTTGCAGAAAGCCAACAAAATCAAGCTACGACCAATTGTAAACCTATTGCCCGCTACCCTTAGAAACTGCAGAGGAATGGCATAAAAGCTACCATCGCACACATTTTGCATATGTCGCGGTAATGTTATGCCTGCGTATATGCAAAGACACTTGAGTGTCCTTGTTCCTTGTGCCAGTGGTTATGTAGAATAGACGACATAAGTTTTATGTTTTCCTTGGAAGTGGAGATAAAAGTTTTTAGGGCCACAAGTTACCTAAATAAAATTTGTACAGATAACTGCTTTCGGCTGTGAATTGCAGCCAAGTGTTTGTAAAAGTCTTAGTAACTTTGTTTTAGTTCCTTGAAGGAATTATTAACACATGAAAGGATTTTGTTGTTTGCTTAAGGAAATTTTTAGGATAGCAATTAACTTTCTTAAATGTGCATAAATTTACTAAAGGTGTTTTAAATTCACAAAATTTTAGTGAAAACAACAGAGAGCGACAGGAAATGGCGGAATACTTTTAGGTAAGTTAATATAATTATAAACGGGTTGTATAGGGTATGTTTTTAGAGGCATACAAACTACACCCCATGTGAGGAACGAACGTCACAGTTTGAGAAGCTTCTACTAGACATGCGGATTGACTCGAAACTTATATTGCAAAGTTGCTGTAGGCAACATCAAAGGGGGCCGGTAATGAAAGAAAAATATAGATGACTGCAGCCGGGAATCGAACCACAGATCTCCTGCATGGTAGTTGCTATGCCACTATGCAACGGCCGCACCAAATTTTTTCGAAATAAAACACCACAAACTCAATAGAATAATCAAAATATGGGACTTATTAACTCATAAATTTCATGATATTTGATGTTACCTAATAATTTTTGGCATATGACCTCCGAGACTGCGCCTTTAATTGCCATCATCATCGGTTCAAACTTTAACAACTTTTTCCAGCAAACCGGGGCATCATTTATTGGCTTCTAAAAGAGATTTGATGTTCCCCCTACAAAACGTAGGCCAAAGGTCCCAAATCACACCAACGAGGTAGCCAATCCAAACGCCCATGTCTTGAGATAATTCGGTTGCCAGTCGTTTAGCTCAACAAAGTAAATAATGGTTTCACGAGCGGTATGTAATGTTGTGCTGTTCTGTTGGAACCATTTCTCCTACAAATGATTTGCAATGACATGAGGAATACAAAATCACCGTTCTTTTGTTTATAGCGTTCGCCAAACATGGTAGTGCTGCACCGGTTACAGATTTACAGACATATTCATCAGTAGCCGCACGTAGCAAAGGATACCAGGCGCTTTAGCCATTTGCGCTTTGTAGAGTACTGATCTACTCCAAGTTTAGATAACAGCTCTTTCATCTAGTCCATCCATGTTTACTACAGCCTTCCGCATGTTTATCTATATCACGATGTTAAGGAGATCGCAAGACAGACTATCGAACTTGTCTAAAGCCTTTTAGTTAAGAATTCGTGTCAGTCAGTGTCATCCCGCAAAGTCGACTGTCGAATGCAGCTATGTAGTCGATGAACAGATGGTAGGTATCGATATGCAATTCTTGAGTCTTCATCAGGACTTGTAGTAGTGTGAATATCTGGTTGGTCATGGATTTACCAGGTCTTTAGTCTTTTACATAACACACTGGACAGGACCTTGTATGCGATGGGTAGAAGGCTAATCCCGCGATAGCGATAGATTCTTGTCGTTGTTGTTGTAACAGCTGGTGGAAGTAACTGGGGTGGGTTTCAATTTATCGGCACTCGACCGAGCATATAGTTCGATTATCATACGATCATTGTTGGCAACTCTATTTCATTCCTTTGTAGATAACAGGGTTTGTGTCAAGGATTGTTAGGTGTTGTTGGTGTGAATTTTAATCGCCAAATTCCACCAAAGATGGCGTCAGCTGGTTTTGTTGATTTATTTGCGATTTTGATAAATCATTTTCCTTTTTCCTTGCGCAATCTGGAGAACTCGAAAGTATTTGAAAAGTAATTTTTCATCAATGTTGATTTGGCCAGTGCCTCCGCCGAAAATCGATTTTCAGTCTACTTCGCTTCCAAGGAGCTATCGAAGGCCACTTGCTAGGTCATCGCCGCCTACTTTAAAAAGCTTTGCAGGTAGTCTATCGTCTCCCGCAGCTTTATTATTTTTAAGCCTTGCGATCGCCGTGCTGATCTCGTTTTGGCTCGGTGGTGAAAAATCTACTCTGTCATCTATGATTGGTGTGATTTCGTCACTAAATCAGCCTTGGGAAACGAGCAGAGTACGAAAGTGTTCCCTCCATATTTGCAGCACACTCTACATGTCCATGACCAGATTTCCGTCTCCGTCCTTACAGGTGGGATACCTGTTCCAAAACCTTTGCCTTTAACCTTTTGGTAGAACTTTCGGGCTTCACCTCTATTCCTGTAGTTTTCGATATCCTGGCTCTCTCTTTTCTTCCACAGGCGCTTTTTCCGGCTGAACAGGCGTTTCATCTACCACCTCTTCTCATTATAACGCTCCGCCACCGTACGCGTCGCCATTGGATGTAGTTTTGTATGTAGCATTTATTTCCTCAGACATTTCACGACATTTATCATCGGTTCGGGGCTTGACTGAGCGTGGTCTTACATAAGCCAGTACGGTCTTTGCGGCAGTGGTCATAGAATTAACAATATGCTGCCATTGTGATTCGGGAACTTCAAAACCTTGTGGGGTTTGTTTGTAATAATTTAGAATGGGTTTGAGTGGGCACTGGCTACCTCGGTGGTATGCAACTTTGTGATGCCTAGATGTGATTTGAGTAAGGTTACGGGCGTTTCGCGTGCGAAACTTGTCTGCAAGGACCTCGAATCACACGAACGTTGGTAACGCTTGCGACGTGTCTTCTTTTGTTTACCATGTTATCAATGTCGTTTCTTATCTGTTGGTCAATTAATATCTAGATTGCCTTGTGGATATATTTATGCGGGATTAGTTCCTATCACAACAATGGTTGTTGCTGACGCAAAGCTAATACAATATAACATTTTTCAGCTCATTGACTTGGGACTCAATTCTGAGAGCTGCACGTGAAAGTAGCCCCAATAAGAAGAAGTTCTGCATCATTCAAATCAAGTCAAGTTACATGCCATAACAATTTAATATTGGCTTGAAGTTAGTATAGATTGTAGAGGAATTTGTCACGTTTTAGGCTCTTTTGTTTGACATAACTGGAGAACCACTAGTTCCATTTAGCCAAAACAAATTTAAAAAAATTAAGAATTACAATTCCTTTAATCTGCTCATAGAACGTTTCCCTACATAAGCAACAGTTTAACTTTTCCATTCATCAAATGATTTTGAACTGGATTTATTTTGTAGCAGTTACAATAAAACTGTTGTACTGCGTGGCGTATGATTTACGTGGAATGTTACTTACTTACGATAATCATACGCCACCATTTAGTATTCATGTTAAGAGCATAAACCGTGACAAATTAATCATTCTGAATCCATTATCGTAGTTGTTGTTGTGTAGACTGGATTTTTCGACTTGTGTACTAATACTCTTAGTACTTTACTTCTCTTTAATTCCTCTTTCAGCATTAAAATCTTTCAGAAAAATTTGATTGTCATGGGCGAAGCAGCCGTTATATAATTCTGCAGGCGCTTATATAATGCAATGTCCTCGTCTTTGTTATCCGGTGAAGCGTGAAAAAAATCAGCGTGATGTAAATATATTTTTCCCTGATGCAAATAGTGGCTATTCGGTCTATTGCCGACTCTGATTCGACTTCCAAATTCATGTCTTTCTGCATTGCTGCTGTTATGGTTGTCACAGTAATTTCGTCGTGTGCATTCTTGTCCCGTTCAACGCATTTTCTGTATGGCGATTATTTCAGCATTGTATTTGTCGCGGACATTCATCAATTAGATTGGAGAGTTCTGACTTTTCAAGTACATATCCTTAAATCATGGTCCTTACAAGGTTTGCGGGGGTTATCAATATTCACACATTTGCTATTACTGAAAAGAAGTTCAGTGGCATGGCCCGGGGAACTCGTGCCCTCCACACAGACATTCCGGTTATTCCCAAGTGAATAATAACACAATGTGACAAAATAGAAAAAATTTAAAGGAATTTGGGGTGTGACTAGGTCTGGTCGAGTGAGAGAGCTCACCAATTTTTACCAACAAATATGCGTTTTACAAACGACAAAATACACTTTCGAAACATTAGGGTGTCTTAATAAAATAGTGGCTAAAAATTCCTTCAAACTTAAAGAATAGTGAAAAAATGACAAAAGTTAGCGATTTCAAGGCAAAAATAGACAGATTTGACAAGATATATATATATAAATGTGTATATAGTTGGAAAGGTCTTAGACTCTTCTTTCCAAAACCGTTAAGAAAGTAAAACTCGGTTAAGAATTGGCTGAGTTATAAGCTCATAACTGAGGAAAGATCCAAAAAAACGGTTTTTAAACCGTAAGTCTAGATTTAGAGGGTGTTAGGAAACTTTGGTATATAGTGCCATTTTGTATACGACCAGACCTACAACATGCACTAGGTCACTTCCCAATTTTCAAATGACTGTCACATAGTGGAATCAATAAACTCAAACTGGAAAATATTCCATCTCCTGTTAATTTAACAGTTATGTCTTTATACACCGTATAAGGTTTATTGTGCCAATTGATCTGAGTAATTTATTTGCAATCTCAAACGTTTTTTTCATTTTCTTACATTTAGCATTCTTTAACTTCTGACTAGATTTTGCACACCATAGATATTGTCCAACTAATACTAGTATTCAATTTCAGGATATCGTTCATTTCTATGCCTTTGTCTTCATTCATATTCCTCCTATCACAAAAAAAAAACAAAAAAAAAAAACAAAAGTGACATGAATCTACTATTCTGTAAAAGAGCTTAGACCATAATTGTCTTCTAGCTTCCGATTTGACATTTTATGCTTCGCTTTCATGGTTTCCTCTTCCAACGGAAATAATTTTCTTATTTATGTTCGTTTTGTTACAGATTCTGAGAATATACAATTATGTCGTTGTCGTTATCAGTTTTAGACATTTAGTTTTTTTTTTTTGTATTTGACACCAAATCTTCTGTCCTCTCGTCCTTAGAGTGTTGAAACCACTAACCAATACCACTACCATGTCGCAGCAACTAATGCTAAATGATTTAATTCCGACTTCGAATACAGCAAATGAATTATCACACTCAAAATCGCAACAACAACAACATTAAAAACAGAACTTAAACAACCAATGAGGAATTTTAACGAAATCAAGTGAAAGGCGAGAGGTATTGTATGGCACAGCTGTGGCTGTCTGCTGCAGATGTAAAATAAAAAAAAACACACGCACACAAATGATTGGAAAAAGAAAAACTTGGCAAGGATTTTGACCACCAAGGAAAAAATGCACAAGAGAAGAGACTCTAATGAATAAGTGTGAGAATGTATAGGAAATATGACAAAGTGGTTTTTGGTCGTTCGTTCGTTCGTTCGTTTCTTTTTGGCCTTTTTGCTGACTATGGATAAAACTATTTACCGAGAAAAGTTCAAGTATAAGTATATTGAAGAAAACAGAGGACCATAAAAAATTCAGTGCTGATAACTTTATTGATTTATTATTTGATTTAAGATGGTGATTAAGTTAAATTTGAGTGATATTGGGGTTGGTTGCTGTAACTTGAAAATTATAAATTTATCAACATAGTTCACTGCAGTACCGCTGTTCCTTATTGGAGTTTTATTAAGAATTCGTAAATATTGTTATATAATTAACATATAATATACATACACAAACTATACCAAAACAAGTTCATTGTAAATAAAGTAACGAATTCTTAACATTACCCTATAAGGGACAGCGGTGTTGCAGATACTATATGTACACTACATATGTCCCTTCTTAAAATTTTGTGTAAAATTACCTATAAATTCTCTCCCCAACAAATGTATAAATTTATTTGTTTTAATTATAATTAACTAATAATAAATTTTCTCTGTATTATAACTGCAATCTAATATCGTACAAGGCATCGTTTTTTACATCTTCGCGCCTTTAACAAACAAATCATAGAGTCTTATCATAGAATCCTTAAAAAAAGGCTCTTATGCAACAAACCTGTTTCCGTGTCACATAACAAACTTCAACACGTTTTACACGCAACGAAATAACAAAAATTATTTTAAACAATTAAACGATTTTCTAATTTCCTCTTTTCTAATTTCACTTCTATTTTACTCTTAGCTATTTTCGTTGTATGCGTCGTAACATGACTAAAAGAGGACACCAAGTACAAAATATCCACACAAAAAAAAAACAACAAAAAATATAATTATTATTTTAATTAGTTTTTATGCAACAAAAACAACAATGGTAACAACGGCAGCAATACAATGAATATAACTGCACTTGAAGGCTTCAGGAAACAATATCAACTGATGTCAGCCTACGGCTCCCTGCATTTTAACGTGGCGAAATAAACAAACGAATGGTGCTCCATTCGGTACAACAAAAAATTTAGAGGAAATATGTGACATTTTTAATAATGAATGAACAAAAAGCAGGCAGAAGCACAGCACAAAACAACATGTGAAATTGTTAAGTATTTAAGGGAAATTGGCGCTGTGTGACAACACTTCACTGTGTCGAAGGGATTAAAGGAAATACGCAAAATTTGTTAGAGTATTTACGATGTAGATGGAGGGGCTTTAACAAATTGTTTGTTGATATGGAAATAATCTGAGGATTTTCAGGGAATTTGTCAGGCTTATTGTCAAGCAATTCGTACCGTTTCAAAGCGTCGACTTGATAATCATTAGAGAAATCGAATAACGATTAGTTATTGAAAGAAGGCACAGTTGTTTATGTAGGGAAAATATACTGTGAGATAAGATAGCACAGAAAAAATGATATAATGACATCACACTTAAAAATTTCCGTAATTATTTTAAAAACCCACTTAAAAAAACGGATTATTGTTGTTATTTATTATTTTTGTTCTTATTCGGTGCGACGATTATATATTGGGTCATGATAATTCTGAAAGCTAACATGAAACAAAATAAAAAAACGTAAGGAACTTTGAGAGAGACCTAGTGCAAAACTTAATTTTACTTCTCACCCCATGAACGAGGTATGGTCTAGCTTCTCGTGTTATTGTGAATTAACACGCATTCTATTTTTAGATTCACAACCAACGGCACCTACTTGTTTTTCGACGAATGCGAACGTCACAGTTTGAGAAGTTTTTAACTAGACATGCCGATTAACTCGACACTTATACTGCTAAGTTGCAACATCGAGGGTGCCGGCAATAAAAGAAAAGTTTCCTAGCACATCCAAAATCTTGACTTGCGGTTCAAAAAGCGGGTTTTGTTTTTGTATGCTATCTGACGAATGCATTCCTCTCAACACATGAAGAACTTATGCAATTGTTCACCAAGTTTAACAAACAAACTTCCGTTTTACGTATGGCAAAAACCACTTTCTGATTAATATATTAACATTGGGGTAATGTTATAAAATAAATTCTAAACACTTCTTCTTACTTAAGAAACGTTGAAAAAAATCATAAAAGTCAAGATTTTGAGGGTGTTAGGAAATTTTGTATTACAGATTCATGTTATACTCGCCCACGGACTAGGTCACTTGCTAAGTTGCAAATGATTGTCACATAGTGTTACTATCCCAGTATTTGTAGTAATTTGTCTGCTAGTCCTAGTAAATTAGGGGGGACTAGAAAGTAGTAAACGTACAAGAAGTTGAAAAATATAAAATTTGGAAACCTTTATTTATGATCTTCATACGAGATCACATGACATTCTATAGCCTTGTATAAAACCGTCCTTGGTAGAAAATGGCTGTGTCAGATTTTTTACCTACTTTCACTGAATACTTCGTGTCGGTCAGTGTCCTCCCGCAAAGTCATATCAACTTCGCGGCGATACTAAACTAAGCCATAGCATCTTATAGTTTCTGCCGTATCGGACTGTCAAACGCAGCTTAGTTATCGATAGGTGCCAAACTGCATTTCTTGAGTTTGCTCTAGGATTTGCTGCAGTGAGAATATGTGGTCAGTAGTGGAGTTACCTCCGTGTGGAAAATGGGGTGTCAATTGTCTAAAATTATCAGTTCAGTGATTGGTGTTAAGAGGACGTGTCACCATAGCTACTAGCTCTAAAGAAGAGCCAATTTGACTGATGTATATAATGTTTTATTTCTCCTACAGCAGTGTTTGGGGAATGGTCTGAGTCATATATCTTGACGTTGGTCCTTAGACAGGTACTCTAGAACAGACACATAAGTGAACCAAGTTATGGTGTAGGGTGTCAATTCACCTCTCTAAAGACAAAGTCATGTTAAAGTGACATATATTTGATTTAGAAATAGGACTGATCCCCACCTACAACGTACCAGTCAGAGGAGTAGTTCTGTGGTAGTTTGTTTTCCTGTAGGGTTGGTCTGAAGCTACACTGATAAGGTCCAATCAGGTTCACTAGGATAGGTTTTAGTTATGCACATAACAAACTGTATTGGACTTTGAATACGTTGAGTAAAGGGTTGATATCGCGATAGTTAGTTTATACACTTGAACCGCCTTTCTTAGATACAGGGCATAGAAAACTCAGATTTCATGCATTCCTGTAGTCAAATCGTGTTTATGAACTAAAAATGCGTGTTGTCAGCTCATCGTCGACGGTCTTGACGGCTCTGTGGACAGTAGATCGTCTCCCGCAGCATTATTGTTTTTAAACCGTGCAATTACTGTACTGATCTGTTTTTGGCTGGGTGTTGAAGAATATAATCCGTCGTTTATGGTTGTTTGCAGTTTCAAAACTTTTGGTTTTTTCTATTCGGGCTTCACCTATATCCCTGTATTTTTCAATACCCTGGGCCTCTATTTTCTTTCATATACACATTTTTTTCGATTAAAGAAGTGGTTCATCACCTACCTTTTGCTACCATTAGCTGCAGTTTTACCTTGTATGCTTTTTTTATAGTTTAGTGAGTGCCACTATGTGTCGGGAACATCAAAAGTTATTGAGAGAGAAATGAATGAATGAATTTTCCATCTGCTGAACTACTTTAAAAGCATTGCCCTTTCTATTTTAGAATTAGAATGTACAAGAACAGTTTTAATATCATGGGCAGTGCAACATCCCTATTTTTCTCTAGACGCTCATAGACTGCACCTTTATGTCCTCATCTTTGTCCTCTGTCTGGCGTGTACAAAAATCAGCGTAATAGTTATTAAAATATTTCGCATTGATGCGGATAGTGGCTATTCGGTCACTAACATGGTTAAACAAAATGTGGAAGTCTCTCGCCGACAAAATTCGTGTATTTCTTTCTTTCGTCCTGTGCGGTCCATCGCATTTCCTGTATGATGTTGATGTCAGCCTTGTATTTGTCGGGGTCATCCATCCCAAGTGGATAAAAGCACAATTTCTGTAGAGAGTTCGGACATTCCAGGTGCATAGTTTGTTGGGGCTACCTCAGCTAATAAGAGAGTCTTTCTGTTCAGCTTTTGTAATTTCTGCTATATATTCCCTAGGGCACATCGGTGGTAGGATGTAATTAAGATGGCCCAACATTAGGCCTTGTCACATTTCGTATCGCTGAACGTATGTTCAATGGTATGGCCCGGGGAACACGTGATCCATTTGATGTTGTGAGCTACTTGGCGACCTCCAAAGATAGATTCTTGTTATTCCTAAGTGAATATTCCCCCAAACCCTATCATACGTTATTTATATAAATATCCCTTCCTAAACTCAAAAATATTCTTAGGAGATTTACGTACAAAATTTTTGTTTTGTTACCATAACAATATTATAAGTGTTAACCTACCACCGGATATTAATTAGATTCGATTTGAGGATAAAACCTGCGCTTTAATATTTAAATGTAGCCTTAAAAAAAGATCTGCACAAATTCTATTCTTAGTACATATACGAATATTTAATGTCTATTCGAGATTTTTAATTAACAAAAGAATTAATGGTCATTGTTTATTATTCAATATCGAAAAAATAATTTTGTTTTAATTCGCGTGCAATTTGTAACGTGGCAGCACGTCCGCTTGGTTGATACAAAACTGCAGTACTAAAAATAAACGATGTCTAAAAAAACATTATAATAAATGGTTGCCCAAAATACAGTAAAGCTGCATAAGGTCCCGTATATTAAAATCCCATAAACACTAAGGACAACAAATGGAAAGGATTGCAGTTAAGGGACTGTTTATTATTCAGAGCCAAAGTTGTAGTAAATATTTATTCAGTACAAAAACGAAAAAAAAAACTTAAGTAACAAATTGTTCTATTACGATAAATATGTAATAAATGGATTAGTGGAGTAAGAAATTTATTGCGTTATAATTATAATGATATGCTACACCCAGACGGTAGTAATTATTTTGCAAATCAATAAAGAATTACATTGCCTTTTATTTTTCACTAATATGATATAAGAAGTGAATAACGCTTATTTGGCAACAAACACTTCCGCATTTATTTACAGCATCAATACATTGACTATAAATCCTCTTCTCGTTTCTATCGCAAACAATTCCATCTGCCAAAATATAACCTACAGATATTATTAACAATACAAAGGTTATGATGCACGCCTTCTATATACTAAGCGGTTGAGAATAAACAAAATAAATAAATCTCCGACCTACTAATTGGATATAAATACGTCTTGGTAACATTATGATCTTAATAGATTGCCAATGTTGATGCTTAAATTGCTCTACTCCTTAAGGATTCTATATGCTTAGTATTAATGTACCATTAATAGATTATTTAACGCTGAACAAATTGCCCACCATTGTGTGCCTGGACTACTAATTAATAATAAACACTATAAAGTGTTTTTATTTTTTCCCAGCTCTCTTGTGTAGTTTATATACATGAATTCCCTTAAGCTCATGAATATTCCCATTTGTTTACTTTGTTTATACAATATGTATTGCCAAGATTTTGCGAAATATTTTCCAAGCATTTGAGCAGCTAAGTGAAGGGCTGTGTCATGAAGTAACTGAAATTTGGAGGACTACACAAACATTTTGTAAAATTTTATACTAATTTTAACATTATTCACTGTAAAATGTTTTCCGTTTAGATATTAAATTTACACAAATGTCCTAGTGAATTGTTCATTGTATTTGTGTAAATGCATATATATACATACATGAGCTACATGAGTACATACGTTCATACCTATATACTTCACTACTACATTTGCTCTGCAACTGCTGTGAGTATGTATAAAATTGCAATTACAAAATTGTATGTGTAATAATTTACAAATGAATGACATGATAAATGACAGTAGCACACCGAAAACAACAATCTCAATGCTATAGTACAAGCGAACACACACAACAGCAATAACTGAACTCTCAAATAAACATAGGCCTAGTCACTTCATCACATGCTTACTAACACATTGAAAAATTCATAGTAGTTACTAGCGACCCAATAACAGTAACATCCGTTTCCTGGTACATGTCGCATCAAACCCAGCAAAAACTGTTTCACGAAAACTTTTGTATAATTTACTATGCGAATTAATGAACACCACTAGATGATGCAATAACGAGGACATTTTCAATTCTAGGAAATTTGGAAAAATATTTGATTTTGTCATGGGAAAAATTGCAACGTGCGGTTAGTTTTCAATTTATAATGAATTTTAATAATAAACTGGAAATTGTATTTGTTAAGTTTGATATAAATTTTCTTGGAAACCAAGTCACGGCGATTCGTAAATTTGAAAACATTTATTAATAACATGTTTTTAATAAAAATAAGGAAAAATTATCAATTATAATTTAAGAGAAATTCTAGAGAACCAATTTAAAGTTTATGGGAAACAAATGAGATTTTTCTAGATGAATTCAAGAGTTTTGAGAACAAAATCTATAAAACTGGGTTGATTTTTTAGATTGGTTTATTTCGATGTTTTCAGAGAAATACACACTTCATTATATGCTCACTAATATACCGATACGTTCTATCGTTAATATTGTTTTCACGGTTCGCAGCTAATCAACTTTTTCGTCTATAGGACGCTCAAATGTTGATGAACTCCCGCAAACTTTATAAGTATCAAGTTATAAGGATATTTACCTCGAATTTCCGGACTCTCTTTAGAGAATCTGCCCCGAATCCCACTGGCGGATTCAGGACATGAGCTGAACCGAACAGGGACGAGTGCGAGATAAATGTTGCGTCATGTACTGCAGCTGCCATGCAGTAAAGCAAGAATTCGGGTGTGGATTTGTAATTGGTCAATTCTGTGAGCGATCGATTAAACAGAATTCGCAGATATACTTGTACATCCCCGTGTATGGGGGATTTTCTAATTTTAGTATTTTGATTGTAATTCATCTGTGAATAACAAGAATCTCTCTGTGGAGGTCGCCTAGCAGCTTACAACGTCCGAGTGATCACGTATTCCCCCGTATAGCAAATGTTAGAAGGCGCAATGTTGAGTAACCTAATGGCATGCTACCACCGATGTTTCTAAGGAAGTAGGTAACACAATTTACTGAAACTCAACAGAGTGGCTCTCTTAGTGGCTTTGGCAGTTCCAAGAAACTAGGATCAGGCGCGGTCTAAAAAGCCACTCTCCTTAAATATAACCAATTACCGACCCCCGCAAACGATATAGGGACCATGATGGGACGTCCGAACTCGCTACAGAGATGTCGAATGTCCTCGACAGATACAAGGCTGACATCATTGCCATACAGAAAATGTGATGAACGGGACAGGGATGCACACGTCGAAAGAACTGTGACATCTTTTAAAGATACCATGCAGAAAGACACGAATTTGGATGTGGAATCATATTCTGCAAAAGACTTCGACATCGGTGCCCGAATAGCATCTATCCGCATCAAGGCGAAATATGTTAATGTTACGCTCATTTGTGTACACAAAGATGAGGATGCATTCTGTGAGCGCCTGGAGGAAATATATGACCGCTGCCCTGCACATGACATTAATATTGTTTTGGCAGATTTTAATGCTAAAATAGAAAGGAAAGATGCTCTTGGTTCAGCAGTCAGAAAATTCAGTCTGGACAACATAACCACCGATAACGTATTCAGACTACTTATCTTCTCGTCGTCAAGAAATATGGTAGTAAGTGGAACCAGATTCCCGCATAAAGATATCCGCAAGGTAAAATGGATATTCCCTGATCAAAATACAAGAAACCAGATTGATCACGTGGTAATTGCTGAAAGGCATGTCTCAAGCATTATGGATGTGCGTGTGATGCGCGGTGCAAATATTGTCTCGGATCACCACCTAGTTGCAGCCAAGGTACGCACAAGATTAAGTAGAGCTAAAAACGCTCGTAACCAAACGCTGAAAAAGCCAGACATCACAAAGCTGCATTCTACCGAGATAGCCAATGTATACTCCAACCAACCCCCCCAATTCTGATGTTCGACACACAGTGGCAGCATATTTTCCGAATTCTATGAACACCCCAACGACCGTACTGGGTTAAGCAAAACCATACTCAGGCAAGCTCCGGTACGATAATTACAGCCAATGGCAACGCGTCCAGTGACCGAGCGTTATAATGAGAAGAGGAGGGAGATGACACACCTTTTCAGGCGGAAAAGCGTTTATGGAAGAAGTGAGAGAGCCAGGATATCGAAAATTACAGGGATAGAGGTGAAGCCCGAAAGTTCTACCAAAAGGTAAAAATTAAAGTTTCTGGACCAGGGCCATTCTGATATTCAGAGTGTGCTGCAAATATGGAGGGAACACTTTAGTAATCTGCTCGTTCCCGAAAGCAGCATAAGTGACAAAATCACACTAATCAACGACGATGGAATAGACTGTTCACCACCGAGCCAAAACGAGATCAGCACGGCAATTGCACGTCTAACAAACAATAAAGCAGCGGGAGGCGATGGACTACCGGCAGTGCTTTTTAATGCCGGCGGCGATGAGCTGGCAACGTGCATGCACCATAAACACGATTTTGCTTAAGGAATGTATGCCCGATGATTGAAATCTGAGTGTTTTGTGTCATGTATTTAAAAAACGCGATTCAAATGTATGTCTCAATTATCGCGGGATCAGCCTTTTACCCATTGCATACAAGGTCCTGTCTAGTGTGTTATGTGAAAGAGTATAGCCCATTTTAGCGAACCTGATTGGACCTTATTAGTGTGGCTCTAAACCTGGTAAATCCAGGACCGACCAGATATTTACACTACGACAAATCCTGGAGAAGACCCAAGAAATTCAGAAATCTAACAGAGCCATTTTCTACCAAGCAAGGCTTCAGACAAGGCGGTGGTCTGTCATGCGATGTTCTTAGTATCATAATGAAGATGATCATTCGTAAGGCTACCGTAAATACGAATGGTATCATAATTAATAAAAGGCATATGTTGCTCGCTTATGCTGATGATGTAGATACCATTTGGCGAGGATTGCTGGATGTTACTGCGGCCATTTCAAGCATTGATAAAAAAAAGTCGGCAGAAGTGTGCCTGGTGATATATAAGGGCAGCTTCAAGTTATTTCTTTCAAAGAACACAGACGCTGACTACTATAGCTATGAAGAATTAGATGATTTTCTCTACCTTGGAACCACCGTAAACGAAAATATTAATGTCTGCCCGGAAGTCAGGAGACGGGTAGTAATCACAAGCCGCTGCTACTATGCGCCAAGCAAGCAATTTAATGGTAAAGCCCTTTCTCGACGAACAAAGATCCAACTCTACAAGACACTCAACCTACCTATCTGACTCAAAAGCGCAGAATCTTGGGTTATGACATAATGAGATCAATCAATTCAGGAATTCGTTGAGAGACAATATTTTGACCCATCATTGTTACCGGCGTGTACCGCCGTTGAATGTACCATGAGCTGTATAACGACGTCGACGTTCAAATTGACCGAATGCGCTGTATTGTACACGTTGTACAAATTGCTGTCAGATGGAACGCTGAGATCATCCTACCAATTGAAGAAATGTAGTTGTCGCGGAACTGGCCGTGGTACGATGGTTAGAACCCGCTGCCAAGCGGGAGATCCTTAGTTCGATTTCTATCTCCAATCATCCAATCATCCGGCCCCCTCGATATTGTCGACAGGAACTTACAGTACAGTGACATGTCTTGAAAAGCTTCTCAAACATTGTGTTCACATTTGTCGATAAACAAGTAGGTGCGGTTAGATTTGACCCTAAAAATAGAAAGCGTGTATACAGCAACGCGAGAAAATATTTCGTACCTCATTAATGGGGTGTAAAGAAAATTAAGTTTTATGGAGGAGCTCTAACCCCAATAACCCTTATCGTAGATGTGTCTTCTGACGTTCATGCATGATGTCAGAGTAAAAACACTTAAAAAATGGATTAAAATATTTTAAAAATTCCTTCATGTTTTAATTTAAATATGAGCTCTTTTCAAGTTTTAAAAACCATTCACAATAAACACATCCCTTTGTCCTTGCAAGTATCCATCCTATAACAAGAATAAAATATATTACCACCAACATACACATTCAAACACGCATGCACATATTTGACTAAGCTAAATATTTCGCTGGACATATTGCAGCAAACATATTGACAGAATCCCACAGAGTATGTACAGACATTAATACATAATCGTTGTATATTTGTAGACGTATATTTATTTAGTATCATACGTAAACACACACACACATTGAAGTATGTATATGCAAATAGCCCAACACACACAAGAACACATACAAAAATATATGCAAACAATGTAGTCATGCATGTATTCATATGGTTTGGTGCCTAAAACTCTCGGGTGATGGTTTCTGTGGTTTAAGTGGTTTTTATTTGGTGTTATTGATCGAAAAGACATTTAAAACGCCCAACTCCCCAACCTGGCCCTCTTTACAGCATCCACACAAACCGAATGGCAATGGAGCAACAACAACAACAACAGTAACCAATTCTACCTAAAATAGCAACAAAATAAGAGGAAATACAGACACACACAAAAAAAAAAACTAAACGACAATAACAACTTGAACATCAGCCACAGCAAACATTGTCACCAGGTGTTGACAGATATTTTCCAGATATTGTTGCTGTGATTAAATTTTAAATTTATTGAAATATGTCCCATAAATTTGCACACGACCACACAGATACATGGTCACTCATACCCTCATACATCAGTATTTACACACATGTAACACACGCGCACATAATTGCCAAACATCATTCACGCACACACCTTCATTAACACAGCTCATGCCACCTCACAATGGCTACACAATTTGTCAATTCAAAATGTTGAGATTTCAAATTTATAATTTCTCGTTTCGATTTCAATTTCGTTAATTATTGTAACGTTTTTCCCCGCTTATTTCTCGTTACATAACATCCTCCCCATGGATGTGCCATTATTATGGTAAAAGCAGCGGCAGGAGCTGCAATCATTCAAAAGTTCTATTAATTTAATTGATTTAATGGAGATAACAACAGTGCTCTGTCCACATAGATCATAATCTTGCAGTTTGCTGACTAAATTATGATTAATCGTCTTGTTGTGTGATAGAATGTTAATGATTGACGAATCAGATAGTATTATGTGGTTTTATGCCCTTACTTGTTGTCGTAAAATCAAAGAGGGTAGAACATTATTAATGATATGTTTGAGGAAATGCGAATGCCACAAATAGAATTAGGGGCGTGGGGAGGAGGCCAGTAGATAATTTAAAGGACATCATTGTGGAAAAGCTAAGCTTAGGATAACCATAGCGATAATTTATATTACTGGAAAACTGTAATGTTGGAAAATTGTTATTGCCTACTATCAAGAATAAATAAATGAGGTCAAACAATTTCGGGGATTTAAAACTGCAAATGGGGCTCATGTAGGTAAAGGATTTGAATATAAACATATAGTGTACGGTAGGAACGGCATTTTACAGATGTGAAATTTAACAGTGCAATACACTTTTCGGAGGTGAACAAAACAAATATCAAACAATAGCATTTGACCTCAGTAACAAAACCTTAAACTCCATTTTCTTCACTAAGTCCCAATTTTTTTTACAGTGGTTTGAAGTTTGATATTTTGGGCCACAAGTCGAATTAAAGAATATAAAAAATCATGTGTAAAAATACATTTGGGATAGTTTATGTCGTCAGAGACATATATTTAAATTGCCAGGAGTCGGGAAATTTTTAGGCCCGATTTTGGGGAAGAGCTTTGGTCTTTTGCGCTCCTTAGATATTTAGTCACACCAATTGTAGATAACAGTTCTCTCACCTGGTCCATTCAACGAAGTTTTGGTCGCGCCCTCCTGCGCCGCCCATCGAGTTTATTGACGAAATCGTTTCGAGCTAGAACGTTTTCATCCATTTGTACAACGTGTCCAAGCCTGCGCATTCGTTCTATTTCAACGCGCTTGACTACGTCGATGCCGTTGTACAGCTCATACAGCTCGTGGTTCATTCGACGACGATACTCGCAGTTAACGATGATGGGTCCAAATATTTTGCGAAGTAGTTTTCTCTCAAAGACTCCCAGAATAGATGGATCCACTTGTGTCATTACCCAGAATTCTGCACTGTATACCAAGACAGATAGGATCAGAATCTGGTAGAGTTGGATCTTTGTTCTTCGAGAGAGCGCTTTGTCATTAAATTGCTTTCTTATCAGAACTCGTCTTTTGATTTCAAGGCTGACATTATTAGTTTTGTTTATGGCGGAGCCAAGGTAGACAAAATTATCTACAACTTTAGAGTTATAGTTGTCATTTTTCACGCAGCTTCCCAGACGAGTGGACCCTTTGTTCGAAAAAACTGCAGTTACATCCCGCAATGCACGGCCAATGATATCTATATCATCGGCATACGTGAGCAGCATGTGACTTTTATTGAAGATGGTAGAATTCCTCTTTACTGCAGCCTTCCATCATCTCCATTACGATATAAAGAGACCGCAAGACATACTATCGGCCTGTCTAAAGCCTCGCTTGGTAGAAAGGGTTTGCTAAAGTGGACTGTAGTCTTTCACATAACACACAAGACAGGACCTTGTTTGCGATGGGTAAAAGGCTGGTCCCGCGATAACTGGTACTTTTATCGCCTTTTTTAAGAAAAGGACATAAAACACTCAGATTCCAATCATCGGGCATGCATTCCTTGAGCCAAATCGTGTTAATGAGCTGGTGCACGCACGTTGCCAGCACATCGCTGCCGGCTTTTTAAGCCGTGCAATTGCCGTGCTGACGTCGTTTTGGCTCGGTGGTGGGCAGTTTACTTCATAGTCGATAATTGGTGTGATTTCGCCACTTATGCTGCTTTCGGGAACGAGTAGAGATCGAAAATGTTCCATTTATATTTACAGCACACTCTGAATTTCAGTGAATAGATTTTCGTCTTCGTCCTTACAGGTGGGAATCCCTTTTCCAAAACCTTTGCTTTTTACCTTTTAGTAGAACTTTCAGGCTTCACCTTTATCCCTGTAATTTTCGATATCCTGGCTCTCTCTTTTCTCACATATACACTTTTTCCGCCTGAACAGGCGTTTCATCTCCCTCCTTTTCTCATTATAACGCTCCTTCATTGGCTGCAGTTTTGCCTTGTATGCAGTATCCATTTCCTCAGATATTTCGCGACATTCATCATCGTACCAGGGCTTGTCTGAGAGTGGTTTTTCATAACCCAGTACGGTCGTTGCGGCAGTGGTCTTAGAATTCGCAATATGCTACCACTGTGTGTCGGGGATTTGTTTGGAATAATTGAGGAAGCTGGTTTAAGTAGGCATTGGCTATCTCGGTGGTATGCAGCTTTGTGATGTCTAGCTTCCTTTGCGATTGATTCGTACCTTGGCTGCAACTAGGTGGAGAGACGCTTGAGACATGCCTTCCATCAATTACCACGTGGTCAATCAGACTTCTTGTATTTTGGTCGGGAGATATCCAGGTTAAATTGTGGATATCTTAATGCGGGAATCTGGTTCCACTCACAACCATGTTTCTTGCCGACGCGAAACTAACCAGTCTGAATCCGATATCGGAGGTGTCGTTGTGTAGATTGAATTTTTTAATTTGCTGAACCAAAAACATCTTCCTTTCCTGTTGTGTCATTAATACTACTAGAATAATATGTGACCATATATGACCTCCAGACGCACATAGAATGCATCTTGAATGTCTTGTCTTTGTCTTCCGTCGGGGTTTGTACACAAATTAAATAGAAGTAGAAATATTTCGCCTTGATACGGATAGTAGCTATTCGGTCACTTGGGGATTAAACCACGAGAGTAGATGTCAAGGTCTTAAGCCGACTATAAATCGCCACCCAAATTCGTTGCCTTCTGCATGTGTGCATCCCTGTCCCTTTTATCGCATATCTTAAAGTCATGATTCTTTATACGTTTGTGGTGCGTACGTCAACATTTGGGGCGTTCTTCTTTTTAAGGAGAATGGCTTATAAGACCCTTGCGCCCGATCCTAGTTTCTTGGGCTTACCAAAGCCACTAAGATAGCCTTTGTGTTGAGCTTTAGCAATATCTATTTCCTAAACCCTATGACGCATCGCTGGTAGGATGCCTTTTAGGTTTCTCAATATTCACCCGCACACGTTAAAATAAATTTGATTCATGACTTTTTAAGTCGTTTGAGCCATGTCCGTCTGTCTGGCTGTCCGGCTGGTGCGCACGATAACTTTCGCCAAGACGCAACCAAAAGTTTTGAAATTTTGCACGAGTAAATATTTCCCCAAAACTACTTACGGTATTGCAAATCGGCCACATGGCCCCGCCCTTTCTGGTACCTCCCATACAAATATGCCTTTAGAAATCGAGTAATATATCAACACACCCCACGGGATCGTACCCAAATTCTATATATAGTAGAGCTATAACTAAATAAAAATTTGGAAGTCTAGCCACGCCCCTTCAGGTACCTCCCATACAAATGTACCTTTCCGCCCACTTGAGAGATGGAATAAATCCAACGCAATCGTACCCAAATTCTGTATTTAGTAAAGCTGTAACAGGATAAAGTTTTGAAGGAAAAATCGGGAAGTCTAGACACGCCCCCTGTGGTACCTTCCATACAAATGTACCACTCCGCCCACATTAGAAATCGAGTAATAATATCAATATATAACAAAATAAACTTTTTTACTGGTTTTATTTTTATCTAAATACAGGTTATGTGCCAAAAAAAATATTCATCTTTTCGTATTTCAGTCACACAACAATTGAACTACAATAGACTTTTCATAATTAAGCCAGTTTTTAATTAATTTTCCATCTTACACTTCAGTTGTTATAAATTTACCCTTGTTAGCTCTTATGAATAAAGATCCCACAGTATTTACAGGCACCATAAAGACTAAAATAAGCTTATTTACCTTGTGCCAAAGAGACGGGAGGGTGATGTGCAGTCTTACTTCCACTTTGTGGCCATTTTTTTATATTTATGATGCAGGCGTTTTTATTCTTTACAAAAATACAAAGAATTAAACAGAAATATCAATATGACGGCACGGTCTCCGTCACCCCAAACAGGTTGCCGGTTATCTCTCGAGTCGACTTGGGACCATGAACCGTACCACATAATTTCAAGTTCATTTAAAAATGAATAAAGGACATTCTTGTTTCGTTCGGTGTAAATAATAAGTACAATTTTAGTACGTACATGTTGTATTATTATCAAATATTTACACAATGTGAAATAAACACCATAAAATATTTAAAAAGCAACAACGAGCACATAAAGAAGTAAATGGTAATAGTATAAAATATCAGGTACCACAACTTGAAATCCTGGAATAAAGAATCAGAGGGCTAAGAAGAGGGTGAATTGTATACACCCTACAAATGCGCTAACAAGTAATATAAGTTTACAGCAATTTTGTTCCAATAGGTATTTGGTCTTCTAATCTTTTTGGTTTCCATAAAGTTTAATGTTTCCCCGGGGGCGATGTTTTGCTGTCGTATTGATAGCAAAGAAAATCAGTTAAAAAACAGGTTCTCATTATAATTTACTTTAATTAAATACTCTATTACTGTACACATAGATTATGTTGCTATATTACCACCCCCCGTGGTGTAGAGTACACAAACGCATTGCTGTAAACAATTATGATGTCATGCTCGAGCTCACCTTCATCTCTTGTGGCTCATCTGTGAGAGTCTTTTTCCCGCAACAAAAACAAAAACAACTACAACACCAAAAAAAACCAACCAACAAACAAAGCCCAAAGTCATATCGTACAAAGTCAAAACGACAACGGCAAAATATGAAGTAAACACGATGCTTTTTAACGCGAGCATGAGTAACAGCCTTTTTATGTTACATCTCGTATACATCATGGATACGGACTTACTCATACGTACCCTCAGATGTAAAATAAATTCTAAAACATGTTGTTCTCATACAATCTACGGTCTCATTCCATAAATTTACACTACACGCTTCCATTGAGAAATCCTTGTTGATGCGCTGTTTTGCAAGTAAATTTCTTTTGTAGGTCTTACTTCAGCGCCCGCTGCAAACACACACACACGTACACAAACGAATACTATAGAATATAGAATCGCATCTTGTGTGACACAGAAGCCTTTAAGTGTTTTATATATTTGTCATGTGTGAAAATACACAGTGACAACAACATATCACAAACACTTATACATTCGTATATGACGAAAATATTAAGCATCTTTGGAGAAAAAAAGCACCAGTCGACGACTCCCTGCAAAGCTAAAAGATCATTTATCAACCACATCTCGACAAATACATGAGGAAGCACACGCACGCACACACACAAGTACCAGGGTAACCACTGCCATGTTATCTAGCGTCCTCAGAATAAAGTACATGTAAATATCTTTGTGTGTGCAACAAAAGTATTAAAAGCTTTGTACGCACTTGATGTTGTGCTATGTCTTCATATGAGCGGTATATCAAAGTCTATGAGATATTTACAGTTGGGTGCCATAAAATAGTAACTACAAGGGTGAGAGATTTTTTAGGAGAAATCAAGAACGTACTAAAATTTCAGCAAGATGAACTGACTAACACTTAAAATCACGTTTGTCTTTCTGTCGGTGTTGAGTTGAGTGTAAGGTAATGTCATTTTTATTGAAGCAAAGACGCGAATATTGCCATAAGATATAACAATAACAATGCACAACATTTCTGTACTATTGTGTTCTTTATATATTCTTTACTTTCGTATCAATACTTTCATTGTCATATAATAACTTTCAAAAGTTAATATTAAACTATGACTCAAAGCTGTATTGTTTTAAAATAACTACTCTCTTGTAACTACTTTTATGCCCACACCTGTTCGTAGTATACAATCTCTCATATCTATACGTTTACGTCACACACAACTAGCACAAACAGGAAATCACTGTATTTCATCGAAATTCTGACATAAAACGTTGAACGCAGTCCACAGCCGCCATCTGCGTGTATCATTTGTCAGAAAAATGGTAACATCCTCACAAACACCCAGTCTTTAACCATGTTAATTTCTCTACGTACAACGGCAGACAAAATGCGCGAAAATAAACCAAAAATATTATCTAAACCATCTTAGTGCACAGTACATTACAACACATTGCCAAGCATATCAGCCCGGAGGAGTGTGTGTCATGGAAGCCACACCGCTAACAGGAGCAGCCACATATGTGGTGGCAAGAACATCAACTTTGCCACCCATTCGCATACACATCAACGTCACCGTAATCGCTGATTTCAACGTCTAAACACACAATAACTGTTAAACCATAAAGAGGCCGCTACGTTGTTGGCGCACTCATTTACATTGGTGACTGTTCATGTATGGAGTGCATACTTCATGTATTATACCTTTGATGGCACAGTGGTATGAAATCATTTCTTTAAATTGGAAAAAAAAACATAAAATAAAACTAGTAAGGCTATGCCGAAACGCAGATACCCTTTAGTATTCGTAAAAATTTCGTTAAAATATTTTATTTTTATAGTAGTTTTCTGGTCGTTATTTAATTAGGAATGATCAGAATTTGTTTTTGGTGATCCCGAGGTAGCTCACAACGTCCGATAGACGTTGAGCAACATAAAAAGCATGCTACCACCTACGCATCTTAGGGAGTAGGTCACAGAAGTTAGTGAAGATCAACACAAAAGCTATCTTCGTAACTTCGGCAGCCCCAAGAAGTTAGGATTGGGCGCGGTGACATAATTTCAAATTAAATAAACTATTATGAAGTCTCGAAGAAAAGAAAAAACGAAAATCCCTTACAAATGCTGATGAATCCCGCAAACGGTATAATGTCCGAACTATCTACAGAGATGGCGCCTTTAACCAAATGGCAGATGTCCTTGACAAATACAAGGCTATCTCTCAGGCATTAGGGACAAACATTGACTTGGATCACAACCTAGTTGCATCCAAGGTATGCACGTGATTAAGCAATGCTAAAAACGCTCGTAACTAAACGCAGCTAGGAAGCTAGACATTTCAAAGCTACATACCACCGCGATAGTTAGTGCCCACCACAACCATCTCTCTCAATTACTTCAAACAAAAGCCCATAGTTCTGATGTTCCCGACACACAGTGGCTGCATATTGCGTATTCTGTGATCATTGCCGCCACGACCGTACAGGGTTAAAAAAATCACACTCAGACAAGCCTTGGCATCGGGAGGAATATCGCGAAATGTTTATGAAATTGGAGGCGGAACAATATAATGAGAAGAGGTGGGAGATGAAACTCCTCTTCATGCGCAAAAAGCGTCTGTTGAAGATAATAGAGATCCAGGATATCGAAAATTATAAGGACTAAGTTGAATACCGAAAGTGTTAACAAAAGATAAAAAGCAAAGGTTTTGGATCAGGGATCACCCACCTGTAAGGACGCAGAAGGAAATCTGCTAACGGACACTCAGAGTGTGCAGCAAATATGGAGGGAACACTTCCGTTCTCTTCTTGTTCCCTAAGGCAGCATAAGTGATAAAAACCACGTCAATCATATACGACGGAGTAGACTGTCCACAACCGAGCCTATACGAGATCAGAACGACAATTGCACGGATTAAAAACCACAAAGCTGCTGAAGCCGATAAAAAGCCGGAAAAGGTTTTAAAGGCGACGATGAGCTTGCAACACGATTTGGCTAAAGGAATGAATGCCCGATTATTGGAATATGAGTGCTCTATAGCTTAACCTTCTGTTAATCGATTACAAAGCTGTATTCGATAGACCGATATGACAGAAACTATTAAATGCTATGACTGAGTTTGGTATCCCCACGAAGCGAAGTAGGGGACGACACTGACTGACACGAAGTCTTCAGTAAAAATATGCAAAAACATGATTAAGCCATTTTCTACCAATCGAGGCTTCAGACAACATCTTATTGTAGATGTTCATGTGGAAGGCTGCAGTAACACGACTGGCACTATCTTTAATAAATGTAACATTTTGCTCGAGTAAGCCCATAATGTATATATCATTGGTCTAGGGTAACTACGGTCTATTCAAACATTGAGAAGTAGTCGGCAGAAGTAGGTCTGGTGATAAAAGAGAACAACCGTGAACGTTGACAACATTAACATTAAAGTGGTAGATAATTTTTTCTACCTTGCCTCCGCCATAAACAAAAATATTTATGTAAACCTGGAATTCAGAAGGCGAGTACTAAGTACTGCTACTAAGCGCTAAGCAAGCGATTTAGTAACAAAGCCTTGTCTCAACGAGAGGGCTTTGGATTCTGCCTGTTTTGTCGACGGAACCATGAGCTACATAAAGACATCGAGCTAATTGTTGCGGCGTGTTGTTGGAACCATTTATCCGACGTTTACATTAATGTTGGAACCGGTTAAGGATTTATAGTCTAATATACCGATGAAGCTTTCGGCATGTAAACCGCAGCAAACAGAGATTTTTTTCAATACAGGAAGAAGTCTCGATAGCCTCAGGATTATGCTCTCTTCAAAAAATATTATTCTGCTTGTATGTATACCCGTAAAGCCAGAAATGAGTCTCTTCGCTGAAGATAATTTGACGATAAAAATATGGTTTAAATTTAGCAAAGAGAGCGGGGAAATAAATTTTCCCGATTTGTGTACGTTGTGTAGGTATAAGTCTTTGCATGGTAATTTACTAAAAAACCAGTACAGAAATTACAGCCAGGTGAACTGACTGCTAAACACCAACACATTAGTTTTGGTTATGTTTAAGTCCCGAGTTTTTGAATTAAATTACTTTTGTTTGTACGATTTGTCAGCTTCTAATAAAACTGTATAAATGGAATCCAAGTCGTTTTCTTTAATGAGTTAAAATTTTTATCGTACCCCAATTGGACATTATTTTAGAGACAGACGGACATCCAGAAATAGTGGGAGTTTGTAACGAAGTCGGAGAAGTTTTTGTCTGATCTCGCTCGTCCTGGAACTAAACCTCTATTTAGATGATAAAATGCTGCTCACCTAGTTTCAGCTCAATATCTCCGAAACTACGGCTGTAATCGGCAGAGAAATATAAAAAGGGGGAGTTTCTATGGAGGGTGGGAGTAGTTTTTGTTTCCTTGTGTATCAAATTTCAGCTTGATAGCTCTTAAACAACCGCTATAATCCAGGGACAGACAGATGCAGACCTCAAATAGGGTAAGTTTGTATTGGAAGTGGGAGTAGTTTTTGTCTGATCTTGCTCATCATAGAACTTTACCTCCGCTTAGAGGATGGAACCTTACCTACGTATTGTCATACCTACCACGGCTCCTTTTTCCGCCTTACAAATGGAAAACAAATTGAATATACTCTGCACTCCGTTCCAGTGCGTATGCCAGCTAGTTTCACTGTTATCCCCATCATAAGTTCTATAATTCTAAAAATACCTAATACGATTACATACTAATCTAAACACTGCAAATATTACCATATATAACCAGTGTACAAACTCCTGCAGTCAGCTATACTCGTATTATATTTCCCATAGGACTCCATTCTATTGTCCTCGCTTCCGTTATTAGTGTTGTTGGCACTGTTGTTATTTTTTTCCTCCCCACCGTTGCATGTTCGTAACACATAAAAATGTTGCCATTTTCGTTGTCCTAATGTTGCTGGATTAAAGTGGGTTGTCGATGCTGTCAACAAATGTTTACTTTGCCACATTCTTGTCTAATGTAGGTAAAAATGTATCTGATAAAAGGGCTGGCTGCCTTTTACGCTTAAAACACACACACACATACACCAATTTTGGTATGAAATTAGGTCATGAGGTGAGCAGCAAGCAATCGTCGCTGTGACACGAGACAAGATCAAATTTATCAATTAAGTAATTAGATGCGTCATTGACGTTTTCGGTGAACATCAATCGAACATGATGGGTAAGTGCATCTGGTTTCAATTGAAACATTTCTGGATAGGTTTAATAAGCGAATGAAGTGAATGGCTATGAAGGATGCACTTTACTGCAGCCAGGATTCATGTTTAAATATGTTGGTTTTCAGAATATGGTAGTGTTTTTATGACGGATTCTTATTTAATGAAGGGCATGTGACATTGAACAATTAAGCATTTATTAAAAGTTCAATGATAAGTATTCTTAGGAACGTCGTTTAAATACTTAACTTGTTACTTATAAACAGAGTCTGACTTGTATATGATACTGGATATAGTCGATCATATTACGGAGCAATTAGTACATAAGAAGACCGTAAAAGAAAGTATGTGAAATAAAAGGGTTATATTCCAAACATCCTGTTTGAAGAACCTTCATAGTTACATAACTTACTAACAAATAGATTGGGGTATTGGCTTTCCTAAAAATTTACATAAAAAAACGTGCATTTGAACTGTCACCGACGTTTGAACTATTGCAATGAAAAGAAGTAAGAAAATAATAAAATATACCCCCCAAAATGTTGAAGACTACCGCAAATTCAGGACCATGATTTGAGGATATGCACCTGGAATGTTAAAAAAACAGTATAGACCAGGTGCCTCCATCCAACTGACGGAAGTCCTCGAAGAATACAAGGCTGCTTTACAGGAAATCCGGTGTACGGGACTCTGGTGCTCGCGCATGAAGACGTACGACATACATCATCTATAGTGGCCACGCGGACAAGCACGAGTTTGGATGTGGATTTGTGGTTGACAAGAGAGTGCGACACCTTGTCTCAAGGTTCAACTTGGTGTGTGAACGTATAGCCAAGATAAGAGTCAAAACAAAGTTTTTTCACATAACACTTATATGTGACCATGCTCCGACAGAAAAAAAAGCGATGAGGACAAAGACGAGTTCTACAAGAGTCTAGAAAATATATATGACTGTAGCCCCAGCCATGACATCAAAATTGTGGTAGGCGATTTTAATGCTAAAATAGGCAGGGAGACCGTATTTGAGCCTACCATCGGCCTACCTGCGGCAAGAAATATGGTAGTTAGCAGCACTAGATTTGACTATAGAAATATTCATAAGGCAACATGGTTATCTTCAGGTCAGTTGGGGAGTAATCAGATAGAGCACATGGTAGTCGATAGAAGGCATGCATCGAGTGTTCTGCATGTACGCGTGATCAGCAATGCGAACATTGACTCCGATTACTACCA
The DNA here is from genome assembly GCA_964034835.1 of Muscina levida. NCBI lineage: Eukaryota > Metazoa > Arthropoda > Insecta > Diptera > Muscidae > Muscina > Muscina levida. Next base: position 152,479,109 of record OZ035881.1, read on the forward strand.
AACCGCAGTAAACGTACGCACAAGGCTAAGCATGGCAAAACCAAGCACAACGAAAGCTGGACATAGGCAAAGTGCGGACCACATAGGTAGCAGACGCCTACTCCAATAACCTAACTCAACAGCTACGAACTGCTCCAACCACTGACAATGTTACCTCGCAGAATGGACCGCGAGAGGCGCACTTGGGTACTCAAAGCCGTCTTAAGAAGATGCCTTGTACGATGGTGAATGTCGCAATGCCACGAGAGAGACCGATGCTGTATACAGGGAGAAACTGCAGCCAATAGCAAAGTGAGCTTTTCGTGAACGGCAAAGGGAGAAGAACGAGAGGTAACTCGTCTTTTTAAACGAAAAAAATGGAGCTGAAGAAGAGGCAAAATGAGTGTACTGAGTTAATCCGAAGTAGGGGGGAAGCCCAAAAACTCTACCAGAGAGTTAAGGCAAGAATGCGTGGAACAGGCTTGCCCTCCTGCAAAGACAGCGATGGCCAGCTAGTGACGTTCCGAAAATAGAACATTTCAGAAGTCTGCTAGATACGGACAGCACTGTAGAAGACCCCGCTCCAATCTATGACGATGGTATTAACTGTCCACCTCCGAACCAGAGTGAGATTCGTATGGCAATATCGCGCCTTAAAGATGACAAGGCAGCTGGAGCTGATGGTCTCCCAGCTAAATTGTGTAAGGCAGGTGGAGAGAAGCTGATTTGGAGCATGCATCAGCTCATGGAGAACATCTGGCTGGAGGAAAGCATGGCCGGGGATTGGCATCGAGCATATTCTGTGAACGGCTAAAGCCAATTGTAGAAAAGCTAATTGGACCTTATCAGTGCGGCTTTAGTCCAGGTAAATCTACGACGGATCAAGTTTTCACTTTACGACAAATCCTGGAAAAACTCATAAAAAGCAGAACGACACCTACCACCTCGTTGTTGACTACAAAGCTGACTTCGACTCTCCGATATGGAATAGGCTATGCGAGACCATGTCTAAGTTTGGTATTGCTGCAAAACTAATTCGACTTTACAGATGTACCTTGGAGAACACCAAATCCTCTACTGACATTGGTAAGGATCACGCAGGATGATAGATTGTCCTGTTCACTTTATAATATAATTATGGAGAAGGTGATGAGAAATGCTGGTGTCAACATGTCTGACACCATATTCCACAAGAGCCACAAAATCTGCGGGATGTTACTGCAGTTTTCTTATCGCTAGAAAATGAGTCAGCAACAATGGGTTTAGCGGTCAACGAGAACAAAACAATACTATTGATTTTGAGGAACAAAGAGTCCTCACAATGAGTTAACCTACCTCGGATGTAACGTCAGAAGAATTGTTCTCGCCAATAGATGTTTTTACGGACTTTGGCGGCATTTTATTAACACCATCTTGTCTCAGGATACAAAGAAACAGCTGTACTATGTGCTAATTTTACCACGGACATACAAAACCTGAAAGTATTCGAGAGAACAGTACTTCGAAAAATAAATGAACCTATCTGTGTTGATGGCAAGTTTCGCCCAAGAGATGTATGAGCTTTACCGCGACATCAACGTAGCTAAAAGAGTCAGAATCCAACGACTTCGATGGCTGGGACATGTTGCTCGGATGGATGTAAATGCTCCAGCGAAAACGGTGTTTGAAGGCGTACCTGAAGGACGACGCAAAGCAGGAAGACCCAAACTTCGTTGGAAGGACCAAGTGGTTGGAGAAGTGACACCATTTAGTAGGACTAACTGGAGAACGCACGCAGATGGTCAAAGCGTGTGGAATTCATTAATACTACTGGCCTCTAATTTACGAACCACGTTCATAATTTGTAATAGGCCACTTAAGTAAGCAAGTAAGTATTCAAACTAGTTAAATGTTTGAAGGATTAATATGAATGTGCCAAAATATTGCAAAAAAAAAAACAGAATTAGTCGTGGCACTATTTTTGCAGAAGAGAAGATACATTAATTCTAATTGTTGCTTAATCTGCCTCTGTTTAAGCCGATCAAATCAGAAATAAATAACACAAACTGTATATTTTTCGTAATTAGAAAAATTGAAAAACAAGTGGCTGAGCTGGGATTCGAACCGGCACCCATCGAGTTACACTTTTCATCTTTGGGTTAGAGACTCATCAGCGGCGTCGCCTTAACGAACTCAGCTATCCCGGCAGCTTGCATTCAAGCACCTACTTACTAGTTTTGTGTTGTTTTTGTTGTGTTCACACATTAGGGGAGGTATTTGGCTCCTCATTGTTGTCTTTCGTTTTTCCGTGTGTATTACACAGAGAATTTGAAAAATATTTTGTTATATTTTAAGTACTCTGGCCCCTTCTTATGTTCTTCAAATTTTCCATATTTTAAGATTGCCATCTTGTGTGTTTGCCACCCTTTTTCTTGTTCACAATACCTTAACGATTTTAACAGTTTCCTATAAGTGTATATAAATAGGATTTAGCTTAAATTAATTTTGTCATATTTGCATAAATTTATATTTATGCCACAATCTGTTAAGAAACTTTTATAATTTCCTCATAGTTTTATGCCCAATTTTCTTCTTCCTTTACATTTGAAATTTTGTTGAAACTTTACGTCTACATTTGCAGATATTTATAGAGATTATGTGCATTTGCTATTACGAGTAGTTTTGGCGCTGCATAACTACAATTATAGGAATTCGTTTGTAAGCAGGCACAGCACAACATACATAATGATCATGATCATAATGATGGATTGGTGATTTCCATATAATGGCTACCAAACATTTCCTGAACATTTTTAGGATCTATTGCCTTACTTCTCTTAGTAGTATTTTTTTTGTGTAAAAATTCTCAAATATTCTTCCATTTCAGTACTTCCAAACTCATAGCTACGGCTGTACTTTCATGTGCATTATTCTACCAACTATTTGTGGTATGTTAAACCAACGAAAAATAAGTTCCTTTCCAATTTCACCGCATAAAAACAGGAAAAACGCAAAAATAGCAAATTCGAATTTTCCACTTGAATGTATGTGTCTGTGGTGTGTAGGTTTTGCAGGATTTTCAACTAGGAATTATTATATATCCTACTACACAAACAACAACATTAAATACAATTTCCACAATAACAACATCTATACAACGATAATCATCATCATCATCATGACCATCACCATTCGAACCACTCCACCATCGCCAACGTCATTATTATCTACTGCCGAAATGTCATAATCGTATTTTACTCACGTGTATGTTTACATAAAGTAAAAAGTGTCATAAATTCGCTGTATTAAGAGTTAAAAATGTGTTATTTTGCAACATACGAACATTAACACGTACATAAAATGTGTTTACATACGTATGTGTTACATGTGCCGCCAAGTGCATGTGAGTGAGTGAGCGCGCGCGTTTGTTACGTTTATATAACAAATTGTCTATTATATATGACTATTTACCTATGTACGTGTATTTTATAGCGTTGATAGTCTACTATGCGGATGAATGTACGAATGTAATTGTACTATTTTTTTCCTACAGATTCACTTCCAAATTTGTGTATCAAATTACTAGAATTCATTTTGATGTTCGTTTCTGGATTATTACGAAATACTAAATGAAAATTCATTACAATCCGAATGTTATAGTTATAAATTGTCTACGTGTTTAGTACAATTTAATTGTTATAGCGATATTTAGCTGCACACACTCGTACTCACACACACACACACACACACATACACACACACACACACACACAATCGTAATTGAGTGAAATGGCTGTGGTATTTGGAATTTAAGATATGTAAAATGGACCACAATTTAAAAAAATATTTAATATTAAATTTATTTCGTTGGTAGCTGAATACTAGGGATGTAACGAATTTGCTTTAGCGAATGCGAATGCGAAAGCGAATATTGAAATATTTTTTTTGCGAAAGCGAATGCGAATGCGAATAGTTATTTTTGGTTTTTGCGAATGCGAAAGCGAATATTCCAAAATTGTTTAGCGAATGTCAAAAAATGGTTTATGTAAACGAATAATTTAGCTTCATTCCTACTGTCTGCCTTTTCCAGTCTGCTGTATTCCAATTAAGTAATTAAACATAAAATATTTATTTCAAAGTAAAACAAAATATATATAAATCTCAGAAACTCAGTCTTTAAGGTAACTAAACAATAATTTTATTTACTTTCGAAAACTTTGACGTATTCTGTATTCAAAGTTTAGTAGAGCCAAGTTGCATTTAACAAAAAGAAGCATCGCTGTTTTTCGCTACGCAATCTAGTTCTTAGTGGATCATAGATAAGTCCGGCTCCACTGAACAACTGTTCGCTGGGGACACTTCCCGGAGGCGTTGCTAAGAACTGCCGTGCCAAAGATAATAACTTTTGGTATTTCGATCTGTTTCGTTTCCACCACAATAAAGGATCTTCTGAAATATGATTTTGTTTTCTCTTTATTGTATTCCAGTAATAATTGTTGTGCATGAGATGTTGTCATCTTGTATGTTGTCATCAGTCTCACTATTACTATTACTTGTATGATTACGAATGCGAATGTTGGAATATTTTTTTTGCGAAAGCGAATGCGAATGCGAATATTGAAATATATATTTTTACGAATGCGTATGCGAAAGCGAATGTACAAAACGATGCGAATAATTCATCCCGTTCGTTACATCCCTACTGAATACATTCCCAGTTTATGGAATATACAGAACTATACGGGGCACATTGGATCATTTTATGGTAATCCGTGGGAAACAGAAGCTTCGAAGTTAGAGAATTTTAAGACTTTAAATAAAATACTTACTTACTCACTTAGCTGGCACTTCTTAGCAATCCTATTGAATTAATTATACCGCACGTAGAAAAATATTATAAGCGCTTCGATCTTCTGCGCTTCTTCTCCAGTTAGTCACATCAACTTCTGTAAGATTCTCAGTAACCTGGCCTTTCCTACGGAGTTTGATCGCCCTCTTCTGTGCCGTCCATCGACTGCATTGTCGAAGACTTTTCGAGCTGGAGCATTTTCGTCCATGTGTACACAATGACCTAGCTAACGCTACTGCTGCAGCTTAATGCTTCTGACCACGTCAATGTTAATGCATAGATCGTCCATCATAATTCATATAACGCCGATACAATCCGTGAATAATGGTGAGCCCATATATTTTAAGGAATAATTTTCTCTCAAATACTGCCAGAAACGATTCATGCGCTTGTTTCATAACCCAGGATTCTAAACCATACATCAAAATAGGTAGAACGAGTATCTGGTATAACTGGATTTTTGTTCGTTGAGAGAGGGCTCTGTCATTAAATCGCTTGCTTAGTTCGTAGAAGCAGTTTTTAGTAAACAAGATTCTTCTCAGGATTTCGAGGCTAACATTACTTGTTTTGTTGATGGCGGGGCCTAGGTAGATACAATTATCTACCACCTCGAAATTATAGTTCACAACGTTCACGCCGTTTCCCAAACGAGTATATACTTTGTTCGTTGAAATTAAAAACATCGTTTGGTCCTCGTTCATCGTTCGAAAAATTTTCGCTGATTCCTTCTGTATACCTGAGAAGGCTGCAGTCACATTACACAGTTACACAGTTATGATATCTTCGTCGTCAGCTTACGCGAGTAACATGTGGCTGTCGTTGAATATTGTGCCACTCGTGTTTACTGTAGCTTTCCTCATTAACATCTTCATTACTATGTCACACGATAGGCCGTCGCCTTGTTTAAGGCCTCGTCTGGTGCAGAATGGCTTCGTAAGGTCCTCTCCAACCTTCACTAAAGACCGTGTCAGTCAGACTCATTCCACAAAGGCGTATCAGCTTCGCTGGAAAACAAAACTCTGCCATGGCTTCGAGTAATTTTTGCCGTATCGGCCTGTCGAAGGCAGCTTTGTATTCGACGAAAAAATGGTACGCGTCGATCTGTTTCTTGTCGAATTTACCAGCTCTAAAGTCACACTGATAACGCTGGATTAGGTTGGATAACACTTGCTTTAGTCTACCACATAGCACACTTGACAGGACCTTATATGCGATGGTAAAATTTTCGGGCCTCAGCTTTATCCCTATATTACTACTAATGGTACGCGTCGATCTGTTTCTTATCGAATTTACCAGCTCTAAAGTCACACTAATAAGGCTCGATTAGGTTGGATAACACTTGCTTTAGTCTACCACATAGCAAACTTAACAGGACCTTATATGCGATGGTAACATTTTTGGGCCTCAGCTCTATCCCTATATTACTCCCGCTTCTTCATCGGCCCGCCTGTTTTACTGTCTCCTTGTGTCGTTCCCTAACAGCACGGGTTACAATTGGCTATAATGTTGCCCTATGAGCAGCATCCTGTTCCTTGGACGCTATGCGGCATTCTTCATCGTACCAGTATTCGTCTCAGCGCCGTTTTTCATATCCTAGCACGGTTGTTGCGGCGGTTGCCACGGATTGCGCAATATGCTGCCACTGTGTATCGGGAACGTCAGAAGAAGAGGCGTTGTGTCGTAGTAGTGTCGTAGTAGTTGGGAGAACTGGGGTTTGCAGTTTTGCGAAGTCTAGCTTTCTTTGTGTTTGGTTTCGTGCGTTTTTCGCTTTGCTAAATATTGTGCGCAGCGAGGTAATTATCGGAGCCAATATTAGCACCACGGATCACACGCACGTCCATAACACTAGATGCATGCCTGCCATCAATTACCACATGATCAATTTGATTTTTGGTTTTTTAATCGTGGGATAGCCGAGTTGCCCTGTGGATATCTTTGTGCTAGAATCTGGTTCCACTCACTACCATGTTCCTTCCCGCTGCGAAGCTAACCAGCCTAAACCCGTTGTCTGACGTGTCGGTATACAGGCTGAATTTACGTCTCCCAGAACAATTTGAATGTCATGGCCAGGGCAGCGGTCGTATGTTTCCTCTAGGCGCACGTAAAATGCATCTTTAATGTCATCGTAGTTATCTGTCGTCGGGGCATGAGCACAAATCAGCGTGATGATGAAATATTTCGCCTTGATGCGGATTGCGGCTATTCGATCACTAACAGGACTGAATCGCGAGACAAGATGTCTGAGTCTCTCGCCAACTACAAATACTGTAATGCAAGTCGCAATTTTTACGTCGCGAGCATCCTTGTCCTATCCATCTCATCTCCTGGATGGCGGTGATGTTAGCCTTATATTTTTTGAGTACATCCGTCAGTGGGGTAGTGGCACCTTCTTTATAGAGAGTCCGGACGTTCCAGGTGCATATCCTTAAGTTATTGTCCTCATTACGTTTGCGGGGATCATCAATGTTTGTGGGGTTCCGTTTGTTACTTTTTCTTTCTTGTGTTTTCATAGCCAGTAAAGGACCTAGCCCAACCATCAGGGGTCGTCGCCGACTATCAGCCGCTATTGATGATTAATATATATCACGAACAACATTGCCCAGGTGCCACCACGACGGAGTTGTGAGTCGGCTTGACATGCAAGATTCACTTTACATCCCAAGGCATCCCCTTAAATAAAAATCTGTTATGAAAACACGAAAAAAAGAAAAAACAAGAACCCCCAAATGTTGACGACCCCCACAAACGTTTTCAGCACGATTTACGAATATGCAGCTGTAATGTCCGAACTCTCTACAGAGATGGTACCTCCATCCAACTAGCGGATGTCCATGACAAATACTAGGCTGACATCACTGCCATACAGGAAATGCGACGGATGGGAAAGGGATGCACACGACGAAAGAACTGTGGCATCTTTTTCATCTACCACGCAGAAAGACACTAATTTGAATGTGGATTCATAGTCGGTAAGAAAATTCGACATCTGATCTGGCGGTTTAATCCTGTAAGTGACTCAATAGACACTATCCGCATCAAGGCGAAATATTTTTTTATATCAAGAAAATTTGTTTGCACGCCCCAACGAAAGACAAAGATGAGGGCATTAAGGATGCATTGGATATCTGTTATCATACAAGTACATAGGGTCCTTAGAACCTCATTGACGCTTTTCTACAATAAATACAAATTATTTTTCCACAACATCTGTAACATTATTCGGTATATTGATTACTTCTTAGTTTTCATTGAAATACCCTTGAAATACTATATTGTTTGGTACATGTTTGCATCGTCCTTATTTCCTTGTACCCAACCTTATAATAGTTAGTCAACGTTATCCATACTAAACGAAATCTATTAACCGACTTTGTAAAAAAAAACATAAAAATGGCACCGGAAGCAAATAATTATCAATTCTAACCACGTAATTCAATAAAAACGTGCGTTATTTAAAATGCGCGTTATTTGCGTTTCCCATTCATGGCGTTGCCGGCACGGCACACAAGACACCAGTCGTACTAACACAGCTGGTGGCGGTGGTATTGCTGTTGTTATTTGCGACCCTATTTGAACAGGATTAATACTAGTATTTATTTATAACGAAAATTATGTTGAAAAATAATATATTATCGGAATGTTGTTATTTAGCAAACTGTAGCTTACATTGAGAAATAAAATTAAATCGGGGTTTACTCTTTGTAAACAAGAGCACAGCAAAAAGGTCCTTAGCAAATACTTGTGTTTATTATGTTTAGAAGAAAATATTGGAAATTTTAATGAAAAGTAACATCAAATTCGTATTGCAGCCGAGATATATTAAAATTAAAAGGTCAATTAGCTGTTGACATTGTAAGTTTCCTTACGAGGTTGGCAATTTGTTAAGAATATTAAAAATGCTACTATTCATATTAATTTGTTCAATTAAAGACCTATTAATATAACTAAGTGAGTTTCAATCTTCATTTGAATAATTTCCCCATAAATCTGTTAAATAAATGCAATACAGCAATGTTGTCTCCCTCCCCTGTTTTGTCTAAAATTCTCGAGCGCATAGTAGTGAACTTTATTCTTAGTGCACTTCAAACTGTAATAAAACAAAAGCTGCAGCAACACTTTGCCGAAGTGCAAAAAGTTTAAGAGGTTGCTTGTGTAGTTGTTGATTTTCTCGACCACAACCCGAGTTTCATCAGTTTGCGGTCTCTTCTCTACAGTTTACAGTAATCTGAAAAATTAATAAAGTTTTTCGACAATTCTCTTGATTTTGTTATGGTTCTTTTTTATTTTGACACTAAAGTGAAATTCAGTGCTACCATGCGGACACATCCCCGCCAAGTGCGAAATACTTATATATAATATATGAAAAAGGTGTTGTGGATGCTTATTTGCATTTGTAAATAAATAATAAATTAAGCGCATTGCTTTGTAATTTCTACTTATGTATGTTCAATTGCAAATTGTTTGTTTATCTCAATAGATTTCCATAGTGTTCCGTGTTAATAGTAACTGTAAGCTGTTTTGTTAAGGAATTCCCAAGTCGACTATTTCTTGTCTCTACTATTATTTCTACATTTATGTGGTTGTTTTCAATTGTTTTACTATTCTGCAGCCATTATGGGTTTACAACAATATTTATCTGTTCCTATTTTTCTATATGTTTCCTCCTCCTGAGGCACGTTTAAATAGTAACTCCACCCTCAAGTGTTGCCTTGTTGAATGTTCAAATAAACTTGTATCAAAATTGCACAACTTTTACAATGTATTTTTTTGCTGTTTCACTTTACTGTTTGGCAACGAAGAACAAAAGTCTGTTAAGGAAGTAAGGGCTATCAGACCGACTTTTACATGTCGCTACTGTAGACAGGTGAAGTAACATAAACTCTCATAACAGTACATATTTAAAAGTTTTAAAATCTTCTCATGATAACCTGTTTCTCTACTTGAAAATAGTCTAACATCTTAAATGTGGCCAGAACATCCATAACAAACTGTTACAATCGAAACTAATCATTGGGTGGGGTTTGCGGAATTTTTGGACAACAAATGATAACCAAATGAGGTGGCATTGTTTGACCACCTCTTAGCTCAGGCTTATCCTCTATGGACTTTTAGGTATAGTTTCTTACAGCCACCCAGTGTCCCTTAAGGATTAAAGGAACCTATTTGCGAGGAGATGCAGAAAATTTCCACCAGGTTACTTATTAAAGGGTCATACTTGTATGATGTCTTTTCGAAAGGATTAAATACATATTTGTGGGCCTTCCTATAAATAATAAACAGATATTTTTTCATTTAACTAAATTTATTTTTATATATCAATTTGTGTATCATTCGACACTTTGGCTAAACGATCAGAAAAGATTTTTTATTGTTGATATTAATGGTCAATTCATTGTCACGCACTAGGATGACGCGTTTCGAACTCCATGACGAGTTCATCTTCAGACCCCTTTGTGACAATTATGTCAAATATGTACATGCGAAGTAGATATCAGCCGAAAATGTCCTACATCAATTTGAATTTGAATTTTTGTAATTATTTATTTTTTATAATTTTTATAATTTATAATTTTTTGATTTGTTTAATATATATATGGGTATTTTCAGCTGAAGGACGGACAATTTCGTAGTATAAAATTGCTATATTTTTAACTTTTTGGTTTTGTAATCATATAATAATTCTGTCGAACTGTAACAAAACAAATATATATGGGTAATTCCAGCCTTACGAATGTTACGATCGTGCGATTCAATTGGAAAACCAGTACAGAAATTTGAGTCAGGCAAACTGACTGACAAATACCATCACCCAATATAAGATATTGTTGAAGGCTTGGGAGGTAGCAGAATGTGTGTGACAAATACTTAGGTTTCCTGAGGTTTTGCCTCCTCTCACAATATTAACTAACTGACCAAATTTTAAACTGACCCCCGTTTAAAAGTTATGGGAGAAATATTAATTAACCAAAAATAGGTTATTTTGTTTGGGAGGTACCAGAAGGAGTTACCTGATATAGTCCATATTCATTCCTGATTCAAATTTTTATAACCGTAGAACTTACGGAAAATTTGACTGAATTCAGCGTACTTACAAAAACTATGATGAGGGTCAAGTCGGTCATTTGTATTGGAGGTACCAGAAGGGGTGTGGCAAAGGTTTCAGTTTTCTTAGGGTTTGTTTATTTTTGCAAGATAAAGCTGACCAAATTTAAATATTCTCCAAAAGTTTGTTTGGCAGTTATGAAAAAAATCTTAATTATACAAAAATCGGTAATTTTGCATGGGAGGTACGGGAAGGGGTGGGAATATACCGCCCATTTATAATGCCATTAGTTCGTTTTGAAAAATATTAATACTGGTAAATTTTCATACCGACCCATTAAGGTTTACTCTAGTTATCCTGCTGACCAGACATCCAGCCAGACAGACGGACATAGCTCAATCGGGTCTAGCGAGTCTCCTTTAATGCGTTACACTTTTTTCGTATCAAATGATATATACCCTTATCCCTAAGGGTGATGGTATAAAAATTATGAAATCACCAAGTAAAGAAAAACAAGAACCTCCCAAATATGGGCGACACTCGCAAATTTACAAGGACCATAATTTAAGAATATGCACCTGATGTTCTAAAATAGGAAGGGAAGATGCTCTTGGTTCAGCAGTCGAAAAGTTTAGTATACACAACAACTGACTGATTACCTTCGCTTTGGCATGAACCATGGTAGTGAGTGTAACCGGATTCCCACTTAAAGATATACATAAGGCAACCTGAGTATTCCCTGATCAAAAGACAAGATTCCAAATTGATCACGTTGTAATCGTTGGAATTCATGTCTCAAGCGTTATTGACTTGCGTATGATGAGCGGTGCAATTTGTGACCCGGATCACCACATAGCTGTTCCCAAGGCACGCATGCGAAATGAAGTTGTGATAGAAATTCTCGTAAACAAATGCAAAGGAAGCTAGACATCACAAAACTGCATACCACCATGATAGCCAATGCCCATTACAACCACCTCTCTCAACAATTGATTGATTTACAATAATTGAGTTTGGTATCTCCGCGAAGCAAATACGATTTTGCGGTATTAGACTGACCCACGCGTAGTCTTCAGTGAAAATTGGAAAAAATCTTACAGGACCGTTTTCTACCAAGCGAGTCTTTTAGACAAATCGATAGTCAGTCATGCTTTCTTTTTAATAAATGACAAGGCGATAGTCTGTCATGCCATCTCTATAACTTAAAAATGAAGATGATCATGCAGAGAGCTTCAGTAATCACAGTCACATGTTACTGTGGCCTTTTCAAGTATTGTGAAGCTGTCGGCAGAATTGAGGACAAAACCAAGTTATTAGTTTCAACGATCGAAAAGTCTACTCTCTCGGGACGCTGCTTGAACGTTGACAACTGTAACTTTGTTGTGGTAGATGATTTTGTCTACCTTACTTACTTACTTACTTAATTGGTACTTCTATGCAATCCCAGTGGATTATATACCGCACGTAGAAAAATATTATAAGCGCCTCGATCTTCTGCGCATCTTCTCCAGTTAGTCACACCGAGTTCTGTAAGGTTCTCAGTAACCTGGTCTTTCCAACGGAGTTTTGGTCGCCCTCTTCTGCGCCGTCCATCGAGTTCATTGTCGAAGACTTTTCGAGCTGGAGCATTTTCGTCCATGCGTACAACATGACCTAGCCAACGCAACCGTTGAACCTTAATGCGTTTGACCACGTCAATGTCAGTGTACAGCTCGTACAGCTCATGATTCATACGACGCCGATACTCTCCGTTAACGATGATAGGCCCATATATTTTACGAAGTATTTTTCTCTCGAATACCGCCAGAACCGATTTATCTGCTTGTGTCATAACCCAGGATTCTGAGCCATACATTAAGATAGGTAGAACCAGTATCTGGTATAGCTGGAGTTTTGTTCGTCGAGAGAGGGCTCTGACATTGAAATGCTTGCTTAGTCCGTAGTAGCATTTATTTGCAAGCAGGATTCTTCTCCGGATTTCTAGGCTGACATTATTTTCTTTGTTGATGGCGGAGCCTATGTAGACAAAATTATCTACCACCTCGAAATTATAGTTGTCAACGTTCACGCAGTTTCCCAAACGAGTAGATTCTTTGTTCGTTGAAACTAATAACTTCGTTTTGTCTTCGTTCACCGTTAGGCCCATTTTCGCTGATTCCTTCTGTATACCCGAGAAAGCTGCAGTCACATCCCGCAGTTTTCGACCGATGATGTCTACATCATCAGCGTACGCGAGTAGCATGTGGCTTTTGTTGAATATAGTGCCACTCGTGTTTACTCCAGCTTTTCTCATTATCATCTCCATCACAATGTTGAAGAGATCGCACGATAGGCCGTCGCCTTGTTTTAAGCCTCGTTTGGTATAGAATGGCTCCGTAAGGTCCTTGCCAATCTTCACTGAAGACTTCGTGTCAGTCTGCGTCATTCCGCAAAGATGTATCAGCTTCGCTGGAATACCAAACTCAGCCGTGGCTTCAAGTAATTTCTGCCGTATCGGGCTGTCGAAGGCAGCTTTATAGTCGACAAAAAGATGGTACGTGTCGATCTGTTTCTCTTGGGTCTTTTCCAGGATTTGCCGAAGTGTGAAAATCTGGTCAGTTGTTGATTTTCCAGGTCTAAAACCACACTGATAAGGTCCGATCAGGTTGGATAACACTGGCTTTAGTCTTTCACATAGCACACTCGACAGGACCTTATATGCGATGGGTAAAAGGCTGATCCCGCGGTAGTTGGAGCACACATACGCTTACATTCCAATCGTCGGGTATGCACTCTTTAAGCCAAACCGTGCGCAAGAGCTGGTGCATGCTCGTTATCAACTCCTCGCCACCGGACTTGAAGAGCTCTGCGGGCAGACCGTCGGCACCGGCTGCTTTGTTGTTTTTCAGCCGCGATATTGCTCTTCTTACCTCGGCATGACTTGGTGGTGGGCAATCTAAGCCGTCGTCGACAATTGGCGTGATAACTTCACGTGCGCTGCCTTCTGGGACCAGCAGTTGCTGGAAGTGTTCTCTCTATATGTGCAGCACACTCTGCGTATCCGTGACCAGATTTCCATCACTGTCCTTACAGGTGGGGAGGCCATTACCGTATCCATTTGCTCTTACTTTCTGGTAAAATTTTCGGGCCTCACCTCTATCCCTGTATCGCTCTATATCCTCGTTCTCCCGTTCCTTCATCTGACGTTTTTTTTCGCCTAAATAGCTGTCTCGCCCGTTTTACTTTCTCCTTATGCCGTTCCCTAACAGCACGGGTTACAATTGGCTGTAGCGTTGCCATATAAGCAGCATCCTGTTCCTCAGACGCTATGCGACATTCTTCATCGTACCAGGATTCGTCTGAGCGCCGCTTTTCATATCCTAACACGGTTGTTGCGGCGGTTGCCATGGAATGCGCAATATGCTGCCACTGTGTATCGGGAACGTCAGAAGTAGAGGCGTTGTGTCGTAAAAGTTGGAGTAGGCAGTAGCTATCTCTGGGGTTTGCAGCTTCGCGATGTCCAGCTTTCTTTGTGTTTGGTTACGTGCGTTTTTCGTCTACTTGGGTTCGCGATAAACAAAAAGTAGAATGTCTGCTTAGAAATCAAGAGACGAGGATTAATCGTAAACTGCTGCAACTATGCGATATACAAGCGATTTAATGATAAAGCCGACTATCGACGATCAAAGATCCAACTCTACCAGACACTGATCTTACTTGTCTTTCTCTACTGTGCAGATTCCTGGGTAATTACACAAGCGAATTAATCTATTCTGAAAGTTTGTGAAAACAATACATCGCAAAATATTCAAGCATCGCCCTTAATGACGAGTACCTTCGTCGAATGAACAATAGAACGATACCGCGTTCAAACAGACTAAATACGATGACTTGGACTTGTTGTACGAATAGTCGATGGCGGCGACCAAAACTTCGTTAGAGGGACCAGGTGAAACAGCAATCTACGGACTATCTTCGAACCGACCGTGACATAGTGGTAGAACACGCGACTACCATGCGGGAGATCGATTTCCAAACCCATTCATCTAAATTTTTCTTTCACTGTCGGCCCCCTCGAATGTTGTCGACAGCAACTTCGCAGTATAAGTGTGGAGTTAATCGGCAAGTCGAGTAAAAGCTTCTCAAACGGTGACGTTCGCATTCGTCGATAAACAAGTAGGTGCCGTTATTTGTTAATCTAAAAATATAAAGCGTGTTACGGCGGGGAAGAATAATAATATATCCAAACGGTGGGAGAAATAAAAACACAAGTAAATTATGAGTTTTTGTATAAATTTCGGGTTTTATTTGGGGGTATTACCTTCGGGTGGTACGCTGGTAATAATCGTATTGACAATAAACATAAATGTCAACTAAAGCTTTCTCTCATTCTTTTCTTTTTTTTTCATTCTTCGTTATAAATGTTAAAGGGTTGATTTTAAAAGGAGTATATCATTACAGAACTAGGGTGCACAGCTAAACATCCCGGCCCCCTTGCAAGGATTGCAATATAGGAGCTGTAGTAGGGTCCACACACGGAGAATGGAGGAAGGCCTAAAGGACATATCGCCATTGCTGCAGGTCACATCCAGTAGATACAGGTGGAGCCATCATCTTATCGTACACTCGGGCCATATAATACATGGAAAGAATGGAAGAAAATTACAAAATTAGAGGTTTCTACAGCTATATACAGGGGTGTCGGAGGTGACACACGAACATCAGTACTAAACCGGCTCAATGATGCAGGATGGACGCATTTGCTTACCAAAAGCTAACGGGGCACGAATAAAATCTTCGTGTTAGGGCTAAAATAACGGGGATCGTATTACCTACGAACAAGCGTACCATCGGATCAGAGTCTAGGGGTTTTAAATAGCAGGTTCAATACGGGGTGGAATTTATTTAAAGGCGTAGCTTCCAAATAAATCCACACAAACCCCTACAGTTTTGGTACTGGAAATCGATTAAATTATATGCTGAGGTCTAGTGGGGGCTGACAATATTTGTCAGCGGAACGGGGGGCCATGGCTCTAAAACCTGTGGAACGGACCTTGCTATACATTCCACTGGTCGGTTGTATTTAAATGGGGGTAGA
The DNA here is from genome assembly GCA_964034835.1 of Muscina levida. Taxonomy (NCBI): domain Eukaryota; kingdom Metazoa; phylum Arthropoda; class Insecta; order Diptera; family Muscidae; genus Muscina; species Muscina levida. The sequence continues at coordinate 152,495,036 of OZ035881.1, forward strand.
GCGAAATCTCTACCGGTCGATCTCAGGTCGCCAGAGTCCTTAAAATGTCTGGCCCTGACAGGCGTCGCCGCTTTAGACGTATTAAGGCAAGAGGTTCTTCTCTTCATTGGCTGGCGACCATGTGCAGAAATGTGCTTTTGGACTTGTAACTGAGAGACCTTACCAGTTACAATCCAACCAAACACAGTTTTCTGAGCGATAAGCTCTCCATCAGCATCCTTCTGAACTCCAGAAAGCATAATTTTTGAATAAGTGTCGGCACCCAAAAGCAAGTCGGGTTGCGAGAGACTTAAGTCAGCCTTTCTCATTTCAGCCAACTTCCATTTATTTATTCTAGGGGGAACGCATGAAGGCAAACGGTGGGTTATCTTATCAACTACGTAAGCCTTTGTGGTTAGACTAAAATTAGGATCTGTATCAGAACGAAGTGTTATGATACATACCTCATTTGACTTCGAGGCAACCGTGTTATTTAAGCCAATAATTTTGGCTGTCGGGGCGGAAAAGATTGGAAGAGTCAATCTTCTCTGCAGTTTTCGGGTTACAAAAGTCGCTTGAGAGGCGGGGTCTACAAGTGCACTTGAACAACATATTAAGTCGTTATTGCAGACGTTGACAGGCGTGGTCCCTAACAGGACTTTGGACTCAGTCGCTGGCGATACTCGAGTCGTTAATGTTTGAATTGATGAACCAGCTGACTCCATGAGTATTTCCTCCCTATGTTCGGGTAGTGGTTCACGAGAGGCACTTGTAGCGAAATTCGTATGCCTTTTTGTGACACCAGACTTTGGTTTTTGTCGTGAACTATTTCCGGTTGGAATAGATGTATTGGTTCCTCTAATATCCGAAACCGTTTCTAATGTTGCGAACCTCGAGGACAAGAACTTATTCATTTCAGACCATTTAGGTAACTCTGAAATTGCTGATTGGGATTGTTCCCAAAGTCCGAGAGTGACTTCGGGAAGACGAGTTGAGCAAAGAAATATAAAAATTAAGTCCCAGCCCTCTGTGTCAATCCCTAAAATGGCGAGATTGTGTCTGCAGTCATTAATCGTCCTCTGCAGTTGTTTAATAGCTGGGCCAGTTTCTTTTTCAACTGGGGTAAGACCAAACAGAGTCTTGAGTTGGGCATATACGAGAACTCTTTTGTTTTCATAACGGTCCATCAGATTCTGCCAAGCCATAGCAAAACCTTCATTGGTTATGGGGCACGTTTTTATAATGTCACGTGCTTCACCTTCCGTTCTCTGCATAAGATAATACATCTTTTGAATATCGCTGATGTTCTCATTATTCTTATATAGGGCAGAGAACATATCCCTAAATGTGGGCCACGATTGGTTATCACCAGAGAAGACCTCGGTGTCACACGGGGGAAGGTGAATGGGGATTGAAGCTGTCTTCTTTTTCGAAATTAATTTTTCTAGCAAGGCATCAATCGCCGCTATTCCTCGTACATAAGTTTTATACCCGGACAAATATTTTGATTTTATTTTGTCCATAGAAATTTTTACCGGGTCCTCATCGTTACAGATATCTTCATAACGTGAGCGGAACGTTTCGAAAAGTCTAATAAATTCCCCTCTATGGACATTAAGGGAATGAACAGTGTGTTCATCAGTCGGCAGAGCACTTAAAAATTGCTCCAAATCGATCAATCGATCGCCGCATCTGATCCAACTCTTTAGCTCGGCCATAATTTTAAATTAAACGATAAATGAAAGGGCGAAAAATCTAAACAATTGAGATTTTTCAATTATTTATGGCGAAATGGGGTCTAAAAGACTGTTTGCGAATGTCAAACTTAGCTAAAGTTGGGCTTTTAACAAGATTTTATTTGCCTTTATATTTGCCTTTATTTTTAAAGATAATAAATTTGACCACTTTTTGGTCTTACAGAGCCCACTGTGCTGAGAACAGCTAGTGGGAAAAGATAAACAAACAAGTACGACTCAAACGTAGTGTGGTTGTTGTAAAGCTTTCTCACAAGTGTCACCCACACAAACTGGCTAACGCACAAAGTGATGGCAAGCGAGCCGCTCAGGGGGTAGCGGGGGGAAGACAAAATAATGTGTGTATTGTTAGTTATATCTCGCGCGAGAGTAACTAATATCGATATGATTATCGAGGGACGCACACACGATAGTGGGGAATGGGGATAGAAACAAATTTGGAGAGCGTCGACAAAGCAAAGACGGTTTGTTCTTAAAGGGGAACGCAAAACACGGTAGTGCGGTATGGGGAATAAGAACATACAACTGAAAAGAACTAACCGCGAAGTTACTAAAAATCACAACAACAACACTGCGCAGCCAAATGGTGGTTGATCGAAAGAAGAGATCGCGCGTATTGTTATTATTTCTTAAGAATCTTCTTTCTTTTTCAAACAAATATCTCAACCTTACCTTGGCTTTCCGATATTTCGTTTTAAGTTAGGGGATGTGTATCTTCGAGATTTCGGGTTGATGGCGAGTTGATTCGGGTAGATTGCTCTGGAAAAAAGTTTGGATATTATTCTTATTTACGGGCGGCTCAGTATCCGGTACGAAGGACCAAATGTTACGGCGGGGAAGAATAATAATATATCCAAACGGTGGGAGAAATAAAAACACAAGTAAATTATGAGTTTTTGTATAAATTTCGGGTTTTATTTGGGGGTATTACCTTCGGGTGGTACGCTGGTAATAATCGTATTGACAATAAACATAAATGTCAACTAAAGCTTTCTCTCATTCTTTTCTTTTTTTTTCATTCTTCGTTATAAATGTTAAAGGGTTGATTTTAAAAGGAGTATATCATTACAGAACTAGGGTGCACAGCTAAACAAAGCGTGTTAATTCACAACAACGCGAGAAGCGATCCCATACCTCATTCATGGGGTGTAAAGGGAAAAGTTTTTTTTTATCTACAGAGTGCGGTTCCTGATGAATGAATTTTTGTTGTCAAATAAGAAGAAGTTGAGTATTGCTGATGTAAATAATATTGTTTTTTCAAAAATGTTCCTATTGCCAATCAATATTTTGCATTTAGTAAAACCGATTTGCGTATTGATGCCAATCAACATGCTCGATCCGCAGGAACCTTATAGTCTTCTTCAATACTTTACAAGATTTTGTATTAATAGAAATAACATATACCTTACTATAGGGTGATTTTGAACTAAAAAATGCAACAGAGCAGTCAATTTTTCTTTGTAGTAACATCAAAATGTATTTAAACAACAGTTAAACAAATATTAGGACGAACATGGATGAAGAAAGGCACAATCAACAAAAATTTGTGTAAAATGGGAATGCGGCCAAAAGGAACAAAAACTGGTACAAGTAACAGGTAAGGGTTTTTGCAGCTATGACCAATATAAATTTTTACTAATGTTAAAATCATGAGTTGGGTGTTTAAATGCGCAGTAATTAACTTTTATATTTTTATTACGTACTTAAAGAGCAAACAGAGACCTTCAATTTAGAAAAAAAATACTTATATATGTATGCCGACCCCGAAACCATAATGATAGCGATATTTTTACCAATAAAGAGTTCATCACACAATGGTATATTAATTTTTTTTAATTTTGCACTGATGTAGATGATCTTCAGTGCTTTCTTGACTGAGGTATCACAATTGTCTGACTATAGAATTAGTGCAGTCAGTAAAGTAACAGCAGCGTTTCTCTAATATTCCCAGATTTGATTCCGTAGATTACTATGATTCCGAGGTCGTTGTAAAAGTGCTATGGAGCATATGTGATTAAAGAACATTTGCGTCTATCAAAATAAATCACTAATCACCTGTTTTCTTTGATTATAAAGCTGTCTTCGCTAGCTTTTTAGAATTATTAAGAATGTAACAAGAGTTTATAAAATGAGCCTTCATCGAATGTCGTCAAAAATTACACTGACCTATTTCCATTAAACGAACCTTGCCATATCTATGTTAAGGCGAAAAATTTGCAAGAAACTCTACAGGTACAAAATGTTTCCTATGAGTTTTTTCCGTATCTTACATTGTTCTATATTTAAATATCCACATCTTAAAATAAAATTTCAGTAAAATCCATAAAATAGAATGGAAATGAGCAAAAGGACATTTATTGTAACAACATGAATCACATCAATTTCTTTTACATTATAGGGTCAATTTTCACCTATTGTCTCACAAATACTCCCCCATTGTATTTGCTTAAGTCCAATTTGAGAGGGTTTAACTGTTTCCAGGCCATTAAATTGCCAAGTGTGCCTACATATGCATTTTTATTAATAATAATTTTATCATCCTGAAATAAATTGCAGCGACGAAGGAACCGACACTTGAGGAAACTCCCGGAAAAAGATAATTTTTTTCACCCATGAATATACAATACAACGAATACGTAAAATCATGTTATGTCCACAAGCATCAGCGCAATATATACAATGCGAAAATAAACCAACATTGATCTTCTTACAAGGAGACCCGTTTTCTTTATTTAATTAATTTAACCAAGAAACTTGAGATGAAAATGCTGCGAAAAACGTTGGGAATATACGTGTGGAATATTTTTGTTGGGCATGTCCTATGTGACCACTGGGCTAGCAACATCAACAGCAGCAGCAACGGACGATTCAATACCAGCAACAGTATTTCCACGTGCTCGTATTTAATAATCACATTGTTGAAGCCGAATTTTCAGAGGACCATTCAATTTGCACATATTGACACTTACGTAGTCGACATTGACGAGGGGTAGTGTTGCAATTGAAGTTATCTTTGATGGGTAATTTTAAGTGTAACGTTCTAGCACTTATTGTCATAGACCTTCAATCTCCCATAGGAAGGCGTAGAGAGGACATTTTACGTCTAATGTGTAAAGAGACGCATATGTTATTAATAACCAACAGAAATATTTAAATAACTCCTAAATGAATAGAAATGAAATGTATAGAAATTTCATATCCAGCAGCTATGAACACCATTCGGCAACGATATTCGATAGCAAACCACTTTTTCGCAATTGAAGTCGAAGGTGCAGGGTTCTTATTGTATAAGAGTATATTAGAGCGCTGCACTAGTGCTATTGAAACGGATACATATATTTTTTTTTTCACCACATCTGTTTATTTTGATTGAGCGAACCAAACGTGTAATCGTACACGACAAAGGCGCTGTTGTGGTAAGAGAGAGAAATAGCGAAAGCTTCTGAGATTTTATCAAAATAGTGTTGCAAAAACAAATACACTTTAATATTTTATACACGACAGTAAATGATTCTATAAATAGATTTGATTTTAACAAACAATAAGTTTATTGTACAAAAAGTACAATTAATTGTACAAAATAGTACAATTTATTGTACAAAATAGTACAATTTATTGTGTCAAAAATACTTTTTATGCCAAATAGAACAATTTTACCAAAAAGCTAAATTTATTGTACTGAAAATTTAAACTTATTGTACTTTGTCATACCAAATAGTACAATTTCACCAAAATGTACATTTTACTATACCAAAAAGTACAATTTACTGTACCAAATAGTACAATTTATTTAACATTTCCGTTTGTACCAAAAAATACGTTTACTGTACCAAATAGTACAATTTATTGTATCATAAAGTACAACTTATTGTTCAATTTATGGTACCAAATAGTATAATTTATTGAGAAAGAAAGAAATTTTAAAGCAAAGATTATAATAAGTGATGGCACGATTAATCGTAAAATTGGTAATAATCGATTATTTTCATCCAATTAACAATTTAATTGTATCGTGAATTCTCCTTCGATTAATTGAGTTAATCGATTATTCCAAATAATAAGCGATAGACATCCTGGAAAAAAAAGATTCGTCGCCAGCCGCCAAATGTATTCATTGAGCTTTGACGGCTGACAACGAAATACCCAGAACTGCACCCTAGTTATTAACAGCAATGAAACGTCTTTTTATGGTGATGCTAAATTTGATTTATAAATCTTTAGCCCACACATGAAGAAGGAAGGACAATGACTCAACTCTTCCTCAAGATAAACTAAGCTTTTTTGTCAATGCTCCAGTACTAGAATTAAAGCGCAATGTAATAGACGCATGGAAAGAAATAAAATAGGTCTACCCTAAGATGTACTTTCTTGCACAAAAATATTGATTTTTGATTGGTACATCTGTACTAGGGATGTAACGAATGTGCTTTAGCGAATGCGAATGCAAATGCGAATATCGGAATATTTTTTTTTGCGAAAGCGAATGCGAATACTTATTTTTGGTTTTTGCGAATGCGAATGCGAATATTCCAAAATTGTTTATCAAATCGCAAAAAATGGTTTACGTAAACGAATAATTAAGTATCATTCCAACTGTTTGCCTTTTCTAATAAAAATATGTATTCCAGTTAAGTAATTAAGCATAAAATATTGATTTCAAAGTAAAACAAAAACAAAAATATATATAATTCTCAGATATTCAGTCTTTAAGGTAATAAACAATAATTTTATTTACTTTCGAAAACTTTAACGTATTCAGTATTCAAAGTTTAGTAGAGCTAAGTTGTATTTAACAAAAAGAAGCTTCGCTGCTGCAATCTAGTTCTTAGTGGGTCATAGATAAGTCCAGCTCCACTAAACAACTGTTCGCTGGGAACACTTCCCGGAGGCGTAGCTAAGAACTGGCGTGCCAAAGGTACTAACTTTTGGTATTTCGTTTCCACCACAATAAAGGATCTTCTGAAATATGTTTTTTTTCTCTTTATTGTATTCAGCTAACAATTTTATTGCATGAGAGACTGAAAACGTAATCACTTGCATGTCGTCATCAGTCTCACTATTACTATTACTTGTATAAATGCGAATCCGAATATTGGAATATTTTTTTTTGCGAATGCAAATGCGAATATTGAAATATATATTTGTACGAATGCGAAAGCGAATGTACAAAACGATGAGAATAATTCGCATTCGCATATGCGAATATATTGTTAATAATATATTGTACTATAAAGTACAATTAAGGGTACCATTAGATGTAAAAATTACAACTAATAATACCAAAAAGGAAAATTTATTGTACCAAACAGTACTTCTATTGTACCAAGTAGTACAATTTATTGTACCAATTAGTATAATTTATTATACCAAGAGTAAAATTGATGGTAACAACAACAAAAAAAAATGTTACTAAAAAGTACAATTCATTGTACCAAATAGTACAATATATTGTACCAAAAAGAACAGTTTATTGCATTTTCATATTTGTACCAAAAATAACAATTTATTGTACTTTCTTGTTTGTATCAAAAAGTACAATTTATGGTACAAATAATACAGTTTAATGTACAAAAATATCAAATAGTACAATTGTACCAAAATGTACCCTGTACTGTACTGAATAGTACAATTTATTCTACATTGCCGTTTGTACCAAAAATTACGTTTACGGTACTAATAAGTACAATTTATGGTACCAAATAGAACAGTGATAGTACCAATAGAACCAGTAGTGCTTTTATTGTACAATGTAGTACAATTTACTATATCTTGAGTAAAATTTATGATACCAACAAATACAATTTTGTGCTAAAAAGTGCCCTTTATGGTACCAAATAGTACAATATATTGTAACAAAAAGTATAGTTTGTTGTATTCTCATGTTTGTAGCAAAAAGAACATTCTTGTTTGTACCAAATAATACAATTCATTGTACTGTTATTGTATCAAATAGTACAACTTATAGTATCAAAAAGTATATAATAGTACTAAATAGTACAATCTGCTTCACCAAAAATACCTTTATTTACCAAAAAGTCAATTTACTGCACCACAAAGTTCTTTTACTGTACCATATAGTATTTTCATTGAACCAGGCAGTACTTTTTTGAACTGAACAATTTTATTAGTACTACAAAGTGCTTTAACTGTGCCAAAAATTCATATTTACTGTATCTAAAAGTAAATTTATTGCATTAAAAAAGTTGTACTGTTGTACCACTAAGCAAGAACTACACTTTGCTTCTCCCCCCACGCTGTCGAATTGTGTACAGTGAAAATGTTGTGCTCGCCCAACAATTGAGCATAGTTCTAAATTTTTGGAAATTATGAGTTCACCAAAAATTGCACGCAGCATGTCCATAGTTTGCCTAGCAGTATGCGCAGTCGCTCCATCTTGTTAAAACCACAAATTAGGCTGCAAAAATTTGTCGATCATTGTTCTGTAAGAAGCCCCGGAGACCATTTCTGGCGTTTCATCCTCATTCTCAAAGAAATATGGGCCGATGATTTTTGTGACCATAACACCGCACCAAACAGTGCATCTGATTGGGTGTGACTGCTGCTGATGTATTGCCCTTGGATTTTCGGTGCCCCACAACCTACAGTTTTTTTTATTCACATAACCACTAAAATGGACATGCGCCTCATCTGTCATCAAAAGATTATTTCAAAAATCATTTTGTGTGACTAATTGTGTAAAGCGAATAGCGTATTGTAGCCGTTATTGGAAGTCTTGTGATAGAGTTTGTTGCACAATTTGAACTTTGTGTGGATACATCTTAAGTTCCACCTTTAAATTTCCCTGTAATGTTGTTCTGGGTATACCCAATAGGCCGGAACGGCGACGAGTTAAGACATATGGGTCATTTGCAACACTCTGCTGCACAGCTTCCACGTTGTCTTCAGTACGAATATTTCGATGAGCACCTCTTCCTGGGCGCTCGGCAACTGAACCCAGTTCCTCAAAACGGCGAACTAAACTTGTAATCATGGAAGATATGGGCGCTGATCTTACGTTAAAAAAACGGCGATAATTTCGATGCGTTAGAACAAATGATCGTTGAGAAGAATAATAAAAATCGATAATTTAAATACGTTGTTGTGGACTGTCGTATTCACTTTAAATTTTCAAGAGTTCAGTTATAATCTGCAAAAAGGAAAAAATAAATTATGTTAAAAAATAAAAAAAAGTTATTTGTGTTTCTTATTTGGGCCACCCTGTATATGTTTAGCGTTTTCTTCGTTTCGGTAATAAAAAAAAAACTTAATTCTCCTTTACTCCCCATGAGGTATGGATAGCTTCTCGCGTTGTTGTGAATTAACACACATTCTATTTGTAGATTCACAACAAACGGCACCTACTTGTTTATCAACGAATGCGAACGTCACTGTTTGAGAAGCTTTTTACTAGACATGCCGATAAACTTGACACTTGATACTGGTGTTCTCCCGCATGGGAGACTATGCCACGGCCGGATTCGCTAATAGTTTTTTGACAAAAAAAATGAGCTTAATAAGTACATTTTACTATTTTCACCAAAATTTACTAGTCTGACTTTTTTCAAAGGCTGTCAGACGCAATCAAAATGGTGGTTCGATTGACTGTGGTCTTTTAATCGAATGTGGAATCTCAGAGAAGTAATGTTGGTTTTTAATTAATTACTTAAAAAGTTTAATAAGTCACGCAGTCATGGACGCTTGTGCTCAACATCATTTAATTAGCTTAGCGCTCGTGAAATTCTAAGAATGATTTTGTGTTTGCTTACATTACGCTTGGTTAATGAATTCATCACTATGTCCAGTTACCACTATTGACCACCATTCATATACTCTCGTCCTTCATATGTTCGATATGATAAAGTCCATTAATGCAGCTTACATCAGCTGTAAAGGTGTGCACCGTGGTTGCATTGCATTTTCCACTTCATATGCGCTCACATGCATTAAGGTAACACAAGTCACGTGTACTGATAGTCATTACCAGCGAAAACAAGGAACAAAATTGCAACTAATGAAAGAAAAACAAGCTCTGATGTTCATAAACGCCATCGTTATGGCATTGCAACAAAAGACGGCTACACACACCGACGCATCGACGAACACACGTGCAGCGAGAAAGCAAAAGAAAAGATAAGAGCATAACAAAAACGTTCTTAAACAATTGGTTGGCAACATGCTGACCTGAATTCTCACAGAATACTGAACCGTAGAGTAAACCGTTGTTTTCTCCCTTGTTAACAGCCCCCAAGCTATGTCTTCAAATTGCCACCGTGTTGCATAGCACAATGACAGTTGCACGCAATGGTATGTTGGCCAATGAAAAACTCTACCGTTCTGTCGTAGGATTTAAACATCAAAAACAAATTTAAACGCAACATATCCGTTGGGAGACGGGTAGATATGATATTCTTCCTTTGCGTTCGTGCATCGAACTTCTTCAGTAGCATTTTGCGGATGTGGCACATTCGCCCTGCAGTGCTGCAACATGCGATCCGTGTGTGCGAGTCGTCGTCACTAACAATTAAATAAAAACGGGCGTTTTTATTTCAATTACATATTTTCTCAAGTAATGAACACTGTTTGTGCAACCAACTGATATATGGTTACAGCCAAAGAACAGGCTGAACTGGCGTTCCACGGAAATACATAATTTCGCGTGTGTATGTGTGCAAAAGTCTTTCCAAGGCTTTACTGAGAGACGTATGTACACAGACATAACCTGTGTGCAAAGTTGTCACAGCAACATCTCGGAAAAAAAGATGGATTTATTCGTTCATCCATTTGAGAAGTGAAAACTTCTTTTGAATATTCAATACGGTTACCAAATTGGGAATATTTATAACGGAATGCTGGATCAGGAATGAACAAGCGAAAATTATTCAAATAGGAGTACGACCATTTACTATTCAAACGAATTTTGTCCATAATGCAATGGTACCAATTAAACTGCGCGATAAGGGATTCAATTTTCAAACTTTTGATGAATAAGCAAAAGGCAGGTTTTGGTCAATTGAAACTTGACGACATGAAAGATGCGGAGAAGCTTAAGAATACAGGACAAAGTCAAGAAGAAAGCAAATATATGCTGTATAGGGCAACTATAACTTATTTGATTAAATTAAACCAAATCACATTGCTATGACGGACTTTTTACAAATTTAAAAACATGTCCTCGTATCTTAAATCAAACGAACATGTTTTATATTTCATGATGTTTCTTAGGGCACTTTTGTATTTGATTACTTAATAAATCTAAACATTATTCCAGTGAACAGTAATATAAAATAAACGGATTCCTATTATACGAAATTGCTTTAAGTGATGAAACGTCGTACCCCTTCTTTTGACTTGTTTGTTCTGTTATAAAAGAAGATAGTAGAAAAATTTATGAGAATATACAAAATCCTTTTATTAAAGCATAAGCGGCTATCAAAGGAATTACTGTAATTCCGTTTAATGACTTGTACGAAACAAGGATTATTTGAAGAATAATTTTGAGTTAATTTGTACTGCGGTTATTCGCAACATCTTTGCAAGGATAAAGTTAAAGTGTAGCTTTAAATACAATTAATTTAATATCAGCATATTTTCTTTAAATGTCTATAAATGGAAGAATATGTCTTGGATACAGCTGTAGGTTATAGTTAGTTGGGAAAATTTTGGGAACATGAATTATTCTTTAGTTCCATATATGAAGCCAAAGACAAATAGTGACTTTGGCAGACACAACAAACTAAGTTCGGGCGCCGTTGCCTAATAAGCCACTATTATGAAAACACGAAGAAAAGGAAAAAAAAAGAATCCCCAAATGTCGACGAACCCTGTAGACGTTATAATGACAATGATTTAACGATGTGCACCTGGATTGTCCGAACTCTCTACAGACATCACCGCCATACAAGAAATGCAATGGACGGGACAGGGTTTCGCACAATGAAAGAATTGAAATATCTTTTACAGCTGTTATGCAGAAAGACATGAATTTGGATATGAGTTCATAGAGTCAATAGAATAGAATAGAAAATTCAGTCTACATAACAACACCTCCGACAACGAATTGACACTGATTAGCTTCGCATTAACAAGAAACATGGTGGGAAGTGGCCCTGGAATGATGACGATCAATATCTGAGAAAATGTATGCTGCATACAGGGCAAAACTGCAGCCAATGGTAACGTGCGGTGACGGAAGGATAAAGTGAAAAGAGGAAGGATATAAAACGCCTCTTATAAGAAAAGAAATATAGAGCCAGGATGTCCAAAATTTCTGGGAAAGGGGTAAAGCTTTGAAGTTCTAATATAAAGTATACGCCAATCGTCGACAAAGGAGTAGATTGTCTACCACTGAGCGAGAAAGAGTTCAGCACGGCTAAAAAAAACAAAGCTTCGGAAGCCGACTGACGGCAAAGTGCATTCTCCAGTTGATAAATACGATTTGGCTAAAGGAATACATGTCCAATGCTTTAAATCTGAGTGTTCTATGTCCTGTGCTTAAGCCAGGCGATTCAAGAGTGTGTACCAACTATAGTGGTCTCAAGCTTTTACCCATTGCATACAACGTCCTGTATATTGTGTTACGTTAAAAATTAAAACCCATCCTAGCGAACCATATCAGTGTGACTTAAGTCATGATAAATCCACGATCGATCAGATATTTTCACTACGACAAATCCTGGAGAGGGCCCATTAAATGCAGATCGAGGCCTACAGTCTGTTTATCGATCAAATTTGAAATGCTATGGCTGAGTTTGGAATACCCACGAAGCTGAAGTCTTCTGCGCAGAAATCTGGGTAATAACACAGATCAAATCTATTCTAGGAGTCTTCGTTGGACCAGGTGAAAGAGCTGTTATCTAAAAGTTGTGTGACAAACTATCTACGGAACGCAAAAGGCATAAGTACTTGGAATTATTTTCTACGTGCGTTTACTGATGGACCTAAAATCCGTTCTTATGTTTACTCGAAATTGGGATCAACCACACCAAATTTTATCATCATATCTACAGCCAGTAAGCAATTATATATATATAGATTATGAAAACGCCCATTTCCCAGCGATACGTAATACCCTATGTACCATTTACATCTGTAGGAAATCTCACCTTCTTACCTCTAATGGCTCTTGCCTAGAACTAACTTCATAATGTTCTGTTGAAATACAACTTTTTGGAAAAACGGGTTAACCGACATTAAAAAACCGGTTAAACCGGGTATTCGAAAATAGCATTTTTGGGAAACCGGCGTACGGTTTCGGAGAAAAAAACCGGTTAGGCGGTTTTCGGTTTCGGTTTTGAACACCCTAGATATGATCGATTGAAATTTCGGTTTGTGTGGGCGGTGCTACGCCCCTTTGCCTTATTATGTTTTTATGTAACCTTTGAGAGGCCCAATGGATAGTTTCACACATAGAAAATACAATTGTAATCGGTTCACTTATTTGGCCCATATAACTTTTTTTTAAAAGGGGTGTGGCACCGCCTACTTTCCACAAACTACGTATTTTTTCTTATACGATCAGAATACGTACCACATCTCGACTTATGGTTTAAAAGATACAGCCATTTTAAAATTCCAGTTGTACGGGCCCATTTTACCCCCTTGCAGTCCGAATTTCCAAAAATCCCTTCTTAGTGCGCGCCTATGTCATAAAAGAAACCTACAGTCTAGATTTCACGGTTCCAGCTTTAGCCGTTTGGGCTGGGGAGTGATCAGTCAGACACCCAAGCCTTTTATATATATAGATTGGACCCAAAAGTGTAACATATAGAAGGAGTCACTTAAGACCACAGGTTTCTTGGAACCAAAGTCTATTCGTAACTTCTTAAGTTTATCTGTCCGTCTGACTGTCTTGAGTTATTGAAATTACCTGATTTTTAATTAAAATTCCTTACGTGTAGATAGGACTTTCGGTCAATGGGACAACCGATATATTCCATATTCATTCTAGAGTCAAATTTTCATAAGCGAACATCTTACGCAAAATTTGCTATTTACAATCCTATTAGTTCGTTTTCGAAAATAATAATACTGGTAAATTTTTATACCGATCCGTTAAGGTTTATTCGAGTTATCCTGCTCACCAGCCATCCAGCCAGCCAGACAGACAGACACAGCACAGCTCCCGAAACAAATATGGTCTTAAGATACTTGGGGTCTAACTTTAATGCGTTACACTTTTTCTCGTATCAAATGTTATATACCCACATTCCTAAGGGTGATGATATAAAAATTTTAACATATGTGTACAAAATTTCTAAGAAATAATGTCAAATTATCTTTTATAAGATTTCCTTGAACTCAATCAGTAGTCTGCAAATATATGTGAGTCCTACCTTGCCTCTTCCATTGTACAAAGATACTGATGAAATCTTTCACCCTGCACCTCTCAAAAATCACCTAGATTTTGTGTAAATCGAACTAAATTCGATGCAGGATGTGGATTTTTATGCTCATGGTGTTCCCTAGCTCTTACAAGTTCGATAGCATATACTCAACAAGCTCGACATGGTTGCCAGATTTATTTTTTGTCCAGGAGATTCTTCATAACCAAAAAAAAAATCCAGCTTTCTATTCCATATCCTGCAAGCTTGTGTGAAAGAAAATTATTGAACAAAAGCTGTAAGAGAAAAACTGTTGCCATATTTAAAAAATGAGCGTCATTTTAACATTGAAAAAAAAGGAAACAAACAATTCTTTATATATTGTAGCCCTGTGTTATCATTTTATGATCTCTCAGTTACAAATCGATTATTTGTAAATCGTTCATCCATCACTTATTTGATTTAATAACATTAAATGTGTCCTAGGCATAGTACACATAGTAAGTATGTGTCTTTAACAGAAGTGAAAGTAATCTTTAATATTTCAATAAAACAGTTTTTAATCTACCTAAGTGCTGTGCCACTAATATTATTATTATTTCTTGAAGGCCGCACTGGCAACTACTTCACTAGACAACTGCAGAGCATTTCACTTTCGCAACATTTTTCTTGATCTCATATTCATATTCAGCAGCAACTCCATCCCAGTGTTATTGTACTGACAAATTTACCACTTCCTTTTTTTATACGTGCTCGACACTCTATAAATATGTTTTATGTGATTTCCCCTTTCATATGATTTTCTTTTATATATTACGTTGCCACATATTTCATATGACGATTTTATGAATTGAACCTGTCATGATGCATTTTATTTCTTGTAAAAAATAACATAAAATTTCTCACTATACTTTTCTTTTTTTCAAGGCAACCAATTTTTCATCGTTTATGTACTTGTGAAATCATTTGGCTTCAATAGGAATGTCGGGAACAAGTAATGCTTCATATGCGGTTATGTATATAAAGTTTATTAAGCGAGTGGTTACATTATAGTTATTATGTAGGTTATAAAATAAAATCATTAAAAAAAAGTTAAACAGGAAAACATCAAATTTTTGGGAGAAATAAAAATAAAAGATTTTAATTGTTTTTCCGCAAAACCAATATCCATATTTAGAGCACTACACAATCGACCAATTCGGTCTGTTTTAACAAATAATGTTTCATTTTAGAATGTAGACGTTAAGTGCCGCCACATTCTTACAGTTGTACAACGACACATGCACATGGAAGTCAACTACTTAAGACGGGCATTGAAAGAAATCCCCTTAAAAACGCTATGAAAACGTTTACCATTCACTACCATTTGTTGATGAAAAATTGCCTTCACTTTACTGGTGAAGGACTCATGCCCGTATTGTTACATTCCATAAGGAAATCTTTGGTGTGTTATCCAATGTCTGGTTTCAGTAGGTATCCTCTCTCACCCTCTTCACCGCTTAAATGCATTTCGTTTAATTCATTGGAAACGGAATAAAAGAATTTCATATTGATATCATAATAAAGTAAATGTTTGTCGATGACATTACTGTCGACTGATTAAAGAATGTAGTCCATAAAGTATTAATTTATTTTTATTGTTTGGCATGGCTCTCATTATCGGTCGTTGAGGTGAAAATGTGAAAATGCTACAACATAATTGAGTATAACGAGCAATTTTAAATAAGTAGGAAATGTTGAATTTATTTAATGTCATTTAAAATTTAAAGAAGAAATTTTAACGATGAGCACAATGTAAAATTTTACATGGAGAAGTGTTCGCTAGGGTTTTGTTTGTAGATTATTTAAAAATTTAAATTAAATTAGACAGTTTTTTGAAAGAAACCTCCTTTGTTGTAATAGGGACACAGACAGACTGACAACAAGTAGTTGAAGTCGGATAAACCGACTTACAAATACCCTCACCCTCAGTAAAAACATACAATATGGTTTACAAAATAGAGAATTCGTTCATGAACGCATTGGGTGTATTGATATTATTACATTTGTATGGGAGGTACAAGGGGCGTGGCTTGAGTTCTAATTTTTTCTTCAAAACTTTATCCTGTTATAGCTTAACATAATAGAACATTTGGGTAGATGGCGGTGGATGTATTGATATTACTATTCGATTTCTAAATTGGACAGAATGGTATATTTGTATGGAAGGTACCAGAAGGAGCATGGCCATGTAGCCCATAAGCATTCTCTTATTTAGTTTTGGACAAAACAATTCGCTACGTCTTTCGAAAGTTATCACGTGTACCTGCCGGACAGATTGACATGGATCAAACGACTTAAGAAGTCTTGAATCGAATTTAATTCAAAGAAACGTAGGGTCTAAAGTGATTCCTCCTACGTGTTACACTTTTGGATCGTATCAAATGATATATATAATCCTTCCCGTAGGATGAGAGTATACAAATGGGAGTAGTTGACCGATCTTGGCCATCTTGAAACTTAACTTCTGCTAAATATATAGAATAGGGTGATCGGCCCGGTTTCTTTTGTTAAGTCGGTTTCGGTTTTTTTTGAAAAGTTCCCTTTTCAAATATCGAAGAAACCGGTTTTTATCATCGAATACCCGGTTTTTTTTATCTAAGAATATGTTTTTATGCGTTTATGAGTTTTAATGTATTAAAAACTTTAAACAATATTTATATACCGTGAGTTAATTTGAACATAATTTGGATCATAAATTCAATTCTTCTATTAAAAGTATTCTAAATTCAATAAACCCTTTTAAAACAAATACTCCAAATACACTGTGGTAGTCGAAAAAAAAGACCAGAACGGACCCGACTGTTTTACCATAATTCGGACACGAGGAATAGAACTGCATCGTTGGTTATTTGAGTTAGTTAGTTATAAGTGCTACGTCGTCCGCATATGCGCCATTTGTGCAGCACTTATTGTTCATCGTCTTCAGGATAGTATTGATGTTGTGATTATATTGTAGTGGAGAGAGAGTACTCCATCTTGCGGAGTACCACGGCCCGCCACCTTAGACTAGACTAGATCCAAAGCGCCTAAAATTTAGCAATTTATCAACTAGACGACAGCTGGAATTATCTCCAGTTGTTCCATTGATTTAAGATTCAGATTTGACATTATTGAAAGCTGCCCGAAGGTCCAGGAAGGCAGCATGTGTGTATTCCTTGTAGATCAAGAATCTTTCCATAAGACTGATGTTCGAATCTGAAGTAGTTTCCGTGGATTTACGATTAGTGTAGGCATGTTCAACCTTGATAGAACTTCCGCTTTAAAGGATTACCCGATTGATACGGCTCTATGAAAAGTGCCCCAAATGCAAAATGCCCCAAAAAAAAACGAAAAATTACCCAAAATAAAATTGGGCGAAAAAAAATGAAAAATGACCCAAAACTCAAGAACGAAATTTTCCCCAAAAATTATGAAAAATACCCCACAAAAATTATGAAAAATACGCCAAAAAAATATTCTTCTAAACAAATCTAGCATTATTAAAAGAGGGCACGCCCCCCGCCGCATACGTCGTTATTAGTTTCTCTATTCTCTCTTTAGCATTATTAAAAGACGAATGCGGTGGGGGGCACGCCCACGCTTTTTTTTAATTTTTAATATATGGAAAAAAATTGGGGTATTTTTCATACCAAAATTAAAAAACGAAATTTTACCTAAAATAAATAAAAAGTTCCCCAAAATTTATGGGGGATTTTTCACATGAAAAATTCCCCAATTTTGTATGGAAATTTTTTTGGGTAATTTTTCGTTTTTTTTTTTGGGCATTTTGCATTTAGGGCATTTTTCATAGAGCCGATTGATACATCAATTATCCTCTCCAAAGTTTCATGTAGAAAGAAACATAGGATAATTGGTATAAAATCATTGGCCTTAGTATGGGATGTCTGACCTTCTTTAGGGATAAACACTATTTTGTAAGTTGTCTATCCGAAGTTGCGGATTCGATTCACAGGCCAAATCAACATCGAGCAAAAATTACTTTTTAAATAATTTCGAGATCTCCAGCCAACAAAACTCATCCTAGATGCTTCCACGACCAAAATCCAGGTTGCGCATGGACCAAGGAAAAAACAAATGATTTACCAACATCGCAAAGTAAATCAACAAAACCAGCTGGCGCCATCTTTGGCAGAAATTGGCGATTAAAATTCACAACAACACCATTAATCCCTTGACACAAAACCTTGTTATCTACAAAGGAACGAAACAGAGTTGCCAACAATGATCGTATGATAACACAGAACAATTTCAAACTTTTTTTTTCAAAATAACGGATTTCTGACAATGGATTCTGAAAGGAGACACAAAAAAAATATACGTGTGTGGGCGTTTTGAAAGATCACATCGGAATTTCCTTTTAGATGCGATTAAAGTTTCCCAGCTCTCGCCCGTTCTTGCAGCATATATAAAAGTATATTTTTTTTACATCTGAGGTGTAGGGTTTGTTCAGCAACTTTATAGATAATGGTATGGCAAATATTTTTGTAGATCATGTTAACCCCCTCACTCCCCCTCATAATAGCGTTTCTAACAAATTGTAAAAACCACCCCGAAAAAGGGGAAGGGCAGGGATGAAATATTGGTCATACAATTTTACTTTATATATCAAAACACACAAAAACCCAAAACTTAACACAAACACCAAAAACTATTCAAATTCAAGATTGCCCAGTAAGGATTAATTTAGTTATTATTTAGATTTGGTAAAAGAACGTCTTTCAAACATTGATATTTTATAAACTTTAGACGTTGGTTCTAGGCGATAGTACCAAAAATTATTTCACAACGCACAACTAAAATATTCACATCAATTTTCAACACTATACCTTTAGCCGTTAAGAACCAGTTTTAACCCATTTCGGTTTTTTATACCATCACCCTTAGGGATGAGGGTATATATTATTTGATACGACCCGAAACTGTAACACATAGAAGGAGTGACTTTAGACCCTAGGTTTCTTTGAACCAACTTCGATTCATGACTTTTTAAGTCGTTTGAGCAATGTCCGTCTGTCTGTCTGTCTGTCAGTTTGTCTGTCTGGCTGTCCGGCTGGTTCGCACGATAACTTTCGAAAGATGCAACCAAATGTTTTGAAATTTTGCATAGGTTAATATTTTCCCAAAACTACTTACGGTATTGCAAATGGGCTGCATGGCCCCGCCCCTTCTGGTACCTCCCATACAAATACATCATTCCGCCCACTTTAGATTTCGAGTAATAATATCAATACATCCAACAGTTTCGTACCCAAATTCTGTACTTAGTAATGCAAATACAGGATAAAGTTTTGGTAAAAAATTTGAAGTCTAGCCACTCCTCTTCTGGTACCTCCCATATAAATGTACCTTTCCGCCGACTTAAGAGATGGAGTAATAATATCAATACACGCAACGCGATCGTGTCCAAATTCTGTATTTACTACAGCTGTAGCAAGGTAAAGTTTTGGAAAAAAAGTTCTGGAAGTCTAGACACGCCCCTTCTGGTACTTCCCATACAAATGTACCTATCTGTCCACTTTAGAGATGGTGTAATAATATCAATACACTCGACACAATCGTATGAATAATAATAATATGAATATAATAGATTTGTTTTCTGTTTTACTGAGGGTGATGGCATATGTAAGTCGGGTTGCCCGACTGAAACTTTTTTACTGGTTTTATCCTTAAAAGGTAAGAATTTTGAAAAGCCTCCTTGCGTCGTTCTAATTTCATAGAGAACATAATTATATTTTTATTGGTCTGGGCGATTTTTTTTACCCAGATTTCAATAAAACGTTCAATCCAATTTTAAACTTTAAACTTTAAATTATAGCTTTTGTCGATTGGTCTGGGTGATGGCACAAGTTTTATCCCTTATTGCTAATTACTAGGGATTTAACGAACGTTCGCATTCGCATATGCTTTCGCATTCGTATAAATATATATTTCAATATTCGCATTCGCAAAAAAAATATTCCAATATTCTCATTCGCATTCATACAAGTAATAGTAATAGTGAGACTGAGATTACGTTTTCAGTCTCTCATGCAATAAAATTGTTAGCTGAATACAATAAAGAGAAAAAAATCCTATTTCAGAAAATCCTTTATTGTGGTGGAAACGAAACAGCTCGAAAACCAAAAGTTAGTACCTTTGGGACGCCAGTTCTTAGCTACGCCTCCGGGAAGTGTTTCCAGCGAACAGATGTTTAGTGGAGCTGTACTTATCTAGTTTTCGAAAAAAATACAATTATTGTTTCGATACCTTAAAGACTGAATTTCTGAGAATTATATATATTTTTGTTTTTGTTTTACTTTGAAATCAATATTTTATGCTTAATTACTTAACTGGAATACATATTTTTATTTGAAAAGGCAAACAGTAGGAATGATACTAAATTATTCGTTTACGTAAACCATTTTTTTGCCATTCGATAAACAATTTTGGAATATTCGCTTTCGCATTCGCAAAAACCAAAAATAAGTATTCGCATTCGCTTTCGCAAAAAAAAATATTCCAATATTCGCATTTGCTAAAACACATTCGTTACACCCCTACCAAATACCCCTAAAACTACGAATTTCCAAAAATCCATTCTTAGCTGACTTTTACTTGAAACTTCCCAGCGAGACGTAATCCCCCATGTACCATTTACATATGTTGCAAATCTCCTCTTCATGCCTTACATGGCTCGTGAAACATGACCGACTGAAATTGTGATAGAATTGCTTATGATAGAGGCCCTACGGATAGCACTACACAGTGAAAATGTTATTGCAATATGTCCATTTATTTCGCCGAAATAAAGATTTTTTCAAAAGGGGTGTGGAACCGCCCATTGCCACGCCCCATTGTCTAACTATGTTTTTATGTAGCCTATGATAGAGGCCCTGTGGACAGTATCAAACAAAGAAAATAACATTGCAACCAGTCCATTTATTTGGCTTATACAACGATTTTCTAATAAAAGGCATGGCATCGCCCACTTTCCACTAACAAAGTATTTTTTCTTATACTTTAATGGTTTAAAAGATACAACCATTTAAAAATTCGAGTTGTATGTCCGAATTTCCTAATATCCCTTTTTAGTGCGCGCCTATGTCATAAAAGTAACCCACATGCCAAATTACACGGTTATAGCCGTTTGGGCTGGGGAATGATCAGTCAGTCACCCAAGCCTTTTATATATATAGATATGCAGCAAGAACTGGCCAAAGCTGGGACACTTTAATTAAATTCCGATGTGATCTACCAAAACGCCGACACACGTATATTTTTCTTGGTGTCCTCTTTAAGCATTTTCATTTTCTCTTAAGCATTTTCATTTGACAATATTAGCACTTCAACTAAGCTTCAGTCATATTCCCAATAATTAAGATGAATTGCAATTTTATATTCCTATTTGTAATAAAATTTGTAACTGCGTTCTCTTACCCTGCATATCAATAAGTTGTTATCCTTAAGGCAATGTCTTTCATTTTACTTTCCACACTATAATTAAACAAATCATGCATATTACTTTTACAAGCATTATCCTTTATTACAATTACAAATCTTTCAATCTTATGCTCCCCTTTGGAAATCTTTTAAGTTTTCACGTCCACTGCCTTGGGGTTTTTGGTTTACATTTTATTTAAATCTTTAATTACATTACTTAGGAGATCATAAAACGATTAAGTGTAATTTATATAAAATTTTACTGGTATTAACTTTGTATGTCGAACACGCCAACATAAAGACTCAACGCCAAAGCGTCCCTTTCATAATAATAAATATACTTAACCACAAAACTATTAAAACACAAACATACAGAACACCCACAAGCAATCTCGCCACGTGCACACTAATTCATACTATTTCTATCTCTCTCTCTCTCTTTCCCTCATGTTCACCACAAAGTAATCACTTATAAACTCTCAAAGTCACACACTTGGTTGGTTATTCGCATATCCTTTTTACCTTTTTTGCTGTAGATGCCATAATAACATAAATGGAAATATACTTTGTATTCGTGTATATGTGAGTGAGTGTGTGTGTTGATGTGCCTACATAAGTGTGTGTGTCAGTGACTAAAAATTCCTTTTTATCCTTTGGAGCGGCAAAGAAGTACTAAAACTGAGGTGGTTATGGTGATTGTTTTGCTATATGAGAAACCAAATTAAAGTTTTATTTGTAAATGAAACTATTTATTATTTATTTGGTGCCTTATAACGACAAAAACCACAAAATGTTTTAAAGGAATTTGTGTAACCAAATAAAAAGGATTATATGAACTCACACTGACATTCGTTTGTACATCGAAAATAGTATATCCTGAAGGATAATATTTTTATGAGTGCATTGGGATTGCGCTGGGGTTGAGAATTGTTTTATGGGTGACAAAATTATGCCAGCGGCAGGAAACACTATATAAAATATATTGTAATAGTTGTATGGATGAGAAATATATAAAAACTGGGTCACTGGTAGTTTATCGTTTTAGGCAACACAGATTATTTAAAACATTTTATATTACCGGTGGCTGCGATTTACGAACGGAAAATTACCAGTGATGTGTGAGCACATTTTTGCTTTGTTAAATTTGTTGAAGTCGTATAGAATACTGCGATAATGCGGCTGATAACACAGAACAACATTTTTTAGCTCATTGATTTGGGACTCAATTCTGAGAACTACACGCGAAAGTAGCCTCAAAAAGAAGAAGTTCTGCATAATTCGTTTTGTCAAGTTACATGCCATAATAATTTAATATCGATTAAAAAGTTAGTAAGTGGCGTATTGGGACATTTGTCACGATTTATGTTTTTTTTTTTTACATAATTTGAGAAAAAAAATTAAAAATTTCAATTTCTTTAATCTGTTCATATAACGTTTCCCTAAGCAACAGTTTCACTTTTCCATTCATCAAATGATTTTGAACTGGGTTTATTTTGTAGCAACTAATCATATGCCACCATAAAGTATTTATGTTATGTCAAACAAAAGTGCCTAAAACGTGACAAATTCCACTATACGATAATTACTAACTTCAAATCGATATTAAATTATTATGGAATGTAACTTGGCAAAACGAACGATGCAGAACTTCTTCTTTTTGGGGCTACTTTCGAGTGTAGTTCTCAGAATTGAGTCCCAAAGTCATGTGTTGTACGGTGTAATTTAATTATTTTGTGGCATTCTTACTTAAGCGCCAAACACACTGCCAATGACATAAAGTATTGTAATTTCGTATACTTTCTTTTTTTGACACATATAAGTAAACAGAAATCTGTACGGAAAATCAGTTATTCAATGTGTAGAAACTACCTGACTCGCAAAATTTCTTGAAATTTGAGAATTTTAAATTCCAACAGTCAGTGGCCATCAATGGTCATTTGTATAATTTCGAAATTTCGTAACCATCAACCCATATTGGAGTTTTTAACCCCTCCACTAGTCATGGTCATCATTCCTACATCCCAACTACCTATGTACATACCCCAGGTCACATGACAACATCCCTTGATGAAGGCCATGTAGAAAAATGCCTTAAACAACAAAAGTTAATGTCAAAATGATTGTTATTTCCTCACTGATAGCTGTGATCGACACCCCCGCCCCCTTCCACCCATCCCTTTTTGGACAATTGCTGGTGGCATCGTCCTCCACTGTCTACTGCCTGGTGGGGGCACATGAAATTCAGCTTGCAGACAACTTTGGGCCGTATAAAGATCTCATATATATTGAATGTTTATTTTCAGCTTATTGGGTATTGAGTATTGGTTTGAATATAAAATTTTGTTTGGCATTTTTATATTCAAGAGTTTGCTTTCTGCACCATTTTTTTTTTCATTTCATTTTATTGAGTGTTTGTTTGCATGTGAGATGTGTTCAATTTTATGGTTGTATTTTATTTGTTCATATCCCAAAGGCTTTTGGTTGAAGTAACTTTTTGGCTTTTTATATTTATCCCACCCACCCCGCAGCACCACAACATTCCTTTTCCCCAAAAATCCTTTGCTTGGTAGTCTTCTTTTGGCAGTTTGAGATAAGATTTGTGAGTATGATGTTCTTTTATTGTTGGTTTGTTTGTAGACACAATCATTAAATCCTTTACTTACCCATATCAAGGTAATAAATCGTATCGGACGCAGTGGCAGCGAAAAGCCATGAAGAAGCTAAATGTAAAAATAGTTCGGTTGTTGGAGGAGTACGTCTTTTTTTCATTCTTTTTGATGGACTTTTTATGTGGTGGTATCGGACGCAGTGGCAGCGAAAAGCCATGAAGAAGCTAAATGTAAAAATAGTTCGGTTGTTGGAGGAGTACGTCTTTTTTTCATTCTTTTTGATGGACTTTTTATGTGGCGGCGGCTTTGTGCTATTGAATAATTCTCGAGTGATTTTTTTTACTGGTAAATCACCATTTGTTTAAGTAATAGTGCATTTAGTTGATTACACAAGTGATTGTAAAAATTGTACAATGAAAATGCGCCTTTTATGAACTCTTCATATTCTGTTGGTAACAGTGGCGTGGAGATGAGAGCAAAGGTCGTGGTAAGACTAAGTGGGTGTTGGTATCGTATCATTCTTTTTTTTTATTTGGCAGCAACAACAGAAATTCATTCATCAGTAGTGGCATGTAGAAAAGAATTCCAAGCGTTTCGGTCTTTTGCGCTCTGTAGGCAATTTGTCACACCAAGTTTAGATAACAGCCCTTTCACCTGGTTCATTCAACGAAGTTTTGGTTGCCCTCTACTGTTCCCCCTATCTAGTTGACTACCTACAATAGTTGATCAGCTTGTGCTATAACACAGTTTTCTGCGCTGTTGAGCAAGACAGGTAGGATCAGCGTCTGGCAGAATTCAATCTTTGTTCGTCGAGAGTGGGCTTTGTCATTAAATCTCTTGCTTAGTGCATTGAACCAGATACTTGCGATCAATACTCGGCTATTGGTTTCTTGGTAGACAAGATCATGTAAAACCTAAAAGTTGTAGTTGTCAACGTTCACACAGCAGTCCGGCTCTTTAAAAACCAGTAAGAAAGTTGCAGCCGGGCAACCAGACTTAAATATACACTCACCATCAGTAAAAAAAATTCTATTACATTGATATTATTACTAGATTTCCAAAGTGGGTGGAGTGGTACATTTGAATGTGAGGTACCACAAGGGGCGTGTCTAGACTTCCAGATTTTTTTCTCCAAAACTTTATCCTGCTTGAACTTTACTAAATACAGAATTTGGGCACGATCGCGTTGGGTGTATTGATATTATTATTCCATCTCTAAAGTGGGCGGAAAGGTACATTTGTATGGGAGGTACCATAAGGGCGTCGCTAGACTTCCAATATTTTCCTCAAAACTTTATCCTGTTATAACATAACAGACTTTGGGCACGATCGTGTCGAGTGCATTGATATTATAACTCCATCTATAAAGTGGGCGGAGTGGTACATTTGTATGGGAGGTACCGGAAGGGGCATGTCTAGACTTCCAGATTTTTTCTTCAAAACTTTATCCTGCTTGAACTTTACTATATACTATATTTATTACTATATTTATATATTATAATATTAATCGATTTCTAAAGTGGGCGGTTCCAGATGTGTATGGGAGGTACTAGATAGGGAGTGGCTATACCTCCAGTTTATTTTTCTAAAAAACTGTATCCTGCCATAGTTTTACAAAATAAAGAATTTGGGTAAGATCGCGTTGGATTTACTGATATTATTACTCGATTTCTAAAGTGGGCGGAATGATGTATTTGTATGGGAGGTACCAGAAGGGGCGGAGCCATGTAGCCCATTTGCAATACCGTAAGTAGTTTTGGGGAAATATTAACTCGTGCAAATTTTCAAAACATTTGGTTGCGTCTTTCGAAAGTTATCGTACGCACCGGCCGGACAGCCAGACAGACGGCAAGACAGATGGACATGGCTCAAACGACTTAAAAAGTCATTAATCGAATTTGGTCCAAAGAAACCTAGGATCTAAATTGACTCATTCTATGTGTTACACTTTTTGGTCGTATCAAATGATATATACCCTCATCCCTCAGCGTGATGCGTGTGACTTTTATTAAAGGTTACACCAGTTATGTTTACTGCAGCCTTCGGCATAATCATCTTCATATTAATGTTAAAGATATCGCATTAAAAACGACATATATATTTATATTTTATTGTCTAAGTCAGAGGCCAAAATGATAAAAGAGGCTGCATTCGCCTGTGTAAGCACCCAAGATTCGGAGGCATACAACTGGACCAGTAAAATGCTCGCGTAGCCCAAAGAAACAGCTGTTGGTGAGCACTATTCTCCGTTTTATTTCAAGACTGACATTGTTGTTTTTATTCATGGCGGATCCGAGGTAGATGTATTCATTCACTACCTTAAAGCAATAGTTCTCAACGTTCACGCTGTGTCCCGAGCGGGTGGATACTTTTTTGATGATACCATTAACGTATTGTCCCCATTTACTGCCAAACCCATTTTCGCTGCCTTTCAACACATGAGAAGGCAGCTGTTACCTCTCGCATCGTCCGACCGATAATGTCGATGTCATTGGCATATGCGAGCAGCATGTGGCTCTAATTAAATATGGTGCCAGACATGTTTACCGCTGCTTTCCTTAACACCTTCTCCATTACTGTTCAAGATACATCACCCAATCTTAGACGTCTCGTCGTATCGAATGGCGCAGATAGATCCTTGCCAATCCAAACAGAGGATTTGGTATTCGTAAGGGCACACCGGTAGAGACGAATTATCTTCGCAGGGATACCGAACTCAGGCTTCGTATAGTCCATGCCTTTCAAAGGACTATCGAAAGCAGCTTTGTTATCGTCAAAGAGGTGGTAAGTGTCGATTTGCTTCTTATTTGTTTTCTCCAGAATCTGCCGTAGTATAAATTGCTGATCCGTCGTGGATTTGCTTGGTCTAAAGTCGCACTAATAAAGTCCAATCAGGTTTTTCACAGTTGGTGTAGACGTTCACACACAATGCTAGGGAGGACCTTATACGCAATCGGTAAGAGAATAATTCCACGGTAGTTTTTTTTACACACTCTATAAGCTGTTGCATGCTTATAGCAAGCTCATCTCCACCCACCTTTAACAACTCAGCTGGAAGACCATCATCCCCAGCGGCTTTGTTATTCCTTAGGCGGGATATGGCAGTTTTTATCTCAGCTTGACTCGGAGGGGAAACTCGATGTTATCGTTTCGGACTGGTCCGCAATCTTCAGCAGCCGAATTTTCAGACATCAATAGGCTGCTGAAGTGATCTTTATATATTCTCAGTACGCTCTCGAAGTCAGTTAGTAACGAGAAAATGGCTCTATCAAATTGTTGCCTATCTTCACAAAAGACTGTGTGTCGAATCAGTCATTGTCAGTAGCCATAGAATTTGCATTATGCTGCCACTGTGTGTGTAGAACATCGGAATTAGGGAAGTTTGTTTGAAGTAATTGAGAGAGTTCGTTGATATGCAGCTTTGTGATGTCTGGCTTCCTTTGTGTTTGGTTACGAGCGTTTTAAGAACTACTTAATCGCGGCAACTATGTGGTGAGCCGAGTCAATATTTGCTCGGCGCTTCATACGTCTATAGCGCTTGAGACATGCCCTCCACCGATTACCACGTGATCAATTTGTTTTCGTGTTTTTTGATCTAAGGTCAATAATGTCTTGTGGATATCTTTATACGGGAAAGTGGTTCCACTCATTACCATGTTTCTTGCCGACGCGAAGCCAATCAGTCTGATTCCGTTATCCAAAGTGTTGTTGCGTAGATTGAATTTTCCTATTACTGAGCCAGGAGGATCTTCACCTTCAATTTTAGTATTAATATCTCCCAAAACAATTATAATGTCATGGGCATGGCAGCAGTCGTGTGTATAATTCTTCCAGGCTGTTATAAAATGCATCTTTTATGTTCTCGTCTTTGTATTCCGTTGGAGCGTGTTAACAAATCAGCGTAATGTAAAAATATATTGCCGTAATGCGCATAGTAGTAATTCGGTAACTTACAGGGTTAACCCGCGAGACCAGGTGTCGAAGTCTCTTGTCGACTATAAATACCCTTCTGAATTCGTGTCTTTCTGCATTGCAGCTGAAAAAGTTGTCATAGTTATTTTGTCACATGTACCACTGACAAGTCTACCGCATTTCCTGTATGGCGTTGGTGTCAGCCTTGAAATTGTCGAGCACATGCGCTAATTGGATAGATGCACCATCTATGTAGAAAGTTCAGACATTCCAGGTGCATTCCCTTTAATCGTGGTCCTGATACGGGTGCGAAGGTTGTCAACATTGGGAGGAGTGTTCTTGATTCTTTCCCTTTTTCAGAATTTCATAATTTATTTTTTATTTCGGGGACGTGGCATATTAGGCCACAGCGATCTATTCTCATTTCATGGGGCTGCCAAAGAGAACTTTTGTGTTGAGCTGCAGTAATTTATGTTGCCTACTCCCATAGGTGGTAGCGTGCCATTTAGGTTGCTCAACATTGCGCCTTCTCACATTTGCTATCACTGAACGGATGTTCAGTGGCATGGCCCGGGAAACTCGTGATCTATCAAACGTTTTGAGCTGCTTGGGGACCTCCAGACAGATATTCTGGCTAGTTATGACGAAGGGAGTTAGAAAGAGTAATTCTAGATTTTAGCTAATCTTATTACTTTATCTGACAAAATCGCCTTACGCATTTTATTTGTGTTTAGAAGACTCATCAGTGACGTCGTCTTAACTATCTCAGCTATTCCGATTACTTGTACTCAACCTTTATAATATAAAACATTTTTCAAATCGCAAAATGCTATAAAAGTTGTTTAAACTGACTGCTTTGGCAAGCCTTTGCCATACTTTCTACTGAGAAAATTGTGTATAACCATATGATAAACTTGTTTATATTTCTTCCCCTCTGATAGTTAAATTATTCAAATAATAATTTAAAATTAACAACAACATTCTTCGCAATAATATATTAGTTAAATAGTTTATGCAAAAGCTGAAATAGATTTTCTTATAGTTATATAGCGACATTAAACTAATATGCATTACCGTAAACATCGGCCCTCGATCGGCCTTGGGCTAATAAAATATCACAATTTCCTTGATTTCCCCATCTGAACGACGTCCTTTATTTCACAGGTCTTAACACTCGTACAAACTCAAACATTTACACATTGTAGAACTTGGTATAAGTTTAAAACCTGTTAAGCCAATATGTAATTTACTTTAACAGTTATTCTTGTTTTTTATTGTTGTTGCTAGCAAATCCTCACAATTATACACACCTACGTGTATAAACACATGCACAAATACGTATATACGCACCAATACTATGTACGAGTATGCACTTATATTTCCATTCATGCATACAAATGCAAGAGATGTTGCATCAGTTTTCTATAGATGTCGGT
Source organism: Muscina levida (assembly GCA_964034835.1). Taxonomy (NCBI): domain Eukaryota; kingdom Metazoa; phylum Arthropoda; class Insecta; order Diptera; family Muscidae; genus Muscina; species Muscina levida. The sequence continues at coordinate 152,524,507 of OZ035881.1, forward strand.
ATGTTGGTGTGTGTGTGTGTGTTAGTGGTATTTGCAGGATGTTACCACACACACACACACACCATAGGCATGTATGCGAGTACGAGTACAAGAGTTTTGTTGTTTTATTTCTTGTTGAAACTTTTGCGCTTATTTAATTTCCCTCCTCCTCCCGCGTTTTGTGAATATGTGTAGAGCGATGCGGATGTTCGAGTACTACCAGGACTATCCAATTCATTAATGCATACATGTGCGAAGGTGTAGTTTTGCTACAGAGACTTTGTAAAAATGCGATTATGTGTTTGTGCTTGATTCTACTCTTACGTACGGGTTTAAATGTTTATTTTCTACACTCCCCAACCCTATATGTACGTATACGAACATGTCATAAAAGAATTAATTTAATTTGCAAAACCTTTATGAATAAATTATAAATTTTAAATGTATTTTAACATTCTCGATACAAAGGCAAACATTTCTCATTCATGGTGTGCGGATAAGAACGTTTCCTCGTAATGCCTTTATTTTCGACTTTATGCTCTTTGTCTCGTTCCATTGAGAAATCCTTATAAAGCCAGAGATGTGCATTTTATTTTGCCAACATAAAAGGAATTTTTTAAATGAAACATTTTCGGTGTGCTCTCTTATTTCGATTAAGCTGGATATGCTACTAGTATAGTGCTCAATGAAGATTTGTAGCAAGGCGTAGGCAAATTTGAATACTGACAATTGTGGTGGTAAGCAATTTTTGTGTCGGTAGAGGATTATTTGAACAGAAGTGATTAATGGAAATACCACTGATAGATGCATTAAAAGATTAGAAGTATTTATTTACATATTTTTGCTTTGATAGATGACGACAAATATACATTTTGAGGGTACTTATATATTGTGACTCGAATGCAAAACATGATGAGGTTCTAATAGTTGGATCGAGAAGAATATTGCATCAAATTGTCGTGGTTACTAACAGTATGTTTTATTGAAATAATTATGTTTAGGGAACTATAGAATATAGAATAATATCATTAAAAATTTGGGTTTCTGCTTCATCGATATTATACTTCCGAGAATTTTTATATAAATGATAAAACTAATACGCTAAGATTTTGTAAGGCACCAACACATATATAAATTATTTTTAATCAATTTAAATTAAAATATTTCCACTTGTCTGCATTTCATGCTCACCCACGTCATAATGTTTTCACATTGTGGTCTAGGCTGCTATCATCACAGCTTTTCATTTCTGTTTTTTTTTTTGCAAAACCTTAATATAAATAATTGAAATGACGCTTATCGTTGTTTAAAATAACAATCACCGTAAATACATAACATACACATAGTGTTTTCACAATCCTATTGTCGTTAAAAATAACCATAACAATTTGTTACAATAATAAATATTGCCAAACAATTGATTATAAATATCCATTGAGCCTTCATTACCATAACGAATATAATTTGATTTATTCATATGGCCCTTCAGCCATTTTAGCTCTATATGTCCTTCTAATTGTGATGTCTAATTTGAATATTCATTTGAAATCTATAACACAATTTCTCACTGTCTTCTAACCATCGGCCACACTCATCTCCTTTGCAGAGGGCCAATTGATATAAATCTATATCGTTGATCCCCTGAATTCGAAACCTTTTTAGTGGTCTTTTATGGTAGACAATACGAGTTATCGTTCGTCGTTCTTGTTGTTTTTTAATTTGTTTCGCTTTAAAATGTTTTATACGATTGTTATCCTTTAGTGCGATAACCAATAGCTTTATATTTAATTGTGATTGTGACTGGTCCTGTCGTTTTGGTCCAATACTCTATGGCCTAGTGGCGTAGTGGCTGTAGTCATCGGAAGCCTATAAATGTCACAGGATTCTGTTTCTCGTTGAGGGGGCTTTTGAGCATATTTAATTTATTGTTTAACACAAAAAGTGTACTGTGATTGCAAACCAATATGATTTATGACCCACCACATAGCGAGGAGACGAGCCAATGGTGGGAACTCTCTCTCCCTCTCCTTCTAACCAGACAGGCCAATGCCACCGCATTGCCATGTCCTTTAGGCACGGACAATATCCTCGTCGCATATGTCTGTCGGCCTGTTGTAGGTATTGGTAACAAAGGCTTTATTGGTTTTCAGTTGTTTTAGGATGCAATGTATATCACAAAAGAAAAGCCTTTACGAGAGTAAAGCAATTTCAATTTGCTCGCTTCAAAGAACAAAACTAGTTAGGTTTTATTTGCGCCTTACAGTATTGTATACTCTATAGCTAGGAGTATATTGGGCTTTATTAACTATTTAATATGTAAGGTGACAAGAGGTTTTGTACTTTATTAAGAAAATTTTCATAATAATTTAGCAAGTTTAATTGAGCGTATAACTTTTGTGTTTGTAAATTTAAGTAAATACTTCTGAGGCATAAGTTTAATGGGTAAGAGAGGCCTTCACGGACATTACGTGAAATGGGCATCATATGGATATAAAAACGAAAAACAGAAAGCCATGAGTCAAAATTGACTTCGAAGTCAAAAGTGCATAAGTGGAAAACGGAGCCTTTAATTTTGTTTCGATATCACATCAAATGACAAAGCAGCTCAATAAAACATATTCCGGCCGGAATGAATGATCAAAAAAAAAAATTTTGCGCTGTGAAATTGTCTTTGCATAATCTTTAATCGAAGGGGGTGTCCACATTAACTTTTTTTTCGGTCCACACTAGTGTATAGTTCATCTTATATGGGACATTAAAACCGTCTAATTTTTATATTTTGTATAATATCACAATGCAACAAATTTTTGATCCCGGCTTCTAAATAGTTGATCCTTATGTAAAATTGCACGCTGAATTCAAATCTGCTCTCAGATATGTGGAAAGTAGAACAGTTTTTGAGATATGGTCAAATTTCCATTTTTAGTGTTTTGAAAAAAGGAAGGTCTACTCAAATGTAATTTTCTCTGGTTTTTGTTCACCGATGTCACCGAGCTGTGACGAAAATAAAAGATAATAAAATTAGTTATTAAAAAAATGATAGCTGATTAAAATCCTATCATAAATGACGAAGTTATGGCACTTCAAAGTTGGATTTTTGTTAAAATTTTGATGATTTTTCAAGTTTTCGCTGCCTTTAATTAAGTTTGTTTCCGTGTTTCCGTAAAAATTGCTCTGGTTTCAAACTATTGCATGATAGAATAATGTGTTACAAAAATGTTTTGCCCTTGGTCATCAAAATCGGATAAAAAATACTTCCGCATTTGCAGCATTTGGGAAAATAACCCAATTTTTTTTTTAGATTTTCCTATGTGAGTTGTTTAACAAAAAATGTAGAGTTATTTTTCGGAAAGCAAGCAAAACAACAATTACTACTACTCTCAAGAAGAGGTATGTGTACTTAATTGTGAATGTAGCGTTTACCTTTCAACCGATTTTGATGACTAAGGGCAACAAATTTTTGTAACATATTATTCTTTCATGTAATGGTCTGAAACCGGAGCAAATTTTACGGAAACACGGAAAAAAACTTAATTAAAGGCAGCGAAAACTTGAAAAATCATAAAAATTTTTACAAAAATCTAACTTTAAAGTGCCATAACTTCGTCATTTATGATAGGATTTTAATCAGCTATCGTTTTTTTAATAAATAATTTTAGTATCTTTTATTTTCGCCACAGCTCGGTGACATCGGTGAACAAAAACCAGAGAAAATGACATTTTAGTAGACCTACCTTTTTTCAAAACACTAAAAATGGAAATTTGACCATATCTCAAAAACTGTTCTACTTTCCACATATCTGAGAGCAGATTTGAATTCAGCGTGGAATTTTACATTAAAATATATTATTAAATGTCCGGGATACAGAAACTTTTGAAATTTTGTGACATAGTGTATTTTACAAAAATTGGTCAGGTCACAAACTAAATACATACATTTTAAATTTAAAAATCTGTATTTAAAAAATACGTCGTCAGCTCCTTTTAACGAAGTCAAGGCCTTCTTGCTCTGCGCCTTCAAAAACCTTTCTCGCTGGAACATTACATGCATCCTGACAACATGTTCCAGCTGTCATAGTCGATGAATTCTGACTCTTTTGACTACGTCGATGTCATAGTAAAGCTTATACAGCTCATGGTACATCTGAAGGTCCATATATTTTCCGGAGTACGTTCCTATCTAATACTCCCAGATTTCGTATGTCCGTTGTCGTAAGCTGCCACGTTTCGCAGCGTACAACAGAACGGGTGAAATTAACCCTTGATACAGCTGTTTCTTATTATTATTATTAGCCTTAAAAACAACATCACAAGATATATATTTATAGCTTAGAGTCTAAGTCAGCAGCCGAAATGATAAAAGATTTCCATTCGCTTTGTTCTTGTGCACACCATCTCCACTCAGTCCTACACAGAAAAAAAAACGCATTCTAGATTTTAGTTTAAAATTCTTATTTTTTGCAGAAAAAGTATTTTAATATTTAAGTACGAATAGTGTAAATTATTCTTAAATCAATTAAAAACGGGATATGTTTAAAAATGTAAGCGTAGAAATTATTTAAATAAGGATGAAATTCTTAAATTATGTTTGTATGAACTTAATTACAGAATTTTAAGTTCGAACTTCTTAACTTTAAAGTAAAAAATTATTAGAATTAATATCTAGTTTTTTTCTGACGTAAAGTGAGAATAAAAATCTTATATTAATCTCGGTAGAAATAATTAAAATAAGAATGAAATTCTCCAATTAAGTATGTACAAACTTAATTGGAGAATATTAGGAACGAACTTGTCAACTATCAAGAAAAAAAATTCTTAGAATAAATATCAAGTAATATCTGACTCAAAGTAAGAGTAAAAAAATCTTACATAAATCTCTGAGAAAAAAATGTTTGGTAGAGAAATAACATTAGCTCTCTTAGCTTAATGTTTTCTCCCCACAATTGTTTCGCATTCTAAATTTAAGTTTTAAATTCTTATTTTTTGCAAAAATCGTACTTGAATTTAAGCGTATAAATTCTCCAATTAAGTATGAAAATCTTTAGAGCTTGTGCCAATCAAGTGACATGTGATCTTCGTTGATGCCTTTTTCGCACCAGCCTGTTTTGGCTTAATAATTTCTGGGAGATTATAACACTGAAGGATTGAAATGATAGAAAAAAAGCAAAGCAAAAGAGTATTGATTAGATAGTTTTCAACTATATAATGAGCTATCCGCATATTAAAATATATATAAAAATCAAGCCCCATCAAGCTAAATGTCATCTACAATTAAGAATTCTACTTTTAAAAATTATGCCGCATTAGGCTTAATGTCATCTATAATTAAGAATTCTATACTTAAAATCGAGACCCAGCAGGCTTAATGCCATCTGTATTCAATAATTCTATACTTCAAAATCAAGCCCCATCAGGCTTAATGTTAGAATTTTATACTTAAAAATTAAGCGCCACAAGGATTAATAACATCTACAAATAAGAATTCCTGGCTAGGTTTTTCCGTTCTTGGATCGAGCATTTTGTACTGGATTTAAGAAAATCCGTACTTACCGTACTTTTAAAACCGCTTGGGAATGATTTAAGTACGGAATACTTGATTCTTTTTTTGAGTGTACCAAGCAGCGTCATATATTCCTCCACCTGGTCCTTTCAACGTAATCGCGGTCTCCCCCTATTGCTTCGTCCTTCGAGGTCTTGATAGAATACTTTTCGAGCTGGAGTTTCCTCATCCATCCTCATGACCTGGCCTAGCTAACGTAATAGTTGCACTTTGATTCGCTTGACTACATTAATGTTGTAGTATAACTCATACACTCATATTTTTCTCTCAAACACCGCCAGATGAGCTGCATCCGCCTGCGTAAGGCGGAGGCATACCACAGGACCGGTAAAATTAGTACATGTTGCAGTTGGACTTTGGTGGTTGGAGATAGGGTGGTGTTTATGAAGTGCTCGCGTAGCCCAAATGACCATCAGTTGGCTAGCACTATTCTCCGTTTAATTTCCAGTTTGACACTGTTGTTTTTGTCCTTGGCGGATCCGATGTAGATAAATTCATCCACTACCTCAAAGTAAAAGTTCTCAACCTTCACGCTGCGTCGCCAACTCGTGGACACTTTGTTCGATGATACCATTAACATGGTCTTGTTCTCATCCACTGCCAAACCCATTTTTGCTGACTCCCTTTTAACAGGGCCGATGAAATCGACATTATCGGACGATATGCGAGCAGCATGTGGCTCTCATTAAATATGGAACCAGACATGTTTATCGCTGCTTTCCTTAACACCTTCTGCATCACTATATTGAACAATATGCATGACAAACTATTACCCTGTCTGAGACCTCTCGTCGTATCAAATGGCACCGGCAGAGACGAATTATCTTCGCAGGGATACGGACAGACATGACTTCGTATAGTCGAAGCCTGATGGGATTATCGAAGGCAGCTTTGTAGTCGAGTAAGAGGTAAGTGTCAATTTTCTTATTATGGGATTTTCTTCAGAATTTGCCGTTGTGTAAATATCTGATTTGTCGTGGATTTTCCTGGTCTGATAAGGTCCAATCGTGTATTCCACAATTGGCTTTAGACGTTTCCACAGTATGCTGGAGAGGACCTTATACGAAATCGGTAAGAGGCTTATTCCACGGTAGTTTTTACACTCACTACGGTCAAATTTTTTGTAAATATGACATAGAACACTGAGATTCCAATCCTTTGGCATGTTTTTATGAAACCAAATATTCTCTATGAAATACTCTCTATGTTGCATGCTTAAACCAAGCTTATTTCCACCCACCTTTAAAAGCTCAGCTGGAAGACCATCAGTTCCAGCGGATTGATGTACAGTCTTCAGCAGCCGAGTTTTCAGACATCAATAGGCTGCAGAAGTGATATTTTCATATTCTCAGTACGCTCTCGGAGTCAGTAACGAGATGACCTTCATTGTCTTTACAGGAGGCAAGACCTGTTCCATGTACGCTGCCATTTATCTTCTTGCAGAATTTTTGGGCTTCGCCGCTGTTCCTGCTGTTTTTTAATGTTCCGAAATCCAAAATAAGGTGGTGTTAATAAAGTGCTGCCGGAGTCCGTAAAAAGCGATATTCTTTGCTTGATTTTTTGGCTGACGGCAGATTTATTGGCGGCAGATTCATCTATTACCCCAAAACAATAACTTTCTGCGTTCACGGTGCGTTCCAATTTGAATGAGTTAACGCTCTTGTAGTTTAAGACTCACATAACGGGACCTAAATTTTAACAACGATTACGAACGGTGACAAGCTCTTACTAGACAAATGCCGATTCATCTAACTACTACACAGTATCTGTCGACAACATCGAGAGTGTCGCCTTTCAAAGGATTGGTAATGGCGGTGATAAGACGTGAACCCGTGTCACCCGCACGATAGTCTGGTGTTCTAACTATCATGCCTCTTCTGGTCTCATTCTTAGAGTATACTCAATAACCAAAAGGAAAATTTTTCACAGCACATATTACATAATAGTATTTCTTGTTCGATCTTAACCAAAAACAAAATTTCTTTACTATTTCCATTTGATTTCCATCTGACATCCATGAATGGCAATTTTTTATTGCTGCCTATTCCCTTTTCCGAGCATAGCAAACTTATGCATTTTTGAAGTTTCTTGCACTATGTTCTATAATCTTTTCTGTTGTCAGCTGTTATGCATAGGAATTTTTATTGCACTTTCTTTCTCTCTCTCTCTCTCTATCTGTTCTCGTTTTGCTTGTTTTTAATAATTCCGGAAAAAGTAGAAATTTCGTCAGAGCTTTACTTGCTTTTATTGAAAGATTTTCAAATTTATAGTTGATATTCCTTTTATGTACAAAATTCCTCCAGCAGCCAACAGCAAAACCGAAATAAATGATTCCTATGAAAAATTTATAGATTTCTTAACGTTTATGAACCATAAACATTTCTTCATTCCCCTTCAGTGGTCATGAATTTCATGCAATTTCTGATCTCTGTGTGTGTAAATAGAAGAAGAAGAGTTAAAATGCGTTTGTCGAAACTTTTATGAGAAATTTCCTTGCTTGATGTCATTTCTGTTGTAGAGCATTTCTTTTTAGCATTTTCCTCTATACGAGGATGTAAAGGAAATTGGAAAAAGAATATCGTATTGATTTGGTTGTGAAATTAGGGAAGGACATGACCATTACTCGTTCGAGGTTTGGAAATGGAACATATGCAGAATAAACATCTTCCAGATAAAATGTTAACTTATTGCAAATATTTAATGCTTAGCATGTTTCTTATACATTGACATCGTTGCCAATGTAAATATATGCACATGTATTTATGGTTTTTATGCGGAAATTTCCAATTTATATGTTTATTTTTATTAACATTCAAATTAAACAATGCTATTTGGTGTCATCTTGTGGTGTTAGGCGGCTCTGGCAAATATCAACGACTGAAATATAACAAAAAGAAAATGAATAATCGTTTCTTTATAATCCAATTGTGGATTTTTGAATACCAAAAATAGCTCTAAAAGTTAACCATGACATTAGTTAAAAAAAGAAAAGGGACGTATGTGAAAAGGATAGTTCTGGAACAAAAGTGTGAAAAAGGTAAAAAATATAATTTGCAAAAAATTTAAAGAAAAAAAACTTAATTATTCCAAACAATGTTTTATGGTGCATAAAAAAAAAACAAATAATAAAAACAATTTGGCAAAATAATTGTATCCAAAATGATATTATCTTTCTGTTCTTAAATATTGAAAAAACCACTATAGAAAAGTACAAATTAAGAAACCATTGATATAAAACTAATCTTCCTGTAATTTCTACATCGCCAACCCTGGGGCTAAGATAGGGCTTTTTTTTAATCTTGTCTCCAATATAATGTAAAAAGTGATCAACACATATCTGAAATTTGTTTACTGTGAGTGTTAAGTTACTTTTTAGCTAAACTGAAAAATTAATATGATCGTCAAAAGACGATTTCGGGGAGCCGTAGGGTGCACGGATTCGAAAAAATTTGATGTCTTCAGACAAACTACAAAACTGGGGGGAGAAAACATAAACCTTTTGTTCCGGCGTATAAAGCGACCTTACACAGAGTACTTGGCAGATATCTTCGACAAATTCAACAGTTTGAAAATTCAGTCTACACAACAATAACTCCGATAACAGATTTTGACTGGTTAGGTTAACATCGGCAAGAAACATGGTACTGAGTAGAACTAGATTCCCGCACAAAGATCTGTACAAGACAACCTGGATATTCCCTAATAAAAAGACAAGAAGCCAGATCGATCAACTGATAGTCGATGTCTCTAGAGTAATGAACGTACCTCGGATGACCACCTAGTTACAGCCAAGGTACGCACATGAATAAGCAATGCTAAAAAAGATCGTAACCAAACGACAAGGAAGATGGACATCACAAAGCTGCATAGCACCGAGATAGCCAATGCCTACTCTCAACTCTCTCATTTACTTCAAACAAACCCCTCTAATTTGTATGTTCCTGACACACACTGGCAGCATATTGTGAATTCTATGACAAAACGCGTCCAGGCGCAAAAGCGTCTCTGGAAGAAAAGAGAGAACCATGATATCGAAATTTACAGGAATAGCTGTGAAGCCAGCAAGTTATACCAAAATGTACAAAGCAAAGGTTTTGCAACAAGGACACTCAGAGAAGGAACACTTTCGTACTTTGCTCGATCCGGAATGCAACATAACACAGTACAATACATGATTTTAGGACTCAATTCTGTGAACTGCACGTAAAAGTAGCCCCAAAAAGAAGTTCTGAACCATTAGTTTTGTCAATTTACATGCCATAATAATTTAATATCGATTTAAAGTTAGAAATTATCGTATAGGGGAATTTGTCAGTCGACAATCCGATACGACAAAAACTATTAGATGCAATGGCGAAGCTGATACGACGTTGCGGGATGACACTGACTGACACGTATTTCTTTAAAAAGGCAAAAATCTGACAAATACATTTTCCACCAACAGAGGCCTAAGGCAAAGAGATAGTCTGTCATGCGATCTCTTTAACATTACAATGAAAATGATCATGCGGAGGTGATAATTTTGAGGAGTTAAAGATTTTGTATACCTTGGCTCCGCCGTAAACAAAAATAATAATGTCTGCCTAGAAATCAGGAGAGGAATTATAGACGCAAACTCCTGCTAATATGCCGTAAGCAAGCAATTTAATGACCAAGCCCTCCCTGGAACAACAAAGATTCAAATGTATCAAACATGCAGAATATGCTCTACAGAAGCCTGAATTGTGACACAAGCAGATCATTCTTTTGTGGGACTGTTTGAGAGAAAAATACTTTTCAAAATATTTTTGGCTAGATACTTACTTACTTAATTTCCCTTTGCACCCCATGAATGAGGTATGGGATAGCTTCTCGCGTTGTTGTGAATTAACACGCTTTCTATTTTTAGAATAGAAACGACGAATGCGAACGTCACTGTTTGAGAAGCTCTTACTAGACACGACGATTGGATCGACGCTTAATACTGCGAAGTTTCTGTCAACAACATTCGAGGGGAGCCGACAATGAAAGAAAATTTTATTAATTTTTTCTTTTAAGATGACTGGAGCCAGGTTTGAACCTGCGATCTCCCACATGGTAGTCGCGTGTTCTAACTACTATGCCACGGCCGGTCCCGCTAGATAACGTCGTCGAAAAAACCAAGAGCTGTATAACGACATCGACATAGACCGAGTGCAAATGAAAAGGCATAAACTCGATGGTCGACGCAGGAGGACACTCCGTTGGATAAACTAAGTGAAATAACTGTTACTTCAACTTATTGTAACGAACTATCTACGGATGCTGTTAATTTATTTTGCTGCTGCCAAATAAGAATTAAAATGTTTATGATATTGTTTTCTTTGGTTTATGTAAGGATCAGTGGGCCATATATTACTTTCCATTGAGATATGTCCAATGCTTATGTCTTGAGTTGATTCCAGCTCTAGTTGTTTGTTCCAAATTGATTTGATTCCAGCTCTAGCTGTTGTTTCCAACCTTGTACTTTATATCCCGTCTTCAGGTGTAGACTTGTCGACCTATTGTATTTTTCTGTATTTTTCCAATTCATTCTCATTTCCTCCTGAGAAGTTCGGTTAACGTTAAAGTTTGGTTTGTCTTTGTTGTTAGAGATCGTAGACTGAAAAATATTTCCAAATTCGTCGCAGGTATCGGGTTGTCAAAATCTAGATTAGTGTTATGTGCTTGATCGCTGCGTTCCACGACTCACAGCCCTTCAAAATCTAGGATATCATATATAAGTTGAATATTGTCTAATTAGTGTTGACAAAGATGTGTTAGGATCGCCATACATAAAAATTTCATTGTGATACTTATTTACTTTTTTCCCTTCGCACTCATGGATGAGATTTGGAAGAGGTTCCCACATTTTAGTGGTTCACACGATTCTATTTTGAAGCTCGCTCAACGGGATCTCCAGTTAAATGATGACGAATATCTAGAAAAATGAGACCGGACTTATTTTACCCGCATAATAGTTGCGTGTACCAACAGTTATGCCACGGTCGGTCCCGTCATTGAAATGATTTTAAATAAGATGTTCCCAAATGCATCAATACTAAATGGTAATTATTTATAATTTTAAAAAAATCACATAAAAAATTGGATTTCGAAAACTTTATAACGATCCGAAATAACAATCTCCGACATTTACTTTACACAGATCATTTAATTCTACTACGTAGAAGGTGGCTATTGAGAAGGTTAAACATTCGGCCAATCTTTTACATTTTATCTCACAAATTATGGTTATGTTCGTCGGCATGAATAGTTACTTGGCTGACACTTCTATCGTGAAATATGCGTCAGCTCGGGTTCGCGTAAAGGTCCGTTACAACATCGATTATCTTCCTAGGTATTCTTTTACAAGTTAAATAAGTTAATTAGGTAGAAATTCCTTGTTAATCGATAATATCATATTTCACATAGCGATTTTCGAATCAGATATTTTGTGGCAGCAATGAAACAGTGATGGATTTTGGGTTTTTTGGTAAAGAAAAAATGCAATCTCTGAACAATTATATTCATGCATATACGTTTCCTAGGTCAACCTGTACCATTAATATATATTGTCTTCGCTTTACGCGATATTGGAAAAAAACGTAAACATTGACTATGTTGAGTCACATCTATCACAAGTACATCTTCTTAGTACAAAGAATTGCATCATGTTAAGAATTCAGTTTTAGATTCAAAGACTCGCACATACATTCTTACATTTATGTTTACAACCAGACTTTATTTCCACTTAACATATTGAGTTTGTGTGCGCGGTGTATCTCCCCAACTTTGCACTTCTAAAATTATCGGTCTTCGTTATACACCGTACCATTTTTGTCTGTTTGTTTGTTTGCACACAACGACCAGGGAACAAACTTTTGTCAAGTATATCCCATCTTTGAATTATTTCTCATTTGGGAGCAATATAATTGTGATATTGTTTGTTATCGTCGCCAAAGACGCATACAAAACAGCAAGGACAACTACTTACACATGTTTTTTGTATGTGTGTGTGTGTGCGTGTATCCACAAACACACTTACATACCAAAACATGTTTATATCGGTGCGAGCGAGTATTGTCCAATTTCCCATTCATATATATGTAGAATAATTTTGTTTTTCTTTAAGCTTATAAACTGATATTTATTTCCTATCAGTTGTTTATAACATTAGAAAACATTCGATAAGTGTGACTGTGGGTGATTGGCGGTGTGTGTGTGGCGTCTGAGTATTTTTGTAAGAACACCCAGCAGCGGAAAAGACGAGGCATTGTAAAAATATGCCTGCAAACATGCCTTCAAAGGCAGTTTGTTGACATTCAAATACGCCTTCCTTTTCCAGGCATGTATACAGGCTATAATAAGTCCTTCACTAAGCCTAACAAAAAATTCCATACCCATGCACATTTCGCTACTCAAATGAGACCTGCAATGAGGCCTCTTACTAGGGTGAGAAAAGATCCCGCAGACATGCCTCTTTCCCTTCTAAAAACTGGCCTATGAGCAGCCCTACTGTGTACCCCACAATATACCATAGATTTGCACAAAGGGCATGCAAACTTTCTTGCCTTAAACAGGCCTGTTGACAGTCCTATTATTAGAAGGCAGAATTGACGTTCATAGCCATGCACTTGTCACTTCTCCGATTAGGCCTGTTGGCAGGCCTCTTAAGGGAAGGTAAGACAGATGCTGTTGTTTATGAAAATCACATGTATGTTATTTATCGTACAACAACTATATCACGTGATAGCTGAGTAGGTAGCATGCCCAACTATGAGTACTGAGGTCGCGAGTTCGATTCCCGCCGCTGGAGTTTAAAAAAAAATTGTAATTGTAAATTGTAATAAATATTGTATTAAAAATTTATAAAAAGTAGGAAATCATTTAATATGGATATAATTCGCATGTTTTTTTTTTATTTAAGTCCTTCTATAAATGCTCTTTTGCAGGCCTGCAAGCTGGTCTGCAGTAGCAATGCCTCATAGAAGGCCCTTGTTATTAGGACTCCAAGCAGGACATGCTAGGCATGCGTACTGAAACGCCTTCAATGAGAAAGGGAATGTGCAGGCCTTGCCTGCCTATGACACCCTATGTTAATTTGAAATGAAGACTGCATTTGGAGGGTAGGGCTTCTGACTGCCTTTGCAGGCCTGTAAGAAGGCATGCAAAGTCCCATTTTTTGCTGCTGGGCATGAGTAAATGTATTCGGGTACGGTATAATTTATACATTCATACATGTCCGTATGTGTTTGGGTATTTGGATTGCGCGGTTGAGTGTAACTTAATATGTGCTCAGCGAAACTGTTCAAACTTGAAACGGAAATCAACAAGAATATCTTTTAACAAATTTTCCCTGCTCTGGAACTACTAATGTTGCCATCGATTTACAGTGGTTATCAAGTTTGGTTATTTAATGCACATGATGATTCTTTATCGATTATGGTTGAGCTGAAAGTGTTTCAACTCGAAAAGTCTTCGGCAATAAACAAGATGGGTGGCACGAGAGAGGGCTACTAAAACTTTGTTGGATGGACTAGGTTAAGGAGTAGTTATCCAAACATGGTGTGAAGACCTATCTAAGAAAAGCAAATGACTATAGCGCTTGAAATTATTTTCAACGCGTGACATTTAATGTTGTTGTCTCCGCCGAATATAAAAAAATGATTTATAAGTGTAGGAGAAAAATGGATATTCCTAGCACGGCTATATGAAATATCACCGTCGATAATTTGCCAACAAATCAGCCAGAAACAATAATATAAAATGTAGACAACATTTTAAAAACATAAAATGAGATATTGCTCTTAGAAATTAAATTAAATTTACCAAAAAAAGGATATGTATAGGATATATTATCTGCATAGATATGAAATCCTTAACCCCAGATCATAAATGTTATTTTGATATAATCGACTGTTTAATCGTGCTTAAGTACTATTATCTGCTGTCTTTTAGACTATAATCTATTGTATCATAACTGATACATTGAATTCAGGAGGGTACTTAGTATGACTTTAAGGCACTTATTACACAGTACAACACAAGATTTTAGGACTCAATTCTGAGAACTGCACATTAAAGTAGCCCAAAAAAGAAGAAGTCCTGCATTATTCGTTTTGTCAAGTTACATGCCATAATAAATAAATATTGATTTGAAGTTAGTAAGTATCGTATAGCGAAATTTGTCACGTTTTAGGCTCTTTTGTTATATTGCTATATAGTGGCGTATGATTATTATAAGTAATATTCCACGTAAATCATACGCCACGGTGTATAACAGTTTTATTGTAACTGCTACAAAATAAACCCAAATCATAATCATTTGATGAATGAAAAAGTGTTACTGTTACTTATGCAGGAAAACGTTATATGAACATATTAAAGAAATTGTAATTCTAAATTTTTTTAATTCTCGAGTTATGTCAAACAAATGAGTCTAAAACATGACAAATTCCCCTATATGATACTTACTAACTTCAAATCGATATTAAATTATTATGGCATCTAACTTGACAAAACGAATGATGCAGAATTTCTTGTTTTTGGGACTACTTTTACGCGCAGTTCTCAGAATTTAGTCCCAAATCAATGATCTGAAAAATGTTGTACCGTGTTATCTATCTATATATATAAAAGGCTTGGGTGACTGACTGATCACTCCCCAGCCCAAACGGCTAAAGCTAGAACTGTGGAATTCGGAATGTAGGTTCCTTTTATGACGTAGGCGTACACTAAGACGGGATTTTTGGAAATTCGGACTGCAAGGGGGTAAAATAGGCGTGGTACCGCCCCATACAACTCTAATTTTGAAATGGCTGTATCTTTTAAACCATTATAGGTACAAAGTCGAGATTTAGTACGTATATCGGACGTATAAGAAAAATAATTAGTTTGTGGAAAAAGGGCGGTTCCACGCCCCTTTTTAAAAAATAGTTATATTGGCCAAATAAATGAACCGAATGCAATTATATTTTCTTTGTGTGATACTGTCCATATGGCCTCTATTTTAAGCTACAAGAAAATATAATTAGACAAAGGAGCGTGGCACAGCCCACACAAACCGAAATTTCAATCGGTCATATCTCAAGAGCCGTTAGAGATATGCAGATGAGATATGCTACATATGTTACTGACAAAAGAGGATTGCGTTTCGCTGAAAAATGGGCGGTGCCACGCCTTTTTTGAAAAAATCGTTATCTGGGCGAAATAAATGGACCGATTATAATGAAATTTTCGCTGTGTAGCACTATCCATAGGGTATCTATAATAGGCTACCTGAAAACATAATTAGACAAAGGGGCATGGCACCGCCCACAAATTTCAATCGTTTATATTTTACGATCCATGTAAGGTATGAAGATAAGATTTCCTACATATGTAAATGGTAAATGGGCGGTTCCACACCCCTTTTGAAAATATTGTTATGACTGTCATATTAAAAAAAAAAATTTAATAACATTTTCATAATCTATATATTTAAAATTGCGTGCTGGCTGTAGATAGGATGATGAAATTTGGGACGGTGATTCCCCTTTTCGAGTAAACGTCAGCTATGAATGGAATTTGGAAATTCGTACTTTTAGGGAGTAAAAATTACGAATTAGGGATAAAAGTTATACCATCTCCCAGACCAATCCGCTAATGCTATAATCGTGAAAATTGATATGGAAATGCCAATTAAATTAGATTTGTTTTTTTACACCCGATATTTCTGGGTAAAAATTTGAAAAAGGGATAACAATTTTATTATCGCCCAGACCAAACGGCTAATGATGTAATCATGATTACACTGTGCAACAACCAAAATCGGAATGGGATGAAACCAAAAGGAAATGAAAGTTGACATTATGTATAACAAAACCCTCAAGGGATTTCTTAAGTTTAGTGCGAGATTTTTTTTTACACGCATTTGAAGTTGGTTATTTTTGAACGCTGGCTAACAAGAAAAATTCATTAAAAATGTCATCAAATAATGCTATTTATTCCGGAAAGTTGTGGTATCTTACTGTTTTTGGGGTCGAGGAATCCATTTTTGACATTTATTTTTATTTTCAAGCGCCGCCAGAGGGCGCGTTCGTACATTTTTTTGGTTTAGATCGAATTTTTTGTGTTTCCACACGATTACAGTCGTAGATTAAGAGCTATCGAGCTGCAATTTGGTATGCGAGCTTTTATCCACCAATCGGAGATTGGGTTCTAAGATGGGCATGATCGGACAAAACCTACTCCCACCTCCCATACAAATTGTACATTTTTTGAGGTCTGTCCCTGCGATCACAGTCGTAGATTAAGAGCTATCGAGCTGAAATTTGGTATGCAAGCTTCTATCCCCTAAGTGGAGATTAAGTTCTAAGATGGACAGATGAACAACTACTACCACCTCCCATACAAACTTGCCCTATTTGGGGGTGTTCGTCTGTTTATCTTCTCAATAACAGCATTAGATTAAGAGCTATCAAGCTGAAACTTGGTACACAAACTTCTAACCTCTTAGGGAAAGTTAAGTTCTAAGATGAGCATGAAAATAAAAATAAATGTCAAAAATGGATTCCTCGACCCCAAAAACAGTAAGATACCACAACATTCCGGAATAAATAGCATTATTTGATGACATTTTTAATGAATTTTTCTTGTTAGCCAGCGTTCAAAAATAACCAACTTCAAATGCGTGTAAAAAAAAATCTCGCACTAAACTTAAGAAATCCCTTGAGGGTTTTGTTATACATAATGTCAACTTTCATTTCCTTTTGGTTTCATCCCATTCCGATTCCAAAAGTTCAATTTTGTGTCACAGTGTTATTTATATAGGCTTGTTCCATATGGAATAAGAACGAAGCAAGGAGGGATTTCTTACCTTTTAGGAGTAAAAAGGGCCGGAAAGGGATAAAACTGGTATAAAACGGCTAAAGGCATAGTCTCAAAAATTTAAGTGAATATTTTAGTTGTGCGATGTGAAGCAATTTTTCGAAATTCGTTCTTTAGTTGTAAAAATACCGGAAAAGGGATAAAAATGATGATATCTCCCAGATCTAATACCCTACCTACGAAAATGTATATAAAATTGCTCCTTATAGAATTAGAGAGACGCCAGATGGGGTTTTTAGAATTTCGAACATTTAGTGGTCAAATTGGCTAATAGGTAAAAAACTGGTACCATCACCCAGACCAAACCTTAAAAGCTATAATCGTATGGACATGCTTCCTATAGAATTATAGGGGGAAACAGTCCATTTTAGTTGTGCGATACCAATGTTTCTTTTGAAATTCGTACTTTTAGGAATAAAAAGGGACTTTAACGGAACAATCACTCAGACCAATGGGAGACAGCTACAATCACATAAATGGAGTGTTCGTTCGTCTTTTGAAGCGTTTGCATTTTACCTGTTTTGCTTATGGTCATAACAAGGTTCATTGTAGGTACGGGTGAAGCAACGCGAGCCGGGAATGCTAGTATATATATAAAAGGCTTAGGTGACTGACTGATCAATCCCCAGCCCAAACGGGTAAAGCTAGAACTTTGAAATTTAGAATCTGGGTTCCTTTTATGATGTAGACGCGCACTAAGACAGGATTTTTGGAAATTCGGTCTGCAAGGGGAAAAAAGGGAAGGGCACCGCCCGAATTTTAAACGGCTTTATCTCATACATCATCATAGGTACGATGTCGAGATTTGATACATTTGTTGATTGTACAAAAAAAAATATTTTTTTGTGAAAAGTGGGCGGTTCCCAGCCCCTTTATAAAAAATAGTTGTATATGCCAAATAATTGGACAGATTGCAATTATATTTTCTTTGTCTGAAGCCGGCCTCTATCATAGTCTATATGAAAACATAATTAAACAAGGGGGCGTGGCGTGGCCGCCCACACATACAGAAATTTCAATCGGTAATATCTCAAGATCTTAAGGTATGAAGATGAGATTTGCTACATATGTAAGTGGTACATGGGGGATTACGACTCGCTGGGATATGGGCGGTGCCACGCCCCATTTGAAAAATTGTCATGTCGGTCATATTAATAGAACGATTATAATGAAATTTGAATTGGTCGTTTTAGATTTTTGGAAACTCGTACTTTTTTGTGTAAAAATGGCCATTAAGGGATTTAATATGTACCATCACCCAGACTAATCGGCTTAAGCTATAATCGCGAAAATCGATATGGGCATGCTTACTATCAAAGTGGATTGAAGGTTTTTTCGAAATCCGGTATGTCTGTGTAAAAAAAATGGAAAAGGGATGTAATCGTGATCATTTTTTAAAGGGCATGCTCTCTGTAGAATTAGAATGAAGCAAGGATGGTTTTCGAAATTCGTACTTTTTAAGTGTAACTAAGTGTAAACTAAGGTGAATATTTTGCGATATATTGCGATACGAAGTAATTTTTCGAAATTCGTTGTTAGGTGTAAAAAACAGAAAAAGAGATAAAACTGGTACTATCAACCCACTACTACGCAGACCAAACGCCTAAAGGTACAGTTACGAAAATGTATTTAGCGTTGCTTCCTATGTAGTTTGAGAGCCGCCAGGTTTTTAGAAATTCGAACATTTGGAAGCAAAAAAGGGCGAAAGGGGATAAAACTGGTACCATCACCCAGACCAAATGGCTAAAACTATAATCGTATATGGCTATGCTTCCTATATAATTAAAGGGGTTACCAGTCCATTTTAGTTGTGCAATACAATTTTTTTTTTTTTTCGAAATCCGAACTTTTAGGGATAAAAAGGGATTAAAGCGGTACAATTACTCAGACCAATGAAGCATTTGCATTTTCTCTGCAAAAAATTTTTAAAATTTTAAAAATGATAATTCATTGTAAGTACGGGTGAAGCAACGCGAGCCGGTAAAGCTAGTATATTTATATTTATAAAAATATAGTGACTTAAACCACTATACATTTATTAACAACGAGTCGTTTATTTATTTTCGTTTTCTTCGCAATTTGTTTTTTTTTTTTTTTTTGTATCAACTTTAACTTATTTACATTCAATGTTTATATATTTTTGTTCTTCGAGCCCTTCCTTTCCTTCAGGTCTGCCAAATAACAAACTTAGACATCAAGCGTCCTTTATCTTCAACTCAACATGTACATATTTACAACTTATTCCCATCTGTGTGGTGGTGGCGGCGGCAGTGGTGGTGCAATAAGTCAGTAGGAAGCGGCAAGGAGCGCTTTGAAATTGTAGCTGAGTTACATATTTGAAATGCGAAACTATTTCCTATTTTTTACGCAGTCAGGAAATTGTTGGATTACGAGCAAAACAACATTGTTTAATCTTCATTCCTTGCAGTCAAGGATGTGAGTACTGCGTTGAGAAAGTTGAAAGGGTGAAGAGTGAGAGAGATAGAGAGTAAGCGAGAAGAAGGACATAAATGCAATGAACTCTCATATTCGCTAAATACCCCATTGCTCCAATGACACTGTTGTTCACTTGGCTGCAGCAACACGAGCGGAAATTTAGAAAACCCAAAGACTTTTAACGGATTTTAAATTTCCGTTTAAGAAAAAAGTGTGTATGTGTGTGTATGTACGCAATACTTTAAGCTTCCTATTAATTTCGAAAATCATATTTCAGTTCCGATTAAATCGCACACAAATTGATTTGCATTCAGATAACTAACAGAGATATGATTGCATTAAATCCGAGTACGCTTGAAAAAGTTTTTTCTACTAAAATTTTTTTCTGTTTGTTCCTCAAATCCTATCATTTGTATATGTAAGCCTATGTATATATGTCTGTGCTAGTGTTTATTTATAGAACCTAACACAAAAATTTTAGTTGTAAACATAATTGTTGCTTATTTACCATTTAAACTGATTAAAAAAGTTTTGTCTGCAATTCCGGAGGGTTTTCCTCCGCCCAGGCGGAGCACAAACTTTTAGCCCCAAAACGAACGCAAAAGATTTATAGAAATTGTTTCCAGCGGAATTTTTGAAAGTTTCTACAATAAAGTCAGCTGAAGAAAAATGCACAGATGTCATCATAAATTTTGTTTGGTAAATCTTTTTGAGTGGCATTGAGATTAACTTTTAAGTAAGATTTCTTTACAGGGCATAAAGCTGGGACGGTGCAGGAAATGATAGCTCAATCCATGCCATAGATTTGCTACAGGAAATTGTGCTGCCCCATAATGTGAAATATAATTTGATGTGATTATTGAATTACTGATGACGTTTTAGGAGGTAGATAACAGAAAAATAACATGGTTTTTCTATGGGAAGATATTAAACCAAGTCAAATTAAAAATGTCACTGTAATGCTTTCTTAATTTGTATCCCTTCGCACACTTGAACGAGATGTGGGAGACGTTCCCACATATATGTACCATAGTGGATCAAACTACTCTATTTCGAAGCACAGTTAAATGATAAATCCGAAAGTCGGCAAAGTGAGTAGCTTTTGCTAGGCATGCTTAATTGACTCGAATACCCAGAAGAACCAGACCGAACCCATGTCACCCGCATGACCAACAACAGTAATGACACGGTTGGCCCGGTCATTGAAATGATTTTAAATGAGATGTTCCCAAATGCGTGGATACTAAATAGTAAATATTTTTAATAAATGACTTAAATAATTAGATATCGAAATCTTTATAACGATTCGAAATAACAATTTCCGACATTTACTTTATACATGTTGGCCGCTACAACAGAGGGGTTGGTTATTCAGAAGGTCTAACATTAGGCCACTCTTTTATTGGTATCTAGCCAAGTCTTGAACAGTAGCTTAGCAACATCGCAAAAACAAGTTTAACTTGACATGACTTTGCAAATTTTGAGATACCTCTTCAATAGGGAAGCTACTCCTTACGACGTAGAAGAAAAATTGATATCCTAAACTAAGGGTCTAATCGTAAAGAGAAGATTAATGTGTGATCAACATGAAAATCAGGGAAGTCAATATAGAAGAATATCCTAAATGGTTGAGGAGAGAGGTTGACGAAAGTCGACACCAATGGATACTTTAATTGCATTTATCTCTAATGGTGAAACGGAGCTTAATTTGCGATCACTATAAAAAAGTATGGAGTCCCACAGGAAAGTCTAGGGAAGAGAAAAAAATCGGCAAACGGGACCGGCCGTGGCATAGTGGTTAGAATACGCGACTACCATGCGGGAGATCACAGGTTCAACTCCTGGCTCCAGTCATCTTAACAGAAAAAAAATAAATACATTTTTCTTTTATTGTCGGCTCCCCTCGAATGTTGTCGACAGCAACTTCGCAGTATTAGTGTCGAGTCAATCGGCGTGTCTAGTAAGAGCTTCTCAAACAGTGACGTTTGCATTCGTCGATAAACAAGTAGATGCCGTTAGTTGTGAATCTAAAAATAGAAAGCGTGTTAATTCACAACAACGCGAGAAGCTATCCCATACCTCATTTATGGGGTGTAAAGGGAAATTAAGTAAGTGTGAAACCATCTAATCGTGAAAAGTTACGAACACTATTCAAAAGTAGGCAAACCCGTAAGAATTTACTCTGGGGTAGATATTGGCAAAGATCTGAAGAGAAATGCATTTATCTTGTAAACTAAGTGAAATATTCGTGAAAAGTAGCTTAATTTATAGTTACTACAAAAAGAAGAGAAACAGTGAATAAAAGGGTAGCAAATTGATTCTAGAGTAGAGGAGAAACCGAAACCGATCTTGTGAACTAAGCGTCTTATGAAAGTATAGGAAATTCACTCTATGGTGAAGGATAAATCGACGAAAGTACCAAGAGTCTAGAGTCTATGAAAAAGTAGGGAAACCCATACAAAAAGTTGGGAAACCCATTACGAGGAGAAGAGAAATCGACAATGGTCCCAAGGGAAATTTTAAATGCATATATCGAGGGGGTCGGCAATGAAAGCAAAATTTAAATGAATGGAGTCAGGAATCGAACCTAGGATCTCCCACATTGCAGTCGCATTCTTTAAGATCGATTTTTATATGCCTACTTGTAAAGCGTAAAATGGACTTAAGGTTGCAAAAGTGTCCTAAAGTTATTGTTTACGCGGATAATTATCAACCTACCCTCGTACTTTAACGTTACTATATAAATTTTCTCGCACTTTCTATTGTTATCCGCGCTCCTCTCTCTCTCTCTCTTTATTCTCTCGCTCTCAATTATCCCAAAATGATACTATACATCCCGGTTAGTGTCATGTGAATCAACTATTGTTAGATTATTACTCCTGTAAACCCCGAACGGAACGTAAGTTACCCGAACACAAACCCCTGAAATCCCTTATTTATTGTTATAAATAAATTATAATAAATTATTTGCAATCCTGCTTGCAAATAAATGCTACTACGGACTAAACAAGCGATTCAATGACAGAGCCCTCTCTCGACGAACAAAACTCCAGCTATACCAGATACTGGTTCTACCTGTCTTAATGTATGGCTCAGAATCCTGGGTTATGACACAAGCGGATGAATTGGTTCTGGCCGTATTCGATAGAAAAATACTCCGTAAAATATATAGGCCCATCATCGTTAACGGAGAGTATCGGCGTCGTATGAATCATGAGCTGTACGAGCTGTACACTGACATTGACGTGGTCAAACGCATTAAGGTGCAACGGTTGCGCTGGCTAGGTCATGTTGTACGCATGGACGAAAATACTCCAGCTCGAAAAGTCTTCGACAATGAACTCGATGGACGGCGCAGAAGAGGGCGACCAAAACTCCGTTGGAAAGACCAGGTTACTGAGAACCTTACAGAACTCGGTGTGACTAACTGGAGAAGAAGCGCAGAAGATCAAGGGGCTTATAATATTTTTCTACGTGCGGTATATAATCCACTGGGATTGCATCGAAGTACCAGCTAAGTAAGTAAGTAAATTATACGTTTTATAAAGTTTTCCAAAATATTAATACTTTTTGTGTTTTTATTTTACCCCGAATATTTCCTGGAAAATTTATTTTGACACGAAACAGTTATAGTCGATCCCATGTCTATTTACAGTAGCTTTCCAGTTATTGTATCAAAACATAACTTAGAAAGCAAAAAGTGAATTTGAGAACTTAAACAAAACTATTCCAAAAAAAATTTCATGCCTTTTTAAAGTAGTTTATTGGTTATTGTATAAAAACATAGGCGGCCATAAACTTTTAATCATCAATAAATCAGAAATACAAAAAGTGAACTTGAAGCGTTTTTGCAAGATACCGACGATATATATGTATGTATGTAAATAGGGCAGATGTTTACAGGCATGTAGTGAATGAATTCACCAACAAATATCAAAAGTTCAAATTTAATATCACTGGGCATATGGTAATAATGCATAGAGGTACAGAAAGAGTCTTATGCGGTACCAACTGAGACATAAGGAAGAAAAAGTCTCTTATTATTTCGAACAAAAAATCCTAACAGAAATCCTAATTTAAAAAGGATATAGTAAACCTCCGATTTCTTTAGTTTTAGTTATGGATGGACGTTAGAGTTTGCCATTTTTTTTTCTCGACCAAGCGGTTATCAAAATCTTAATCTACGATGATTTCTAAGAAAATTTGCCCAAAAAACCATGGTTTTAAAATCAAAAATCCAGAAATCCAACGCAACGTGTGACCGACCTGCAGAAAATTTTCCTTCCTAACATTTTTTCCAAACATACCTACCATACAGAAATCTATTTTATTTAAATTTTCTCTCACCTATAGAGAAGTCAAATGTATGACCGACCACCAAAATTTTTCCCACCCCAACATTTTTTACCCTCTTTCTTCATTATACAATATTTTTTTTTTAATAATTTTTTTATCATAAATCAAATCCTGTCGCTCTTATGGTGCCTTCTAGATGGGTAAAATGTATGAACGACCCCCACTAGTATTTCCCTCATAAAGTTTTTTTCGAAAATACCTAAGTCATATTTTCACATCCATACAAAAATTTTCTAATTATTCACAAATTTTAACGGATATATTATTTTGTGAAGAATTTTGTTGTTTTTGGTCATCTTAAGTGCATTTTGTATTGGAGGCCCTTTGGGGGTGAAGATAGAGGATAGGTATGTTCGAGAAAAATGTTAGGAGGGGAATACTAATGGAAAAAATATTAAATTTCCAGAAATTGACTAATTTATATGGGAGGTACCAATAGTGCTTCCTGTTGTGCGCTTGGAAGTTATGGGAGAAATATTAATTTCCCAAAAGTAAGATATTTTGTGTAGATCGGCCGATATATTTCATATTCATTCTTGAGTCAAATTTTCATAAGCCAACTTTTACGAAAAAAATGACTGAGTTAGGTGTATTGCAGTTCTGGAGGTTTCGATTAGACATGCTTGAAATACCTATTCCACAATTACTTATTGGGTACTTACTTGAATGACCCTATGAAATGACCCTATGGGGTACCAGAAGGTGTGTGACAAAGGTTTCGACGGTTTGTCTGTCATTACAAGGGAATTAAATTAACAAAATGTAATTGCCCTCTAGTTGTGCGTTTGTGAGTTATGGAAGAAATATTAATTACCCCAAAGTAGGTAATTTTGTATGGGAAGTAACAGAAGTGATGGGACTATTCTGCTTCTTTACAAGTCCATTACTTTATTATTCACAAGGGTGCACAGTAGTTTGCCTGAATAAGCGTAACAAAATTAATTACATAAAAAATAATAACATTTTCGTCAAAAGGAAAATTTTTCTAGAATAATAAAACAAAAAGGAATCAAATGAAAAAAAAATTCACCAAAATTTTTTATTTTATTTTTTTTTTTTTTAATTTGTAGACGTATTAAATTATATTATTAAATTATTTCGTGTCAACACTCCACTCTGACTCGGATTGCCTTACTAGAAAAAGGTTGCAATTGCAGACCGACATGATGCCTAAAAATTGCAACATAGTGACAAAAGCAGCTGAAATGTTGGGCATTTCTTAAAGTAGCCGAAATATATTAACATAAAATAACAGTCTCTTCACCGGCCGATACCGGCTAACTAGGTTCTACTCTACAGAAGTTAAAATTCGGTCACAAAAAGGGTTAAACAAAAGTATTGATTTCTACCATAATTTTCTAGCACCTCATATATTGCACAGGTTACAATACACTTTTTTCGCAAACAACATACCTTTATCTTTTGAAAAAAATCCAAAAAATATATACCAATATGAGTTTTCCCAATTTTTCAGCACAATCTGCACAATTGTAAAAGCGCGCTAAAATGTTTTTATTGCAGCTGTTTTGACATTTGTTGTGTTTAAAAGCCGACAGTTAATCACTTATAGCAAATTTGTAAATTTTGAAGTTATCGATTTGCCAAATGAACAGTTAGTTATCGTCGGAAAATAAAATTGTAGTAGATTTCGAATGTCGAAAATATTAATTTCGTTACGCTAGATCAGGGAAATGGACCACTGTGGGGTGGTCGCAAGTTATATGGGAAAAAATTTCAGAATTTCTTCGGCCAGACTCCGAAAAACTGTTGTCTTCGTTTTTGAGCTCTTAAAGCCATGTTGTCTAGTCTGAACTCGAGAACGACTAGTCCAATTTTGCTGAAATAAAAATCCAAAATTTAACAATTAAAAATCCTTTCATATAACAATTCTCTGTATCCTCAACATAATCGCAATTATAAATAAATTTATAAAAAAAAAATTGCACATAAAATTTAAATTCAATTTTGAATTTTTTAGGCAAAAATTAAATTTTTCCAATTTTGAATTCGTTTGGCAAATTTGTTTCATAAATTTATTTATGGATTATCGATTATGCAGAGAAATGATATATGAACAGGTAATAGGAATTTTAATTCTTAAATTTCGGATTTATATTTCAGTCTAGTCGCTCTTGAGCTATGCCCACTGACATACCAACTCTCTCTCGACTGAAATTAGACGTCAGTTTGATGAATAGGCTCGAGCGAATTCTAACACGTTCAAAGTGGGTATACAATATCACTTATTTTTCTTAAAAATCTACCAAAAATACTTTTAAAAGTTAATGTTACAATGTGAAATATGTTAAGTTTTGTGTGCCCAGCAAAACAAAAAACGCAGTATTTTCCTTTAAATATTTTACTACCACGCGCAACATACGATCCACATTGTCCTTCCTTTCAAACATTTCCCCTACAATTTGCTCAAGACTATGAACCTAATTTTTGCGAGCGAGTTGGTGTCTCTATCTATTTATTTATTGCTCTATGATTATGCCACCCAAGCGTGGCTATATCGCGCTCAAAAAAAAAAAATGCAACATTGATTTGTACGGTCACTTGAGTTATCCTGCCCACCAGCCTGCCAGACAGACGGATATTGGTCAGTCGGACTTTGGGGTATAACTAGGGTGTTCAAAACCGAAACCGAAAACCGTCTTACCGGTTTTTTTCTCCGTATGCCGGTTTCTTCAAAAATGTAAATTTCGAATACTCGGTTTAACCGGGGTTTTGATGTCGGTTAACCGGTTTTCCAAAAAGCAGTATTTTACAGAATGTTGCTGGGTCAATTATATGTAAATCGGCAAAGGTTGTTTATGCTAATCCGGGATTCTTCAGGCAAATCTCAAAGGATGCTTTCATTAAAATTTCCTTATTCATTACGAAAATTTGTTGGAAAATTCTGACTGTTTCCGCTTATCTTTAAATGGGTGGGATGACTTCCGTATACATATAAAAAACTTTCAATTGTCGCTATCTCCTAAACTAAGCATCCTATCGCGAAAAAGGACTATACCTCAAAGATATAGTTGGGAACTCATTTTGTAATGGCTAGGATGCCGTCCATATTTATCTCCTAAACTAAGTGTCCGATCGCAAAAAGGAGCTTAAGTTATGATTAACATACAATAGTTGGGAAATTACCTAGTTACAGTTGAGTTAGCACCCAATGTTAGAAAGGAGGTTAATTTGTGGCCAAATTGTCACCATAACTCTAAAGCATTCTAATTGTAAAATGGTAGGAAACGTATTCAAAGTTTGTGAGTAATATAAACTTATACAGCCATGTTCTGGAAAACAACTCGGGTTAAAATGTATTAAAAAGTATTAACTTTTACCGATTTTGCTCTGTTTTTAAATCGAATTGCTTTCCTGATATACTAAGTTAAAATTTCCTAATAACTTCTGTTAGGATGAACACGATATAAATTGAATGGAAGAATGTGTTGATATTCATATCTTTTTATATTTAATTACATATTTGGTTTTATTTTACAATTTCCGAAAAACCGAACGAAACCGGTTAACCCGGTTTTTTAGTAAATCATGTATTCGAAAACCGAATTGTTGGAAAAAGGCATTTTTCTTATAAACCGGAAACCGATTTTCCGAAAAATTCAAGTATTTGAACACTATAGGTATAACCCTTCTCTATTAAAGCGTTGTACTTTTTGTCGTATCAAATTATAAGATATCGTTAATCCCTTAGATAATTTTTCGGTATTGTCGATTATAGACAACAATCTTTGCGTTAGATAAATATTATTGTGACCATTGCCCAATCAAAATAGATTTATTTTAAATGGAGTACTGTACTAATTTAATACTATCGAGAGTTGGCAGACATTGTACAGTTTGATGGTGGATACTTGATCCACAGAATATCGTGGACAACAACCTCTTAATAATTCCAAAAATCAACCAGAGATGGCAGAGATTTCAGAAACGTGTTTTTTGTCCATTCTATTCTTTACAAACAACATGTTTTTCAATTAGAGTTTCGCTTTTTCATGTATTTATTTTCATACACCAGGCCTGTCATGTGTCTATTTGTCATCTTAAATATAGTTAGTATTGTTTAACAATTTATCATGGTAGGACTAATAGCGCCACTACATTGTCCCATTGTCATGCTGCAACTACCATCTTGGTTTAGAGACCTACAGTACCAAACTCGTTTTATGCTTAAAGCTGCCTTACTAACATGTACGCATTCATTTCATACTGTAGGCCTTGCGCAGCTCGATGAAATTCCGTTGATTACGAGACACTTCCCATTTTCGAATACTTACTTGTTGCTTATCATTTATTCACCCATCCATCCCATTTTCAATAATAAAACAAAATTGTGCAATTTTCGTTTTGTTTAACATTTCATATGTGTTTTTCTCTTTTTTATT
The DNA here is from genome assembly GCA_964034835.1 of Muscina levida. Taxonomy (NCBI): domain Eukaryota; kingdom Metazoa; phylum Arthropoda; class Insecta; order Diptera; family Muscidae; genus Muscina; species Muscina levida. The sequence goes on from OZ035881.1 coordinate 152,553,103, forward strand.
TATTTCTTTCAAGTTAGGCTTTCATATTACTTCTCTCGTTTGTTTGTTTTCTTTTCTTTTTACGTAAAGGACATTCTAGGACATCGTTTTTTTTTTGTTCTGTTTTGTTGACGAATTTACACTTACATCTCTAAATAAATGTTGCTGTTGTTGTTGTTGGTTTTTTCTTTTGTTATCTTTTATGTTTCTGTTTCACGTTTAATTTTTTAAATAAAACATACAAATACTGTTTCTTTTTGTCGTAATTATCATTATTAAATAAATTATAGTTAAATTTTTTTTTCATGTGTTTGGTTTTTTTTTCTCTCATTCCTTTTGGGAAATTTTTCATTCTGTTACATAATATAATGTTTTATTATTAAACGTAGTGTTATATTAAATGTTTTACGCATTTCTTTGTGTCCATTCCAGATATTTATGTTAAATGTGTCTTAAAAAAATTGTTTAAATATATAATTATTTTTTTTTGTTTTTACTTAATTTTTGTTTTTGTTTAGTTGGTTTTCTCTTTTTTTTCTTGTTGTTATTGTTAATATGTATATGGGTTTCTATTTGGGGAGTTTTCTTTTGTTTTATTTTTTTTTTATAAACTATATAATTAAGTTTAGTTTTTGTTTTATATGCGATTTTCTGTTTTCGTTTTGTTGTTGTTGTTTTGGTTGCTATAATTAATGACTTAATGACACTTTTTGTGGAATTTATTATAATTGTTTTTTAGTTGCATATGTTTTCTTTTACTACTTTATTACGTGCTAAAAATTTATTTACAAATGAGATATCATTTTGTTTTTTATAGTTTTGTTTTTTTTTCTTTTTGGTTGTCTATTATAATTATATTTAATAATAATATTTTTCTGGTTTTTCTCAATGAATTGCACTAAGTTCTTTCTAAAAAGGTATTTTTATTTTGTTTTTCATATTATGTATATTTAATAAATGTTCTTATTTTCTCTCATTCCTTTGTCCCATCTTAGAATTTATGTTTCTTTCTGCTATAAATTTAATTTCAATTGTTTTTATTGCTATTTGTTTTATAGTTTAAGATTTGATTTAATTATTATGAGGGTGTGGGAGGGAGGTGAGGGTTGTGTGTGTGTTGTGGAAATTAGTCAGTGATTTGATGGTGTTTGTTTGTATATGCCACATAAATACATCCTTACAAGTTGATAAAATTGTTGTCTTACATTTTTGTGGTTTTATGGAATTTGCATTGAATTTTTTTTCCATACGACTGGTTTAAGGACTTTGCTGTTAATGGTTAATAATATTCACTAGTTTTTGAAATTCAATTATTTTGTGGATTCTTTATAAACTGTAAAACATTAATTATTGAATATTTATTTTATGATAAAGTTTGTGATTATGGGCAAATGTGGCTGCTTTGTATGAGTTATATTTCATGGAATTCGTCGTAATATGTTGGTCATTGAAGCAGGTAATCAGTACCAGCGTTTTACGCTTAATTTATTGCAAATCGATTATTGCTATTAATAGATTTTACATAATTTGCTGTTGTGCATTGAATTTAAGGCAATGCCAGTAGTTAATTAATTAATTGTGGTATTGTCAGACAATCGCAATTGTTTAATATTAATTTTTCCAAGAAAAGTTCTATTCAATTTGCAATAAAGGAAAAACATTATTTTTTTATAAAACAATGCCCACAACCTATTGCCCTTTAGAATACATCCGTTACTAGCGGTCCTCTATGGCAATACTTAATTTCGTAGCACAACTGTGATCAAAGTAAAGCTCAATTAAATTTTTATTAAAATTCAAACTCAATATCGGTTTAAAAATTAGTAAATGTAGATATGACGCAATTAGGAATTCATATAGTAAAATGGTGGACAAGAATGTTTGCCTACTTTTTTAGAGCGTTAAACACAATTCATTTAGTGAAACTATTATATTATTATTTGGGGCTTGATTAAAAGTTGTGCACAAACAAATTCATCAAGTTTTATACACCATATCGACTTGAAAACAAGAAAGTAACCCGCAGATATAATTTCTTGATTGCCGCACGTAATACCTTCAATATTTTCCTGTGTAATCATTTTATACATAATAGTAAACATTCGACGAACATAAAAACTAAAGCTACACCAAACACTATTTTAGTTTTAAGCCGATATAGTGCATAGCATTTAATAAAAATATATTTGTGCACAACTTAGAGGCAAACTCTTTACAATGATACATTACTTTTGTTTCAATAATTACTTGAAATAATCAAAAAAAGTAGTAGTAGTAGTTTGCCGTTTCATTATAATACACAATTGGTTTCATCTGCAACTGATATTCTAAAACGGAAATATTTTGTTATATTTAACAAAAATGTAATGACCACAACTATGAGGCACTATATCGTCGGTATTGATGCAAAAGTGTCCCAAAAGTCATAATCTATGTTCTGTAATAATGGACACAGGTCTATTAAAAGTAGTTCTGTAGTTACGAGTATTGTATCAATACATAGACGGCTATAAACTTTAAATCATCAATAACTTAGAAACACAAAAATAGGACTTGAGTACTTTGTGCAAAAGTGACCTAGAAGTCATAGTCTACGTCCTGTAAAAAAATCCCATGTCTATTAAAAGTAGTTAATGTATAAAAACACAAACGAACATAACTTATTAAATCAGCAATAACTCAGAAACTCAGAAAAGTGGACTAGAGACATATTTACAGGATACCGACGATATATCCTATGACATAACGAGATCGACAATGGCACGTCTTAAAAACAATAAAGCTGATAAATCGGAATCCCTTGAAAAATACAAGGTTGACATCACAGCCATTCAGGATATGCGACGGACGGCATAGGGATGCACACAACGAAAGAACTGTGACACCTGTCATAGAGAATGTCACGAATTTTGATGTAGATTCATAGTCGGCAAGAAACTTCAACATCTGATCTCGCGGTTTAATCCTGATTTACGTACACGCCCCAAAGGAAAGCAAAGATGAAGGCAATAAAGATGTATTCCATGAGCAAGAAATATATGGTATCGACCTTGCCCTTGAGATTACAATTGTTCTGGAAGATTTGAATGCTAAAATAGGAGGAGAAGATACTCTGGGTTTAGCAGTTGGAAACTTCATTCTGCACAAGAACACCTCCGATAACTAATTCAGACTGGTTAGTTTCGCGTCAGTAAGAAACATGGTTGTGAGTGGAACCAGATTCCTGCATAAATATATCCACAAGGCAACCTGGACATCTCCCGATCAAAATACAAGAAATCAGATTGATCACGTGGTAATTGATGGAAGGCATGTCTCAAGCGTGATGGACGTGCGTGTGATGCGCGGTGTAAATATTGACTCGGATCTTCACCTAGTTGCAGCCTAACTACGCACATTATTAAGTAGTGACAAAAACACTTAATCAATCGCAAAGGAAGCTAGACATCACAAAGCTGCATACCACTGAGATAGCCAATGTCTACTCCAATCAACTCTCTCAATTACTCCAAACAAACCCCCCAAGTTCTGATGTTTCCGACATACAGTGGCAGCATATTGCGAATTCTATGACCACTGCCGCAACGACCATACTGGGTTATGTAAAACCATGCTGAGTCAAGCCCTGATACGATGATGAATGTCGCGAAATGTCTGAGGAAATGGATGCTGCATACAAGGCAAAACTGCAGCCAACGGTGACGCGTGCGGTGACGGAATGTTACAAAGAGAAAAGGAGGGAGATGAAATGCCTCTTCAGGCAGAAAAAATCATCTCAGGAAGAAACGAGAGAGCGCTGATATGAAAAATTTCTGGAATTATAGGTGAAGCACGAAGGTTTTACCAAAAGGTAAAAAGCTAAAGTTTTGGAACAGAGACTCCCACCTGTAAAGACAGAGACAAAAATCTGGTCACGGACATGCAGAGTGTGCCGCAAATATGGAGGGAATACTTTCGTACTCTGCTTGTTCTCGAAGGCAGCATTAGTGACAAAATCAAGCCAACCGTCGATGACGGCATAGATTGTGCACCAACGAGCCAAAGCGAGATCAGAACGAACATAGATGTGCCGTTAATTGTGAATCTAAAAATAGAAAGTGTGTTAATTCACAACAACGTAAGAAGCTATCCTATACCATATTATTAAGGCCTGCGGTGGCAACGTGCTTGCACCAGCTCATAAACACAATTCGGATAAGGGCTTGTATAACCGATGAGTTCAAGGTGATTGTTCTATGACTTGTGCTTATAAAAGGCGTTTCAAGTGTGTGTACCAACTATATCGGGATCAGCCTTTAAACCGTCTCATACATGGTCTATTACCTGTCTACTGTTTTACGTGAAAGACAATAACTTATCTACCATGCAAGGCTTTAGATCATAATGGAGATGATCATGCCGAAGGCTGCAGTAAACACGACTGATGCCATCTTAAACAAAAGTCGCATGCTGCCCGCTTATGCCGATGACATAGATATCATTGGCCGTAGACTGCGAAATGTTACTGCTACCTTTTCAAGCATTGAGAAACAGTCGGCAGAAGTCGACCTTGTGATAAATGAGTACAACACCGAGTTTTTTGTTTCAATGAACAAATAGTCTACTCGTTTCGGACGCTGCGTGAACTTTGACAACTATACATTTGATATGAAAGATGATTTTGTCTACATTAGTTCCGCCGTAAACAAAAATATTAATGTTAGCTTGGAAGTCGCAAGCCACTGCTTCTATGTGGTAAGCAAGCGATTAAATGACAAAGCTAACTTTCCTATCTGTCTTGCTTTACATTTACAGCGCAGCATCCTGGGTAATGATAAAAGTAAAACAAACTATTCGGGTGTCTTCGAGAGAAAAATGCTTCGCAAAATATTTAGACCCATCAACGTTAACGGCGACTACGGTCGCCGAATAAACCATGGGCTGTATGACGACATCGACGTAGTCAAGCGAGTTCAAATAGACCGTATGCGCTGGCTTGAACACGTTGTACTAATGAATGAAACTGCTCCAGCTTGTAAAGTCTTTCTCAAAGAAATTGATGGGCGGCGCAGGAGGGGGCTACCAAAACTTAGGTAAAAGAGCTGTTATCTTAACTTGGTGAGACAAATTACCTACGGAGAGCAAATGACCATAGGGCTTGGAGTTCTATTCTACTTGCGGCTACTGATGGATGCATTTCTGTCGCAGCTGCCAAATAAGAAGAAGTAGAAGACGTGCGGCACATAATCAATAACTTACGATTGTAATAAAAAACGTCATCTCAGTAAGCAAGTAAATAAACGAATGATGTTTGCTTACCAGTTAAACCACATTACAATATTAGAACTACCAACAATTGGCTGCAGAAGTGTAGCCATTCCAGTATTTTTTCCCGTTATATTTTTTTAAAAAATTTTATTTTATTTTGCCATTTGCATCCGCTTTGATGATTATCCTTTTTTGTGAATGCACGGAGTCATTTTAGGATCATTTAACCTTTATATAAAGCTTTTAAGTCAATTTGTCATGCCCAAATCTAAGCAGAATATCTGCAACAAAACTGAAACCTCCAGATGAAAAGAAAGTACATGCCACTGTCAAATCTTTCTGGAAACTAAAATATGATATTTTTAGTAACCTACCAAACGAACATTGATATAAGTACCTATATTCATTTCACCTTTTCTACATGCAGTACGTATTGATTCCGATTTCTTGTTCTGTTCTTTAATGTGTATCATTTCTTACATGTAATTAAGAAACAAGTAAACGCAAAAAAAAGAGATTTTTATTAAACATAGAAGATGTTGTTTTTTAGTCACTGGCTCACCTCTGCTACATAGTAACTTACCTTAAAAAGAAACTGCTACAACGTACTCTGTCACTACTGGTGTTTCTTATAAAAATGTTAGTTTGTTAAAGTTTACTCAATTTCATCTCTCAGATTTTTGCAAACTTTACCACAAAATGAATTTTTAACATCATTTAAAACTTCTTGTTATTTCTACACGTTGACATAGCTGGCTATGCATTTACATAACATTTACAAGTCCACAACAAGACAAGTTCGTTATGGAATGAAAACATGAATTTTCATAGTTTTTTATTTGTTATTATAATTTAAATTCTTCTTAACGATTGAATGTTAATGAGGGAGAGGGGTTTTTTTTTGTAATGTGTTATAAAGACAGATTTAGAGAGAGAGACATAGAATTGTTTAAGAGTGTCTTAATAAATCATCATGATTTAATTTAACATTATTTATTCTTTTGGTTATCTTTTATATAATAATGATGGAACGAAAACAGTCTTTGGGTATTCATTACATGTTCATAATTTTTTTGTGTTTTGTTTTGTTTTCTTTTCGTTTTGTTTTTATTTACTTGTAAAATTGAATTAATTTGTATGTTTTGTTTTGCTTGTTCGTCTGAATATATCTATAAGTAGTTTATATATATGTCTATAATTTTGTTTTTTTTTTTGGTAAGAATATATAATTAATTTAATAATATCATTTATTATATTTATTAATAATAATAATAATAATCATAATAATAATTGCCTTATAAAAAAGTGTTGGTATGTTTCTGTTTATAATTTTATTAATAATGACGTTTAGTTTTGTAATGACAATCATATGTTGCAATAACTGTTATTACATGGAGTGAAATTGGATTAATGTGGATTTGTATTTCAATAATGAATGTCTAGGTTCTATTTTAACAAAAAACTTTAATGCAAATAATCTTGAATTGTTGAGGTGACTAACTGACACAAACAAATGAATGTGTGTTTCTTGGGTGCTGTAGTCTAACGGCTTGTAATGATAACAATTCGTTTTGGTTGATTTTGGTTGTAACATATGTTAACAAAGTTTATTATATTGATGATTGTTATTGTAAAATTATATTTTCTGCTTTGTTTTTTTTTTTTGTAATAATTTTCACATTCCCTAAATAACATATTTGTTTGTTTGTGTTCGAGTGAGTGTGGGGGTAGGGTGTGTTTGGTTTTGTTGGTGTGTTCAGAAAGAGGATTTATGTTTTGAATTTCAGTTTTTAGGTTGTCCTTTTTAGTTTTGTGTAAACTCAATTCCTGTGTCTCGTCGTTTTGTGTGTAAAAAAATATATATGTGTGTATGTGAAATTTCATATTGTTAGGCGCTTCTTTTTTAAGACTCAAATGGGGAGAATGTTTAAGAGAGCAGAGTGGAAAGGATTTCGCTTCATTGTTTCGGTAAACCAGAAAAGTAGTTGTAAGTGTTTTTGGTTCAATGTATACAAATCGTTTACCAGTTGTTTCGGAAAAAAATGTGCAAAACCCTACAGGTATGAAATAACTCCTGCTAGGAAGTTAATCCAAAAAGTAATGCAATTTTTTTAAATTAGTAATCGCAGCTTTAAAGTGCCTATTACCGTCATTTTTCAAATATTTCGATAACTTGCCACGCCCACATTTTTTCAAAAATGCAATTTCTAAAAATGAGATTGTGTTTTTGTAGGTAGAATGTAGCTGTATGCAAAATTTCATTAAAATCTGAGAGGGTCGGGTTCAAAATGTCCCTTTTTTTATAGGTTTTTAATATGAAATTCATCATATTTCTCTTTATATACTTATACTTTTTCCAACGATAGTATACCCTGCTGGAGTTTGATCCTACTACCACGCGATTGTTAGTCAGTCATGCTACTATCTAGCCTACATTGAGTCATTAGAAATGTGTGATTGAACAACTTCAAAGTCGCCATCTCTTTTACATGCCTTCAAAGGCCTGACAAAAAGAAGGAATCACATATGAGATTCATCGTGGCTTGATCAAACAATCATCTTCCTCTTACCTTCTTTTTATATGCCTTATGCAGGACTGGAGAAGAAAATGGAGTATGACCGAGCATCCACCGGGGCCATTGCCTTGTGGGATAATCGCAATGTATGTTTTATTTTAGTTTTAAATCCGAACGTCATATTTTTATATTTTTAAGGAGCTTGTACCGTACATGTCAATTGACTCAACAACTCATATGTTACTGTCTCTTACAATTAAAGGGTTCAAAGAAATTATGGATGTGAAAAGGCTCGAACCCAGGTCACCCGCATGATAGGCTGATGTCTATTAAAAATCCCCCATATTTATTGGTTAGTTGGACTTTGTAGCTAGGAAATTTTTGTTTAAATATCGAACAAAAAAAATCTTTGATCCCAGTCCACAGAGTAAGTGTTACTTAAAATTTATAACGAATACTCATTTTCCCGCTTCGTGAGATCTGCAAAATATTAACAATGGTAGGCATAACCAAACGCTAGTACACAACAGCATGGTTTGCTTGTGTGCGGTGACACAATAGCGTCAGCGCTGTCGAATTGTACAACGTTAAAACGTTTTTGTCTCCCAACAATCGTTGAAAATGTGTTCTTTGTCTGCCCGTATGTTTTTATGAGTTGAAGACGAAACAAACGTGTGTGTGTGGTGCTTTAATAACACTTAAGCAGAGACTGTCTGCTTAAAATCAAACAAAACTTTCTAGTACGTGTGAATTGCCGATTGCGTCCGTGTGAAACAGAAACGATTATTACCGGCCTCGTGAGGCTATTAGAGAGTTGGTGCGAATTTAAATCAGCCAAGTTGTTCTTGGTTGTAAGCGCAAACAACAAAATGAATGCAATTTTATTAGCTAATCATTTACAGCCTGTCTATGAGAAAAACGGCTAAATGTTAAAACGTTTTATAGTTACATACAACAAATTTATAAATTATTCCAGTAACGCCTAACAACAAGCTAGTTGTTCCAGCTAAGTAGCTTTTTAAGGTAAATCTGCTCCAAAGCAGTGACTAGAACTGATTGGACATAATACTGTATCGAACACCACAAAATTAATTGAAACTCATTTAAACCCCAACGAGACATGACTATCGTTGACGACAATTCCGAACGTCAACTATGGGTTTTTTACAAATCTTGTGTCGATTGACCCAAGTTTCTGTCAACAACACCGAGGAATACATTAACTTTAGAGAGTATCTAAGTGTAACTCTCTCTCTCACTCTCTCTCTATATCTACAAAATATTTAGTTTTAACTACCAAACGGTAGTCCTACTTGTCTTGTCCGGGGGTAAACAATATTAGGCAGTTACACAAGGGTATTATTCTGTCCCCGACAGAAGAATACTGCCACAGAATAAATAAATTCATCGTTATTAATGTCGAATATCTGTGACTTATGAACGATAAGCGAAACACAGGTGCTTAGATTTGCCGTCGGGTCAGCAGGAGAGTGTATATATTCACTAGCGCTCTCTTTGCACAATATTTTCACAGATTTTTTAACTTTTTGTTGTTTACAGAAGTATGATTAGTTTCGTATAAAAGCAATTGCAATTTGTATAAAAAAAAAAATTTCACATTTTACAAAATATCGAAAGAGATTCAAGAATTAAGACTGTAAGAATCTTCACTCTTAAGCCGGCCTGTTAGCTTATCGGAATGCGATAAGAAAAAATAAATTATCTACCCCATTCAGTTCTCTATACAAAATCTGTAAAAATATGGAAATATTGTGCAATGAAAGTAGACAAAAGAGCGCGACAGAGTAAATATACACTCTTTTGCTGACCGGACGGCAAATCTAAACATACTCGAAAGAAAGAAAAATTATTTGTGTATACCAGTGAACGGCAGCTCATAACAACCACAATATCAGGTTGTGTTGGTGAGTTGCTCTCTTCCATTTCTCATCGTAGTGAAGGAAACAGTTATTTAGTTTTTTCATAACTATGAACAAAATCTATATATATAAAAATGGCTCTCTCGCTCATGTTGTCCCATGGGCTACCTTAAGCCGTTGACTGGTGTATACATTTAATTGTGAAGTTATTCGGCAGCGAAGTAAAAAAGCGCCAGAACACTGGATTAAATAACATGCCATGCCACCCATATAGTTCTCTTGTCATTTTACCAAAACTTAAATATGAAATCCTTTCTATTCCACTTACTCTATGTAGTTATTATATTATATTTAGTTAATGAAATATATATTTCCTGAATTCCGTATAAAAAATCGTTGCTTCTGTCGGTTTATAAAAAAAAAATCATACAATCAAACGAAAACCAACTAAAACTTTAACTGAAACTATAAAAAAATAAAAAAAAAAAACACATACGATTTTTTGTTTGTTTGTAATATTTTCACAACTTATAAAAAAAATATACATATAAATAATTTATTTTCAGACTAAACATAAAAAATGTACAAAAAGTTGTCACTTAAAGTATACGAGTTTGTTTAAGTATTAATTACTTGTTATTATTTATTTTTATTACTTATAAAGTAGATACTTTGGTTTTACACTTGTTTGTGTGTGTGTGTGTCTGTGTGTTTCTCTTATGTTCTTTAGATTAATTAATTATTTAATTGTCCGTACTAAACATTAGATTTCGTGTTGGTTTTTTTTTCTTGCGTTTTACTTTCATCTTCGAAACTAAATACTAAAATGAATGTTTGTATGTATGTATGTAGGTTTTTAATGTAAATAATGTATGTATGTTTCTGTATGTGTGTGTGAGTGAGTATAGTATTTTACAAATGTATTTGGGAGTTTTTGTTTCTGTTGCTGTTTTTGCTGTGGTTATCCTTAACGGTTTAGAATTTATTTTGCTTTCAATTTATTTTGAAATGTAGTTTTTTTTTTGTTGTTGTTTAGTTTTGTTCTTATTTATGCTTTGCCAGAGGAATTGTTCACACATTCCACCAGTTTACTTCGTGTTTTTCGTTTGTTTTTTGTCTTTCACAAGACTTTTTATCTTTGGTAGTGTTGGTTTTTGTTTGCAGTTTTCATAAAAGGTTATCTTTGCTAGTATCCGGTTTTCATTAATATTCATTTCATTTCCGCTGCACTCTCTCACTCTCTTCGCATATGAATGAGTGTTTGTTTGTTGGGTTTCCTAAAGTTTGCTTAGCAATCTCTTTCATAGTTTTTAGTTTTTCATTTGCTTCAATTATCTTTGCCACGTTAATTTCTGTAGTTGCGGTTGTTTTGGTATGAAATCAAATTTGTTTTAATTGCATTTTGCATTCCACGATTTCATTTGTGTCTTTGTCTCTTTTTTGTGGGGGGAGGGGGGTGGGAGCTGTAGGTTTTGTTTTTGCCTTGTTTTGAAGGAAGATAGTTATACAGGTTTAGCATGATTGGTTTCACTTAATTGTTTTCTGTTGTGGCTGTCCATGTTCATGCTTCGTGGTTTAACTTTATTTTTTTTTTGCTCTCCCTGCAACTTATTGCACTTACAACTCTAGATCGGTGTGATTATTTGCCTCTGGTCCATACATATTGGCCAATTTGTCGAATCGAGGTCCCCATGCACCCAAATAATCATATTCTTGGCATTCATCATCAGTTCCTGAAAACAAAGTTTATAAAATTAAGAGGTTATCATTAATAATGGTTACAAAATAGATTTGGTATGTTTGAAAGAAAGAAAACAAATAATAAATTCATAAAAAAATGTTTGCATTACTTTTGTCTTATTATTTTGAAAAACATTAGTATATTTTATTTATGAGTATGCTCCTCTTTTTTATAGTTAGTATTTACACCCAATATTCGGCTGTATTAGAGTGTAGTCTTAGGCGTAGGCCTGGAATGTTAACAAAACATACAGACATTGAGTACAATTTATTAAATTCTTTTTTTTGATGAATTTCAAATTCTCTTAACTACGGTTACAATTTAAAAGCGTATCTAGATAATTTGGAATACTTGCAACTTGTTAAGGTGCAAATTTATGTGAGGAATTGTTGGGGTTTTACTTTACAGATTAAAAGTAGTGATTCTAACATAGATTTTCAACATTGTGCTATTTTTGTGGGGAAGGGTTCTAATCCAACAATATAATCTAATCTGAAATATAATCTAATCTGAAATAAGCATTGCTTTGAAATTGCTATACCAGAAGTTTGACGTGTATAATTTGTTCTGATTGCATAGGGGTTTCTAAGGCAATTTAGGAGAATAACCTATTTATCGCTTGTCTTACACATATATCAAATCCTGCAGAATTGCTTCTGAATTCTTCTCAGCCAAACAACTGTTTACTTACTTAATTCCCCCTTACACCCCATAACACGCATTCTAATTTTGGATTTCCAATTAACTGCACCTGCTTGTTTATGGACGAATGCAAACATCACTTTTTGAGAAGCTTTTACTAGACATGCCGATTGACCCGACACTATACTGCGAAGTTAAGCTTGTAACCAAAAGCAAAGGAAGCTAGGATAACACTAATTGGCACGAAGTCTGCAGTGAAAATAGCTATTTTACACCAAACGAGGCTTTAGACAAGGTGATAGTCCGTCATGTGGTTTTTTCATATCATAATGGAAATGATCATATGTTTAGGTTTAGGTTTAGGTTTAGGTTTAGGTTTAGGTTTAGGTTTAGGTTTAGGTTTAGGTTTAGGTTTAGGTTTAGGTTTAGGTTTAGGTTTAGGTTTAGGTTTAGGTTTAGGTTTAGGTTTAGGTTTAGGTTTAGGTTTAGGTTTAGGTTTAGGTTTAGGTTTAGGTTTAGGTTTAGGTTTAGGTTTAGGTTTAGGTTTAGGTTTAGGTTTAGGTTTAGGTTTAGGTTTAGGTTTAGGTTTAGGTTTAGGTTTAGGTTTAGGTTTAGGTTTAGGTTTAGGTTTAGGTTTAGGTTTAGGTTTAGGTTTAGGTTAAGGTTTAGGTTGAGGACATGTAATGACATAGCGCAATAACCATGTCACTACAATGGTCCATTGCGATTGTCCTGATTTAAGAAAGGAGAAAGGATATACAATAAGTAAGATTAGAGGGGGACACTATGGTCGTCTGTTCTTAAGCCAGCTCAAACCATCAGTGAACTTTACCAGATTCTCCATGTTACATGATGACAGTTCGTTGAGACTATCAAAGAACCACTTCCCGAGGAATTGCTTCCTTCTTCTATAAAGAGCTGGGCAATGGCATAACAATTGCTCAATGGTCTCAAATTCCTCCTACAATTATTCTCCCATGTCCTCTACCAGTTGGATGTAAATGCTCTGAAGTCACAGTTTTTCCGACATTACTCCAATTAGTCATCTAAAGGACCTTCTATGCTGTTCCAATAGTGATCTGGTTCATCTTCCATCCAGCCCTGGCCAAATATCTCGTAATACCACACAGTCGGTGCGATGTTCCCAGGATGCATTTGCCAGCCGTTCGATGTAACCGGTCACAGTTCCGTATATATGACACATTGCTGGTCGCACTGATCCATCTAAATGGCCGGGTCCCAGTGCAGATCTTTTCCGCGCCAGTTTATCCGCTATTATGTTTCCTAAAATGTTACTATGTCCGAGGATCCAACAGAATCTAACACTGTTCTCCGGCAGTTTTGAGAGTGCCGTCCTACATCTATACACTAATCTCGGCTTTATAACTAACTACCAATACTTTATATACTTAAAATATCTCATCCTTGAGATCCTCACTAAAGATACCCGATCCTGTTCCAAAATCCATTTTAGAACCTTAAGTGAAGATGGACAGCCCCCTGATGGGCAAGAAAGCTTTGCAATCTTCTCTATCAGGGATCAATATTTTTGGGCATAATGTAAAATCCAACGACTTGACTCCGATTGCCACCAAAGGTCGCATCTCTCAACCTTTTTGCACTTTTAGCCGCTACAGATAGTGCATGGTACCGCAGGTTGTTCAGGTTCACGTCCAGTGCTGATTGTGGTATGCTTCGTCTAACACCTGCGAAATACAGTGAGGCCATTCGCTGTACACTAGTTATCAACATTAGCTTACTTTCCGTATCCAGACCATCCCACCAAACAAGGCATTCGTAAGTTACTATGGGACGCATTACCGCTGTGTATATCCAATATACCATTGCAGGTTGTAGTCCTTAGATTTTCCCTACAGAGTTCCCACAGACGTATAGTACATTTAATCCTTTCTTCGCCCTTTCCTCCGTATTGCGTCTCCAGTTTGGTTTCCTATCCAAAATGACGCCTAGATATTTCGCCTCAGACGAGAACTTCAGTTCGACCCCATCAATTAGCGGCAATCTGAAGTTCTTAATGAGATATTTGCGTGTACATAGTACTACTTCCGTTAACTGTGGCCCATTCTGATAAACGTCGTTAAGATGATCATGCGGAAGGCTGTATTAAACACGACTAGTACCATATTTAATAAAAATCACATACTGCTCGCTTATGCCAATGACATAGATATCATTGGCCGAAGACTGAGGGATGTTGCTGCTGCACGCAAAATCTCGGATCAATCTATTCTGGGAATCTTCGAGAGAAGAACACTTCGCAAAATATTTCGAATCAGCATCGTTAACAGCGATTTCCGTCGATGAATCATGACCTTTATGTGCTGTATAACAACATCGACTAAGTCAAGCGCGGTCAAATAGCACGAAAACGCTGATTTGGACAAGTTGTACGAATGTGTGGAAATGCTCTATCTGGAAAAGTTTTCCGTAATCAACTCGATAGGCGGCAAAGGAGGGGTGACCAAAACTTCATTGGATAGACAAGTTGAAAGAGTGTTATCTTAACTTGGTGTGACGAACTATCTAAGTAGCGTAAAAACTCGAAGAACTTGGAATTATTTTATAGTTAGGGCTTCTGATAGATAAATTCATGTTGCTGTTGCCAAAGTAAGTAATCATCGTCACCCATGAGCAGGGAGCTCTCTCGGAGCTTAAAGAGCAAACGAAGAACTTAATTTCAGTATAAAATGGAGTTTCCCGGTTCTTGCACTTGTCATTATGCTCTTTTTTTTTTTTTTGATAATATTTGCATGCTGGGTGTGTTTCAAATTTTGTTTATATATGTTCCTAAATAAATGTATGTAGATTAGTGCGATGTTAGAAATTTCACATTTTTATCTGTTTAATATAAATTAACCCCTAAGTTTATATTTAAGCTGTTTTTACTGAAGACTATGATTTTAATATAGTTACTTGGAATATGATGGGATAGCAAATTCTACCGATATTGATTTAGGACATTTTTTCCTTTTTCTAGCTATTAATTTTGTTCTGGTTTCCACCTAAAGTGGTCTTCAATTTAACTACACTGGGTCTAATAATTACGAATATTGAGTGCAATTTTTATTTTTGTTTGTTTTGTTTTATTCTTTATCGATTGGAAGCATAATTTTGCACTAAAAACTAAGTAATATGAAAAATACTATATAAAATGAAAAACTTACCTGATGCCAACGAACTCAATGAACCGGCTGTACTGCCACCGCCCTCATAGGCATAATTGCGCAAGTCATCGAAGGGAGGAGCGTTGGGATCACCATCAGCACGTTTTTTATGTTCCTCAATGAACATGCCCACATTTGGCTCTTGGCCGGGCATTAATGTCATTACAGGATCTAAAATGGGACAATGATGGGAAGAATAAAAATAGAAAATAAAACATTATTAGTTTTTTTTATTACAAATTAAGATAACTAAAAAAAAGCGTAGAGTGATGCATTTAGATGTTTGATTTCCCAATTGTTTTGTTTTGACAAATCACGCATGATCTGGTTCAGTCTTACAAGATCTAACTATTTCAATAAACTTGGAAACTATGAGCAGCAGATTGCTTGTTAACTGATTTACACAATTAATTATTACATTCGTCCGACTAAAATGCTGAAATGGTTCTTTTTTTTATAAATCTCGTAACAAAAAATTGTTTAATATTAAAATTTTTAAAGAAAATTTATCAGAAATTTATGTCTTTAATAGGGTCGGTTGTGGAAACTTAAAATTAGCTGATTGCTTATATGAAATTATCGCTTATATGCTTTGGTTGAAGTCTTCGGTTTTACCAATTTACTTCCCTATACAATTCAATTTAACAATTTTCAATTCAATCAAATTACTTCCCCTAATATACTCGTAGTAGACAAATTGTTTGCGCGAGCCGCTGAAAAGGAGATTAATATATTTTTATATTTATATTTCTTCTCTTTGCTATCATGCAAAAGAAAATAAATCATATGCGGGCTTAAAGTCACAACGTACTTTCGGGCGTTCTCATATCAATACATCGAACATTCATTGGATTATTCGAACCTATGTGCCCATACCTATATGCTATGGAGAGTGTTTCATGCTATACAAATGATATCACCATGCTTCACCCTTTTATGCTGTGCTACAAACACCAGAAGTAGTTGACATTGCTCAATGTATAGACAGCCCCTGCATGATATTTTTCCCTAACAATTTTTGCAACATAGCGGTAAAATTGTTGTCCGATTTTATTGTCATTATTTATTTGAACATCCTTCGTTAAGCTGAGCTATTTTCATATTAAAATATGTTAACAAACTTTGGCAACACAAAAAAAACAACAAAACCCCAATGACCCCATTTCTACCTTTCATATTTAAATGTGTGTATATAAAACACAATATATTACAACACATATAGTTGTTGGCAATTGATATACATACAGGTACGCACACATACACATATATACTTACACATTATTGGCATTTTCATTGTGGCCAATTCTGGTGGCATTGGGCCACCAATGGGTATTTGCAATGGCGTTATATCGAAAGCGGTCATATCATCTTCGCCGCCACCCTCATCATCATAGTTAATGATATTCTCGCGTACATCATCATCTGGTCCAGGATATTTAATATGCGCCTCACGGCGGCGATTATACACCACAAATACCAAAACCAAAACTGTTGCGGGCGTAATTCAACGGAGTTATGGTGGTGTATAATGCAATAATTTATCCAAAATGACCCAAGTGCAGTAAAAAAACAAAACACACGTACGCAGATTAAAGCGCAAATGCAGATAAGAGGGTAGAGAAAAAAATGTGGAGAGAGAGAGAGAAAAAAATGGAATTAATTTCATTATGTAAATTGTAGTATAACAAAATAAAAACAACAAAATAAACTGTTTATTATAACTATCATAAAGTTTCGTTGTATGTTGTTACTGGTTATTTTTCCAGTACAATTTATTTGAAAACTACTTGCGCTTCATTATCACGATTCTGGAGAAAATTATAAGCTAAAAATGTGAATTAACTTAAAAAAAAACATGCAAAAGTGTTATTTTTAGTAAAAACAGAAGCAACAACCAACATTAAATATCTAATAAGTTCGTGGTAACAGGCCAGAGTGGTATGAAGAGTACTTGTATATTTATGATAACAGCCTTAAAATATACACTAGAATAAAGTACATAGATTTAAAGCGGGATGTATATTCTTATTGTATGACATAACTAACATAAAATATGTTATAATTTCATGCTTACAGTACAAAATAAAAAACACTGAGTAGTATTTGCATATCTATATATAATAGTAGCCTTATGATATATCATAAAAGATTACAATATAACAATAACTTTAAGAGTAGGTGATATATTTAAATACAGCCTGAAAGTATACAATAATAAAACTCTTTTAAATGACAATATGATCAAAAGCCTACCAAAAGAATATATATTTGCTTATGAGACAAATATGTGGCCTGCTTATGGTGTGAACATATTTATTTAATCGGCACAGAAGTCTATATTTAAATTGAATAAAATATTTCCCCTCAAACTTGGTTAGTCCAGCACAAACGCATTTGCTTTACTGCACTTACAATTGACTTACTGCAGTGAGCAATAATTGCAAGACTTCCACGACCAAAATAGTTATACACTAATGCGAAGAGAACCTAAAGGTGCATTGTTTGTATTTGGTTTTTTTTTTTAAACCAAACTAAGAACACATCTTGTCTCTTCTCTCAAAACAGAACAATAATAACTACCTGATATGTCAATGAATGCAGTAAACCATTTAAATGTTTTGATTTTTGTTTTTTTTTTTTATTTTGCTAGGATAGAGAAGCAATCAGTGTTGTCAGTTTTGCACGTGGGGCAAAAGCAAAATTAAGTTTTTACTTTTCGTATTTAGTAAAACTGTACAGGATAAGGTTTTTGAGAAAAAACTGGTCTAGCCACGCCCCTCCTGGTACCTCCCATTCATATGTAGCATTTTGCCCACTTTTGAAATGGAGTAATCATATCAATACACCTAATGCGATCGTGCTTAAATTCTGTTTTTTGTTAAGCTATAACAGGATAAAGTTTTTCAGAAAAAACTGGAAGTACTTTTTGGTACAGTAAATTTTCCATTTTCGTAAAAAATTGTACCATTTGGTACCATAAATTGTACTTTTTGGTACAATAAATTGCAGTTTATCGTACCATATATTTTACGTTTTGGTTCCGTAAATTCATGTATTTGGTACAATAAATTGTACTTTTCTGTAAAATATAGTGTACTTTTTGGTACAATAAAAGTACATTTTGGTACAGCAAAGTGTTCAATCTGGTAATATAAATTTTACTTTTTGGTATCATAAATTTTAATTTTTGGTTCAATAAAAGTACTTTTTGGTACAACACAATTAGTAACATAAATTGTATTTTTTTTAAACATTAAATTATGCTTTTTAATGCAATAAATAGTATTTTTGGGTACAATACTAAGTACTATTAGGTGCAAAAAATTGCACTACCTACAACTGCTCCATATATTAATTGTCTCGTGTCGCCTTAAAGTATACCCTCCTGTAACTAAATAACATAAGATAACACCTTACACTAAAGCTAGGCAATAGATTTTGCCCAGGTACATGTTCCTTAAAGTAGGCAATCTCATAACATCCTAAGTTTGTAACAAAAACTAAACCACAGATATGCTTCATGAATACCACTTTATATCAAACCCCTACTTATGAAATAATATAGTTACATCCTTATTCCTTATTTGTATTATTATGTATATAAACCTTGTATTACGACAACGCCTCAAAGTACGATGTTTACTACATTTAGGTGTAGTAACGAATACTTTAACCACAAATTATTATATATAAATTTGTTTCTTGTAAAATTTTGCAATACTAAGCTGTTCTACAGTTGCTTGCCACAAACATTCAACGATTTTTAGTAACCTTTTCATCACATACTTCTTTGAAACTCTAAAGCTATGTATATTACTATATGGAAATCACATATATATACAATTACAAATTTCTATAGATACCGACAGAGAGCTCTCTTTCATTTCCTTTTGCGTATGCAGCCAAAAGATATGCTTTACATTTGCCATAATAAATTCCCTAAAGTATGCAAAAGTTTGTAACAGATTTGTTTATTTATACGAAAAGGCTCACAAGTCTCAATGTTGTTCATAATAAATTTTATACAAAACTATTTGAAAGGATTTACGCAAATACATTTGTGCAAAAAAAAGGACAAATATTTGCTGGGGCTTTTCACAAATCTTATTAATACATTTGTATTCCGTTTTACACAATAACAGATATTCCATAGATTTGAATGTATTAACTATTGATGGAATATGTATTGGCATCATGTATAATGGTAGATTGTAAGGTTGTTTCTTAGAAATCTCATTTAAAGGATTATCTGATTGAGAACATGTTTGAATTTAAATCTGACCCTGACCTTTAGCAGTAGGAGTCTAAAGTTTTAAATATAATGTAGCTTATTGAGGAAAGTTACATAATATACAAAAATAAGAAAAATCTTATAATTTACTGTGACCTTTTAAAGGTGAGTGCAGGGGTCATTGTTTTTAATAGCTTATTTGATGTGATAACAGAGTTTATTTTACCAGAGTTACATGATTTATGTAAAATAGAATATTTTGAAATTTTTGTTTATGGCTTTTTCTTTTGGTAAATATCCTGAACACATACCATGAATGTTGTCCGAATCAATATGTCTCTACCATAAGCGAACTAACAATAAGTATAAAGTCAGTTTTTGAATATCTTTAATATGAATTTGAGGAAACTTCCAACTTACAGCCCATCATCATGATTCAGTGATAAGTTATTGGACATTTTATGGTTAGTCTGAGGTTTTACTACATATTTTACTACTTTTTTAGTTCCTGACCTTACAAGCCTTATCGAAAATGTCATTACAAAGTTTTAACTCTTAGAAGGAAACATTTAAATAATGCACCTCCACTTTAAACATTTCCATACAATTTCTTTAATAATTAAAATCGTAATTTTCAATGAACTGCATCGATGACACCCATTCATCCTTGACGTTTATTAGTACAGAATTGCAACACTTTCGCCGCCAATTTTTGCCAATGTGGTTTTCCAACTTTGATCACGAACATGTCCTTTAGTGCTCATTAATTTAAATGTTTTTTGTTGTTGCCGTTATTATTGTTGTTGTACTCTTGTATTGTTGGCAGTGTTGCATGCAACAACTCAGTGTAGTGGCAACTACACTCGTACGCCATAACTTAGTAAAGGCATACAGTTGCGACAAGCTCATAGCACTGCTATACATAGCAATTGCCACAACTTCGTTTTCTGCAACCATAAAAATCCCAATTCCGTTAATTAATTTTCAACTGCTTGTGAACAAAATACAACAACAGCAACAAAAAAAGAAAAACTACCACTCTTAACAATATTTAAACTTATTACGACAAATGAAAACAGCGTATGTACATAAAAAGCAAACGTTCGATGTACATAATATATACTTATGTACATATGTATGTACCCACATGTATGTGTGTAGCGTGCAACATAATGAGCAAGAAATGTCATTGAAAACATAAAGATACGTATGAGCAATTATTTCAATCCATCGCAACTTGGTTGGTATGTCAATTTTATTTTAATAATTGTTGGCTGTTTTAATTTTGCTTCTGCATTGGGACGCGGCGGCAACTCTTTTAAGAGCACACGGCGGCTCGGGCTTAAATACGGAAATGCTGGCGCAATAGCTATGCGTACTTTGTTTCGTCCGCCATATACACTATGTGTGTATGTATGTATGTCATGAGAGCCCTACAAAATGTGTTCGTAATTAAATTAATAATTCGTTATTATTTTCATCGTTCGCTATAATTATTTAAAAGTCAATCGCTCAAAGAGCTAAATGATGCATTCAGCGTCAGAGCCGTGGTGGAATTTATCATGTCACAAGGATATACTTGTAGCATTAATTGATAAACAAATTAATGACAGGTTTCGTTACAGCTGGCAACAGGAAATCTTATTGCGCGAAAACCGCAATTTAAGGTGTAATTATGGATTATTGCACCAAACAATATAAATGTCAGCGTTTAAGCGTTGAAATGCTTAAAGATTTTGCAGGCGAGTAATAATGACATAATTAATTCTGAGAAAAAGACACATTTATGGTATAGGATTCACCTAGCGGAAACATATGATCGCTGTTCTGCCCATGACATTAAAATTGTTCTGGGAGATTTTTCGCTAACATAGGCAAGGAAGATGCTTTTGGTTCCGCAGTCAGAAAAATCAGTCTACACAACAACACCTCCGTTATCGGTATAAGACTGGTTAAGACTGGTATTGATAGGAAACCTGGTAGTGGCTGAAAATATATTCCCACATAAAGATATCCACAAGGCAACCTAAGTATCCTCTGGTCAAATAGCAAAAAACCAACTCTAATAAAAGCCACATGCTGCTCGCATATGCTGATGAGATATACATATATTATTACCCGAGGACTGCGGGATGTTACTGCGGCCTTATCTAACAATCGGCAGAAGTGGGTCTATTGATAAATGAGGACAAACCCAAATTTTTTGTTCCAATGAACAAAGAGCCTACTCGTTTGGGAGCTGTGCGAATATTGACAGCTATAATAAAGAAGTGGTAGATGATTCAGTCTACCTTGACTCCGCCGTTAACAAAAATGATTATGCTAGCCTGGAAATCACCTTCTACAATCGCTGGTATGCGGCATGTCTCAAGCGTTAAAAAGTGTCAAAAACACTCGTAACAAAGTGCAAAAGAAGCTGGACATCTCAACTGTCTCAACTACTTTTAACAAACTCCTCAATTACTGATGCTCAAGACATACAGTGGCGGCATATTGCGAATTCGGTGAAAACTTCCACAACGAATGTACTGGGTGATGAAAAGCAACGCGCAGACTTTAGTACGATGAGGAAAGTCGCGCAATATCTAAGGAAATGGATGCTGCTTACAAGAAAAAATTGCAGCCATTGGTTACACAAGAGGTGACTAAGCGATATAATGACAAGACGAGGGTAAAGAAATGCCTATTCTATATGTATATTCTATACATCCCTTTTCTATGTATACGCAAAAAGCGTCTAAGGAAGAAAAGAGAGAGCCAGAATATCGGAAATTACAGAGGTATATGTGAAACCTGAAAGTTTTACCAAAAGGTAAACAGCAAAGGTTCCGGAACTTAGATGGAAATATGGTCACTGATTCGCAGAGTGTTCTGGATATATGTAGGAAACACTTTCATATTCTGATCGTTTCCGAAGGCAGCATAAGTGACAAAATTACGCCAATTATCTGCGACATAATAGATTGTCTACCAACGAGCCAAAAGGATATCAGCACGGAAATTGCATGACTTAAAAATAATAAAGCTGCGGGGGCAGATGGATTTGTATGTTTAAATATGTTCTATGTCCTGTGCTCAAGAAGTGCAATCAGGCGTGTGAACCAACTATCGGGGCATACAAGGTCCTGCCTAGTGTGTCATGTGAAAGACTAAAGCTCATCCCACCAAAACTTATTGGACCTTATTATTGAGGCCTTAGACCTGGTAAATCCACGAACGAGCAGATATTAATACTATCACAAATCCTGAAGAAGACCCAAGAAATGCAGCTCGAAACTTACCAACTGGAGATACGACATGAAAAATTAGACATAGTTTGGTACCCCGCGAACCTGATACGACTTTACGGGATAAACTGACCGAAACCAAGCCTTCAGTAGTAATAGCAAAGAATCTGAACATTCCTACCAAACAATGATTCAAAAAAGGGTACAGTCTGTTACGCGATCTCTGTTACATCATAATGGAGATTATTATGCGGAAAACTGCAGTAAACACAACTGGTACCATCTTTACTAAAAGTCACTTGCTGCCCGCGTATGTCGATGATATAAATCAGGGACCGGCTCAAAAATGTCACTGTATTTTGTCATTGTATATATTAGTTAAAACTGTCTTTCTCTCTTTGCACAGCGAACAATTTTGAGTTCGATTTAGATACCCCTACTACGCGGCTTTTTTCTTTCACACATCGAATAAGAAAAATTATGTGTGTTGAGATGTGTGCGCAATATGTGGGAGCAACGTGGGAGAGCAAAACCACCGTGCAGTGCATTTGCCGATCTATGATATAGATTCATTGGCCGAGGACTGTGGGATGTTGCTGCAGCTTTTTCAAGCATTGAGAATCAGTCGAAAGATGTGATATGTGAGAAAACAGCAAGTTATTTGTTTCAACGAACAAGGAGGCTACTCCAACTATAGCTTTAAAGTGGTAGATGGTTTTGTCTGACTTTCCTCCGCTGTTAATAATAATAATAATAATGTCAACCTGGCAGTCAAGAGACGAGTATTGATCGCAAACCGCAGCTACTATGCTTTAAGCTAGCGATTTAATGACAAAGCCCTCTCTTTACGAACAAAGATAGAACTCTGTAAGACACTGGTTCCGCCTCTCTTGCTCTATAGCGAAGAAATCTGGATAATGACTCAAGCGGATTAATCTATTTTGGTAGTCTTTAAGAGAAAAATACTTCGGCGAATAAAGTAATCATGAGCTGTACAGAGACATCGATGTAGTCGAGCCCGTTAAAATAGATCGAATTCGCTGACTTGGTCATGTTGTAGAAATGGATGAAACAGTTCCAGCTCTTAGGCAATCAACTTTTTGGTTTGGGCCGCAGGGGCTGCTACAAAATAAGAAGAAGATGAAGCCAAAGTATAGAAAGTATATTAAACAATTTAAAAAAAATCGAAAATTATGTTAGATATATAGGATAAATTTCTGTTTCTGGGTCAATTTAATCCCAAGTCCACTACATCAGGTGAAATGAAAAGACCAGATTAAAAATGAACACCGTTTCTATGACTAGCATATTTTAAATCAATTAATTTCCCATCTTATTTAATCCTACGGGAAAATAAACTAGAACAGGCCTAGTCCTTTTGACTGGTCCCTGGGTAGGGACCGGTCCTAGTTCAAACTGCGAATTAACACCCTTTGTCATAACTTAGATCACTCCTGTGTCTGTTCTACAGTACCTGCCTTAGAAACATGACTCAGACTATTCAAGAACATTAGGAATTAGAAGAAAAAATATATGTAACATATTAAACGCCACTGTTGAAAAAATACAAAGCCGCACGAATAATACACATCAGTCCTATTTGTACTTCTTTAACAGTTTAGAACTTATATAGGGTGTTTTTTATTGGGGTATAGAACTTTAAGTTGGCATAACTTTTTTAACTGGCGGCCATTTTGTCAGCTGTCAAGTGATTAATATTTAGTTTGGTTTGCCATTTCATCATGAACAGGTTGACAAAAGAACAACGCTTGCAAATCGTGCAAATTTATTTCGAAAGTAATGGTTCAGTTCGCGAAGTTCACCGCAAGCTCCGTCCATTTTATGGTCGACATAATCGTCCATCAGAGCAATTAATTCGGTTAACCATGGATCGTTTTCGCACTACGTTTACTCTATGTGATAATACGCATCCGCAGAGACGTCGAACAGTGCGCACCGAAGAAACAATTGCCGCTGTAGAGCAAAGTGTTGAAGAGGACCCGAATGAATCGATTCGCCACCGTGCACAGCAATTGGAGCTTTGTCCATCAATTTTATGGAAGATTTTGCGCAAAGATCTTGGCTTGCGACCTTACAAGATCCAGCTTGTGCAAGAATTAAAGCCGCGAGACCATGCAATGCGTCGTGATTTTGGTGTATGGGCCGAAAATGAGATTCATCTCGATGCTGATTTTCTTCACAAAATTTTGTTCAGTGATGAGGCTCATTTTTGGTTGAATGGCTACGTCAACAAGCAAAATTGCCGCACTTGGAGTGAAGAGAATCCACATGAGACCCTTAAAACGCCATTACATCCACAAAGACTGACTGTTTGGTGTGCTCTATGGGCTGGTGGAGTCATTGGGCCATACTTCTTCCGAAATAATGCTGGAGAGTCAGTTACCGTTAATGGAGACCGGTATAGAGCCATGATAACCGACTATTTTGTTCCCGAATTGGATGGCATGAATGTGGATAAGTTGTGGTTCCAACAAGACGGCGCTACATACCACACAGCGCACGTCACAATCGAATTATTGAAGGAAACATTCGATGAGCGCATAATTTCGCGGAATGGACCTGTCAATTGGCCACCAAGATCGTGTGATTTGACACCATTGGATTATTTTCTTTGGGGATATGTGAAGTCGCTCGTCTACGCCAACAAACCAGAAACGTTAGGGGACTTGGAAGCCAACATTCGTGGCGTTATTGCCAACATACGGCCCCATATGCTCGAAAAAGTGGTTGAAAATTGGACCTGTAGAATTGGCTTTATTCGAGCCAGCATGCCCGGCCACATGCCCGAAATCATATTTAAACATTAATGGCATAAAATTATCCTCCCAATAAAGCCAAATTGATGGAAAACGATCAAACGATTTTCTTGTGTTTTATTTCAATTCGAAGTTCTATACCTCAATAAAAAACACCCTTTACTTCTAAATTCTAACTTTAATGATGATGATTTTTGACGATTATGTTTTGGTGGGTAGAGTCGGTATTGAGACATGTCCTAGAAAATGTGACCATCCTAATTAGTTTCTGTTGTTAATTAGCCTAAGAGAAAAGCGCGTTCTTCTTCGCTATATAATATAGTATATATAATGATCTTTTATTTGTTATTGTGTAAAATTGCTCATATATCAGGTATTAAAATGTGTTAATAGAGATCACATTTAAATGTCGTAAACTTATATAAAAAATTTGAAATAAATGATAAATTTTTTATATTAATAACTTACCTTTTGAATTACTCTAATTTAGTAATTAGTTATATCTTTTTACATAAAATCATAAAATTTTGTACTAAATAAATGTAAATATTACTATTAATCGATAATATATTGATTGGTATTTTAAAATAAATATGTATCTTAAATATGTTGTCTTCTTGTAGGCTGTATCATAGATTTAAAACTAAAGTATATACATTAGGCTAAAACTATACGCATTCTACTTGTTAATTACTTACACACACTTTAACTCTATGTCATTCACTCTCTCTACGTTTTACTCTTTTTCCGTTTTCTTTAAAAACTTCTCAATAATGTCTTACTACTTGTTACTTAAGCCAATGTGTGTGTGGTAGATTAACGCTCTTTCTACCCATACACGGCATACATATGGGTATTCGATATTCTACTTACGTATCAATGTGCTGGAACATAAGACCAGTGCTATGATGAAATCACGTGATGGTGTCAATACACCCGATGCCAACAATTCCAATTCACAGTGCATGCCCGTAAAGCCCATAGGACATTGGCATTCATATTTTTTGGGCGGATTATGGTCACGACAACGACCGCCATTGCGACAGGGGAACAGTAAACATTCATTATCGTTGACACATGTACTGCCGGCGATTTTGTAACCAGCGGGACACCTACATCGAACGGGGGCGAACGGAACGGAATGGTTGTGTAATTGTGTAAAAGAGAATTTCATTATTTTTTTTCTTTTGGCCATTCATGTCAGGCTTTTTGATGGAGGAAGAAAGAAGCGTGTGATATCACCGATAGTTTATGAAAGTTTATGATAGCATTTGGTTAAATTTGATTTCATTTTCGTTGCTTCATCTTCGTTTTGTTCACAATTCATGGTTATGTTATTTTTCATTTTCATTGGAAATGTAAGAAAAAAAAGCGTTTTTTGCACAATTGTTTTTTTTTTTGGTTATAAATTTTAATGTTCGATTTTGATTTTGTCATAGATTTAATGGAAACGATTTTTTTTGTAAGGATTTCTTTATACCATTCTGTTTAACGTCACAAAGAGGAATATGCAAAGATTTTTTTAAACTGTGCAACCTCTACTGTGGCAGGCTATGTAATTTTTTTTCGTTTGTCTATTTGATGGCTTAGGGACTTATTGAATTTTGTGGAATTCGTTTAGTTGCTGCATAAAATTTAACTGTCAGCTAGTAATTTTTTTCAGCGTTTATGGGATTTTAGTACAATATTAACAGTAACGTGCAAAATAAATTGAGTGAAGTGTTCTTCGGTTTGAACAATGGCCTTGGGATAGGATACGCAAATAATTGTTCCATCCATTTCAAACGGTCAAACAGTTAGGAATTTCATTGAATTCGCGTTCTGCATTTTTACTTGTTTGTCATATATTTTGACATGTACTTTGTTTAGTCATCTGACAACATAACGCTATTTTAAAATATTGTAAATTACTAGTACGAAAAAAACCAATAATCAATGTTTAAGTAAATTTGTTCCCTTTACATACAATGTGGGATGTAATTGTGTGGATAACACTTTTCTAATTTTTGACTCACACAACGGGACCTATAACGACGAATCGAACGTCAGCTGTTTGCGAAGCTTTTACAAGACATGCCGATTAACTCTACTATTGCCGACATCGATGTTGCCGAAGAAAGATGTGTGAAGGCCACAAACTAGGGCTACAAATTATACACTTTTGGTTGAGTTTGCATCTCAGACTATAAAACACAAGAAGTAGAAATTATGTGATCCTTACTGTTTACGAGGTGTGGTCGATCATAGGGCCATATTTCGCCATTTGGATTTGTGAGAGCTTTTTATATTTCGGTGAGTTATATGTTTTTATTTTTAGAATAATACAAACTATACCAAGTCGCCTTATTGAGAAGCTTTTACAAGGTAAATGACGATAGAATCTTACACTTTAAAAAAAAAAAGTAAATTTTCCTTTACACCCCATGAATGTGGTATTGAATAGCTTCTCGCGTTGTTGCAAATTTTACGCTTTCTACTTAGATTCACAACAAACGGCACCTACTTGTTTATCGACGAATGCGAACGTCACTGTTTTGAGAAGCTTTTACTAGACATGGCAAATTTACTCGACACTTATACTGTGAAATTGCTGTCGACAACATCGAGAGGGCCGGCAACAATCTTGCTCTCTTGGTCCCCCAACAAACGATGACCATTGTTTCTCTCCCTGTACTCACGCAGAGACTGACTATTTAGAATCAAACGTGTCTGTGTAAAAAAAAAAACGATTATTACCAGCCTCGCGAGGCTATGGGATGCCATATTATATATATATGTATAATGACCAAACTTCTCATATTTTTAGACATATCTTAGATCAGCTGAGCAGTGACATAGTAGATGCCCCACGGTCTCTTCTTCTACCTTATCGCTGCAGTTTCTACAAAAATCGTTGTATAAAAGTTTTAACCTCTTAGCGTGCTTTGATGATCTTCAGATGGACTCCATATAGGTTCAGCGTAAATCGTGTCCTTTAAATATATGCATGGTAGGTGAAATCTGTTAGGTCACTGTGCAAGTGGGTTCTTTCACTCAATTTTCCGTGCAAACAGCTTAATGACGAGAGGAACACCAATGTGTCAGTAAACTTCGCGTCTTTGTCAATGCGTCGGATTTTTTGGTTACCATTTATTTCGCTATGTCCTTCAACCCATGTAAGGGAAACAGTCGAACGTCTCGCTATCTTCTCCTAAGACTAACGGCATTCCTGAACATTTCTCGAAGTAGTATGCACGTCCTCCAGGGATCTGATAGCCGCTTTACTATCAGCAAGTAATTTTATATTGCCGTCCAATATCCTATGATACTGAATTTGCTTCACGGCTATTCTAATGGCCGCTATTTCGGTCTGAGCTATACTATAGTGATCCAGAAGCCTAATCGACAGTTGCAAGATCAACTCCTCCAAAATGATTCCACAGATTCCATTCTTAATTTCATTCCGTCCGATAAAATTAGGATGCCATCTTCCACGAAATGTTTATTATTTTTCTTATTATCTTAGTATGTTCCGTCCAGGATGTTGCTCATAAAAACCTGATCGAAAACAGATTTTGGTACAGTGTAATCCGTGTGACTTCGGACTTCGGCAGCACTTTAGTAATACCACCTTATCTCGAAATACTAAGAAACAGCTTTACCAGGTGCTAATCTTACCCGTTCTTTTGTATGCTGCCGACTCATGGGTGCTTACGACAACGGACATACAAAACCTGGGAGTATTCGAGAGAAAAGTATGGACCTATCTGTGTCGACGGCGAGTTTCGCCATCGGATGAACCATGAGCTGTATGAGCTTTACTACGACATCGACGTTGCTAAAAGAGTCAGAATGCAACGACTACGATGGCTGGGTCATGTTGCCAGGATGGATGTAAATGCTCCAGCGAGAAAGGTGTTTGAAGGCGAACCTGAAGGACGGCGCAGAGCAGGAAGACCCAAACTCCGTTGGAAAGACCAAGTGGTAGGCGACGTGCCACCATCTGGTAGGACTAACTGGAGAACACACGCACAAGACCGAAGCATGTGGAATTCTTTAGTACTTCAGGTCTCAAACTTATGAACCATGTTTGTAAGTTGTAATGGGCCACTTAAGTAAGTACTTAAGTAAGTAATCCGTGTGACACCTTACATTGATTGAGTCCAGAATTTTAGCATGACGATAGTCCCTGTGCCTGCATGCTCTCGTGGCGTCTGAACGCATTACGGTGTTCGCTGCTACCTTCTTCGCATCAATGTCTGGGTATAACCAGTTTAGGATTAAAAACAATGCCTTAGTTGGAGTAGTTCTAAATGTCCATGTTATCATGATTGGCACTAGTCTTATTTTGCGCTTAAATTTCAGTATTTGAGTTGCATTCTTAGGCGCCAGTCACCAAAATTTCCATCCGTGAATAATATTAGTTTGACAACAAAGTCATATAACCAGTTGCCGCTTTGGTGGTGATTACGGGAGTGTGCAGATTCCAATTTAGTTTACTGTTCTATATGAGCCCAAGTATTTGGTACTAATAGAAAGTGTAAGTGCGACTCCATTTAGCCTGGGTTTGGCAGATAAGGGGATTTTGTATCTCCTATTAAATAGCACCAGTTCCGTTTTACCCTGGTTTACATCAAGTTCACAGTTATGACACTATTTTATAAGAAGTTTCTGCGCGGATTCTAAAATCTCAGAGAGTAAGTTAGAATCCTTTCCTTAACAAAAAGTGATACGTCGTCATTCGTATATACGACATTTATGTAGCACGTTCTGTCCATCGTCTTCAAAGCAGTATTGATGTTCACATTGCACAGTAGTGGGAAGAGTACTTCTCCTTGTGATATACCACTGTTTGGTATAAATAGTGGAAGTTATTGGATTCTCGGGTAGTGGAATCATCTGTCAGTATTTCATTAAAAATCAGGTCGGACAAAATATTATCATCAAAGGCGGGCGCTGCCTCACCATGATATAGAACCATATTTGCCTGAAATTGAAGTCCGTCTGTCGGTGTAATTTGGATTCACAAAATGGTACTACGGCACACAAACGGCGATTTTTATAATAGCTTAATTGAGATATCATTCTAGTAAGCACATAATTTCGCGCTTCCTTTCAACCTCTCAACTGGCAGCCTCAAAAGTCTTCGTCGTTAAGATAGATACTATTCAAGGTATGGAAGCCAACATTACGGCTATACTGGAAGGTGTAGTTGTATTGGTTATGAAATTGTTTTTAAAAATTAAATGTCAGAGATTGTAGTTTAGATTCGTACTAAACATTTTCACAGCCAATTATATTTTAAGTATTTCAATTTAAATAAAAAAAAAATGGTTTTAAATGAATCATCCTTTACTTGCTTCAACTGCTAAGGGTTAATAGTAGCTGCAATTTGTGGCATATTTTTGTAAATGTTATAGGATCGCGGGATTTTCAAGGACAATGTTCATCAAAACATCTTTTATTAATTTTAATAATTTAATATTTTGTAGGGACACACATATTTTCATTTACCTACCTTTATGTGCTGGTCCTGTTTATAAAAATATTGCAAGTTACGTTATTGTTTCTTTAAATGAACTTAAATATTTGTTTTCTTTTTAATTTTGTAAAATATTATTCTTTAACATTTATATACACACCGAATTAAATGTATGCAACGAACCAATTGTCTAAACTAAAACATCAAAATAAAGTTTCTAAACACTTTTGTTTAAATGACATGGTTTATGGCTATATCTATAGAGAGATATGTATATATTTATATATAAATATGTACGTTTGTAAATATAGAGAGAGATCTAAAAGGAATGCTTAGTTTTTGTCGTACTATCGTATTGCATATATATATAAATATTTATGTACTATATGTATATTTTGTAATCATCATCCAGTCTACTATAAATCTAAATATGAAAAAAATTCCAAAAAACAGAACTGTCATGAAAACTATGATAAAACAGCTCATATGCAATATGAAAATGGTATGCAAGGGAATATTTTCGAAAACAACAAGTGAAATATGCAAATAAATGATTGACGGATGGCTGGCTGGATGGATGGATGTTTAAATGAGAATGAGGTGAGGCAAATTTTTTGAATTTCAAAATGATCGAATTTTAATGAAAATAACAATGAAGGTTAACAGTTTTTTTTTTCTCAGAAATTAATAACACATTCAATGCAGTTGACGTGGTAAAGTTATTAGAAAGAAAAGTCATTAAATGAGTTGGAATTTTTTATGGAAAAAATATAGAAATGACATGCTCATAGTGATTATATGTTATGATAGAATATGTGGTATATATGTAGAGACTAAATGATATTTTATATTGAGTAAAAAAATGCCTCATCAAGGCGCGTTATGAACTATGATGATTAAACTCAAGTGATGATTTTTTAATGTTATATGATGAGTATGTCTTATTAATGGTATAAATGAATGATATTGCTTGCTAATAGATAGTCGACGATAATGATTCTGATGTGGCTACTATGATATGCTTAATTTTTCTTAAAAATGGTGCGCAACATGTAATTAGGCAACAAATAAAGAGCTGGCTGGATCTTTTGGAAAAAAGTTATAAATAAAAGCGTTAACATTTAATAATATGTACACATATAGACAAAACATTGATGTTAAAAACGTTTGTGTTGAAAATGCATAAGTATTGAAGGAATGGTAAATAAGCGTTGTATGTGATATTAAAATTTACTCGGTGGAGAGTCGTCGTTGCATGTTCAGTACTGAGTTTAGTAGTCAGTTGTAGTGATGTTACACTGTGGCCCCTAATTATGGCACATGAGTCCTCAGCTAAGCTATATCTGCTGAATGACATTATCTAAAATATGAAACTCTAACGTTATCTCACTATTAATATGTTATTACCCTTTGACATAATATTCCTAAAAAAAAAAAATTTTAAAAAGTATATTGAAGGAGATTTTTACATGCAGTTAAAAAAAAACGAATTTAATGTTGATGGGTTCTACAATATTTTTAATCCGAATTTCTAAAATTTGTTTATATTTGACCATACTTCGGTCTACTGTCCATCCCAGTAGGAAGCTCCGTCTTACACGACTTTGTCATCAACGCTGTCCTCAAGACAAAATGTGAAAAATGTATGTACTTGTCGTCAAAACACTCGGTTAACGATAATCTGACCGACAAAATACTAATGTCGTGCATCAAACACAATCAACAAAATCTAAGGAACAAAAGTGTTAAATATTGATGTACTTGTCGTCAAAACTCTCGATTGACGACAAGCTGACCGACAATATACTAATGTTGTCGTGCATCAAACACATTCAATAAAATCAAAGGAATGGGAACAAAAAAAAAACGGAATCTGACGTAAACACTTTTTAGTTTATTTAACGAACGAGAAAACGTCTGCAATTATATAGTTTGAAATCTCGAATGAAGGTGAATGCCGTATAAAAGCTTATATCCTTTACTTCTCTCTTGGTCAGTAGTTTTCCAAAAGTATTAACAATTTGTCAAACTAATAAAAAGCTAAAAATCCACCTTTTAAAATGGCACCAATGTATATACAAAGTCATACTAATATGACTTGAATGACAATTCAAGACATACATAGGCATCAACGACAATTTGACCGACATTTTCACCCAACAGGTCGTGCATGATTGTGTAGGCGACGTGACGCTTATATAGTCATCAACGAAAATTTGACCAGCATTGTCGCTCATCATGTCGTGCATGACAAAGCGGACACTTGTATGAAAATTTGGTCGATGATTTGTATGGACGGTCCTCTAAGAGTCATCAAAGATTAACTATGGTCATGCACCTATCCTTGAGGATGTCTTAACGACACTTCCTACTGGGTTGCTTCAGGCTATATATTTGAATTTCCAATATAGGTTAGGTTAGGTTAGGTTTATTCGTCAGCCACGTTCAACGCAGCTCACATGGGTCATAGTATGAGTCCTGTCGTGATACCATTTTCAAATTTCCGCTCCAAATATTTCTATTCTGTTCGGTCAACGTCGCTATCAAGCCAATTCGTTGCTCTGATGAAGGCATGGGTGTTCCTCAAATCGCCTACTGATAGACAGGTATTGTCAAGAAGTGTCCGATGACCAAGCTTTTCATATTTCAGGTCACAAAAAGCAGGGCAGTGACATAGAAGATGCGCCGTGGTATCTTCTTCTTCCTCATCATTGCAGCTTCAACAAAAATCTTTGTAGTAGTTTCAACCTCTTAGCGTGCTTACCAACCGGCCAGTGACCGGCTATTACAGCTAAGATGTTCCTCAGGTGGACTCTGGACAGGTTCAGTACAAATCGTGGTGTCTGTATATCCATTTTAGCCAAATTTGTTTGGTTGCCATGCAAGTGGGTTCTCTCACCCAACTCTCTATAGCAATGAGGTTTAGTTTCACCGCAATTAGCTGTTTCCCCCTTGTTAGATGGATCCCAATTATACAGTAAACGTCGCTCTTACCAACGTATCGGTCCTTTGTACCCATGTCCTGGAACCCATGTAAGGATAACTCGCTATCACCTCAAGAAACGAGCGGCATTCTCGAACATTTCTCGAAGTGGTGTACACGTTCTCTAGGGATCTGATAGCCGCTTTACTATCAGTAATAATATGAATATTGCCGCCCAATATCCGGCGATACTGAATTTTCTCTACGGCTATTTTAATGGCCGCTATCTCGGCCTGAACTATGATACATTGATCTGGTAGTCTGATTGATAGTTGCACATTCAACTCCTCCGAAAAGATTCCACAGCCTGCTCTATCCTTAATTTCGAACCGTCCGTGAAAATTAGGATAACATCCTCCCCAAAGTTTAGGGCATTATCATTGTCATCATAGTAGGACCTATCCAGGTTGTTCCTTATAAAACTCGGATCGAAGACAGGTTTTGGTATGGTGTAATTCGTGTGACAGCTCACAATGATTGGGTCCAGAATTTTAACAAGGCCATAGTTCCTGTGCATCTAAGCTTTTGTGGCGTCTAAACGCATTGCAGTGTTCGCTACTATTTTCCTTGCCTCAATATCCGAGGGTAACCAGTTAAGCATCGTAAACAGTGTCTTAGTTGGAGTAGTTCTCTGTGCTCCTACTATCATGATTACCACTAGTCTCATAATACTTTCGAATTTCAGCCTTTGGGACGCTCTATCTATAGCCGGCAGCCAGACTGCCGATCCGTATAATAGGATGGGTTTAATAACTGAGTCGTATAACTAGTTCACATTTTTGGGGTTAATTCCCCAATTGAGGCCGATTGTCGTTTTGCAGTATAGGACCGTTGCCGCTTTGCTAATCCTGGCCTGAGTGTTAAGATTCCAATTCACTTTATTCTCCAATATTAGCCCAAGGTATTTGGCACTATTAGAGAGTGTTATTGCGACCCCATTTAATCTGGGTTTGGCGAATGTAGGGATTTTGTATCTCCGTGTGAATAGCACCAGTTCTGTTTTACTCAGATTCAAGAAGCTCAGAGTGTAGTGAACGATCCTTGCCGGTGACTATTAGTGCTACGTCATCCGCATACTCGAAGGTTGTGCAGCTCGTTTTTTCCATCATCCTCAGGAGGATATTGATGTTGAGATTCCATAGTAGTGGAGAGAGTACTACTCCTTGAGGAGTACCGCGAACCGCCACCTTGAAAATATTTGACACGCTCAGACTGGATCCAATGCGCCTAAATTTTAGATGTTTATCAACTAGGGTTAATCTTTATTACAGATTCAGGTTTGAAATTATTAAAAGCTCCCTCAATATCCAGGAAGTTATAATATAAATATATTACATTGCAGTCAATAGTTATTTTGCACATACGGAAAGTATCTGACAATATTAGGTGTTATTTTAGAGCAGTGGTAGGCATAACCGAATCCACGCACTCAACAATACTAGTATGGTGTGGCTGTATGTGGTCGCGAATGAAACGTCATCGCTGTTGTATTGTACACGATGGAAATGTTGTTCTTTCCCAACAATCGTAAAACATTGTTTCTCTGTTCATACTTGTGTCTGTTTTTGTGTTGAATACAA
Organism: Muscina levida; assembly: GCA_964034835.1. Classification (NCBI taxonomy): domain Eukaryota; kingdom Metazoa; phylum Arthropoda; class Insecta; order Diptera; family Muscidae; genus Muscina; species Muscina levida. The sequence continues at coordinate 152,588,552 of OZ035881.1, forward strand.
AACAAGCGTGTTCCAATCATAAAACTCAAGCACAGGCTAACTGTTTTGCATTAAAAAAACTTCCTGCGTAAAAAAACGATAATTGGCGGACTCGCGAGGCTATGGGATGCATATCACTGTTATAGAGTTATAAAATACATAGCAGTGTTTGGAAGTGAACTTTGTAGCTGCGCGATTATTTATAGGCCACATTGGAGGCTTCGAAAACCGCTATACAAAACAATATAACGACTAAGTTATTTTATTAAAAAAAATATTTCTTATAATAAAATCTGCCTACAATTGTTTAAAACTCCTTCCAAAAAGCTTCATCTTACTGAACATGCAATTTTACTCTCCACAAAAAGTAATTTCAACACCAATTTCAATGATTTGTAATTGTTTTTCTAAAACCCCTACAAACAACAACACTTATAATACTTTGTTGCCGAAGTCGCAAGTAGTTTTGTCTTCATCCAATTATAATATAAAACAAATCAAATTTCAAAACCAAAACAAAAAAAAAAACAATGACTATTAACAATAAATGATTTATTTTCAGTTTGCTCACTTAGTATGATTAGCAAGCACACTAGTATGGCCGCCAGAGCACCCATGCTCAGTTTCAGCGTTTGGCCCTCTTGCACAAGTTCACAATTTTCGCCCCAAAAACCATCGGGACAAATGCAACGATAACGTAGCCGCGGCTCGAGATTTATACAGGTCGCACCATTCAAACACGGTAGATCCAAACATTCATTGCGATCCATACAGCCTTTGGCGTCTGGTGACATGACACGTCCTTCGCCGCATCTTTAGTAGTTCAATGATGTGGTGGTAGTGGTTGTTGGTGGTGGCCATGACATTGGTAGAGAGGTATGCGTAGGAAGTATGCGTATGAACAAATAACAACAACAACAATAGTAATAACAACGAATTATGAGGCAGTAAGAAAAACGGGATTAGTGTTAAAATTTCTGTGTCTGTCTTAGTGGTTCTTATTGGGCAGGGGGGTAGGGCAGTTGTGTAACGAAAAATATTGTTGTTGCAAACAAAAGCTTTGCTGCTAATAATATATGAGCTGTAAAACGAAAAATTCACTGATGATGTATGATGCTTTAAAATGATCGGCATGAGAAGCAATATTTTCGCATTTTTTAATGGAAATATGAGTAATGATTTTTTTATGGAAAATCAAAAAAAATGTTAACGAAATTATTTAGAAGTAAAAAACAAATCACATATGAAAATTTAAGCAGTGAATTTTTATTGAATATTCGAGTACGAGGGTAGATTGAAAACTCAGCTTTAAGTATTTTGGCCTTAAGAATTTATTAATGTTTATATGTACATTCCAGTGAAGGGCGTCGTGAATGGTTTGTATGGTTATTTTTATAAATGTCTGTGTTTTGCAACAGGTTTTCATAGTTGTGTGTTTTTGAAAAATTTTCATGTCATTTGGTTGCTGGGCTGATGTATAATGAGGCGGTGCGATTGTGAAGACGATGAATGAGCATTTGATATAAGTGATATGTGTGAAAAGTTGTGTTTTTATTTGAGTCTATACATGAAATATTAATGAAAGAGTTGATTATGATTATGTGTCTTAATGAGCTGCCTATTTCATAGCTGTGTAAACCGTATTTTATTGGTTGTTCATATTAGTTGTTGTTACAACAATAATTTTCTACTGCATTTTTTTTCTTATCTGTATTTGTGGTGTGTTTTTTTTTAATAGCGTTTGTCTTTATTTTATAGAAACCGGTTTGTCACAAACTTCATTGTCTATTGATGAAATGTGGTAGCTCACACTGACCACGCTGTAACAGGTAGTGGTGCATTTTCATTTGCTATACAGTTTGTTAATGAAATAACATCTACAGCTTCTGGTTATCAATAACGTATTGGTCTTAAAAATCGTATAACTAGTCAGCCAACTGTTGACTAGTTGTAAGTCAAAAAGTAGAACGTTCTCGTAATTTTAGGTTGTTGACCTATGGTTTAGAAATTTTAGCCCACAATCAACTGATTGTTGCTCTTGATAATTGCTGGTTTGTATATGATATATTTCATAATTTAGTTTTATAAAATTTGTAAATTAAAACCTTTTTACCTGTTCTGCGACCAAATCTATAGGATTTTTTTAAAGTTATATCGCCAATTGGCTGTTTATACAAAAATAAATATGTTGTTTTTATATTAATATCCAAAATATATTATGTAGGTTTAAATCGTAATCTATTGGGCCAGCAGGGACGGGCGAATGCTTAAATATTTTGGAAAATATCATTCGTATTGAGTTAGAAATATGTAGAATACAGGGTGGTTTATTTAAAATTTTAAATTTGAATCGGATATAAAAAAGAAAGTATTGATAATAATTTTAAATTTCTGGTTTTATTGTAAAGGTTGGTTGGTCATTTTATAATGGAACACAATATCATTTATATGTATACCACGACTGGTTTGGCAGTACCTCCTCCGATCATCGTGTTTTCAGATGGAGCTCATTTTCATCTCGGTGGATATGTCAATAGACAAAAAGGGCTGGCGGTACTGGTGGGCTATTTTTCTTCGAAATGAGCAAGGAGCCGCCGTTACCGTCAACGGCGTAACTGCACAGAATTCATCAACGAATTTTTGTTCCCAAGAATTTAAGAGAATAACATAAACGATATTTGGTTTCAATAAGACGGGGCCAAATGTCACACAGCCAATGCAACCATCAATATTTTACGCACTGTTTTTGAAAACCGAAAAATCAGCCGAACTTGTGATGTCAATTGGATACCTGTTACATCAATGTTACACAAAGCATCTAGAGACAATTGAAGCATTGAAACATGAAATCGAAGTTTCCATTGAAAAGATTCGACCCGAAATAATCGAAAATGTACTGAAGAGTTGGGTTGACCTAATGAGGTGCTGCTGAGCCACTTGTGGTAGTCATATCAATGATATTGCGTTCCATTATTAAATGACAGAGTTCAACCTTTCCAATAAAATCAGATATTTAAAAAATATTACCAAAACTTTCCGTTTTATAGTCGATTCAAGTTTAAAATTTTAAATGGCCCACCCTATATTTCTTTGAAGTGATTTTTAATGTAAATTATGAAATATTTGTTACTAGAGGCCTTGTAATCCATCTACTGTAACGAAGTACCGATAACCAAATAATATTCTATAAGATAGATAAACTGCACAACCAAATTCATCATGCGCTTTATGCATTCTCATACATTGACGGAGGACTTGTTAACCAGTAATACGGGTTGGTGGAACCATCGGTCCCTATTTCTGTCAAACAGAGGCCGGTCAGAAATTTGTGGTAATTGAAATATAAGCCCGTAATGTCGGCAACATTTGGTTTCATTAGGATGGTTCTTTATTGAGAAATCATTATGTTGAGCACTTAACTATCAAATTATTGTTGCAGTTATATGAAGTCAAAAGTTTTTGTTGATTAGCCAGTTGAGTAGTAATTAGGCCAATATTTAATCGTAAAAATAGATTGTCAGTGACTGTTTTTACGTGTAGTAATAAAGATTTCAATATCTAAATGCAGTTTAAGTATTTTCATATCAATTGGAAAAAAGTAAGTGGGTAAAATTCAATAAGATCTAATATTTTGTCATTTTAGGGAAAACAGATATTGATATAATCGCAACAGTTTTGTTGCTCCGTTTTAAATGTTGTCTTCTTCTTAATGTCAAGTTTACTTTTGAAATGTTTTTGAACTATAGCTTTTTGATAAATTGTATGATATTGGATGGAATGTGTGATATACTGGATTTTATTTAACGATAATTTTCCTTTGTGAAAATATAATTTGGTTGGAAGAAAACTTTTAAAATATAACGTATCAAACCCATTTTAATCATGTGCAATTTTTACTTAATATTTTTTTTAATAAACTTAATGCAAATATGGAAGTGTAGAATATTACTCTATTTTTTAACTTTGCAATGTTTTTCCGATATTTCTGTCTCGAAAGATAAACAAAATAATTAGCTTTCCTACCAAATTTCTGAAACTCAATACGCATCAGAAAATTTTGAAAGCTATTAACACATTAGAAATCGAAATTTTTGTATACTATTAACCCCAAAATACTTTCTCTGAAAATCGGCAATATTTTGCTTAAGTTTGCCTCTTCAACTATAGATAGAATTATATATGTTGGCAGCCTGAGGCGTCACAATGTATTGGCGACATCTGTCTTTCTTAATGCTAATTTTTTATTAATTGCCTCCGAATCATCATGATGACTTACACGATTAAAAAGGACTTCAGGTTATTTCCCTTTATGGAATATGGTATAGCTTCCCGCGTTGTTGTAAATTAAGACGCATTCTATTTGTAGATTCACAACAAACGGCACCTACTTTTTTATAGACGAATGGGAGCGCCAGCTGTTTGGGAAGCCTTTGCTAGGCATACCGATTAAATCGACACTATGCTGCGAAATGTAGGTGACTGAAGACCGGAATCGAACCATGTATCTCCCACATGATAGTCGGGTGTTCTACCGATCATGCCACGGCCGCCTCTTAATGACAAATATTTATTAAAAAATTTACTATTTTTAAGTGCAAATGTGGTGCGTTGCAACCATTTTAAGTCAGTTGTGTTAGGCTCTGTGGCAAAATTTTAGGCGACTGGTGCGGTTTGCGATCGTCCAACGTAGATGTATGTGAAAGTGTGTGAAGGACAACCCGATGCTGTAAATTCGCTGTGCACAAGAACTCGGCCTTTCACAGACTTCAACTGAGCAAATATTTCGTTGAGACTTCGGCCTGCACCCGTCCAAGATTCTATTATTCATGCAGCGGTAACTTAATAAACATATTTTGACCAAAAATTCAACTTTAGCGACGAGACGCATATTTGGATGAATAGCATTAGTTTTGATAAAGCATAATTGCCGATAATGTGGCATAAGCCAATCTCAGACACTGTTAACTGGCAACACATCCAAAAACAAGTTACTATTAGTTACAGATTTTAGGCCGGCGGTGTCATACTGTCTGTACTTTTTCGAAAATAACTTTGTTGATGCCGGCGGTGTTATTGGTCTGTTCTCAACCGATTTTTATGAAACTTCATAAATTTCTTAATTTCATCACAAAAAGTGGTTGCATAAAATTTCGTTGCTCTACAATCCGTTATTATTTTAATAAATTATATTGGTTTCAATGGAACAATAATGTAAGAATTGTATCTACATAAATAAAATTTAATATAAATACAATAATCTCGTTGAAGCTCTGCAACTTAGTCGAAGAACGTGTTTATACAATCCTGGTATTATGATATATGCCATTTTGTTCAACGTAGATCAACCGGATCCGATTGGTATAAAAATTTATTAAACAAAGTATACTAATATCTTCTTTAGCCAAATTATGATGTTTTAAAAACATAATTGTTAAAAGCGTCTCAGTACTTTCTGGATTTACCCGTTACAAACAGTAATCGTATACATTTTTTTACAATTTAAGGATTTGAATTTTCCTTTATTGTTCAGAAACATATAGAGATTGCTATTACTTGTTTATTGATAACTCTATTAATTCTGTTGTCTAAGCAACAAAATGTATTTACATAAATTAAGTAAACATTTATTAAATACAACAAAGCTGAAGAAACAAAGTATCCCACTCTGTTTGTTAGTCCAATTGAGATGTATTAAAACAAATATTATCGAAATCGGTTAAGTTATATCTGAGTTTAACCGTGACAAACTGTGCCCTCTTCAGCAATTTGTTAAGTATTTCAAATTGGAATTTTTCTTAGTTGCTAAGAATCATGAATGTTTACTTTCACTGTTGGTAACTGTTTCAATTATTTCAATAAGTATTTCATGTTTCGGAAGGAGATAATCTTTTCACATTTCCATATCTGTATTACTTCTTAAAGCACAAACTTAAATTTTAACCATATTTGTTATTGTAAATAATTATTCTAAAGTGTTACAGCTGCATGTATTATCCCTCCGTTACTATTCTAATAAGTTATATTGGTTGCAATGGAACAATATTGTAAAAAATTTTATGTGGCAGCCCTGCAACTTAAACTAAATTTTTCTTTCCATCTGTTAATATTTGATAATTTTAATATCTATCGGTATTTTGTTGAGTTACCTGCCCTTGTCTTAATTTCTATTTATATTTGTGTATAAATGCAGAAATTTTAGATATTCTTAAGTTTTAATGTTAATTGTTTGATGACTGTCAGTGTTGTTGATAGTTTTGATGGTGTAACCTTTTCCTTTAAAAACGGTTTTAAGGACCCCTGTGGCCTCTCTGTGTTATGTATAAGTTTAACAAACCAATGTGTTTTGTTTTGTTTTCATATTTTTCCCCTGTGCTATCTTTTAGTTTTGCAAATTTATAAAAATCAATTTATATACTCTATCTTTTGTTGTTGTGAGAACTGATTTTTCAGTTCATCGAACACAATAAACCGTAAAATAAACAAATTGAAATGAAATTTAACCAAATTCTTTTGTTTTGCTTTTTTCTCTTCTTTTTGCTTCCAATGAATGAACGAACGCAAACGTAATGAAATCATCGGCTATATAATGCATTTTTAGCTAAAAGCGCTATAAAAACATATTAAACGATAAAAATGGGAACATAAAAACTGAAAACCAAAATGAATTGAGGGCTATAACGTATAAACAACCAAAAACTATCGGAAATAATGGTAGTGGTGGTGGTAGTGGTGAATGAGATGGAATTTGAGGAGTTGTTGTTGTTAGGAGGTTTGGGGGGCTGTATAACTATACTAGTATAGTAGCAGCACTAATAGTAGAGTAGTAGTAGTAGTGGACCAAATCAACTTACGTGCATTCGTATTCATTCCATAAATCAACACATTCGAATGGATCCGGACAAATGACATTCGAACATGGTTTATTTGAGGGGCAATTCTTTTCCAAATTACGCGCCATCGTTGCCTGACCCCACTGGGTGCCATTCATAGCCGGTGGCAATGGTAAATGTTTGCCTTCAAGCCTATACAGCAACAAAAACATTGGTAGAGAAAGAGAAGAAGAGAACATAACAGATTGTCATGAGCAACATATTTAACCTATGCATGGTTGTTGTTGTTTTTGTAGTAGTATTTGGCTGAATGTTTTTTCTTTCATACAACACGGTGCTTGTTGTGTTTTTCTGGGTTAATTGTTTCTGACGCATACACCGAGACAACTCATGTTAAGGGGTTAGCTACGGCATGGGTCAATTAAGTGCCGGATAGAAGGGGTGGGGGACACTAGAACATTTTATGTGTGCCAGAACTTAGATAAACCACGTAACTTGGTTTCACAACAAGACCGTGCCGCACATTCAACCAGGTTAAGGTAATAAATCTACGTCTTCTTACCGTATGTCATCCAAACAGCTCTTTTGATAATCCGCATAAACTTCGAAAGTTCGCACGCCAGTATATTCAGCTTTACCGCCAGCATAGACACCCTCTTGCTTATCGACCAGTAACCATTGATGACCCGCAAATTCGAAGGTTTCATTGTAGCGTCGACCCTCGCCACCATCCAGTTCTAAAGTGGCCGCCGAGCCATAACGATTGATTCGTACCACATGCCATTGGCCGTCATCTACAGCGACCGCATTAAGCCACAGATCCTTCTCCTCTGTCCTCAGCGAATTTAAGTTGTAACGGAAGTGCAGACGAGCATCTTTGATTTCCAAAATACCATACTCCCGATTATGCTGATCACTAACGCGGAAAAGTTCACCATGTTGTTCGCGTGTACGGAATCTCAGTTGAATTTGGGTGCTGAAGCGATCAGGTTCAAAGCTTAAAGCGTATTTGACATAACTCTGTTGCTTGAAGGTAGTGGGTATAGTGGGGATATTACAAGCTGGTCCCGTCCATCCAGGGCGACACTGACATCTGGCCTCACTCAGTGAACCCACACAGTTGCCATGTTCCCAGCATCTAGCCGTCTGCTCGGACTGGGCACACACCTCCTCCGTCTGCGGACAACCAGCCACACTGTTGCGTGATAGACCAGGATGAGCCAAATCATACAGTTTCGAGTTGTGCACCAAGTTGCGGATGCAGCCATCAAAGCCCTTAGCCATGGGAGTATAATGCCAGTAATATAACGATGGATCAAACTGTTCGCGATACAAACCGCCCACCTGCAGCGGAGCATTAACATTCAAGTACTCATTGAAGGGTGGAATTTGACCTCTGGCCTGACAGGACATGTCATCGAATTCCGGCAACGAACCATCTTCCATTTCACTTATTTCAGCCGACTTACAGAAGTCTACGACCATTCGCACACTCTCCGAGTTCCAGAACAAGTCAATTCTATGCCATTCGCCGTCGTCTAAGGTTTTTTTCGTCTTTACTCTCAATTCCAAGGTGCCCGAGCCGAAATCAATTAACAAACGTGGATAGCCGCGCTCCAATTCCAGCGAAATAAAGTCGGAGATTAACATTTCATCGCGTTCTGGAGGCACTATGGGTCCATTGTAAATAATCAAACCATCAGGTTTGCGTGTTATAAATTCCAAACTCAAATGTGATTCATCACACATTTCCAGAGGTGGATACCAAGCCCAGCCATTACCGCGGAAACTTCTGGTGGTCTGTTGACAACGAGGTCCGGTATAGCCCACAGGGCAAGAGCAGTGGGGACCAAATCGTGTATCCACACAACGGCCACCATTGTAACAGGGGGTATTACGGCAGTTTTCAGGTTTGGAGAAGTTTCGGGCACCACAAGTACATTCTGCCAAAGTGTCCACTCTCACGCCGACCAAAGCAGTTTTATTGGCATTCACCATATAGGGCAGGGAACTGATATCTAGGGTATTGGTACACGAACCCTCGCACATTTGATTCTCATACAAACACTCATCAATGCCCACCATGGTTATGTTAATGCCCACATCCTTTTCGATCTCTTCGCGATTCATCAGTACAATGCCATTTAGACGCACGGGTTTATAATAAGGCGAGCCGTGAGCGGAAAACCGAACATCGGTTAGAGGCGGATGGCGCTTTTTCAGTTGGACACTGAATATATCAACATTTTCCCGATCAGTATTCAAAAGATCAGCCAACTTGTCACGGAAACGATCCATTTTTGAGCGGCTCAACGATTGAGTTCTATAGTTCCACACACGAATGAAATCTTCATCGGTGATACCCGACAATCTTACCGAACCCGAATTAATAACTGCCTCGTGGGGAATTTCCCTTACCGTCACCGTAACATTGGCAGGTACATCGGTCTGTGTATGCTTGCGATCGTAGACCTTGAATCTTAAGTGATAACGACCTTCCCGAGTGCCAGCTCTCATGGTGACCATACCCGAATCTTCATCCAATTTGAAGCGAGGATGTTCTTGTGATTCCCAATAGAATTTCTTGTCAGGTAAATCCCAATCATCCAAATCGTAGACATAGACACGGCCTATCTGTGTATCGGGCGACTGACCTTGATAGTTGTACGCAAAGATATCTTTAGAGCCCGGTTGCATTTTGTTGTCGTTAACATCACCAATGATAACTGTGAGAGTGCTGGTGCCAGTCATGGCCGGAGAACCGTGATCCTTGATCACAATGGGAATCATGTATTCCTTTTGTTGTTCACGATCAAACGAACGGAGAGAGGAAATAACAGCCATACCATCACCGTTGGCGCCCTCTGTTTTGTTTGTGAGAGAAAAGGGTAAGAGACAAAAAACAATGAGAATGTATGTTAGATAAAAGTTTTGAAACAGATAAGAAAATGTAAAATAGTTAACAGTACTATCGTAGTGGGAAAGATATATAGTGATATATGCCAATTTGTTGAGCGTAAAGCTACAGGAGGCGAGTGGTAGGGAACATATCGCCTATAAATTATACAAAGTATACTACTCTGTTGGTTAGCCAAATTGTGATGTTGTAAATATATCATTGATAAAATCGGTTTAGCGGATTATGAATTTGAAAAAATTAGAAATTTTAATTTTACTTTATATTCAGAAACATAGAAAGACAGCTATAACATGATTATTGGCAACTCTATTTATTATGTTGTGCAAAAAATTAGGGGAACACAAGAAAAACATTATATTAATTTATATTATATTTATATTATATTTAATAATAATAAACGTTTGTTAAATACAAAAAATATAAAAAAACGAAGAGTCCTTTTCTGTTCTTTAGTCAAATTGTGATGTATTTAAAAACCGGTTTAGTAGTATCTGAGTTTACCCGTGACAAACTGTGTCCCTATAGCCACTTTTTACTAGTTAGGAATTTAAATTTTGCATTGTTATTCAGAAACATGGAGAGATTGCTTGCCTTGATTATTGATAACTCTATTATTTCTGTTGTCTAAAATATCATTTGAACGCAAAAAAATAAAATTATATTTTAGAATTTAAATATTTGTTAAATACAAAAAATCTAAATAAACAAAGTGTGCTACTCTGTTCTACAGTAAAATTGTGATGTACTAAAAAAATTATTATTAAAATCGGTTCATCAGTATCTGAGTTTACTCGTGACAAACAGTGCCCTTATCAGAAATTTGATTTGTATTAAAATTTTTAATTGTTCTGTATTGGTTAGCAACATAAACGGTTGCTTTTATTGTTGGTAACTGTTTCAATTCTGATATATGAACTATAACTGGACCTCAAATATCAAAAGATTACAGTTTAAAATAAAAATGACCAAACAAATTATCCTATTCTGGTCTTTACTCAAATTGTGAAGTTTCCAAAATTTTCAAATTCTTATATACTACATCTTCAAGATCTTTTAAGGTCTTTAGGCTAGATTACAACCTTATCCTCTGCCATATTATCAAAACAGTAAATTTTCTAAGAAAACATGAAACTATTTCAAATTACTTTATTTGCAATCGACAAATAACGACTATTACTATAATAGAACTTACTTACAAGCCTAGAGGTCTGCCTACCTGCCTGCCTGCCTGCATCAGTGTATAGTTCGTTTAGAACAATCTAACTTTTAACTTTTGTAAATTGTACTAAAACTATTCGATACTCAAATATTATGTAAATCTATACATAAGAATTCTGTTGTATTGGTATTTTACTTTGCCTCCTGCAAATTGTAATGATTTTCACCATTTTCCTCAACAAAACCATACAATGCCATTTTAAATTACTTATATATGTATAGTGTAATGTTATCGTAACCATGTATCGACACTGTGTATCCCTAGCAAATGTAGTGGATAGAAAAGCACCAAAGGTGGCAGGAGAAAGAAAAACCAGAAAATTCAACAAAAGCAAAGAGTGGTAATTAAATTGGCCAAATTGCACAATATTTACTATTCACATAGAAACTAATATTAAACCCAAAGTCCATTCCTTTAACACACAATGTTAGATAGGATGCTTTGTTACATAGTAGTACGTATCCTTGGCCCATGCCCATATACAAAACTTTTCGATAGTTACTTTGTTCACACCAAAGCGAGCAAAAAGCAATAAGAAAAAAAAGAAATGTTGATTTCTCTACTGTGAATAATACGAAATTTGATAATTGGATTTTAATATCACAAGTTCATTTGTGAACAAAAGCATAGAGACGAAAAATGTATTGACTTTTAGACGAAGTCATAGGAGTAGAGTGAGTAGAGCAAGAGAGCCAAGGGATTGTGATTGCAGTCATACCAAATTTTGAGTTTTTGTATATGGGTGTAGCAGGCGACTTATTGGATTCTATTTAGGGCGATCTCAATTTGGTCTTTGTCATTGAAAATTTAAAGTAAACTTTGTGGTTGATGCAACATTGTATGCAGTAGGTAGGTGGAATGTTAGACAAGGTTACAGAGTCAACTTGGATTTGGGAAAAGTTTGCCATAGAGCATTACTTTATATCAAATACTGTGTTATATGTTATAATACATCAAATGCAAATGTCCTTCATGACACAGAATAATGATTTTTGTGTATTGTTAAATACTTTGTTTTTCACCAACTCCCGAATGTATACTTTACTTTTCGATTTTATGACATCCTAATTGAATGTAATAATGTTATGTCTGACAAATCGTTTAATTGTTGTCTTTATCCTTTAGCTAAACTTTGTGCAATAATATTTGCAAACATAATAATCGGCAATTAGCTGCTCCTAGTATTAGTTGTGCTTAAACCCTTCCTTTCCCTCTCTCTCTCTCTCTCTCTCTGTGCCGGCAAATCTAACTCATTTTTATTTGATTAAGTAAATAAATGTTAAGCCAATAGTATGCAAACAAAACCAACATTTACAAGTATTTATTTCAAGCTTAAAAACCCATTTAGTTTAAATTTACTTTACTTAGATTCCAACCAAAAATCTCTGGTATTTTCAATGCCAAAGTTTTGCCAAAGAGGAGAAAAATTCCACAATAAAATTGCCAGTGGCTAGTGGCGTCCAGTTGTGTAGGGAGAAGGAACCGAAAAGTTATTCATGGAACAGAGTTATTACAAAACAAGTGATGTGGGGTTAACAAAAGACAACTTTTCAAAAGGATATTAAGGTGTTAGTTAGCATGACCATTCATTTTTGGAAGCACTAAAGGGTGTAGGCTACTATAATGCTGGAGTTGCCTCTTAAAGTCTTGAAATTTTTAGCAAAGTAGGTGGATAACATAAGTTGGTGGCTTGCATTATAACTATTTTTTAAATCTATTAGCTATGATCGCACTGCAATATATGCTATACTGGAGACTAGTTATAAATTCGAGCATTTACTTTAATAACAATGTTATCCTAAAACTATACTGTGAAATTCTATGAATTTGGAGTTAAAAGTAGACAGAATTTTTAAAAGGATGTTAAGGTGTTATTTGCCATGACTACATTTCACCGCCCAAGGATGTACTATGGGAAATTCAAACAATCCTTACAACAAATACATTTTTATTTTCCCCCAATACTCCCATTTTAACTTTACTCACTTTGATCCTGTTCCACCTTGAACGAAGCTCGTATAATATCATCAGCACTGGGATCCAAACGAAACTGGAAGGGTGGACCATTACTCTTCGAACGATCATCATCATCGGTGGCCAAAATCTCTACCACTTTGCGTGGCGGCACATGCTCCGGCAATACGGGTCGATAGTCCTTTAAGAATTTCGGAGCATTATCATTAATGTCTTGGACAATAACAGTCAATGTAGCCGTAGCTGTTTTGGGTGGTGAGCCATCATCTATAGCCAGAATTTTCACTTGATGTCTGGGCACAACTTCACGATCCAATGAACGCTGTATTGTTACCGAACCATTTTGATTAATAGCAAATTGTCGTTGTCTATCGGACGAGCGATCAATGGAATATGAAACTTTACTTCTGCCTCCCTGATCGGGATCTGTAGCTTTGAATTTCTCCAACTCGGTGCCAACTTTGGTATCCTCAAATACGGACACCTCAACATTAGCTCTTTCGAAGTGCGGCTTATTATCGTTAATATCTCGTAGTTTAACCACAACCCACGAATAGGCTACATGATATTTGTCGTTGTCATTATCTTCACCCTTGTCATTGACTTGAATACGGAATCTAAAGCCATTCGATTGTAGTTGATCTTCATAATCCAAAGGTTGGACAATCTTTAGGGAACCGGTGCCATCATTGTTACGCACCATGGTAAATTTGTCAGCTCCATAACCGCTGTTGTCTATTACTTTGTATTGGAACTTATTGGTTTCATCCTCATCGTGCACGGTAACCGTTAATATGGGCATTTCTGGCAAGGTGGTGCCATCCGTTTCGTCCACCTCCGTAAACCATTCGTCTTTCGTAAACTGCGGCGGCATATCGTTTATATCCTTGACACGTATAGAGGCCGTCCCCGTTCCCTTTAACCCTCCGCCATCCATTGCTACCACTTGTATAGAGTAGTCAGGAGTGCGTTCACGATCCAAACAACACACGGCAGTCTTGATGACACCCGTGTCGGGTTCTATTTCGAATATGGGCGATCCAGTTTCTTCTTCAATAACATTTTTCTCTATCGAGTATACTAATTTAGCATTTGAACCTTCGTTGGGGTCATCATAGTCCACGGCGGTCATGGTCATAACCACCATACCGGCAGTACCGTTTTCAGTGACATTGCCAAAATAGACACCCTGAGGGAAGATGGGAGCATTATCGTTGATATCCTTGAGATTGACCTGTACATCAGCGTAGCCGACTAAGCCTTCGCCACCTTCGTCTTGGGCAAAGACGGTGAAGCGCCACTGAGGACGACCGTTGGGTTGATCGCGATCCAGGGGCTGGAAAGAGAAAATTTAAAGACGCTATTAGAGGTGCTAACCATACAAGAAAGTATGTAAATTAGTTTATATAGTTTACTGGTGCAGGCAGAAAAGGGTGTACTATTTGCATGTCGAGAAACTGGGCAGAATAGGATAAAAAGAATCGGACTTAGTTTCCGTTGTAGTCGATCTTCGGTCCCATGATGGGATTGCATACATAACAATATAACAAAAGAGCCTATTTTGTACTGTGTTAATTTTCCAAAAATATGACATTTTGTATGAGAGGTACCAGGAGGGGTGGGGTTTTTCTACCCACTAATACCCAGTTATATTTCTCCTATCAATATAAAAAACTGGAAAATATCCGAATTTGGTCGGTTTAATTGTCATGAAATCGTAGACAAATCCTCAGTAAACCGAAACATTTGCCTCACAGCTTCTGGCTCCTCCTAAGCAAATGACAAAATTTACCCCACCCATAGTTTGAAATACACGCCTTTTTTTAAAGTTTTCACTGAAAATTTTGTTGTTATGTATAAGATGTAAGCTTAAGACATTTTGATTCTGGAATGAATATGAACTACTATATCGGCCGACCCTCCATGGTACCTCACATCCAAAATTATCTATTTTTGGAAAATGTTGATATTTCCCCTAACTACCAAATGGAAAATTGGGGGATATTTGTATCAGTTGGTTAGGTTATTTATCTTGTAATAGTATGCAAATCCTCAAAAAAACGTAACCTTTACCTTTAACAAAATTTGAAAACTCACATACAACTGAAAGTCCTATCTTCAACCGTTTACGCTCCATCAACTTTTAATTTTATTTAAAAACCGGTTAATTACAAAAAATCATTTATTAAACAGTATCATTTGTATGGTATAGATGGTGAATGTATTTATCCCTCAGTTTACCTGACTAGAATTTCTGTACTGTTCATTGTCTTCTGTGTCTTTAATACGCCTTTTTTTCATTACTAATGTGAGGTAACAAAACGAAATGGATTTCCCTCGGTTTGATAGGAAACAAACGGTCAAAATTATTTACCGATATCGTATATCGATTACAAGGGCAAACATTTAACTTTACCACGCAACATTTCTCACTGATATGTACATCACCTCCTTTATATGACAAAATTGAGATATATGTCGCTTATGTCATACAGCCCATTTATTTATCCACGACAATCCCTATCACCGCACACATTTATTCTATAGTATTTTACAACACGTAATTACAGTTTACCCAAAATCAAACATCAAATGGTCATTATTTTACCAACCATGTCCATTTTGTCTAATTTAATATTATAAATAAAGTATTAAACGATTATAAATTAAACTATCATTACATGTTAAACCATTATACAAATATGTCGCGCAGCCCTAAAGTATGCAGCAAACATTGTGTGCTGCTATTTTAAATACATATACAAGAGTCTTGTGACTAATTGCTAACAACCGCTTTTTGAACAGAAATTTTGTTTAAACAACATCCTCTCCCTTAACTTGTTTCAAAATTTTTGTTTAAACATTACTGTTGTTGTTGTTGGTTCACATTCGGTTTTAGCTAGATTTTTTGTGCTGGACACATTCAATTAAATCGTAATACCTCCTATCGTGTTGTGTTGCTGCTCTTACATAAATTAACCTGTTTATGTCGTAATGCTACTTTAAGCCGTTGCTTTTTTTTGCTGTCGACGTGACGCTCTCCCCCTCCCTTCCAAAAGCGAGCTCTGATGCCATTGTGAGTGTCACTTTATGCTGGGATTGGCTCTGATCCTACTGCTCCACCATCTGTCATAAGCACCATGACAACCGCATAATGCATTACAGTATATTTTACGTGTTTTGTTGTTGGGGTTTTCATTTTCCATTTTCCATTTTCCTGCTATAATAGGATAAACAGAGTAGGGAGCGCTTGACAAAGTAAAGCATACAAAAAAAAAAGGATACTTTTTGGGATAGAGTTGCATATATTTAGCAACAGCAGCCCTTATATGTTTCCCCCATAGCTCATATGCAAATGTATGGGTGTGAGTTGCAAGTGCCAGCAATGTGTGTTGCCCGTAAAACATCTGGTGTTGCCATTCATTCTAAATGCGTTTCTATTGCCTTCAGTAGTCCGCATGGCGTTTTGTTTTGTTTTTTTGTTGTTTGTGGGATGGGGAAAACAAAATTTATTATATGCTAACTACAACGGATCCAATGCGCCTCTTTAGAGAATTTTATTTAATTTTCACATTAAAATTGTCTGATGAGTCTTGTGGTGGTGCGGTGCGATACAAAACAGTGCCATGAAACTTTGCTGATACCAAATTTTTGGGGGTCTCTGGTGGTAAGGACAAATTGCAACATTTTGTTGCAAGTACTTTATATGTCTGCGTTGGTTTTTAGCGGTTACACAATGAAAGCAATTCGGATGTGGTGGGGGGGAGGGGATTATTATCTGTTCTCCTATTTGAAATAACTAAAACATTTATATTTGTCTCACGAAATTACCATTTAAAAGGAATGACACATTCTATATTCCCTGTGGCAGTTTGTGGTTATCCGTTTTGCCCCCTACCCAGCGCCTAGCTTTTAGTATTATAGAATAATACTAATAATACCACTCATGTGTACCCATACTCATGTGTATGGTGTAACTATATCATATAGTTTGCCTAAGTTGAAACTAATTGCTACACGAAAATTGGATCAGCTTCACTTTAATGCGAAAGGTTTTAAGTGAACATGTCACATTTTTGGGAGAGCACAAACGAGTTCTTTTTTTCTGTGATAGGATTTTCTTAAAACTCGTACGTATATCAAAATTAGTGATGGCATTTTTAATTGTTATTTTTGTAAAGGATATAAATTGTGTGCTGTGCTTGAAAATATCCACTAGAGTTTTAATGATAACTAAATCCATAGAGTGTTATATAAACTGGCAATTAAGGTATCGATAAATCCAAGCAGCAATATAATTAGTTTATTGCACAATAGTTGTAAGAGAAAATTAACAACGTATTTTTAGTTGCTTTAGGCAGATTACTGTTAAGCTGCAAGCGATGATTGAGTATACTTTTAGGTGTGCTATGAAAGCAGTATTTGTTGCAGCAAAAGTGGGGCAATTTGAGAAAGCTAAATAGAGAGGTTTGCAATGGTTAACATTTTATATAAATATATAATTTCTAAAAGTATTTTTTGTAATAGTAGTGAGCTGTCTTGCAATCCTCTTAGCTAGCATAAGAACTGAAATCTGCGAAGAGTGCTAAAATGTAAACTAACCAATACAGCAATAGCAGTCAGATGAGCTGCGTGATCAATTGTATAATATTACCTAAGTTCCGGGATATAGAAATTAACAGATTTTAAAATGAAATTACTTAATAATTTAAAGTAACAATAGTTCACTTCAATATCTCTGCAACTATGGTCATTTGTATACGAGTAGGGAAAGGGTCTTTTACGTTACCAACTAATATTAATTCGCATAACATCTTTAAAGGAAACATAGTTTTCAACGGTTGGTGTAAACTGATTTCTTAAGTTTCTTTGACAAGTTTCTTATACAAATTACAAATTTTGGAGACTAATTTACATAGAAGGTACCAGTAGGGACACAGCACAACGTGTCCGATTTTTATGCATAAATCAACGTTCAATAAACGTTTACTTTATGCAAAATTTTACTAAGTTCAGTGTACTTACAAAAAATGTATGCATGTGGATTAGAGTGGCCATAGTGGAAATTTTTTTGAAAAGTTAAATTTTTCGCACTGAAAAATATGAGGTTGGGGATAAAAATAATTATGCAAATTTTTTTTTTTTGATTCCGAGTACCTCCGGGTTGAGCCCAAACTTTTATTACATTACCCATTTAGGCTGAAGTGCAGAATATGGGGCGGGAGCCCGATTAAAAACCAAAAACATGCCATTGTCTTCATCTTGGCCCCCAAACATCGGAATGGTAGGTCAAAGTTGGCGCTCAGGCCCATGGGGCCCGGGGGGGTCAAAAAAGGGGCCCCTTTCGGTTCTATGATGACCCCCCAGGTGCGGGTACTCAAGTGAATGATATTTTCGAGACGAATCCAACGATGTTATTTTTAGGTTCCTACGGGTCTCCTGGACCGAGTTAGAGCCATTTCCGGGATATACCAAGAAAAAAAATTATTTTTAACTAAATTTAAAAAATTTTAAAAAAAATTTTGCGTGCGGCGCTACTAAACCCAACATAGGTGTACCGTAATTTCGCCCAATGTCATTTTGCCCAAAAACAACCATGACATATCGCCCAAAACATGTCATTTCGACCAAAAACCTAACTAGAACATGACATATCGCCCAAATGCTATGACAGAAGACCCAACTCCATTTTTTTGGGCGAAATGTCAGACTCATGACGACGGCACACCCTGCTGCATACGTCGCAGTCAGTCTTGTACTCTCTCTCTCGGTGGAGGGCACGCCCTCGCCGCATACGTCGTAGTCAGACTCGCTACTGTCTCTCTTTCTCTGGCATTATTAAAACACGATTGCGGTGGGGGGCACGCCCCCCTAAGGCGGGGGCAAGAGTGCAAGACTGACTGCGACGTATGCAGCAGCGCTTGCCGTCGTCATGCGTCTGACATTTCGCCCACAAAAATTGAGTTCGGTCTTATGTCATTTTGTAGTTAGGTTTTTGGTCGAAATGACATGTTTTGGGCGATATGTCATGGTTGTTTTTGGGCGAAATGACATTGGGCGAAATGACGGTACGCCTAGTAGTAGAGCCGCAAGCAAAAATTTTTTAAATTTAGTTAAAAATAATTTTTTTTTCTTGGTATATCCCGGAAATGGCTCTAACTCGGTCCAGGAGACCCGTAGGAACCTAAAAATAACATCGTTGGATTCGTCTCGAAAATATCTTTCACTTGAGTATCCGCACCTGGGGGGTCATCATAGAACCGAAAGGGGCCCCTTTTTTGACCCCCGGGCCCCATGGGCCTGAGCGCCAACTTTGACCTACCATTCCGATGTTTGGGGGCCAAGATGAAGACAATGGCATATTTTTGGTTTTTAATCGGGCTCCCGCCCCATATTCTGCACTTCAGCCTAAATGGGTAATGTAATAAAAGTTTGGGCTCAACCCGGAGGTACTCGGAATCAAAAAACAAAAAAAAAAAATATGCATAATTATTTTTATCCCCAACCTCATATTTTTCAGTGCGAAAACTTTTGGATTTCACATTTTTAATTTTTTCTATATAACGCTATGGCCAGTCTAATGTGGATCTATGGGGTGGAATTCGGTAATTTGTAGGAACCAGAAGGGGTGTGGCAACGATTTCGGTTTTCTGAGGGTTTGAATGAGAAAAGAATAAAACAGCCCCCCCGAAAATGTTGACGACCACCGCAAACGAATTAAGAAACATGAGTTAAGAATATGCATCTGGAAAGTTAGAACACTGTATAGACATGGTGCCTCCATCCAACTGGCGGAAGTCCTCATGAAGACGTGTGACATCTACTATAGTGGCCATGCGGACTAGCACAAGTATGGATGTGTATCTGTGGTTGGCAAGAGACTGCGACACCTAGTCTCAAGGTTCAACCCGGTTTGTGAACGTATAGCCACAATAAGAGTTAAAACTAAGTTTTTTCACATAATACTTATTTGTGCCCATGTTCCGACAAAAGAAAAAAGCGTTGAGGACAAAGGCGAGTTCTACGAGAGCCTAGAAAATGTATATGACCGTAGCCCCAGCAAGCAACTTTAAAACTAAAATAGGCATGGAGACCACATTTGGGCCTACCATCGCGGAAAATTCAGTATGCACACCGAAACGTCGAACAATGGCATAAGACTGATTGATTTCTCTGCGGCAAGAAATATAGTAGTTAGGAGCACTAGATTTGACCATAAAAAAATATCCTTAAGGCAACATGGTTATCTCCAGATCAATTGACGAGGAATCAGATAGATCACGTGGTTGTCGATGGAAGGCACTCATCGAGTGTTGTGGGCGTACGAGTGATCAGGGGTGCGGACATTGATTCCGATCATTACCTTACCGTAACCAGGCACAACGAAAGCTGGACATGTATAAACTGCGGACCACAGAGGTAGCGGACGACTACTCCAACCACCTAAGTCAATTGCTACGGAACAACCCCTGATAATATTACCTCGCAGTGGCAATATAAAGCCAATTGCATAGAACGGACGAAAAGCGTATTTGGGTTATAAAAGCCATCTCAAAAATATGCCTGGTCTGATGCCACGAAAAAAACGGATGCTGCATACAGGGGATACTACAACCAATGGCAACGCGAGCTGTTCGTGAACGACACAGGAAAAACAGACCAGAGGCAACTCGTCTTTTTAGATGAAAAAAAAGGAACTGAAGAACAGACAGGATGAGTGCAATGAGTTGCTCCGAAAAAGAGTGAATGCCCAAAAATTCTACCAGAGAGTTAAGGCGAGAATGCGTAGTGACGGACCCGGATAACGTTCTGAAGATATAGAGAGATTATTTCAGAAATTAACTGGATACCGACACCACTCAAGAAGACACCGCTTCAATCCATGACGACGGTATAAACCACCTCCGAGCCAGAGCGAGAAACGTGTCTCACTATCCCGCCTTAAAAGTAACAAAGCAGCTGGTGCCGATGGTCTCCTGACTGAATTGTTTAAGGCAGGTGGAGGGAAGCTGATTAGGAGCATGCATAAGCTCATGGAGAACATCTGGCTGGAGGAGAGCTTGCCCGGGGATTGCAATCTTAGCCTGTTATGTCCCATATACAAGAAAGGGGATCGTAGTGGTATAAGAATAAGTCATTACCAATTGCGTACAAGGTCCTTTCGAGCATATTGTTTGGACGTCTACAGACAATTCTAGAAAAACTAATTGGAACCTGTCAGTGCGGCTTTAGACCTGATAAATGTACGACGGATCAAATATTCACCTTACGACAAATCCTAGAAAAAGCTTATGAAAAACAGATCGACACCTACCACCACTTTTTGGACTACAAAGCTGCCTTCGACTCTCCGATAAGGAATAGGCTATATGAGGCCATGTTTAAGTTTGGCATTTCGGCAAAACTAATTCGATTTTGCAGAATTACCTTGGAAAATACCAAATTCTCTTGGTAAGGAACACTCTGAACCATTCAACACGGAAAGAGGACTCAGGCAGGATGATAAATTGTCCTGTACACTAATTACTATATTTATGGAAAAGGTGATGGGAAAGGCTGGTGTTAACATGTCTGTCAACATATTCCACAAGAGCCACATGCCACAAGCCTATACCGATGATATAGACATCATTGGCCGATATCTGCGAGATGTTACTGCAGCTTTCTCATCGCGAGAAAGGAGTCAGCAGAAATGGACAAGGAGGAAAAAACAAATATAATGATTTCGACGAACAAAGAGTCTTCTCAAAGGACGCGCACCGTCAACGTTGAAAATTATTGTTTTATGGTGGTTGCTAAGTTAACCTACCGCGGTTCTTCCGTCAACAAGAAAAATAATGTAATAATAAAAAAATAATGGAGAAAAGTGTTCGCAAATAGATAGTTTTGCGAACTTCGGCATCAGTTTAGTAACACAACCTTATCTCGAGATACGAAGAAAGAGCTTTACCAGGTGTTAATTATACCCGTTCTGTTGTATGCTGCCGAATCGTGGGTGCTTACGATAACAGACATAGAAAACCTGAGAGTATTCGAGAGAAAAATACTCCGAAAATATATGAACCTATCTGTGTCGACGGCGAGTTTCGCCATCGGATGAACCATGAGCTTTACCACGACACCGACGTAGCTAAAAGAGTCAGAATCCAACGATTTGGATGACCGGGAAAGGTGTTTGAAGGCGAACCAGAAGCACGACACAGAGCAGGGAGACACAAACTTTGTTGGAAGGACCAAGTGGTAGGAGACGTGCCACCATCTGAAGACCGAAGTGTGTGGGATACTTTAAACTTTAGGCCTCTAATTTATGGACCACATTTGTAAGTTGTAATGGGCCACTTAAGTAAGTAAGTATTAAAAAAGCTAATTTAACAAGATCGTACAACTTAAATCAAACTGTACCAATGAAAAGCTTGTCCTCTTCGACTTTCTTTTTGTACCTCCTTAACATATACTTGGTTATTTTGCACCCTTAAAGTATACTCAGCAAATGTAATAATTCTTTTTATAAATTATGTTATTTTTTAAACGATTTTGCCGGAAAATTAAAAAAAAACCAAAATTAATTTTTGAAATTTTAAAAATTCTAAAAAGATACAATAATTTCAATAAACTACTTTTAACAATCAACTACTTTTTTCCCTTTTCATACGGAGATTATTTTTAAATTATTTGAATACCAAAAAAATATCAAACATTTTTTTTCTCAATATTGACAGCAAATTTTAGCCAACACCCCATTAAAAGCACTGGCAAACTGTTCTTTATATACAACTTAAATTCGAAAATGTCGAAAAAAAATGGAACCTACTTAATGCTAGAATATTAACTTGTCCTTTGCTCTAGTCCCCAAAAAAGGAATTGACACACAGCAAAACAAAAAGAAAATATATAACGAAGACTTTATATCCATTAAGTTAACTTTGTTTAAATAATGGAGAGACTTGTACAGAGTGCCAGAGTGAGAATAGGAAAGAGGACAAAGAAGCGGATATATCAACATCATCAACGTCATCATAAAAATAAACGAAACTATAGTGTCAATGCTTTTTGGTGTCAAACATGAAAATGCACTTGAGTTGATGATGTTTCAACTTTGTAAGAAAAAAAAAATTGCAAAATTGCCAAGTTCCTGGTGTCCTTTTGTTTTCAGCTGCACTAGTAGGTAGTGATTTTGCAACTAAGTTTTTTTCTGTTTGTGTTAAGTTAAGTTCATAATTCTCTTTAATATTTAGTTGTTTTGTTGTGACAAGACTTTTCATCATTACATGTGAATAAAATTTATTATTTATAAAAGATATTCAATTGTAGAAATTGTAGTTATCTGTGAAAGATTATTTTGAAAGAGATTTGTTTGTTATGATTACAAAAGTGTACACGTAGTGAATGTTTTTATGTTACATAAGAAAAAGGGTTACTTTGTTTGTTTGACTTAATGTAGGAGTTGGTCTAGGAGGTAGTATAGAAATAAATAAATATTAGACATTTTATTATTTTTCTGTAACCAGTCGCTTAAATGACTTAGATATGTTTTGAAATTTTGACCCCTTAGTCCTCTGTCTTGCCAAAATATGTTTGTTATTATCATAATAAAGATGCATTAAATTTAGATTAAAAAAGCCTTAATCACATCTGTCTGGTGGGCCTTAACAGACGTTCAAATTGAACAGACGTTCAAATAAAAATAATCGCATTCCATTTGCATGCCAAAGTGTGCCATTTATTCATTGTTGGCAATAAATTCTGATAGCGCCTAAATGTATATTATATTATATTATGGTTTTTGAATATCTTTCGTCGATATTTTAGCTTTATCTTTATAAATAGATTAGTAGTTTGCAAAAATATTCTACGCATTTAAACACGTTTCATTTAATGCCTAAGTGGATATATTGAATAAGTCCATATAATTTTATATAACGTTATTAAATTGTTAAGTTTAGCAGCTATATTTTTTTGCTATTGCAATACTCAACCCAAAAATATCATTTGCAAATTTCATCAAATTGTGTATTTGCATAATTGGTCTATTTTATTATTCTAGGCAAGCAGGTAATTGGTTTTTTACTTTGTATTCTATTTTATTTTTCTGTAATTCCTGCTAAAATGTTCTATGATTTAGTTTTGTGGTAAAACCAAACATATATTTCTATGTTTTCTTTCTCCTCAAATTATGCTGTATATTTAAATCTCTCTCAAAATAAAACGTGGTTGTGGTTAATAAACACAGCATGTGTGGTGTTCCTTCAAATTGATGGCAATAATTTAAAAATCTTAATATGTAAATTGTTCAAAATATTCTCTCTCTGCATCTCTTTTATATTTTTCCGTGTTGATTTATTCTGGAACGTTCGTACCCAATATTTGTTTTCATTATGAATTCCTAGAAACTTTCATTAGAGGTTTTATATTTCAAAAGGATTATCACTAATCCTTGTGTGCCATTTAATTTATTTTAATATATGAATATTAATTTAATTAGCCATGACTTGAATTACTACATTTTTGCCTGTTAATGATTTTCAACGGAATCCTTAATGTATGCTTCGCTAATTCGTTCCCTAGAGTATACTTCAAATGTTATTCAAGGTTATGACATTTAATATTCAGGCAAGAAACTAGTTGAATGTTTGAAATTCACTGAAGTAGATAAAAACTAATTAAAATCATCATTTGATTATTGAATTATGAAATTAATATCATTAAGCAAAAACTAAAGCATAGTTAAGGTTTTATGGCTCCTGTGTATGTGTGGAATGTGCAAATGAATGTGTAAACGAACTGCTTCCACATCAACTTGCTTGTCACCGTTTGCAGCAGTTGAAACTTTGTCGCACTTTTTTTTGCAGAATTTATTTTGCTTGTAGACATAAAAAGTTTTTGTAGTTCAACGGTAGGCATAACAGAACCCAACAATATGGCGTGTTTGCATGCTGGCTGTCGCAGTGTTGTGCATCCCCAACAATCGATGAACATTGTCTCTCTGTATATCTTTGTGTCTCTTTTTGTGTTGAATGCGAAACAAGCGTGTGTGATGCGGCTTTCATAACACTAAATCAGAGGCAGACTGTATTGAATTAAACAAAACTTTTGAGTGTGTGTGAGTTGCAGATCTTGTCTGAGTGGAAAAAAAACGATTATTGCCTCATTCACAAACAAAATTGTCTCAGAAAGGACTCGAAAAATGTATATGTCGCACAGTGGGATTTTGTTGTAAAAATCCATATTTGTTTACCACATAATTTCAAAAATCTAATGATGTAATTTGGTAAAGAAATGTAAAAATAAGAAATTTACATGTATGGTTTAAAAAAAAATTTTTATTCTTTTTTTGAAAAATTTAACTAAAGTCCCTTCCAGTTTCTAAGCAAGAATTTACTAATATTTTCATACAATTCTGTAATTCATATCGGTATAATTTTGTGGCAAATACCATTTGACTTTTATATATTTAAAACCAAAATGAAGAAGATATCATAAATGGCGAAGAATATTTGTCCAAATCAAGTCTTCTTGGGGAAAGTATTCTTCGCTTAAAGAAAACAATAATTCTTGGCCATTTTCGTCACAGGAAAAATTGTATGTGACAAATTTGGCTCTATGAAAAATGCCCCAAATGCAATATTACCCAAAAAAATTTTTATACAAAATTGGGGAATTTTTCATATATATATATATATTAGGGTGAGTCTTAAAAAATGTTTTTGGATTTTTTCATGGGCCAAGTTAAAATTTTATTAAGACGTACAAAAAAACTCTATGTGAATTTTTTTAATTTTTTTCTTAAAGGTTTAGGGGTCGCTACCGGGGTTCGAAATTCAAAATTTTACCGTCATCATGAGGGATAAGCAGAATAACTCGAGTAAACCTTAACTGATCCTTATGAAAATTTTTCAGTATTAATATTTTCTATAACGAAGTTATGGAATTGTAAATGGGCAGAATTGCCCCACCCCTTCTGGTACCTCCCATACAAAATTACCTATTTTTTGATAATTATTATTTCTTCCATAACTTTCAAACGGGCAGCTGGATGGCATTTAAACTTGGTCAGTTTAATAACCTTGTAATAACCGATAAACCCTCGGAAAATCAAAACCTTTGTCACACCCCTTCTGGTACCTCCCATACAAATGACCGAATAACCCCCACATTTTTACCTTCATATCTTTTTAGTAAAAATACTGAATTCAATAAAATTTTGTGTGAGATGAACACATGCAAAAATTTGACTCGTGAGTGAATATGGACTATATCGGCCAACCCCTTCTGGTACCTCCCATACAAAATTACCTATTTTTAGACAAATTATTTTTTACCAATAATTTCCAAACGGACAGCTGGATGGCATTTAAACTTGGTCAGTTTAATTACCTTTTTATAACAGATAAACCCCCAGAAAATCAAAACCTTTGTCACACCCCTTCTGGTACCTCCCATACAAATGACCGAATTAACCCCCACATTTTTACCTACATATCTTTTTAGTAAAAATACTGAATTCAATAAAATTTTGTGTGAGATGAACACATGCATAAATTTGACTCGTGAGTGAATATGGACTATATCGGCCAACCCCTTCTGGTACCTCCCATACAAAATTACCTATTTTTAGACAAATTATTTTTTACCAATAATTTCCAAACGTACAGCTGGATGGCATTTAAACTTGGTCAGTTTAATTACCTTTTAATAACAGATAAACCCCCAGAAAATCGAAACCTTTGTCACACCCCTTCTGGTACCTCCCATACAAATGACCGAATTCACCCTCATAGTTTTACATATTTATGCTAATTATTTGATTTTGATTTTTTTCATAGGTTAACTTAAAAGTTTTAAATGTAGAAGTCATATAATATGATTTATGCATTGTATTTCGGGAATATCAACCGGTCCTGTAATATTACTTTTTAATAGGTTTAAAAATGCCTGGACAAAAGTTGATCATTCCAATTTTAAACCTGGCATATCGGATGATCTCATATTAAGACAAGTAAAGAATTCTGCGAATGCTATTTGTTTTGCCGAAAATCAACTTAAAGAGTTTCAGCCACGAGAGGACTACAAAGAGCTACTTAAGCTGACAATAATATTCTGCGGGATGTTCCAAAAACACAAATATTCTTCAGAGCACCAGCAGGTCTTCACCGTTCTAGATCGAAGGCTAAGGCAATATATTCCTTAAAAATATATTTATTCAGAGAGCAGTTCAAGTTAAACAAAAGGGAATTATTAGGAATACAGGATGTTTGCATTTTTATAATTAACATTTACCTTAAATATTGGTTTGAATCCACTTCTGGACCTTCTGCTTCAAGAAATGACCTCCAGTTTTTAAAAGACTTGAAGTCTTATGCAACAATTAATAAAGAGACAGCGGCAATAGCCTTAAAAAAATTCTAGGTCATCTCTGGTATTTTTAGGAAGAGCTAGTTTGATTTGCATTTTTGATGACAAAGTTTCTCATGAAATTAAGAAGAAGATGGTAAATACTTTAAACATAGAAGGAGTAGATAATCCAGAAAAACGAGTTACAGTGGATGGAAACCTACTACATTCCAAAAGTCTTGAGCATTTTGTATCCAACAGTACTCTTAGATTTTTCAGCATAACGGGTATTAAATCGGGTTTCCTAAATAAATTGTTGAAGATTGGGAGCAAGATCCAGACTTTAAATTAAGTAAAGAATTAGTTCGGTCTAGGTTGAAGGTTGTTAATGATATTGCTGAACACGGAGTGGCCTTGATGCAGGAATACATTAAATTGCATACATATTATGGAGAACAGAAGTAGTTCCTATTATTATTGCTGAAAGAATTTAGAAAAAAAAAATACAGATCCAAAAAAATCTACCATGTGTAAATAATATTTTACAATATTTTCAAATTTAAAGAAAATTGTAAGCAGTAATACAGTTGTTTATAATTATATTTTTTAATGTTAAGTTTTTCATGCAATGAATTCATGTTTAATATTAATATATTAAATTTTTATTTTAATAATAATTTTTAACTGTTTAATTTAATTTTTATTTTCGAAATGTACCTTTTTAAGTAATAATACAACAAAAACTGATGAACAAATTTGAAATAAATCATTTCATATTAACTGTACTGTAAAAATAAAATCTAAAGTTGGACTGCAAATTAGTGGAGGGGGGCAAGACAATAGCGTTGCATTATCTATGTTGAATATCTAATAACATTCATTAAACTAGATTTATATTTAAGATAAGCATTAGTAAAATTACAATAAGCGTATATCTTTAGCAAAATATAAATGAATTCAGCATACTTACAAAAAAATTTATATAAAAATATGGGGGTTAATTCGGCCATTTGTATGGGAGGTACCAGAAGGAGTGTGGCAAAGGTTTTGATTTTCTGGGGGTTTATCTGTTATTACAAGGTTATTAAACTGACCAAGTTTAAATGCCATCCAGCTGTACGTTTGGAAATTATTGGTAAAAAATAATTTGTCTAAAAATAGGTAATTTTGTATGGGAGGTACCAGAAGGAGTTGGTCGAAATAGTCCATATTCACTCACGAGTCAAACTTTTGCATGTGTTCATCTCACACAAAATTTTATTGAATTCAGTATTTTTACTAAAAAGATATGTAGGTAAAAATATGGGGGTTAATTCGGTCATTTGTATGGGAGGTACCAGAAGGGGTGTGTCAAAGGTTTTGATTTTTTGGAGGTTTATCTGTTATTATAAGGTTATTAAACTGGCCAAGTTAAAATGCCATCCAGCTGTCCGTTTGGAAATTATTGGTAAAAAATAATTTGGTTAAAAATAGGTAATTTTGTATGGGAGGTACCAGAAGGGGTTGGCCTATATAGTCCATAAACACTCACGAGTCAAATTTTGGCATGTGTTCATCTCACACAAAATTTTATTGAATTCAGTATTTTTACTAAAAAGATATGTAGGTAAAAATATGGGGGTTAATTCGGTCATTTGTATGGGAGGTACCAGAAGGGGTGTGACAAAGGTTTTGATTTTCCGGGGGTTTATCTGTTATTAAAAGGTAATTAAACTGACCAAGTTTAAATGATATCCAGCTGCCCGTTTGAAAGTTATGGGAGAAATATTAATTATCAAAACATAGGTAATTTTGTATGGGAGGTACCAGAAGGGGTGGGGCAATTCTGCCCATTTGCAATTCCGTTACTTCGTTATGGAAATTATTAATACTGAAAAATTTTCATAAGGATCAGTTAAGGTTTACTCGAGTTATTCTGCTTATCCCTCAGGATGACGGTAAAATTTTGAATTTCGAACCCCGGTAGCGACCCCTAAACCTTTAAGAAAAAAATTAAAAAAATTCACATAGAGTTTTTTTGTACGTCTTAATATTATTTTAACTTGGCCCATGAAAAAATCCAAAAACATTTTTTTTTTGCCAAATAAGAATCAACCTAATATATATATATATTCGTCTTTTAATAATGCCAGATTTGGTTAGAAGAATATTTTTTTGGGGTATTTTTCATAAATTTTGTAAGGTATTTTTTATAATTTTTGGGGAAAATTTCGTTCTTGAGTTTTGGGTAATTTTTCAGTTTTTTTCGTCCAATTTTATTTTGGGTAATTTTTCGTTTTTTTTGGGGCATTTACCATTTGGGGCATTTTTCATAGAGCCCTTATTAGGTTACATTCTTAAAGAAACAATTAATTTTTATTAAATTTGTTAAGTTTTTGGTACTAATTGACAATTGTTCTTCCTAACCTAGACTCCTATTTATATATTAACGTTCAATTTTAACAAATTTTTCTTATCATGTTTTGTTATAATAATTTGCATTAATATATGTACGCTCCTGGCAATATCATTGAATATTTCGACAATTCATAGCCTAAATGTATGCTTTAGTTTGTATATACCTAAGGTTATAACCCAAATATCTCCCCAGAGTATTTAGTTTTATTAAACACCAACCAACTTGTTGATTATTTTCTAAACTCATTTGAATTTTATGTCTAACCAAAATATTTTAGCAATTTAAAAACTTAATTAATATTCGTTGCGTCATCTATTAGACTATGCAGGAAAACAAATTAAATTGGAGGTTGTTAAGCAAATTTTCTTTCATGTTTTCATTAATTCTTGGAATGAATGTTAATTAGTAATAACGGCTTAAGATAACTTTTTTTGAACCGATTGTGTTAAATAAAAATTGCAATTATTTATAACAATGTTATAAATTCAATAATATCGTATCGGGTTTAGCCCTTTAGCCCTTGGCTAAAAGAAACCAATGTCACCAAAACTGTAAATATAAAAGCTTAGCATATTTTCAGGAGCAATAACATAATTCGTTAAACACTTAACAAACTTGGTAAGCAACTAAGGTAAGTGAGGTGCCATCTCTTTAAAATTTCCCTGAATCATCTGTATCGTCTTTACAAAGCCTAGCATATAAAAATCATGGTGTATCCTTCCTCCCTAGACAATGCTGTTTACTTGTAAGCCGCATATAAGCTAACATATACCGCCGCTGCAGTCGATTGGTTTCTCCGAAGTTAAACAAGAGATTTTACCTTGCAGTTGTATACATACTAATTGCTTCTGAGCACCACAGCATTTGGTTGGGGCGGCCCAGATACCATTGGTATTTAACTTTGTATGTTGAACATGTACAAAATATGATTAATAGCAATTTCATTTATGTTTTTCATTTTCAATATTACTTATGTACTCGTACTCGAATATACAACGAATAATTACAATTTTTTTTTCGCCACAACGATTCTCTCATTGGAAATCATGAATTGCCTACAAGTTTGCAGTAATAATTCTTATTCTTTTCAATTTCTACATAGAGCAGGATAAACGTAAACGATATGAAATTACAAGTGGTCGGTTTCGCGTTATAAGACTATTATTTACAGTTATGTGAGTCATTTATTATTGTATTCAATACACGCGCAGACAACGCTCAGCCTGGCCCCTCCACAGTGCCTCCAATAAATGGTCATTACAACAGCATTGATGGCATTTAAGAAGCAAAAATGAAACGAAATGTTGTACGATTTATGTGTAATTGTATAAAATTGTAATTTCTTTAAACACAATTCACAACGATTATATCATTGCACTTGCCACCCACCCACCTACAATCGTTGGAATTGCCACAATAAATGCGCGTTTATCTGTACACTAGCGTGTGGGTATATGAGTAAAAAACGTTTACATGGCAGTGTTATAATTATTGCATACCTTAAGGCTTGTCATAAGCTTCACATGTAACATGTACGTAAGCGCAAACTTTGTGCAATGTAAATTATTGCTGTATATTATTGTCAATTTCAACAATTATTATTTATTACAGTTGCTGTAATTATCTGTACGTTTGGGTGAGATATCCTTCAACTTTTGGTGTAGGGTTATAGCATTAAAAAAATGAAATTATAAGTCATTTTTCATTATCCTTCAGTTGAATTTTTTTCTGTTATT
The DNA here is from genome assembly GCA_964034835.1 of Muscina levida. Taxonomy (NCBI): domain Eukaryota; kingdom Metazoa; phylum Arthropoda; class Insecta; order Diptera; family Muscidae; genus Muscina; species Muscina levida. The sequence goes on from OZ035881.1 coordinate 152,619,939, forward strand.
TTGACTTAATGCGTATTAAAAATGCTGGAATAGCGACAGCAGCTCGAAAGATGAACGCATCTCTTGCTGATGAGATTATTGTTGGCGTGTAGCCGCCGAAAAAATATTGCATTTAAATGTAAATGTAATTAAGACTGCAAGCTAAAATAACTTAAAAATCATTAAATTTGAAATTTATGCTATGTCATGGTATAGTAAATGAAATTTGTTAAATACTTTTAAATGTTATTTACTAATAGCAGTACATATCAAAATTGTGAGGCAAATGTTGGTTATAGGTCACTCAAATAGTTGCATACTTTGTGGAGTATGTCAAGTTAAATTGCCGCGGCATATTTTAAGGATGATAATTGAAGTTGTGTATTGATAGCATTTTGGGAAATAATTCTGTACATACGTACGACAAACTGAAATGTTCAATTTATATAGTTAAGAAATGTTATGCTGCTTAGATATAAGTCTGTATCAGATACTTGAGCCTTTACCACTCTCTATCTACAGGAAATTAGTGGCACATATCTGTTAGCACTGAGGTATAGTTTGCATGAACTTACTAGGTATCAGTGGTGCAATGACTATGGTCAAAATAAAAAAAAACAAAATAGTTTGCATGGACTTACGAATAGTAATACAGGTCCAATGTCTATGATGAAATAATAAAACTCAAAACAAAAACCTCGGTTCTAGGATGTCTTATTGCAGGTCATGATTATAACCAACTTATCCAAACAACAAATCCCAATGTGGCATTTGACAGCTCAGTGAAAGCGACGTATATTAGCAATCCCAAGGTGACAGGTTCGATTCTTGGCCGGGTCCCTGACCAAATCAACATCGATGCAAAATTACTTTTCAAATACTTCCTAGATGCTTCCACTACAAAAATATGGATTGCGCAAGGACCAAGGACGAAGGAAAAAGGAAATAATGTATCAACATCGCAAAATAATTCAGCCAGCTGGCCCCATCTTTTGAGGAATTTGGTTATTAAAACTCACAACAACAACATCTAAGAATCCCTTGACACAAACCTTGATATCTACAAAGGAACAATACAGAGTTGCCAATAATAATCGTATAATAATCAGAGTGCCGATAAATTGAAAAACAAAATCGGTATAAAGAACTATCACGCCAGCTACTTCCTTTAGCTGTTACAACAACAACAACAAATCGCAATAGTAGTTTTCACATATCCGAAGTTATTATACCCTTCAACAAGTGCTCGTACGGACCAGAGTATATTAATTTTGTTCTTCCATGTTTCACGCCCATAAGGAGTCGTGGTAGGCGTCTATCCTCTAAGTTGAGGCTTACTTCTAAGAAGAACAAGGTCGGGCAAAAACAACTCCCAATTTTGGGGTGTCCTTCTGTCTGTCCCTGCGATTACAGCCTTCAAGTTATATCATACTGAAAGTTGTTGTTCCTTTCTAAGATGACCAAGATCGAACAACCTCCCATACAAACTCTCCATTTATGGGGTGTCCGTCTATCTGTCCCCGCGATTACAGACGCAGTTTAAGAGATATCGAGCTGAAATTTGGTATTCAAGCTTTTATCCTCTAATTGAAAGTTATGTTCTAAGATAAGCAAGATCGGACGAAAACTACTCCCACATCCAATACAAACTTGTTCTTTTTGGGGGTGTCAATCTAGCTGACCATACAATTTCGGACGTTGTTTAAGAGCTGTCGAGCTGAAATTTGATACGTAAGTTTCTGCCCTTTCAGCGGATGTTTCAACTAGGATGAAGAAGATCGAACAAAAACTTCCCGCACCTGCCATACAAACTCCGCCTTATTTGGGGTGTCCGTCTGTCTTTCCCCGCGATTTCAGCCGCAGTATAGGAGATATCGAGTTGAAATTTGGTATATAACATTCTATCCTCTCAGTTGTGGTAAAGTTTTAGGATGACCAAGATCGGACAAATAGTACTAACTCCTCCCCCTTTCTCAGCATGTTTTAAGCACGGATAAATCATTCCATTCATCTTTAAATCATTTGTGTGCCTCTAGAATTTTCGCCAAACGAAAGAGCCTAAAACGTGACAAATACCCCCATACGATACTTACTTACTTCAAATCGATATTAAATTATTATGGCATGTAACTTGACAAATCGGATGATGTAGAACTTCTTCTTTCTGGGGCTACTTTCACATGCAGTTCTCAGAATTGAGTCCCAAAATCATGTGTTGTACTGAGCTGCAAATGAGCTTCAAAGACATCTGCTATTAAGAGTTTCGCACATAAGATGGACTCTGTTATCAAATTTCAAACACTTTGTCTATTTCGAAATTTGTAATTTTATTGCAAAGGAGGTAAAAAAGAGTGGGGGAGGGGTAAAACTGGAACTAGCGGCCAGACCAGTTAAAATAGTATCGCGATAATGTGGTAATCCTCTGGACATGCTCCTTAAAGAGTTACGCAGCTTGTTAACTCAAAGAATGTCTTTTTTCAAACTTGTACTTTAGGGGTTAAAAAAACGGATAAAAAGTTAAAGAAATGGTACATACTAGCGCTTGATCTAACGGGTTAATCTACAATCACAAATTTTGTAGTAACTGTTCATCTAATGAAGTAAATTTGCGATACAAAAGTATTTGTTTTCAACTCGTACTTTTACCCGCAAAAAGGGATAAAAGTAGTACCATCGACCAGGGCAAACGGCTAAAATTACAACCACGAATATTAAGGTACCCGGTCATTCATTGAAGTAGTTGTGGGACAAGGAGAGATTTTTCTTTATCAGTAATTTTAGATAATAAAGTGAGTACCAAAAAAATTTGGGGCCCTTTGTTCTTATGAGGAATTGTGCAAAAATAAGATATTTTTTGAAATTCGCACTTTAAGTGCTAACAGTGACAAAAGTGCTCACATTGCCTTGAGCAAAAGGTAAAAACTACAACCACAAAAATTGGAATGAACGTTCACTCTATGCAATAGTTCTGTGACATTGAGTTATTTTCTTAAATTTGTACTACAGTTAGATTAAGTTAGATTAAAAACAAAAAAGCTACCACTCATTCTATTTGAAAATGTTAATCTGATATGTTGAACTCATATTAATGTTAAATAATTATCAACAATAAGACATTTTTCTAATCGTTTCGCCAATTTGATGCATCATTTGATACACTTACACAAAATTGGTAGTTAATGAGAAATGTTGCAAAATTTGTACATTACCGGTATACTTATAATTTAATTATATAGAATAAAACACGAAATCTAAAATCTCCGATTGAAGATTTACCAAACTGAAGACTTTGCATATGTTAAATGTTTATCATTACTCCGACTTACCTTTAAGACAAATATTTCTCCAGTGGTGCGATTGATATCGAATTTACTGTTGGCAGGATTATCTGGATCAATACCCTGACCAGTCAAGAAGTATACAATATTTTGAGGGCGATCCTTATCACCATCGGTGGCGGTGACCTGTTGCAGTTCCAAAGCAGTTTTAACAGATATAAAGAAGAAAACAAACAGAATATTAGTAAATGTTGCAAATTAAATACAAAAATGCATATACGCCTATAAATATTGTATAAATATTGTATATTTTAAAATAAAAGCATGCAACATCCAAACTAAAGTTAAGTCATGCTGAGTTTATAGTATTTATTAGTATATGAAATATTTACAAATGTTTGGTAAATTAAACGTTAAATAATACTAAATGTCTAAAAACGTTAGCAAATACTGTCCATATAACGGGGAGAATACAACTAAGTACTGACACGATTACCAAAAAAAAAAAGTATTACAAGGAAAAAATTATATATAATGGCGGTCTGCTTCTCTTCCCCTGAAAAGGTTTTCCGATCCCTTAATAGCGGAAAACAAACAAATGTATGAGAGAGTGTAGCGTCTAAGGACAATGCAACGTAATGAAAATGGTTTGGTCTTAGATTCATCTAGCCAAAAAACTTGAAACAGAAAGTCTTAAAAACTGTGGAAAAATTTACTATAATGAAGTCTGTATATATGCATCAGTTGTCATGTGTATAAAACTAATACCTTGCTAATATAAAGAATAATATTTTGAGATATAAAGATTATTAATTGTGTACAAATCCAATATTATTGTAACAAAAAATTAAGAATTTTGTAAGATTATTTTGACAGCTATCCTATAATTATGTTAATGCTAAACAATGCAGCCTTAAGATATGCTTCTCCTATGACCTAAAAAAGTATGCTTTAGAAATTATGTTATATTACCAAGCTATCGAAAAGGCTAATACAGTGGAGCTCATCTCATTGCACATCGGTTAAATATAAGAAGAAGAACTATTTAAACGCCAAATGTTATAATTTTGAAGTAGGTGCCTTATTTTTTTTTAATATTGAATGTAATAAAATTTGTAATAAAATGTAGATGATAGATAGATGCTATCATAATTATTATTTTTTGAAGCTATAATATATAGTAAAATCCCACTGCTCCTTGACAACTCTGCATTAAAGCCTTAGCATATACTTCTCCTATAGCCCATGAAACTATGCTTTAGTTATTATGGTAAATAAGCAGACCACAGTGAAGATAATACATTAAATGGTTGTTATACTAGCTTAACTAACTTTCTCTTGTGCGAAGTACCATTGCCGCATACACTGGTTTATTTAATTTTAATAAATTTAACCCTCAACTCTACTATTCCCCTGCTACCCATAGCACATTGTTTTTTGTTTTTTGATCAAGTTCACAATTTAATTACATTTCGACCCCCTCTACAGATTTTTTTATTCAACTGAAAATCGAATTAAATATTGATTGAATATTTGTATTTTCACATGTTATTTAAAAACTCAGTCGCTCATACTGTCACTGCATAGTTGTTATTTATTTTGCGTTCGTTTTTTGTTTTTTTTTATTGTTTTTCATCTCTCAAGTATTTACATATTCATTATATTCAATCATTTATGTGAAACATAAATTTATTGAGGTAATTAAATGTTTGTGCTGTGAAAAAAAACACAAAAACTAAAAAAATTTTCTGTCTACTATGAAAAAAGGCATGAAACCACAATGTAGGATTCGAATCAACTGATACTTGATATTGTCAAATCTGAACTCAATGACCCTACATGTATTTTTATGGTTATTTAATGGCGATTTTTAATAATAAGTGGTTTATTCTATTTGTTCTGTAATTTATTTGCTTTACGGGCGGTTTGTTTTTGTGTGTGTGTGCGTGTAAATTATATGTTTTATGCGCAATTGTTTAATTAATGTTATTTAATGATGATCCCTCAATAATATGTATTCATTAAAAATTAACTTTTTTTTTGTAGATGAAATTTAATTTCTATGCATGGAAATAATTTCAGTGCAGTTCAGTCGTCATCATGTTTAGCAATTCAATGCTACACACATAAATTTTTATTGAACAATTGCATTAAATTGAGGAATAAAGATGAATATAGAGGGGGGAAAGCTCCAAGTGAAACCAGGACTAATCCGTTGGTAATTTGAAAGTCTTCGCTATTATGAGTTTATTCACAGCAGTTATTTTTTTTTAATTCTGCAGAATTTATAAGTACAAATTTTAATATAAAATCTTTGACCAACTTATGTGTAAAGAATGAAATTGTTATGGACACAATTGTTTTTGTAATATTATTATTCTAAAACTCTAGGTCACCCCAATAGCCTGTTCACATTTGCATTCGTGGCTGTGTGGAGTACTCAATGGGAATTCAGTGGCAATGC